>CM076184.1:38997824-39597824 GCA_038277355.1 Encarsia formosa | reverse complement strand
TTTTTTTTTTTTTTTTACATTATCTTCTGTTTTCAATAATATTTGTTTATCATTGGCCGTACAAAAAATAGAGTCATAACTTCTATAAAAATATTTGTTTAAAATTGCTGATTTCAAATAGTTTTCATAAAAAGTTATTAATTTTGATAATAAAATCTTTATAAATTTTTTATCTCTATACACATTCACAACTGCTATTCCTTTAAATGTATATACTATAAAATAGCAGTGTGTTCTGTTTGTCACCATTAGTTGACCTTGAACTTGCCATTAGTAAGGATGATTCTGTTTTAATGCCAGTTCATTAAGTTCATTCATAAAGAAGCAATCAACTGTTCGCTCATTTGGTTCCAAATCCTTAGCAGAGTACGGATATTTAACTTCAATAGTCGAGTGACTTCCAATGATGCCGTCAGGAGTTGCTCCAATGAATAGACAATTTTTCATGATGAATATTCCACACTTTTCTACTTTTAAATTATTATTTAAATACGAACTCTCGAAAGCTTTTATTGCAACTTTCTCATAAACCTTCCCATGTGCAGTGTATTTAGATGAAAAAATGGAAGGATTTAAAATAGAATTTGCCATGCTTATACTTTGCTGTTCATACTTAAATTCTTTGGAGCACTCATAAAATCTGCTAGCTGTTATCCTCACTTTTCTTAAGTCAAACCAAACTTTACTTTCACTTTGTAGAAGTGTTTCTTCTTCAACAGCAACCACATCATTTTCAGATTCATCATACAGCTTTAAAGTTTTTAAAATACTGTTTTCCATACTATCTTTACAGTAATCATGATCATTTTTTATGCCAAAAGGATTAGCTGGTTGCATAAGCTGCTTTATAGCCATGTTACTGTTGTAAGATCTTGATTTTACAATATTATAAAAATAATCCTTATAAATATGACAAGAGACATTAATATTTTTACAGGAATTGTCACTCACAAAATTTTTTTCACTGAAATTATTTTCACTACAAATATTATGTACCATTTCATCACAACAATCACTCAAGTTGACACTACTTGCAGAATTTTTTAACTTTTTACAAATCATTTCTCTTGCTTTCACTGGTGAACCAGAATGTCGCTTGAATGGTTGGTGCCAGGTTTGTAATTTTGTAGTGCAAGCTTCAGCTGTAATTATGGGTTTCTTTTCTGAATGATCATACACACCAAACAGAATTGCGATAATGTCTTTGCAGTGAGCTATATTAGAGTGACCGGCAAAACATTCACAAGAGCTTTCTTGGACTTCTCCATGTAGTGCTAAACTAATGTTTACATTGTATGATAATGACTTAGTCATTTGTGACCTGCACTGAGACTTAACGTAGTACAGATCATCTGTAATAATTACTTTGGTTAATTAAAGCAAACTAATTTATTATTTTTATTGTTATGAATACTTTTACTTTTGATACTGTATTTAACCCAGTTTAGAAACTTTAAATCATATAACGCCTTCCCAGAACCAATGTTTTGATCAAAACATTTTAAATATCCTGTAATATGTTCTGATGTTAATTGAGTGGACTGGAAATGTTGATATCTTTGTATTCATCTTCATTTGGCGTTGACATTAAAACCACAGGCTCCAGCTGATCCTGAATCTCTCTCCCAAAATTGTTGTTTTTCTTATATGAGTACAGCCTACAGCGAGTTTGATAAAAAATAACTTTATTGATATATAGTATGCATTACTAAAAATGATAATGATCATCATGTATGTATAAAATGAACCATTAATAATTATCTATATTTAAAATTATTATGTTTGCAATCAAGTCATTCTTGTTTCCTTTGACTGAAGCACTCCTCAACCTACATTGATCTTTAAGCTGATCAACATTTAAATTTTCGTACTTGTCGGTGACTAAAGAAATTTGTAAATTTGAAACATTTATTTCCCCAGTGTCTGGATGTTTTTCTAAATTTACACTTTTATCATTGAAAATCAACCTATTAATTTAAGTAAAATAATCATTATAATTTTTTACATTATATCATTTTTTAATGTTTTTTTGTTTACAATAAATTAACCTTTCTATCAGCTCTGATTTTCTTCCCCCAACTTTAAGATTTCTTATTCGTAATAAATTTTTTAATTGACCTATATTCATGGCTCCATATTTTTCTTCCATTTTAAACGATTAATTAAAGAGACAATAATTAATTTTTATTTGAATTCAAAAGTAGCTTTTAACATATCAGAGTTCTCCTTTGTTGACTGTTGGTAACTTTCAGAGAGCTTTTACAAGGCCTATGCCACACAGGCACACACAACAATCGACACTTTGACAAAATTAAATATTGATAAAAATTTATGATAGAGTTTTTAAGTAACATTTACCAACTTCAATGTCCCACTGAGAGGAGAAACAAGAATAGTTTACTCATAACTTCATATATTACAACAACTATTCTTACAGCAAAATTTATTTTTCAAAAATATACTTTTAAAGTTTGTGTTTGTAAGAATATAAAAAAATGTTCTAACTTTACTTAAACTAAAAAAAAAAAATAAAAAAAGGAAATCCTGAGAGTTTCTGACTAATGATTACAAAAAAAAAAAAAAAAAAAAAAAAAAAAAAAAAAAAAAAATTAAAAAAGATTTATAACTGATGATATTTTTTATACAGATTGGTTGAAGAAATAAGCAGCAGGCGACTAAACAAAATTAGGAAAACAAAGTGAAACCATTAAGCTGTTAAGGAAGATTAAAATGCCATTAATTTAGATTCAGAATCAGATGCCATTATCAAAATTATTTTGAAAACTATTGCATTCGACATAAAACTAAAAACTGGTTTAATTTTCTATTTTTTATACCACAAGTTGACCAAAGTTAAACTATAATAAATGCCAGGCAATTTTTTCTTTGCCAAAAGTTGAATTTTTGCTCTAAATAATAATTTTTTTATATTAATTAAATATAAATTATAAATGGGTAAGTAGTGTTTTTAAAAATTTTATAAACTATAAGAACTTTCATTATGTAAAAAAAATTACAAATAAGTTTGTTGTATGATAGGCATGATCATAATAAGTAAATAAAGATATAAAAATACATATATCATTGTAAAATTTATTTAATAATGACTTTTATTTGAACCATATGTGGGGATCAGACGGGAGTTAAGGTATTGACTGTAATAAAACACGACAATTACACAAGATTCAGATTTATTAAGTATTCGGCACTTGGAGTAAGCACGCAACGTCTTGCGGCGGTCTCTCTAGCTAGACTAATTGAGCCCGCCTACGCAACGGGCGTTCATCCCTTGCAAGGGACGCGCTTCTCCCACTCCTGCATCCTTGGTCCTGTAGAACCCCATGCACTCTCGCTCGGTCTCTCTCTCACTCAGGCTAGAGGCTAGAAGACCACGCAGGGCCTAATGGTTTCCTCACGCACACACACTTACTCTCATACCCCGCACATATTACACTTCTTCATTATATTTACAAAACACAATACACTTAATTATAACCAATCACTCGACAAAAAACAAGTTTCTTGAAAAATATTGCACATTATGATTAATTCAAATACTTGTAGTCAATATTGTATTAATCTGGGTACCAAGTTTTTTTTTTGGTTAGAGTTTCACATATTACATGATTGTTAAATTAATCACTGAGATAACGACTGTAGCAATAAATAATCATCTGCGTCCTAGGTAATTTAATGGTCTTCTCTCAAATCTTCAATTTGCTTAATTGTTTTTTTTTTACTTATTTGTAGATCAAGTAATCTAAATGAGGAGAGCGGGTTTCAAAACTGTACCAGATCATTTAGAATTCCTATGCTTTCTTCTACCATATGACTACACCAACATACACACAACCTTCAAATTAAGAAAAAAAAAAAAAAAAAAAAAACAATACTATTACGAGGAGGCTGTTGCCAGAGGCGCCCTCCAGTGTCGGAAATTTCTAAAGGTCCTCATAGTATTGAATTCATCAGCTGACTATATTTCTGATGATTCAGGATTAGATTTATCTAATGAAGTTGAAATTAATTCGGATAGAATTATAAGTATTGACACTTTTAAAGCTCCTTCAGTCATGAAGGATCAAGTCAAGTCACATAGAGAATTTTTTCAAGGTACATATAATAAGAGAGAGACACATCTTGTTTCATACGTGCATATGAAAATGAAGTGAGTAATGGCAATTTACCCAAACGCTATGAAAAATCTTTGCCTCAGAAGAATAATTCAATGCATAAATCAGATTATAATGAGATTAGAGAAGAGTCTGAAGGAGCACCTAATTTTAAAGTTGGCGAAGCTATTTTCAAGTTTTTTAATTGCAATGTAACAATTAATATTGTTAACCCATTAAGACCCAGGATTTTTTAAATTTTTCTTGTACCTTGAGCTCTGGAATTTTGATGAAAACGATAAAAAATATTTTCAAAAAGACCATAGACCACTATTTTCGGGTATGCTCTACACGATGGTGTGATTTAAAAAAATCAAAAATGTCATTTTCAATTGTTAATTAACAAATTTAAAAAAAACTCAATTTTTTGCTGCATTTTTTTTTTATGAATTTTTTTAGTCGGAATTTTTTTTTTTTTTTTCAAAAATGTGATCAGAGGTGATCACGATACTTGAAATTTACGGTAGTATTTTTTTTTTTTATAAAAATCTTTTTTAACAAAATAGCGGTCATAAAACGAAGTCGAAAATCTCGAATTTTTCGTTTTATCACTTGATTCAAAAAATGGTTTTTTATTGTCAAAATTTTTTCAATTGTTTAAATAAATAATGTTTAAACAATTAAAATCAACAATGAATATATCCACATGAGTTCTTTTTTTGATACATTTCGCTTTTCAGTTGGAAGTTTCCGAATAACTCTGTTTGGGTCACCGTGGACCCTACTAAAATCGTGTAAAAATCACCTCTCATAACCTAACAATAAATATTTTATAAGTATTACAATTTTTATGCTTCTTTGTACAATTATTTTGACTTTTCCAACAAAAAATAGCAGTAAACGTTAAATACTTGTGCGATTTCAAGGAATAAACATAAAAAAAGTGAATAAAACGAAAAATTCGAGATTTTCGACTTCGTTTTATGGCCGCCATTTTGTTAAAAAAGATTTAAAAAAAAAAAAAAATCCTACCGTAAATTTCAAGTATCGTGATCACCTCTGATCACATTTTTGAAAAAAAAAAAAAAAAAAATTCCGACTAAAAAAATTCATAAAAAAAAAAATGCAGCAAAAAATTGAGTTTTTTCTTTAAATTTGTTAATTAACTATTGAAAATAACATTTTTGACTTTTTTAAACTACACCATCGTGTAGAGCATACCCGAAAATAGTGGTGTATGGTCTTTTTGAAAATATTTTTTATCGTTTTCATCAAAATTCCAGAGCTCAAAGTACAAGAAAAATTTAAAAAATCCTGGGACTTAATGGGTTAGTGAAAAATAGTTGTAATTTTTAACTTAATTTATGTTACTTTTATTTAAATTTTGCATGACCAATTTTAATTTAAAATTCATACTTACAATCAGGTAAAAGATAACCAGGTATTTTTAAAATGATTTGATTATTTGTACTGTACTATTAATATTATACTAATATAACATTTCGTCGCCCCAATTCAGAAAGATACTAACTCAGAAAGCGCGCGTGAAAGGTGCTAACTCAGAGCCGGTTCAGAAAAGTGCTAACTCAAAGCTGGTTCAGAAAAGTGCTAACTCAGAAACGGTTCAGAAAAGTGCTAACTCAGCTTCCGTTTAGAAAAGTGCTATCTCAGACTAAATTTCTTTTTTCAAGCTTAAGTCGGTGAAACATTTTTTTTTTTTTTTTTATAAGTGTATAATTTATAAATTTGAACACTACTTTACATTAATTATTATTATTTTTTTTTTATTAAAAATTCATTTTTTATAAAAACTTTGATTTTTTACCGTGTTGCAACTTTAACGATCGGGAAAAAAGTTTATTCAGCTGTAAAATTCGTGATTAAAATCACAATTTTATTTTTTTGCAACACGGTAAAAAATCAAAGTTTTTATAAAAAATGAATTTTTAATAAAAAAAAAATAATAATAATTAATGTAAAGTAGTGTTCAAATTTATAAATTATACACTTATAAAAAAAAAAAAAAAAAAATGTTTCACCGACTTAAGCTTGAAAAAAGAAATTTAGTCTGAGATAGCACTTTTCTAAACGGAAGCTGAGTTAGCACTTTTCTGAACCGTTTCTGAGTTAGCACTTTTCTGAACCGGCTCTGAGTTAGCACTTTTCTGAACCGGCTCTGAGTTAGCACCTTTCACGCGCGCTTTCTGAGTTAGTATCTTTCTGAATTGGGGCGACGATTTGTAATGTCTATTAGGCAATCTGTTTGAAAATAAAATTTATTCGTACAGTATTTAATTTTTATTTATTTATCAATTTTTTTCAATTATGTTTTAATTATTTTAAATTTAAGTAAACTTTAAGAATTCAAAGAAAATAAATAATTATTCATAGTTATTACACAACTTTTGTTGTTTTATATTACATTTATATTAATTACTATTATATATTGTTATTAATAAGCAAAAATAACCTATTATCATTGAATGTAATCATCAGACAGCTGGCTGCTGCCAAAAAGTATATACTGTGACTGAGAGGTAAAACGCAAAGCACGTAGCTACTTGCAACTTTTATCAATAGATGGCGTCGGCAGCATGAGTATAATGCCGATTTTACCTGTTTCGAGCAGGCTTCAGTATGAGTATTAAGTCGCATTTTAGGGTAGGAGTAAAATAAAAGTAATTAAAGTTAATTTTGTAAAGAAAAAAAATAATTATTTGAAGCTCCAACTTTGTGAAAGATAGAAGATAGTGGTTAGGTTTCTACATGAGGTAATAATTTTTTTAAATAAAATTTTAAAATCTTTTTTTTTCATGGTTTTATTTCGTCACGTACGTAACGGTACAAAATAAAACGAGATGCACCTATGAATAAATGAGAAATTAAAACAAATAAAGGAACACTAAAATTCATTTTTTTTTCGATAAAACTGTTATCTTATCAATCGCTTTCAGGATTTTTACCACGAAATGACTGTAGGTTAAAATAGAATTGCTAAATTTAGAAAAAAATTAAAGGAAGATAAAAAGAAGTGGACAGAACACAAAGAATAAGAGAAGAAAAAAAAATCGAAAAATGATAAGTCTAATATAAAGTTAAACTACCGTGACGTTCACTCGGACTCTGATGAGTCAAATGAAAGTGATTATTTTCCCGAGCTGAATTTCAACCAATAGAAACGCCGCATTTGACATTTGGTGGCGGGGTGTGGGTAAAATTATTTCGATAGTTTTTCGGTTATTTCCAATTAGTCGCATGGCAACTTGAATTGTTAGACTTATTCAATTTGACTTTTTGGTTGGACCCGAGTCATTGCGGTGTATACCTATATATGAGTTTTCATTGGTATTTTCATAGTAAACAAATGGTACTAGAACTATAACCGCAAAAATGTAAAATACAGCATTTCTATAGGTTGAAATTTAGCTGAGGAAAATAATCCAGCCTAATACCCTTCGTACTTCAGAATTTCAGATAATTTTCCTCCAGTTTTTTTTCACAGCAACTCGCGGGGCAAATTTGACAAGAAATCACTCGCGCTTCCCGCTCGTTATTTTTAAACTGCCAAACTTGCTCCCCTCATTGCTGTACAACAAAACACAGTCGGAAAATTATCGACAATTTTGAAGTACTAGGGGTATTACGACTGAAAATTTGTGAAGAATTTCTAGTCAACCATGACCAAAATTTGTTCAAGCAAAGAGCTGTATAGGCCAGTCGTACTGAGTCTGAAAGTGGGTAAAAGTGGAAAAAATTCCTTACAGCAATTTAATGATTGAAAGGGGAAGGAAATATGGTAAAAATGAAAAAACATCGAAGCGAACCGCGCTCGAGTTTTTGGGGTGGAAGGGGGTTGATTTTTAGGGGTGCGTAACTGTTTTTTACGATTTCCGGCGAAACTAGACATCTATCAAAAAAAGTTGAATGTAAAAGTTGTAGATAATTAGAAAATCTACAACTTTTGTTCTATGAATTTTTTTACATAACCTCAAAATTTACGAGATAAACGCAAAAAACGAGTTTTCTTGTTTTTTATTTTTCCTGGCCACAAAAATAGATGTATCTTAATGAAACTTGACCAAAGTGAAGCTTTTTTTATGTTTAATGAGCCATAATTTTTTTGTATAAAAATATTGAACCGTTTAAAAAATACAGGTGGCTAAAGTGAAAAAAGGTGTCGACTTTACGAGAAAAGTTTCTTAGTTTGAAACGCTCTACGATTTTCATTTGGGTCTCATTATTTTTGTTATTACGTGTAGATTTGAAAGAAATAAAAAAATAATAGACTTCTAGAAGAAAAAGGCGAAAAAAAGGAAAAAAACCAAAAAAATCACTTTTTTTTACCAATTTTTTCTGTATTTGTTGTAAATTTTGTACTTATTGTTTAAATTTTCAATTAAATTTTGATTTTAATGTTAAGCACGCTAATAACTGGAAACTAAGATTAATTTTTATCATAAACAATACGAAAATTAGTAATTGACAATGTAATTGCTTCCAATAAACGTTTTTGGCATATTTTAAAAAATGTTAAAATCATGCAATTTTGTTTAAAAAATTTTTTTTTAACTTTTATAATCGATACTTAACTTTAAAAAAACATTTTTTTTGAAATATATTTATTCTTTTTTTTTACAAAAAATGTTGTAATTTCTCTGTTTATCAAAAAAGGCATTAATTTCTAACAAATTTTTACAACTGCTAAACAAAAATCTGAAATTTTTTTAATAATAGTTTGGTTTCTGGTGTACCTGCGTAGAATTTGAAAATTTGAAATAGCAGGTAGTGATATTAACTACACTGAGTCACTGAGCTCCTTTGACTTGAAAGCAAAAGAAGGAGGGGTCAGGGTCCAGGGGAGAGGATCGTTTTGGAGCAGTAGCAGACGGCACGCAGCATCGCATCAGCTGCTGCTCCGATTTACTGCCATTTCTTGTGTTGTGCTAGGCTTAGTAAACCAACCGTCTTTCAATCCAACAAGAAGCACGTGTGGAGTTGTGATTTTTATTTTCATTGTTTGGCTTATTTATAGTGTAAAAAAAGTAGGTGAGTAATCTATACAATAAGATTGCGTTTACTATTAGATCTGTTCAGTCTTAAATATTTAAAAAAAAGTGGTTCTATGAGAAAACATATTTTTGGAAAACCAGTTATTAGTTATAGTAATACGTCATTTATTTCGTTCTCAAAATTATTTTTTGTTGTACTTCCAGAAAAAACTCTCCTGCCCAGATGCAAAACAAGAGTATTCGTATTATATCAATTTTTCATCTTTAGAATTACAAGACTGGCTGCCATATGATTCCAGCATTATTAGCAGCAGTCGTTAAAGAAGGTATTTCAAATTTTTATATGTACTTCGAACCTAGCTGTTATTAAATTAAAATAAAAACTTTTAAATTAAAAAAATTTTTTCAAATTTTTGTAATCGAACTAAAAAAAAAACAAATTTTTTAAATAAAAACAATTTACAAATATTTTTTGGCTTCGATCCATTGAAATTTTTTTTTTATTGAAATTTAATTTTGTTATTACTGTTGTTAAATTCAAAAATTATTATTATTTTTTTTTAAACTCGTGATTGCAGATTTGTACACTCTGCACCTTTACTTCTCCTATTACCCTGAAAATGTTGTAACAAACTTCTATTGAATATTACAGATTTATAAGATGGAAGAACGTCCTTCATGCATTATTTGCTACTCTAGTGGTGGTGCTGATTTGAAGTTAGTTAAAGAAAGAGGTTTGCGTACACTGATTGAATTCAGTAAACAGAGAAAGGATCAAAGATACAAAACTTTTGAAAAACACAGTGAAGCTCACGTACACGATAGTTGCCGCATTATTTACAATCGAACTGCTTCGATAGATGCTTCTGTCAAAACAACTGTAAAAAGAAGATCCATTGGTAAAAAAATTTCAAAAGAAACATCCAATTTTGATTTTAATTCTTTATGTTTTTTTTGCTGCAATGAATGCTTACAAGCAGAAGAGTTTCGCGTAATTAAAAAAGAAAGTACTAGAACAAAGATTTTTGACGAATTGAATAAAAGGGATATTTCCGAAGATTTTAATAAAGCCTTGTTAAGTAGGTTAAATAAATTAAACACTGAAGGTGAATTGAATGGTCGCTATCATGCAAAATGTATGATTAATTTTTATACGCTTTCTTTCACCTCATCAGTTGGCCGTCCTACCAGCGCAATTACAAAAGATTTCATTCAACACATAGTTAATATCATCGAAAATAATGCAAGCGAAAGTCAATTTTCGCTCGAGGAGTTAAAAAATGGATACAGTGGTGAAATTCCGAATATCAAGACAATAAAAAACAAACTGAATAACTATTTTAATAATGATATTTTGTATACTACTAAAAACAACGATTTAGTAATTATATTCAAAAAAAGTTTGAGTAAAAATTTAAATAAAGAATGGTACGAAAAAAGACCCTCTAAAGTAGTCGAAGAAAGAATGAGAATTGTTGAAATGGCTGCTAACATTATTTTAGATGATATAAGATCAGAAACCTACGATAAGTCACACTATAAATTGTTGAACGCAGCTGAAGAAACTGAATGTAAAGATATTCCTGGTACTTTATACAGCTTTCTAAAAATTTTGATTACGTCTCATAAAGAGAAAAGTGAATGCAATGATTTGAAGTGGAATCGCAGAGTAGCAACGATGGCGCATTGTTTAATTGCGTCGGCAAGGCCACGATCATTTTTATCCCCAATTTTATTAGGGTTATCGGCTATGATTCATAAAAAGTATGGGTCTAGAGATTTAATCGACTCTCTTTCGTACATAGAATTATGTTCAACTTATGGGGAAACTAGTTTGTTTGAAGCATCGATTCTAAGCTATCCTAAAAATCACATTATAAAAGAAGGTGCTTATGTTCAGTATATATTTGACAATGCTGATCACATCACGTGTACTTTGGATGGAAGAAGCAGCTGGCATGCAATGGGAGGAGTGAAGACTGCGATTCCTTCTTCTGAAGTTATGACTACGAACAAAATACCGAGATTATTGAAAGCCCCTAGCGCTGCAGATATAGCTAGTATTGGCTTTGTCGAGCTTCAGACGTTTGATAGAAAAGGTTCAGAAGGTTTGAAAAAAGTATTAATTGAGAATTATTTTGACAATAACTTCGACGACAGTTTCGATATTTCAATGCCTGATTTTATGTGGCAATATTCAAAATTCATAAACAAAACGACTAAAGGATGGAACGGTTTCATGGAGAAAATCCATTCACATCTCCCGTACCAAACTTCAAAAGTTATGACTGTTCCTTTTGTGAATAATCCACCTAGCGATTATAATACGATTTTTACTGTTTTAGCTAAAGTTACAGAAGAAAACCGACAGTTACATAATCAGAGCCATGTTTTTATTACCTGCGATCAGCCTTTATTATGGAAGGCTTTTGAAATCTGGCTTTGCCTTCAAGATTATGACCCCGAACTCGTAAAAGGAGTCAGACTACGTCTCGGCGGTTTTCATCTTCTTTTGTCAATATTTGGTTCGGCTGGTAAAATAATGGATGGCAGTGGCCTCAAAGAGGCATTGGCAACTGTATACGCCGAAAATTTTGCTGAAAAAATTATGACAGGCCATGTATATGCGCGAGCTGTCAGGGGTCATTTTTTAGTTCGCGAGGCCTTAACAAATATTGTTTTATCATCAATGGAATTTTCTGAATTAGAGAAAGTTCAATTCAATATGCTGTTAAAAAATGTTGAAGAAGAAAGTTTTCTTAATGATATTCAAGAGTATTCTCATCTTAAAATTTATGTAGTTTTTACGTTCACTCAAAATTATAATTTGATAGAAATTAGATTAAAAAATTTATCATTATTTTTAATTGAAACAAAGCTATCATATTAAGAAAATCTTTAATTTTTAAATTAATTGCTCATATGTATGTAATAAAATCTTTATTTGTTCCAATCAACTCAGAAAGGTTATTGTCCTTTTTTCAGCATTAAAAAGTTTTGTGGCCAAAAATAGATAAAAAAATACTGGAGAATTATTTTTTTCAAATGATTGATGCAGGGATATTGATAATTACGGTGTGCCTAAAACAATTTTAAGTTGATTTCCGACCGCCATCGATTCTCTGCGGGATTAGGAAGTGTCTACAATAAAAGTACATAGACCCCAAAATCACAGACACAACCTTTTTTTTTTGTCAATAAACGTATTTTTTAGGTACACAGAGTAGGTAGTCGATTAAAAAAATTAAATACAATAAACAGCGTGAGCAAGCTTGAAAAATATACGCTTTATAATCGGGAACTAATACCTAATAGGTAAAAAAAAAAAAAAAAAAAAAAAAAAAACATTAAGAAGATTAACAAATTTTTATTTATTAATTTATTTAGAATAATCGATATTTACGACTTTTTGAAAATCAAAAGTATGTTTTGAAGCAACACAGAAATATTTATGCATTTATTTAGAACAAAGAATGAAATTAATTAAATGAGTCAAGCGGGTATAACTGTCCAACAATATTTTCTTCGTTCCTACTTTGAACCAATGGATTCCTTAAACGGGAGAAAATAAATTTCTTGTTTGCAAATTCTCTTTTCGCATTTAAGAAAGCTTTAAAGTAGAAACAGAAACTCATTTTTTTTTTTTTTTTTTATTTAAGCCTACTCAGCTATTATGATTTATACAGCTCTAAAGTGAAATTATTAATACAAACATAAATTACACACACACACACACACACACACACGCGCGCGCGCGCGCGCATGCACACGCACATATATATATACTAGGGGGTACCCCCTGCTCGCTTCGCTCGCCAACCCCCATAAAAATAGTTATAAAATATGGAGTTTTTTGACAGTTAATATTTAACATGTTTTTTGAGTTGAGTTTGTGTATTGAATAAACGTTCAAACATGTTTAGGTAAAATTGTTGAACATGATTTAAATTGAAAAAAGAAAATTTTATATTATGGTGAGTCTAAAAAAATAGTTATAAAAATTAAATAGTTAGTTAAAATACTTCAAGTACTTGAAACATGTTAAATATAATATTTTTTAACCGTTTTGAAGTACTCCGTTAAAAAGGGCTTTTAAAATTACGACTCCTCTAGGAAAAGCGCCCTACAAAGAGGTTAAATATGGAGTTTTTGATAGTTAAGGTGCTCGTACAGGAGAAGCTCCTATAATTTAAAATCAACTCCTCCAAGAAGAGCCCCTTAAAACATGTTGAATATAAGATTTATTGACGTTTTAAGGGGCTCCTCCGGGAGGAGCTCTGAAAATTACGGCTCCTCCGGGAGGAGCCCCTTAAAATATGTTGAATATAAGGTTTTTTGAAGGTTTTGAGGTGCTCCTCCGGGAGGAGCTCTTTTTTTTGGCTCCTCCTGGAGGAGCCCCTTAAAACATGTTAAATATAAGGGTTTTTGACGTTTTAAGGTACTCCTCCGGGAGGAGCCAAGTCAAACCACGGTAGGGTTATGCCTTGCGCCAGAAACTGGACCAAACCAGAAACCCCATGCGTTTCTGGACCAAACCAGAAACCTTATGAGTTTCTGGAACACCCCGCACACTCTAGTCGATAAATGAGTTGGTGCTGAAACCCCGAGGGTTTTAAAGCAACCCGCACACTCTGCTTGATAAATAAGGTGGTCCAGAAACCCTAAGAGTTTCTAAAACACCCACACACTCGAGTAAAAAAATAACGCTCTATAAAAGCCTTGAGAACATGAAATAATCAAATGAGATCGATTAAGCTGAATAAAAATAATTGTGTGTAGTAAAATACAGTATGTAGCATAAAATAATTTTAATATAATTTGCTGTTTTAGCGATTTTAAATATACTTATACGCAATATAAATTTGAATGAGTATTATGAGGAGTGTTTTAAAAGAGTGCACTGATACCAAGCGTGTAAGAAGAAAGAATGTTATACAACACCTTTGCAGTTTGCAGTCGTGAAGAGGAGAGAGAGAGAACGAGGTGCGCGCGCACGCGAGCGAGTATGGACGGACAGTAGTTTCTCAGTCAGCTGTTTGTCGTTGAGGTATGCGTGTCACGTTCTCGCTTTTGTACAATAGTCATTTTACGCTAACGTATCTCGAGCTCTCTCATCCTGTGTATTTCTTGAGGTAAGTTTGTGAAAATTATATGATAAAAAATATACAGTGTTTTCAGTGTTATGGGGAGGGGGGTGGGGGTTATCGTTATTCCGCGAAAACAAGCAAACGAAATTTTCCATTGTGCTGTGGCTTTTATGACAAAGTGATTTGATTTAATTTTCAAATCTTTCTATAACAAGCAGTTAATTGTATCAATAAAATTTTATGTTTAATTAACACAAAAACGAAATTTTTCTTTCAAACTTCGTTTAATAAATCGTGTGTTTAGTGCTCCTTGTAATTTTGGTACATTAATTCAAGGTAAATTTTAGAATCAATGGTTTAATTTGAAAAACTGTAGATGAGATGTGAAAAAATCTATTATTTCAAGAATAAAAATTAAGCGAATTCAATTTTTCGTATTCAAATTTAAGTGAGAAATAAACAAAGAAAGAAACTGAACGATGGGTTTGAAATTTTCAATCTTTTTTGTGTCGAAAAGTACAAAGCGGTTGTTGATCTTTGAAATGCCGACGAAAGTTCCTGTTTTCGAATGTTAGGATTTTATGAATCATTTTTTTTTTTATAAATATAATTAGAGATTATTTTGATTGAAGTATTGAGCTTTCACGGTTTTGAAAGTTTGAAATATTTCGGATTCTTAAATTTTTCAGAAAAATTCACCGCGTGGGTCTAAGAAACGAAAAATTGAAATTTTCAAAAAACGGTCTTAGAGCAAAATAAATTTTTGAAAAAGAATATAAAAATGAGAGGTTGAGACATACTGTCAATTAGTTAATGTATGGGGTTTGAAGAGTCAAGATCACATCTTGAGTATTTTAATATCGCTTCAGGCATGTTACTTTTGAAATAGATGGAGTATTGGTTATTTTTATTTAAGGTTAAAAATTTTTGTAATTTTATATTTGTAATCAGTTTACTAAATATTTAGTGCAGTGAATCTTAAAACTTTTACTCTTGTTCATGAAAAATAATTTTATTGAAATTTTTGAAAAATGAAAATATTATTATTAAAATCTATTTTTATACATTTTAATTTTCAGTAATCATTCAAGTTTTAAAATTAAATTTTTTTCAATAACTTTGTATTTGTGATGGGTTTACTAGGTATTTTGTGCTATGAATTTCAAAATTTTTACTCAATAATAAAAATAATTTTATTGAATTTTTGAAAACTAATTTGAAAAATTTTGATTTCAAACGAAGTGTTTTCAGTTGACATGCCTGGTTTAAGCACTTCAGTAACGTTTCAACGATTGACACCTGAAGAATTAAAATTCTTGGGCGCGGACCCAACAGCAAACGGGTTCCTTGCCATTGTTCCTGAACCTGCAGATCCATCCATTAGGTGCTCCTCAAGCACCTCTCCTGAACCATCGTCTCCACGGTACAGCCCTTCGCAGTCGCTCGCATCCGCACGATCTTCATCAACTCCACCATCTTCTAGCAGCTCTAGCAATAGTTCACCATTAAGTTTAAGTTCTGCTTCCTCATCAGTCTTTTCATCGCCCTCTTCAGATTCAACGACGTCTTCTGGTTACTACACCAGATCCGAAATTTGGTCACCGGAATCAAGCCACTCGTCAGACTATTATAAAAATTGATTGGGTCACCGTCATTTTCTCCTGTCAATAGTCCACAAAAAAATTTTAAGGAACTTCGGGTTCTTGTGCATGACGTTTTAATTTACGGAGTCGATACACCATTCAGCCCTGGTTTTAGTGAGGCGTCAATGATTGTACGAGGTAAACATAATTTAATTAATGATTTTTTAAACTTAATTCTCAAAAATAAAAAAATAAAATTTTTTTTTCAGTTCGTTCGTCAACACCTATTTTTTCACCATCTCCAGTCAAACGTCCGAAGATCTTGGATCACTGTCGACGTCTTAACTTCGAAAATGAAAGTCCCTAAACATGTTGTTGGTGACCATTTGGTTTACTCCATTGTAAGTTTCAAAATTTTATTTATTTTAGTAATTAAATTTCTTAAAACTAAAAACAATTATTTTTTTTTTCAGAACAAGTCAGCAGATGACACAAAATTAAAATTAAAAATTCAGAGAAACCAAATAAAAGCTCCCCTGTTCAAGGATCATACAAAACTAGCGCGCCCCCTGCCCCTTTCGCTTCGCTCAAGAGGCCAGGCGGCTTGCCTGCTCCGGTATTTTTGCCCAAAAGCCTTGCTGCGCAGAGTCCGATACTTTAAAAAATATTTGGGCAAAAATACCTCCGCCCTTGCATCGCGCGGAGCGCCATGCTCCGCTACCGCTCCGCGCGATGCATGAAAGGCACGACCGGCCGACACTCGCGCTTCGCGCTCGACGGTATAGTTTTAGTATTTATTAGTTTCATTTTTACACTCAAATTCATTTCGTGTTTGCTGATATTTAAAAATAATTAATAATGATTCTATACTTAAAAAGATTATTACACTCCAATATGATTTCATAACATAAATTTTATTAAATTTTTTTTATACATAGTCGTATCGAAACCTGTAAGTTTATAGCTGCATAATTTATTTTAAAAAAAATAAATATATTTAAGTAACCAATAAATTAGTGTAGAATAACTTTACTTTATCAATTATGTTGAAAAAACAATAAGAGTGAAAAAAAATTTGAATAAGAGTTCTATTTTTGCTGCGTAGAGGGCGTGTCAGTTGTAGACTCTCGACCTTCAAGTTCAACTGCGAGATATCGATCCTTAAATCGAACGATGTTGTTGTTGTTGTTGACATAGAATTATTTTAGTATTATTTGCAGTTTCTGTAGAGTTTTAAATTTCTACTTTATAGTGTGAAACGTACGCAAAAGTTTTATTGCATTACTTTTACTTAACCATACAGCCGTTGCGAGTTATAATGACTCAAACAAAGCAAGTTAGTGATAATACTGCAGCTTGCAACCAAAAGAAAAATTCGTATTTTGTGAAGTTATTGCGGGATGTTGATGTGAATGATTAGTTTAAAGATAAAAAATGAAGATTGAAGATTGAAGATTGAAGACAAAAATCAAGATTGAAGATGAAGAATCAAGAATTAAAGAGTGTACATGAAGAAACAAATTGGAAATCAGAAATTAAAAGTAAACAAAAAAGAGAACAGTTGATTTTGAAACATCAATCAAGGTATACCATTGAAGTGTTATGAAGTAAGGTATAGTTTTGAAGAGTTCAATCAAGATATTAATTGAAGTGTCTAGTTAAGATGCAAAGATTTTTGTGTTATCGGTTCAGTGTTCATCTACATATATGTGTTAAAAATGGAAAATATTTTAAGTTACAATAAACATATATATCCACACAACACAATTTACTTATTTACTTGTTTTGAATTAAAAAAAAATTATTTTTATTTATTACTTGTTTTTCATGGACATAAAGATTAAAGAGCAAGTATAAAAATCAAGAATGAAGACTGAAGATAAATAATCAAGAATGAAAACTGAAGAGTGAAGATCAAGAAATAAAGAATAGCTGCATACGCCTTTTTCATCAGCTCCAGTGGGAAGTTAATAAATTATTATTGGAAAGTAACTTTAGATGAGTCTAAGAAGAAGTAAAAATTATCGGTTCTTGGTTCACTGTTTATTTACAAGTGTTAAAAAAGAAAAAAATTTTAAAGTTATAATTGATATTTTTAAATACTTGTTTGTTATGGACATAAAAATTGAAGAGCGAGTATCAAAAATCAAGAATGAAGAGTAAAGATATATAATTAAGAATGAAGACTGAAGAGTGAAGTTCAAGAAATTGCTGGATACGCCTTTTTCATCAGCTCAAGTGGGAAGTTTTCACTTTAATGCATGGTGGTATACGCTTTAACCCTGCATTATAGTAAAGCTAATAGTTTATTATTGGAAGTAACTTGAGATGAGTTTAAGAAGAATAGAATAGAATAAAAAGTCTGATTTTGAGCAATATGACTAATTTTATTGGACACCTCTTTTTTTTAAAGAAAATTTGCTACAAATAATTTGTGGAAAAATTAATAAAAAATAAAAAAAAAATTTCAAGAAACTTCAACTCTGGAACTCATATTAGTGACAATGGATCAAATTTTTTGTGTCATCATTCGGACAGCTCAATACCTTTAGCTTATATACCTCAAATAATTAATCTAATATGGCTTCATAAACTATTGCAGAAGAAGAAGTTCATCATCTTTTCAGAAAAAATCTGTCCAGTCCCTTGATGCTAACCGTTATCGTAAGTGTTTATTAATTTATCAATACATTAGATATATGTGAAATTTTTTTAATAAATAATAAATTTTAGTTGATATCTAAAAGTTTTATACAAATAAAAATTGTTTGTGATGTAGCAACTCAAATCATTTAATAAATAAAAAACAAATTATTATGATACTTTCACAGGATTTGTATGGATTCAAAAAGGAAGAGTTGGAGACTATTATTATTTTGGTTGCGAACAGTTGTGGAGATCATGAGCTTTCAAAACTACTACTTTGGCTGATTGGAAAAAATCTTCAAAGAAAATAGTATGAAGTCATTCATCGGATACAGGAGAAATCCTGAAAATCTGCAAGATTATTTTTATTTCCTAATTTATAATAAGATTTTAATCACTTTAAGCTGAAAATCATTAAAAAATTTTTTTTTTTTAACCTTCAACTCTGCAGTATAATTTTAAAAATTAATTAATAAAAAATGAAAAAAGCTTAAAATTTCAAAAAATAATTACTGCTGTGTTTTTACAGGGCTTGTACTAACTCATATCAATATTATTATTGGTAAAGACAGTTCTGGAGATCACAATCATTCAAAACTATTCCATTAGCTGATTGGAAAATATCTTTGAAGATAATGGTATGAAGTCATTCATCAAGTACATGGGGGCATCATGAAGATTTTTTAGAATTATTATAATTTTTTTGTTTTTTTTTATTTCCTAACTTACATTAAGGTTTTAATTATTGTAAACTGAAAATCATTTTTGAAATATTATATTATTTTTAAATTTAACGAATAAATTTCAAAAATAATTTATGTAATACAAATTGAAATGAAACAACTACTCTTGATGCAACTCAGGAATGATTTTCATTATTGAAAATTAGTATTTAAATTTTCAAACTGGCTAAATTTCAACGAAGTTTATAAAATCATTACGTTTGAACTGTACACTATTAATGAAGAATGATTTTCAGTGATTTTTATTTATTTGACAAATTTGTAGGGTATGATTTTCACGGTTAAAAAACTAATTTTTTATTACATAGAAGTTTATAACTTTTTACTCAAATTGTTTTGATACGTACCAATTGTTCCAGTATAACCCAATATACTGGAAATAGAATCATAATTATGTAATTCAAAACGCAAATTTTCCCATAGACTTAGTCAGGTTGGGTTCATTAGCTTGGAAAAAAAACTTTGTACAATTTTGTAGTTGCGTTAAAATTAGCGTTAAATGAACATTGTAAATCGTTTTTGTATGCGTTATTGGTTCCAGTGTGATCCGATCATGCTGGAATTGGGACCATCATTATGGGACGCAAAAACGAACCTTTTCCCGTTTACCCGGTGAAAATCGGTTCGACCAATTTCGAGAAAACCTTTGTACAATTTTGTAGTTGCGTTAAAATTAGCGTTAAATGAACATTGTAAAACGTTTTTGTATGCGTTATTGGTTCCAGTGTGATCCGATCATGCTGGAATTGGGACCATTATTATGGGACGCAAAAACGAACCTTTTCCCGTTTACCCGGTGAAAATCGGTTCGACCAATTTCGAGAAAACCTTTGTACAATTTTGTAGTTGCGTTAAAATTAGCGTTAAATGAACATTGTAAATCGTTTTTGTATGCGTTATTGGTTCCAGTGTGATCCGATCATGCTGGAATTGGGACCATCATTATGGGACGCAAAAACGAACCTTTTCCCGTTCACCCGGTGAAAATCGGTTCGACCAATTTCGAGAAAACCTTTGTACAATTTTGTAGTTGCGTTAAAATTAGCGTTAAATGAACATTGTAAATAGTTTTTGTATGCGTTATTCGTTCCAGTGTGATCCGATCATGCTGGAATTGGGACCATCATTATGGGACGCGAAAACGAACTTTTTCCCGTTCACCCGGTGAAAATCGGTCCGACCAATTTCGAGAAAACCTTTGTACAATTTTGTAGTTGCGTTAAAATTAGCGTTAAATGAACATTGTAAATCGTTTTTGTATGCGTTATTCGTTCACGTGTGATCCGATCATGCTGGAATTGGGACCATCATTATGGGACGCGAAAACGAACCTTTTGCCGTCCACCCGGTGAAAATCGGTTCGACCAATTTCGAGAAAACCTTTGTACAATTTTGTAGTTGCGTTAAAATTAGCGTCAAATGAACATTGTAAATCGTTTTTGTATGCGTTATTCGTTCCAGTGTGATCCGATCATGCTGGAATTGGGACCATCATTATGGGACGCGAAAACGAACCTTTTGCTGTTCACCCGGTGAAAATCGGTTCGACCAATTTTTAGAAAACCTTTGTACAATTTTGTACTTTTTCGTAAATGCGTAAAATACCGAAAGTGGGACATGCGAAATAACACCCAAAACGGCCTCAAAACACATTAAAAACCATTTTTTCGTAATCTAGGTTCGATTTTAAGAAGGTAACACTTTTTGCTCTCCCGAACTTATAAGGCGCTCCCGACCCCTTCGGGGCCGGTCGTGCCTAAAAATATCCAATATATAGAGTTGGTAAAGAGGGAAAAGGCAAAGCATGGAAGCTGATGCTACTCGAACGAGAGGCTGAGTTAAAAGCTGAAAACTCGTGGAGTCACGACAACAACGATCTTGGCTATTCTACTGAGTCCATTGAGGACACTGAAGATTTGGTGGAGAAGAAGCAGGAGCTGGTTTCAGACTGTCAACAGGAGCATCGGGAACTTGAGGATGATATTAAGGGACATTTTCATGATCAACAGCTGGTTGCTGACTTGGAACTTTCAGAGACATCTGGTGATGATGATCCAATAAAGGAATTCTTGACTTTTAACAACACAGATGACCTTATCAAACCCTTCGAGGACGACGATGAACTTATGAGAATCATTAATGGTAAATTATTTTAATTTTTTAAATATTTTTTTCAGTTATTATAGATTCATACTTAAAGTTAAAAAAACTTTTTTTTAGATCCAACACCAATTTCACCTGAGATAATTGAAGAGTTTGGTTTACAGTTTGAAGAATTCAACACAGAGCAAGCTGTTATATATAAAGACATGTCAACTATAACGTAAACAATTTTTTTTTTTTTTTTTTAATAACTTTTGGAGGGATTGAAAGTTTAAAAAAATTATATATACATACATTCAATTTTTTTTTTTTAAATAATTTTTGATTATTTAGTTGCTTTTTATGAAAGATCTCAACTTAACTTTTTAAAATTTTGAAAGTTATTATATTTTATTTTTTTTTTTTATGTTAGCTCAAAATAAGCTAAAAAATAAATAAATAAATGATATTTTTCATTTGATAATATATAAATTTTTTCCAATCAATAAAATCTCATAAATACTAAAGTTTATGTAAATTTAAATTTTGTATGCTAATTTTAGTTCGATGATTTAATAGTTTTATAAAACGTTACATATATAACATAAAAACTTATTCGTAAAGACAAACTAGTCAGACTAGTCTTAGATATTTAAAATATTGAAAGTATTCAACTTTAAAGAATAGTCAAGAATTTATTCCTAAATTAAAACAAACTAGATTTTTTTTTTTTTTAAGAGACTGTCTGAGTGAAAAATCAAAAGTACAAATAGTGTAAAAATTAGTTAATAATTTACTTCTAAAATTAAAAAAAAAAAAAAACTAGGTTCTTTTTAATATTGTCTAAGCAAAACTTATATCCTATTGTTTTGTTGTATTTAAATGTAATTCCTGAAGCGTCTGTGTAGTTTTAAGAACTTAAGATTATTTACAATATGGATTGTAAATTTTTGTATCAATTTATAAAAGTTTTTGCGTTTTTATAGATTGTAATGATAAACTTTTGTGATTCAATTTTTCAGTATCGCTTGAAAATTTTTATCATATAACATGCATGAAAAAAAAAATGCAATTAATAAATGTTAAAAAAAAAAAAAAAAATTAAAAATAAACCTCGTTTCTCTCTCATTTATCCCTGAATTTAAATATACATTTTCAAAGTTTAATTAAAAAAAAAAAATCCAAGGAAAATTTTGAAACGCTGGTAGCCTTATAAAATAAGAGATAAAATGTAGTTTGAGTACAGTTGATTAAAAGGTATCATGCTGTCCAGTACGTTGCATTTTCTAATCTAAGACAATTTTTAAAGTTTTTTAAAATTTATTTTTTGTAGCAAATTCAAATTTTAAACTATCAATATTTTAAACTATTTCAAGCTAAATTTTAAGATACTAGAATCAAACCTTAAACTGTAAATATTTCAACCGAAATTTTTAAATATCAGAATCGATAATTAAGCTTTTTTATATTGCCTCAAGGGTGATATAATTTCAAAATATGTTTTATACAGTGATTAAAGTTAAACTTCTAATATTTCAATTTCAAGTTTTTGATACCTATTGTTTATTTTTTAACAACTATTGCAAAAAAAAAAAATCATCTGTCATTAGTTTTATCTTATTGACACAGAATTTTATAAAGTAATTATAAACTTTGTTTTTTAATTGAAAATTTTCATGAAACTGATATTTTGATAGAAATTTTTGTTGTTGGAAATGATTTTTTAAAATAATTTTTAGATAATGAACTCAGAAAAACTGTTATCCAATGCAAAAATTTGGAGTAAATTTTTTTTTTTTTAAAGATAATTGCTAATTTTATTTTTATACCATTTTAAATAACAATTAAAAAATTAGTTTTGTTTTAAAAACTATAATTCCAAGCAGTTTTTCATTAAAATTTGATTTTAAATGAATACAATTAAATTCAGTAATTTATTTTAAAAAGCAAGCTTCTGTTTTCACTTTTCAGTAAAAGGTGTAACTGAATAAAGTTTTGAAAAATCACACGCTGATTTAAATAAACATATCGTAGGTAATTTCAAATTATCTATGGGAACGATGGCCAACTCCTTGATTTGGAGAAGGTTAGAGCTCCTTTTAAAACACTGAAAGTCAACAATATACTCAGCCATGGTTGAGTGAGAGTGATGACTCTTCACCCTATGAGCTGGTTTATATACTCTCAAATTTATTCATGCTATGAAATTATTTGAAATGAATATTTTGACCTTTTAATTCTCCTCTGAGATTGAAATAATTCATTCTGCTCAATTATTTCAGAAAAATTTCATTTTAATCACAGTTGAAAATACTATAGTCGTATGAAATTTTTTAATTTTTGCAAGTTCATCAAACTGAAATAAATTCAGACCCTTTGAATATTTTCAAATTTTTAATTTTTCAAGTCCACTAAACTGAAATAAATTCAGATCCTTAAAATATTTTCAAAAATCAGGGTATATAAGACCTGAGTTTTACATCAAGAGAAATCATTCAAGTGCTTCAGTGTGTTCAGGAAGGATGGCATCACTCGAGACTTTCAGTGTCAACATCAAGATGTTGCAAAAGTCTTTGCGTCTGTATGAGGATTCAGCAGAAAGCGAAGATTTGCAGCCATGGATGGATCAATCTCTGAAAATACTTGAAACTCTTGAAAATATTGTTGTTTCTGGAGGATTAAACGTTCACCAAAAGCAACGATGTCAGGCTTACATTTCACAAATCATCAATATCAAGAATCGTCTTCATATTCTTTTACTGAGAACTGGTGGTAGGCTGCAGGATCCTAAAAACAATGAGGTCGCACAGGTTAGTGAAGTGCCTAAAGAAAAAGTTCGATGGGATGATCTACCATCGATTTTTCAAAACCGGGTTAGTTCTGGTATCATAACTAACTTGGGTCACAAGGATCTTAAGTCTTTTCTCGATGATGCTCGAACTTTATTCGAGGAAAAAATCCATGATGCTTTGAAAACTTTGGAATCCTTGATGGTTAACACCGAGATTTCTGTCGAATTTATGGTAATTAAAAACAACATCGAAGAAATTGATGTTAAACATTTCATTACCGCAAGTTCACCCATTTTCTAGTCAACAGACTTACGTGATTGGTACAACGAGCATGCTTTAGAACCACTGCTCACTCAAATTGAAGAATTCAAGACGGTAGGGTCAGGCTGATCATTGAGACAACTTCTGAGTATGACTGTCAGTATAAAGAAGTATCAACCTATGCATGCTGGTTCGTACATCCCACTACCTAAATCTATTCAAAACAAACATGCTTGTGTGAATGTTGAAAACAAAGATGACTTTTGTTTCAAGTGGTCGGTTCTAGCAGCATTGTATCCTGTTGAAAAAAGTTCAAATCGCGTCAGTTCATATTTACCCTACGCTGATGTGCTTAATTTCGCTAATATAACGTTTCCAATGACTTTGAATCAATTAAAAAAATTTGAAAAACAAAACGATGTTTCTGTGAACGTTTTTATTCTTCGAAAATTTGGTGACAATTATAAAGTTTGTACAGCTCACGTGACTGATGATAGTAAAGAGAAACATGTTAACTTGCTTCTCATTCAAGATCAGTACGTTGACGAGCTTAAAGAACCAAATGGTGTGTTAACTACTACTCCAAAATTTCATTTTGTGTACATAAAAGATCTTTCCCGTCTTGTGAAGAGCCAGCTGACTAAGTACAAGGGTAAAATTTACCTGTGTAATCGTTGTCTTCACTACTTTATTACGTCAGAGAAGCTGTCGATTCATTCTAAGAATTGTAAACAACAAAATCAATGTAGAATCACACTGCCAACCGAAGACAATAACAAACTTAAATTTGAAAATTTTCAACACAGCCAACGAGTAGGCTATGTAATCTACGCTGACCTGGAGTCATTGCAGAAACCTACAGAAAACCAGCCAGCAATTCATGATCATCAGGCTTTTAGCATCGGGTATTACTTGAAAAATAGTTACGATGACACGCAGTCTTATTATAGAAGTTACAGACAGACGAGTGATGATCAGATGACTCCAGCCCAGTGGTTTGTGAAAAAGTTAAAAAGAATAGCTGTTGAATTGGAAGAGCAGTACAAAAACCCAAGATCTATGATTTTCACAGAGCGTGATGCGCATGACTTTTATAATGCGAAAGTGTGCTATTTGTGTCAAAAACCATTTTTGGAAAGAGACAAAAAATGTCGTGATCATTGTCATATAACAGGTGTTTACAGAGGCGCCCTGCACAACAGGTGCAACCTTAACCTACAAATCAAAAAATTCGTGCCCATCTTATGCCACAACCTATCTGGCTACGATTCGCACTTTTTGATTCAAGAGTTGGCTTCCAATGAAATTCTCAAAGGTCGCATTACTCTTATAGCTGAGAATAAGGACAAATACATTTCCTTTACAAAGCACATAGACGGTAGTGACATCAGCTTTAGATTCTTGGACTCCATACGTTTCATGGCATCGTCGTTGGATAAGCTGGCTAGCTATCTGCCCATTAAGGATACCATGACAAGAGTTTTTCGAGAATCCGGCTACAACGATAATCAAGTGAAATTGCTAACAAAAAAGGGTATTTTCCCGTACGAATACATCACAGATTTTTCCAAGTTGGAGGAGACCAGTTTACCTGAAAAAGATGCTTTCAAGAGTCAGTTGACAGGATGTGGCATCACTGATGAGGACTATGCTCACGCTCATGAGGTATGGAACAAGCTCAATATTCAAACTCTTGAGGAGTACTCTATGGTTTATCTCAAAACCGATGTTCTCTTGTTGGTGGACATACTTGAAAACTTCCGGTCTACATGTTTGGAGGCTTATCAATTGGATCCATGTCATTATTACACAATACCTGGTTTGAGTTGGTCTGCAATGTTAAAAATAACTAATATAGAGCTTGAACTACTCACAGACATCGACATGCTGATGTTTGTTGAGCGAGGAATCAGAGGCGGGATTTCACAATGCTCAAACCGATATGCAGAAGCGAATAACTGTTACATGGAAAAAGGTTATGATCCTACTAAAGAAGAAACTTACCTCCTCTACGTAGATGCTAATAACTTATACGGGTATTTGTTTATGCATTTAAATATTTTATATACTCTTTATTTGATTTTAATCGCATGTCTTATTACAGCTGGGCTATGCATTTTTTTTTTCTTTTTTCAGAAAATGGATATCAATACTCTTAACACCCTAGCGTCCAACACCTATCTCTCTAGAAAATCTTGGGATGAATTGGAAATCAATGGAAACTACATGGTAACAGAAATTAAAAAAGTCAACACACGCTAACAGAAGCTGCAAATAAATACGAGCTTGTTATTCAAAATTTGGGTAACACTAAATTTGTATTTTCAACTAAATTTTAATAAATAAATGTAAAAGTTAAATATATTTAATTATCTTTTTATTTCACTCCTTTTATAAAAATTATTACATAGATTAAAATTATAAATCATTTTTATGAATCCAACTATTTTCTTTACTATCAAAACCTAACCACTTTACAAATAAATTATCTCCTCTTTTTTTAATTACTTTTTCTACTAAATAAACATCAGGGTATTTAACTGTTAACAGTTCTTGTTCGTAAAAGCAACCATCAACATTCTCATTTTTATGATTTTTCAAATGGTAAGTAATCGGTTTTGTCTTGAGAACTTTATCAATTGTAAAAATAGCAGTAGACCAATGAGGTGTGTAACCTTTTTCAAATAATCGTTTTATTTTACTAACTCTGACTTTATCACCAATTTTAAATTTTATCTTCTTTGGAAATTTTCTATTATCCTTGAAACGCTGTAAAACTTTAGCTTCATTGGTAGCAGAGACATCTATTGGCTTCATTAAAGTTGTTCTATGTTTTGTATTGTTATAAGCTTCAATTAATTTAGGTAACAGATCGAGCCACTTGTAAGTTCCTTGTAAACTAAATTGAGCCCACATCTTGGTCTTCAATGTACGATTGAATCGTTCACACATGGAAGCTTTGATGTTACTAAAAGTTGAGTAAAAGTTAATTTTATACTTTTTCATAAGACGATCAAAGTTTTCATTGTAAAATTCTTTTCCTCTGTCGGCGTGTAAATTTTTTGGAACCCGACCTTGTTTGAGAATAGATCGCATGGCTGCTGTAACATCTTCACCAGATTTTGTTTTTACGGGTACGGCCCAAGCGTATTTTGAAAATACATCCACTGTAGTGAGCATGAATTTGAAACCTTTGTTCTCTCTTGAATATGGTTGAATCTCCACAAGGTCACATTCCCATGTTTCATCCAAACCTCGAACATCAAATTTTCTTCTTGGATAGTTACGACGAGCAGGCTTGTGAAGTTCTTCTACCACAACTTGTTTTTTATTCATGGTTTGGGTTAATTCTAGCGTTTATTTCAAGGATACTTTTGTCGATATTGTCTCTGTGACCTTCAGATAACTCAAACAGTTCAGTAAATTTTTTCTGAATGTTATCGTTTATTTCACTTGTGTGATTGTTTAAAATAATACTTAAGTCATCCAAGTCGCTTCTTAATCTTTTTGTAATCTCATGCAGACTTTGAAGTTCCAACCCAATCAGGTTTTTAAGAGTTTGTAAATTAACTGCGTCGTTAGATTCTAGAGGTTCAGCTAGGTTGCAAAGTCGCTTGCCTTCTGCATCAAACTGACCGGTTTCGGTTAATTTATAACCTATGCCTGGAGCATCTCGAGCGCCCTCAGTATTTTTCTTCAAAGCACGTCCGAACACGTCGACACTCATTTCGATACTGACGTAGAATTAATGAAATCCGATCAATATATATAGCCTGCTTCTCGGAGTTCTTCGATGATTGAGTGGATTTCATTTTCATGATTATAATTACCAGCTGATCTTTCTGCAACCAAAAGCTGAAGACGTTCCACGAGCTCATTAGGATCATCCCAATAAACTAAGTCCATCCGAGTATTACGTTGAGCAACTTTGTATCGAGGTAAGAGACCACTCCCGGTTGATTCGAACATGTGTTTAATTACATTATTGTATTTCCAACTGGTTACATGTTTTTTTAATTGACCATTGGTATTTTTGTGAGCATTTGATTCCTCAAGAATTTTTTGATAGTTTGATTCATCGTACATTGAAAATTTTTCGGGATTCTTTTTTACAATAAGATCTTGCAACCCTTGAGTTCTTGGAAATGATTTATTTACGAAAATCTTATCTTTCGAAAATCGCAAAGTTGCATTCCCAAGCTCATACCCTTGCTTTGTTTTCTTCTTAATTCCATATAGTTTATCTTGCTCTGCTGCAACGAGTTCGATTTCTTCTCCAAAAGAATCTTCTTCAATAGATTGGTTTAGATTTGTTTTGTTTGGAATTCTCAAAGAGTCATGAACTAATGGAATATCTTTGTTGATTGTATCACTCTGAAAATTATCCGCAAATTTAATCAAATCATTTTGAAAATTCTCAAATTTTTCTTCTTTTTTCGTAGAATCTGATTTTTTTTATGATTCTTTTGATTTACGAGTTCTTTCAGAGGAGTAATGATGGGTTTGAACGTTTCATTCAAAGCTTGTTCAGCATCATCTCTTTGAGATTTAAGTAGGTTATATTTTTGCTTTACAGCTTCACGTGCTTTGACAAGCTGTTCAAGAATACTTTTTTCTCTTTCTAAATGAGACATGTTGTCACGGTTAAATCTATCTATAGACTGCTGATACAATCATTCAGTTGGTGATATTTATAGCAAAATTATCAAAGCATTTGCGATATCGACAACTATTTATCGGTCTGTCCTTATCTACGACAGCAAATGTATGATTATCTTTCCAACATTCTGAACAAAAATTTCTAAAATTTATGTAAGGGATATCAGTGTTGACGTGGTCGTCGTACACATGTTTCAAATTTACATCATCTTGTCTAAATAATACGAGTAGATTAACATTATCTCGCACAAGATGTTTTGGTACTTGAGCGTATCACTGACAGAGATAGAAAGAATCCACTTTGGCATGTCTACCCATACAGAAGAATGCTTTCACGTTATCCATTTTTTCACATGCGACGTCATCAAAAATCATGATTGAATTCGGGAGAGCGTCTTTCGGTGATATTACATCTTCGTGTTCACTGAATGGAAAATATTTTACACCGTCTATGGGTTCCAGAAGGTCTTTCAGAAATTTGTATTTTGGTTGGTTAAGGGATTTTGAATAAACATATACGTTCTCGAATCTAAGACCGTTTTCTTGTGTAATGAGAGCCAATAAACTATTGGTCTTTCCACAGTTGGAAGGACCGCAGAATACAGCTCTTATTGTATCCGGAAGTAGATCTCCATGTCTCTTGATCTTTTTCTCCTCTTTGACTATTGTGTCAAAATTCAAGACGGGAAGTTTCTTGGAACTTGGTAAGAAATCCATGTTAATTATTGAAACTCTAAATAAAGACTGGTCCTAGGGAGTATAAATACGGGGCTTATATAGTGTTCGAGTCAGTCATTCATGAACTTCTGAACTGTAATGATCATTCACGAGAAGAAAAAAGGTCGTGGTCTGGTAAACAATCTAATCAATAAACTTCCAATTGAACTGCATCTCCCAGGATATCAGTATTGTGGACCTGGAACAAAATTGGCTAAACGGTTGGCCCGTGGCGATCCAGGAATAAATTTATTAGACTCGGCTTGCAA
Source organism: Encarsia formosa (assembly GCA_038277355.1). Lineage (NCBI taxonomy): Eukaryota > Metazoa > Arthropoda > Insecta > Hymenoptera > Aphelinidae > Encarsia > Encarsia formosa. The sequence continues at coordinate 39,567,864 of CM076184.1, read as the reverse complement.
GGACCACGACATAGTTTATTCTCAGAATCGAGAAAATTTACAGGCTAGACACGCAGCAGATAGAGAACTTGCGAATAAAGCTTGGTGTGGAGTATTATCAAAAGACGCAAGTATTAGTGAAAGAGCTGCAGCGTACGCTGTTACTAACGCGATGAATTTAAAAACCAAACTCGGACAGGGTCTGAAGAAGACTAAAAGAAAAACAATAAAAAGAAAAACAACAAAAAGAAAAACAATCAAAAGAAAAACAACAAAAAGAAAAACAATCAAAAGAAAAACAACAAAAAGAAAAACAAAGAAGACAACTACTTTGAAACATATAATCAATGCCGCAAAATCAAATACTACAGGAAAATGCGGCAAAAAAGCTATAAGCTCAGCAATTATGAATGCTCGGAAAGCTATAAAAAAAGCTGGTGGTAAGAATTATGTTAAAATACCAAAAATTCTTCCAGTTTCAGAGAAAATCGGTGGCTTTTTACCGTATCTGATTCCTCTTTTTGCTGGATTAAGTGCAACAGGTACACTTGCTGGTGGTGCAGCTGGAGTAGCCAAAGCAATTAATCAAGCCAAGGCATTGAAAGAACAATTGGAAGAAAATCGTCGACATAATAAAACCATAGAAGCTGTAGCACTAGGAAAAGGTTTATACTTGAAACCATATAAAACAGGTTATGGTCTGTACCTTAATCCCTATATTGGTGGGGGGCTAAAAAAAAAAAAAAGCCCGAAATAAGTTTACCCAAAAAAGCATTGTCAAATTTTGATTTGATTGAATACGCAAAAAAACTAAAAATAGAAAATTTTCGTGGTGTATTCATGAGAAATTCTTTGCCAGCTAACGGTCCTCTTTATCATGAATCAGCGATAGTAAATCTCGATGATGATAAAGGTCCTGGAACTCACTGGGTGGCTTACCGTAAAATAGGAAAAGACGTTATCTACTTTGACAGTTTTGGTGACCTTAAACCACCCCTTGATTTGATTTTATATTTAGGTGTTGATAAAGTAAAATATAATCCTCAAAGATTTCAAGACTTTGGAACGTATAATTGTGGTCATCTATGTCTACAATTTTTATCCAACAAACTCAAAGGTATATAAAGAGAAAGTTTAAGCTTAAGACCTCATTCTACTTTGAGCTATCATGGAGTCAATAACCTTAACTTTATCAGGTAAAACTTCTTCACTTGAAGCTCATTACTTTCCTCCTTTGGAACTTTCATCAAACAAAAACTACGTTCTTGGTTTGATAGAATTTTTGTCATTTCATTCAATACCTAATATTGATGAAAAAAATAATAAAATCAAAGTTGGTAATAAAGTGATAAAAATACCTACAGGCAGCTACGTAATTGAAGATATTGAAAAATATATAAAAAATCACCTTACTGATGACATAACATTCAGTTTGAATCCTAACAATAACACTTTAACAAGCGTGATCAAGTGTAGTGAAGAGGTCATTTTAAAATCCAAGGATTCTGTAGGTCGATTACTAGGTTTTACTCAAAGAAAACTTCCGGCTAACATCGAACACACCTCTGATTTACCAGTTAAAATTCTTAAAGTTAACTCTTTGAGAATTGAGTGTAATATAACGACTGGTGCTTACATAAATAATCAAAGCGTTCACACAATTCATCAATTTTTTCCTGCAGTTCCTCCCGGATATAAAATTATCGAAGCTCCTTCTCAAGTAATTTATTTACCAGTTTCAAACAACTGCATAGATTACATTCAACTGTGTATAGTTGATCAGGACGGTGACTTGGTTAATTTTCGTGGAGAAACGATTACTGTTAGATTACACATCAAATCAGTCACGTGATGGGGATCGTTTTTTACGGGCGAGGATATAAAAGCCCTGCACCATGTCGCTCGACCATCAGTCGTCAACGAACTCTGAAAGCGTTAACACGGCAAAACATAAAATTTCTAAAAAGTCTCAGTTTCCGAGTAAAACCTGGTGGAAAATAACTTGCATAGTCTTCTGCTGCTACAAGAAAAATGGACGAAATTCTAAGTATTCAGACACCTGTAGTGTTTGATGATAGTATTTCACATTATGAAATACAAGCTCATCAACCATACACAGGTGCTCATTTCAACAATAGTGATGAAATCCGTATATCAATTCAACACCAAGACTTGTGTTTACTACCATCTAAAAGTTCGCTACATATTTGCGGAAAACTCGTAAAAGAAGACAATAGTGTATTAGCTCATACTGATTTTGTCAACAATGGAATTTGTCACTTGTTTGATGAAATCAGATACGAGATCAATGCAATCGAGATAGATCGTTGTAAAAACGTTGGACTTACGTCACTCATAAAAGGTTGGTTATCTTTCAATCCCAGACAAACCTTGGAAAATGCTGGATGGGTAGATGTAGATTAAAAAATCAAGATCACTGATAAAGGTCATTTCGATATATTTATCCCTCTCAGCATGCTTCTAGGTTTTGCAGAGGATTATCGAAAGATTGTAGTCAATACAAAATATGAATTGATTCTTCGAAGATCCAATACAGATGTCAATGCAATTAAATCAGCATCTTAAAAAGAGGGAGCAAAAGATAAATGGGAAAATTGGAAAATTCAATTATCTAAAATCGAATGGCTCATGCCATACGTGTTTCTCTCCAACGAAAATAAAATTAGCATGTTGAATCATCTACAAGGGGGTGAACCAGTGGTCATGAGTTTCCGATCTTGGGACCTATTTGAGTATCCTATGCTTCCTAGTACTTCAAAACACGTGTGGACAGTGAAAACATCCAATCAATTGGAAAAACCTCGCTTTGTTATCCTAGCATTTCAGACCAATCGCAAAAATCAAAAAGACAAAAACTTGAGTCAATTTGATCATTGCAATATCAGAAATGCTAAACTGTTTCTCGATTCTCAGTATTATCCATACAGTAATCTGAATTTGGATATTGGTCAGAACCAGTATGCGATGCTTTACGACATGTACGTCAATTTTCAGAATTCGTACTATGGTAAAGAGTCAGAACCGTTGTTGAGCAAGGAAAATTTTATCAAGAAAATTCCACTGATTGTTCTAGATTGCTCTAAACAGAACGAATCTCTGAAAAACGCTCCAGTTGATGTTCGTTTGGAATTTGAATCAAGTGATAATTTTCCAGAAATCACAACAGCTTACTGCTTGATCATACATGATCGAATAGTCGAGTACAATCCTGTCAGCGGAGACGTCAGAAAGATCGCTTAGTGTACCTCAAGATGTCTAAGAGTCAAGTAGTCTCCAAGTGCTGCAGAGAGACCAGTTGCAATGTTCCTAGTTGCGAATATTATCCTGAATATAAAAAATCATTGGAAGGTTTAGCATTACATAGAATAATTCAAAGGTTAGTGCATTTGAAGCAACAACCGCAAATAGTTGCAGTCAATCAAGAAATAAGTGAAATTTTGAGGATTGTCAATTTAATAAAAAATAAAATTGAGTTGTCTTTCTACGTTGCAATATTTGGAAGTTTCAAAAGAAAAGTATGCATAAAACATACTCATTCTTATAGTTATTGGGATACTTGTTCCAAATTCTATTGTATAGAACCTCACAAAGAATTCTGTGATAATTTCGATGAGAGATGTTTTGTGGATATAACAGTTTCAGAACTCCTGAAAATAATTAACGAAAATAGAGTTTATAATATTAGATTTGGTATATCCAATGTCGATCAAACTGATTTGTCTTTAAATCTTCATGATACACGCTGTCCAAAACATTACAGTGTCATCGGACTGAGTAGACATAAGTTTTTTCTAAGTGGTATTGGCAGGTACACACACAATTCAACCTGCATTTACAGCCAACTAAATATATAATGGAGTACGCTGTGGATATGCAAGGATTTTTGCAACCTGGAAATGACTTTGTTGTTAAAGAACTTGCAATAATTTCATTGCATGATGATTCTGATGCAAAAGTATTCATGTTCAAAGAACCTTTTTCTTGGCAGAGATTATCGAATAAGTATAGAAATATAAATCGTTTACTGGAAACCACCAAGCATGGTTTGTCATGGAGTTCTGGAAAAGTGCCCTACACATTGGTTGTCAACGTGCTCAAGGAATACTTATCAGATGCAAAAAAAATTTATGTAAGAGGTGAAATGAAAAAAAATTGGTTAGAAAGATTCAACTTACCTGTTTGCGAAGTGACGTCCATATATTATTCCGAGAAACCAACTAAAGTTGCCACGATTTGCTTGAATCACAAATTTCTCAGAAAAACTACATGCACACTGCAAAATGCGCGAATCATGAAAAAAGTAATCCTAGAAAATTTGAAGTGGCAAGATATGGAGTGGGAAGAGATTCAGTCTTAATCTAACAATCGAACGAACAAGATGGGTCAAAAACAGAGCTCCTCTGGCTATGAAAGAATGAAAGATGAAAATTCCTCAGGTTTTAAAAGTTATTCTGAGGAAAAAAGCGTCAAGATGAGCAATATAAAAGCTTTCAAAAGCTTCAAGAAGAACAAAAAAGTTTTGAAAAGAAAAATGAAAAAAAGATTAAATATGAAAAAATTAAAGAAAAAGAAAAAAATTTAATTGAATTCTAATGATGAAAAATTTTTTAATTGCTTTTTCCTTCGAAGAGATTCAGTCTTAATTGAACCTTCGTACGAACAAGACCTCAAAATGAACAAGAGCAAAAAACGTCACAACAAATATGATGTGCTAGATCCATCAGAAAGAGAATCATTTATTCTTAAAGATGATGATAAAAAATATAAACAGAATGATCGTAAACAAGATAATTATAAATCCTATTCAACCGATGTCAAGAAGGATGAAAGTAAAAAAAATTATAGTTATGAGAAGATGAAGTATCACGGTTACTCAGCAAGCACCTCCGATGGTTATAGATCGCGAACGTACATAGGTAAATTCAAAGAATGATTAACTTACGCTGCAAAGTTAAAAAAAATATATATAAGCATTCTTAAGTGGTGGGTGTTATTTATTATTTTTGAATTGAGTGTGTGGGTGTTTTAGAAACTCTTAGGGTTTCTGGACCACCTTATTTATCAAGCAGAGTGTGCGGGTTGCTTTAAAACCCTCGGAGTTTCTGCACCAACTCATTTATCGACTAGAGTGTGCGGGGTGCTCCAGAAACTCATGGGGTTTCTGGTTTGGTCCAGAAACCCTATAGTATACCTACTTTGGCTCCTCCGGGAGGAGCTTTTAAAATTAAGAGCTCCTCCCGGAGGAGCACCTCAGAACCTTCAAAAAACCTTATATTTAACATGTTTTAAGGGGCTCCTCCCGGAGGAGCCAAAAAAAAAAGAGCTCCTCCTGGATATAACTATATAATATAGGAAGATATATATCGTACTAAACTATCCCAGTTTAATAGCACAATCTTCACAATATTTTAACGCTTTCTTAAGAACTCCAAGGTTAATGCTGGTAAGAAACCTTTCGATGCTATAAGGCTGCAGTTGATTTATCTTGACGAGATCGGTGATGAGAGTTATTCTTCTTTCTCATAACCCGGGCAGTGCCAAATTAGATGATTAGCATCTTGTGAGGGATTACCACAGGAACACTCTGCAGATTTGATGATGTTTTTTTTTTGCCAAAGATGCAGCGGAGTTGTAATGGTTCACCTTAAGTCTGTTGATAGTGACTAACTGGTTTCTTTTAAGTATACTTTTTAGAAAACCAAGTCTTGCTAGAGGGAGGGGTATATTTTTCAAAGTAAAATATACCTTTGACTCTTCCTTGATCAAAGATAGAGGATCGAATACTTTTTTTGGCTTCCTTTTTCCAACGTTGTTTAAAGTCGTTCCAAGGAACACCTGATAAAGTTGGATCAAACATTTCTGCTTCTTTGGCTAAAATTTCAGCTTCCTAATTGCCTTTATATCCACTGTGGGATGGAATTCATGATAATTTTATAGGATCATCTAGCACGCTGAGCTTATTAACTTTGGAGATCTTGGTTCTAATCTGAATGACGTAAGGACTAGTGATTTTATTAATTTTGTAACTTTCAAGTGCAATTAAAATACTGAGTAAGTCAGAAAAGATGTGATATCTGACGTCTGGCTTCAACAGGATCCAGTCTAGTACATTGTCAATGACCACGGCTTCCGCCATAGATATTGATGCATCTTTTAGAAGGTCACCTTGAAGAACAAGTTCATTTGTGGGAGAAACAATTGCTTAGCCTACCGAAGGATTTTCTTCAATTTTGCTACCATCGGAGAAGATTTTGGTAACAGAATCGTCGAGATAGAGGTTAAGAAAAAAAAGGTTAACGGATGGTGGTTGACAGTAAATTCCCAAAATTATTTTCATACGTCTTGATTGTTAACTAGTAGTTTGTGCCGAACGTAATTGCACACTGAAAGGATGCATGGAATTAGAAATTATTTCTAGACTAAGAGATAGGTCAAAAAAACCACTTTAGTCGCTTAAATGGAATCTGAATTAGGAAAAAGATTAACAAGAATACTTATAAATATTTGGATCCAACGGCACAAAAACATTCGGTGTCCATCACGAGTTCGAGTAGCCCAAACATGAAAACTTTTCAACTTCTTATTACGGACACTTAAAGGGGCGAAAACTATCAAATTTGTTAAAACAGTTTTTTTTTCTCTGTAACTAAGCCGGCACCAAAAAATTCCGTGTTCAAAGAGGTGGCACAAGAGGGTGAATGACCAAAAGTGAAAAATCTTGAATCGGTCTTTTAAATGGATGCCATTTTCAAATTATGTTTAAGTTATTTTAAAAGTGTTTACAAATCGGCACCAAAAAATTTGGTGTCCGTGACTCAATTTACTTATTGAGTTTTTCGAATTTTACGTACTCTACATATGAAAAATGAAAGAAGATGGATTTTAAATGTTAAAAATTGTTAAAATTCCAGCAAAGACGACAGCCGAGTACTGAAACATCCAATGCGTATGGAAGCCGAGGTTCACGTGCGTGTGTACGAATGTGCTTTCTCGAATTTTCGAAATTATCATTATTACAATTTTAAGTATTAATCCCGATTTAAACTTTTTGTATAAAATTTAAAAACATAACTTAATATAAAGCAGTGCGCCTAGCCACACAATTAAAAAAAAAACACAGTGTGCACTGCTAGCGCACGAAAAATATTTGCAACTATAAATTTTAGTTTTTTATCATGCATTTTTTTAAATTGTTGATTAAACAATGAGGCCTGACAGAGCCCAAACTCAAGCAGATGGCGCCAGGAAGTGAGCAATCGTCTGTGAGACACAGATAGGCTGCTTACACACATAAACATACGTTAGTAGTAGTACTCAAAAAATATATAGTTATACCGTCCCAGAAAAATCTACTTTTTAACACCCTGGCGCCATCTGCTTAAGTTTGGGCTCTGTCAGGCCTCATTGTTAACGAGACATTCAGTTTTAAACAAAAACTGCCTCCCTCCCCCCGCTCGGCTGAGCCAATAGAGCGGTCCTCCGAAAGTGTAACCTGACACTTGACCTCCATCGAGTCGTAAAAAATTCTTAGGAAATTCATATGAAACTGTTGATAATTAAGTGCATGTTGACATCAAGTGCAAATTGATCGCTCTTTTTCACTATTTTTGCTACCATTTCGAAACGAATAGGCCGATTTTAATCCACAATAAATAAATAGTTTAAAATTTTTTTAATCATTATTTGAACGCTGCAAAAACATACATAGATATTTCCAATTAATTTTAAAAATATGCAGTAAAACAACTAAATAAAGTATTTATTTTGTTGGAATGAAAAAAAAAAAAAAAAAAGGTAATTTCAGTCACTCTAAAGTAAAGGACATGGGTAAAGGACATGGGTATTGTCCAGAAATTAAGACCAGCGTTTAGTTTTGGGAATTAAAAGATGAATCGCCTTCATTTATCGCAGTGGGAAAATTAAAAATTTTGCACTTAAAAATATGTTTTTAAAGATTCCTAGATTATAGGGTAGAAATTTTTTTCTTGCTTCAAAAGCCCATAACTTTAGTTCAAAAAAAAATTTCGTTATAAAATTGTATACCATTGAACAGCTCTTGACTTCAGCTACAACTTGAAGTAGTTTAAAATCAAAAAATTTATTACGGACGACTTTGACTAGAATTACTTATTATTTAAAAATAACTTTCTCTATAATCCAAGAATATTTTATGTTGAATCACGGTAAATATACGTAAAATTAACAATTTTTCAAATAAAGTAATTTTCAATATCGATAACCACCATTTGAAATTGACGGAGCTGTTTTCGAGGAACAACTTCGGTCAAAGTAAAAAGCATAAATTTTTATGACACGCATGTATGCTCATACACAATAACATTAATTAAACTCAGTCTAATTTTTTTTTTTTCTATTATAAATTTATTTTAAAGTTTTAGAGCTTTTTATTTTTTTTAAAGATTTTTAAGTCTTTAAATATAGCAACTAACTTTTTTGAAATTTAAGTTTACAAAATGGTGATAGATTTTTTATGAATTTATCTTTTCGGCTTGAAATTTTTGGATGTGTTTCGAAACTCAATTCCTTTTTTAAAATGGAACGACGCTTATTGGAAATCACAGCACGATCGCGGTGATGTGAGAAAACGTTTGAAAATATTATATGTTTTGAACAACATTTTTCAGATTTTTTCTTCAAATATAAATGATAATTAAATAAATTTTTTTTTTTAAGTAAAATTTTAGCAGTGATGGATAATTTTTTTTTTACAGAGTGTAAAAGCTACAAGTTTTGAGGTTAGGACGTCAAAAAATTTTTTTTTTTTCTCAATTGATTGTAATGCAATTTATTTTTCTAATTTTTAAAAATAATTTTCTACTAAATAAGTTATGAAAAAATTAGGGTATTATTTACTACATAACTTCCACTTGTCAAGAGTTTGTAATTTCTATAAAGCAATGATTAATATTAAAATTTATACTGTCAATGATATTAGCAACCTCATAAGCTTGGAAAAAATAATGTAAAAAAATTATTTGTCTCTTTCAAAATCAACACAATAATTTATTGTGTTCACTTCTTTGCACAAAATGCAAAAAAAAAAAGTAATCTAACTTATTCATGATCATTGCTATAGAATAAACTGTATGAGTTATTGATGTAGATTTTTTAATATGATTAAAGAATTCAAGTGAAATTTGGGAAATTTAAATTTCATCATTTTTATGCATGCATCATCAGTACGTATTATAAAATACATAAATCCTCAGTTAGAAAAAAATTACATTTTTATTGTTGACAACAAAATTAAAAAAAAAATCATCTGGTCGCTTTAGTGTTCTAATCCTTTAATGGTTTCTTGGTATGGCTATAAACTATGAAGAATAGAACTATTCTTCATACTTTAAACAAATTATTGAAAAAAAAAAAAAGCACAAATTCAAACTGAATATGATTTTTACTTTCAGTGAAATTTTTGTAAGTCTAAAAACAACACAATTTTGAGCTTTGAAAAAAAATCTAACTTCAAAACTTATAGTTTTAACACTCTGTACAAATAGAACTGTACATCACTGCTAAAATTTTACTTTAAAAAAAAAAATTATTTAATTATTATTCATTATTTGAAAAAACAATCTGAAAAATGTTGTTCAAAACATAATATTTTCAAACATTTTCTCACATCACCGCGATTGTGATGTGATTTCCAAAAAGCGTCACTCCGTTTTAAAAAAGGAATTGAGTTTCGAAACACATCTCCGTTCCGTTCAAGCATTGGTGCCAACTTAACGAAAAATTCTAACGAGAGATTCGATTAGAAAATTGAGTCAATATATCGAATCGAAACTTAAACTTTGATTCTTGGAGCAAGAGCGCCCCCTTTCAGGCCTCTCAAAAGTGTAAACCAGCCGGACGCACCAAATTTGAAATCTTCAAGCATGCCTCACTTGAATTTTTTTTTTTTTTATTAATAAAGTGAGTAACGAAATTTACATTTTTAATAGACAAATAAGCGGACAAGCTCACAACATGATAACCCTAGGCGTAGTTAATAACAAATAATTAACTTTTGTAATAATCAAATAAGCCGATAAGCTACAACTCCAAAACACTGGACGTACTTAGTAAAAATAATTAATTTTTTCATTAGACAAATAAGGCAATGAGCTACAACTCCAAAACACTGGGCGCAATGAATAAAAAAATTAATTTTTTTAGTAAACAAATAAGCCTATGAGCTACAACTCCATGACGGTGGGCGTAGCAAATAAAAAATAATTAATTATTTTAATTAACAAATAAGCCGATGAGCCACAACCCCATAACATTGGGCGTAATGAATAAAAAAAATTAATTTTTTTAGTAAACAAATAAGCCAATGAGCTACAACCCCATGACGGTGGGCGTAGCAAATAAAAAATAATTAATTATTTTAATAAACAAATAAGCCGATGAGCCACAACCCCATAACATTAGGCGTAGTGAATGAAAATGATTAATTTTTTTATTAAACAAATAAGGCGATGAGCTACAACTCCAAAACACTCGGCGTGATTGGTAAAAAAAATTAATTTTTTTAATAAACAAATAAGCCGATAAGCTACATCCCCATAACCTGGGGTATGGCTCAAAAAATTTTTAATTTTTTTAATAAACAAATAAGCCGATGAGCCACAACCCCATAAGATTGGGCGTAGTGAATGAATAATAATTAATTTTTTTAATTAACGAATGAGCCGATGAGCTGCAATCCCATGACGGAGGGCGTAGCAAATGAAAAAGAATTAATTTTTTCAATAAACAGATGAGCCGATGAGCTACACCCGCATAACGGTGGGCGTAGCAAATGAAAAATAATTAATTTTTTCATGAAACAAATAAGGCGATGAGCTACGACTCCAAAACACTGGGCGTAATTAGTAAAAATAATTAATTTTTTTAATAAACAAATAAGCCGATGAGCTACAACCCCATGACGGTGGGCGTAGCAAATAAAAAATAATTAATTATTTTAATAAACAAATAAGCCGATGAGCCACAACCCCATAACATTGGGCGTAGTTAATGAAAAATGATTAATTTTTTTATTCAACAAATAAGGCGATGAGCTACAACTCCAAAACACTGGGCGTAATTGGTAAAAATAATTTATTTTTTTAATAAACAAATAAGCCGATAAGCTACATCCCCTGAACCTGCGGTATGGCTCAAAAAATTTTTAATTTTTTTAATTAACAAATCAGCCGAAGAGCCACAACCCTATAACAATGTAGTAGTGAATGAAAAATAATTAAATTTTTCAATAAACAAATCAGCTGATGAGCTATAACCCCATGACGGAGGGCGTAGCAAATGAAAAATAATTAGTTTTTTCATTAAACAAATAAGGCGATGAGCTACAACTCCAAAACACTGGGCATAGTTGGTAAAAATAATTAATTTTTTTAATAAACAAATAAGCCGATAAGCTACATCCCCTCGACCTGGAGTATGGCTCAAAAATTTTTGAATTTATTTAATAAACAAATAAGCCGAAGAGCCACAACCCCATAACATTGGGCGTAGTGAATGAAAAATAATTTATTTTTTTAATTAACAAATAAGCCGATGAGCTACAACCCCATGACGGACGGCGTAGCAAATGAAAAAAAATTAACTTTTTTAATAAACAAATGAGGCGATGAGCTACGACTCCAAAACACTGGGCGTAATTAGTAAAAATAATAAATTTTTTTAATTAACAAATCAGCTGAAGAGCCACAACCCTATAACAATGTAGTAGCAAATGAAAAATAATTAAATTTTTCAATAAACAAATAAGCCGATGAGCTGCAACCCCATGACGGAGGGCGTAGCAAATGAAAAAGAATTAATTTTTTCAATAAACAAATGAGGCGATGAGCTACGACTCCAAAACACTGGGCGTAATTGGTAAAAATAATTAATTTTTTTAATTAACAAATAAGCCGATAAGCTACATCCCCTCAACCTGGGGCATGGCTCAAAAATTTTTTAATTTTTTTAATAAACAAATAAGCCGAAGAGCTACAACCCCATAACATTGGGCGTAGTGAATGAAAAATAATTAATTTTTTTAATTAACAAGTAAGCCGATGAGCTACAACCCCATGACAGTGGGCGTAGAAAATGAAAAAGAATTAATTTTTTTAATAAACAGATGAGCCAATGAGCTACAACCCCATAACATTGGGCGTAGTGAATGAAAAATGATTAATTTTTTTATTAAACAAATATGGCGATGAGCTACAACTCCAAAACACTGGGTGTAATTGGTAAAAATAATTAATTTTTTTTATAAACAAATAAGCCGATGAGCTACAACTCCAAAACACTGGGCGTAATTGGTAAAAATAATTAATTTTTTTTATAAACAAATAAGCCGATGAGCTATACCACCCTATGACGGTGGGCGTAGCAAATGAAAAATAATTAAATTTTTTAATAAACAAATAAGCGGATGAGCCACAACCCCATAACATTGGGCGTAGTGAATGAAAAACAATTAATTTTTTTTAATATACAAATAAGCCGATGAGCTACAACTCTATAACATTGGGCGTAGCATATATAAAATATGTGAATATTTAAATAAACAACCAAGCAAACAAGTTTACCACCCCATAACCAATAATCTGGGGTTGTAGCTTATCGGCTTATTCGTTTATTAAAAAAATTAATTATTTTTATTAAGTACACCCAGTGTTTTGGAGTTGTAGCTTATCGGCTTATTTGTTTATTATTACGTGACGCAACATTATTAATATAGTCAAACATTAAAATAGTTGAAACGACCAAAGGAAAAAAGTGTTAAATCAGCATACGTTCCATGAGAGTCTAAGCTGTCTAATCAGCACCTTTGGATTGAGGTGAGGAGGGGACAGCCGGGCTCTTGGGAGAAGTATGCTGGAGGAACAGTTCAGTACGAAGTTGAAGTAATTAAACATCGTGTTTTAATTTAGTCTAATATTTTTATATTATAGTTAGGAAGTAATAGCGCGTCGTTTTAATTTTAATATAATATAATTTTATATTCTAATTACTATATAACAGTGTGTCGGGTTTTCTTATTTAAATTAACATCATTTATATTATATTTTTAATTGTGACCAAGTGAATAATAAAAAAAAAAAAAGACCTAAACAACCGTGCACGTTCATTACTAGTCACCCTATTTCCAGGAGAGAGAGGAGAGAAAGGAGAGAACAGGAAGTAAGGTAAGGTCTCAAGTAATAAAACGTTAGTCCTAAGATCTCTCCCTTGTTTTTTTTTTCCCTCTTCGGTAACTATAGTTAATTAATTTCCCGTCCCCACACGAGGGGAGCCTTCTGCCCCCGGTTTCCACTCCTACCCGGGTCTGCAAAAATTAGGAGTAGGTGTAGATGTCCACGGGGACATCTAACAAATGGTAGCAGAACGCGTAGTTCAGACCCCCCGGATCATAGTAACTGCTGGGACCCCGATAGTCAGAATTCATCTTTCAGTGACAGCTCTTCGACCCCGTCGCCTAATTTCCGTGAACAGCCTACTGGGAAAATCATGAGAAGCAGGAATTGCCTGACCTATAAAAGGGACAATCTCGTACATTTTATGTCAAAAGATTGTGTCCCAAATGGACCGATTAGTAGGCTGCTCATAGACCTGGACGCCATCAACCAAGCAGCACTCCGACAGAAACGCCCTCGGAGAGGACAGATTATGATTACTCCTTACAAGAATCATAATATTCTGTCCCTGATTGTGAAGAACCATTATTATGACCCGTTGGACATAGCCACCGTCCGAAAATGCCTGGAGGGTCTGAGAAGTGTGTTACAAAAACGAAACCTCAGTGGGTTCCGAATAGCCCGGAAAGGCGATTTATCCGACCAATTGGAACCGGGAGTCTTAGGGAGCTTTTACGAGATATCTTCACTCAAAGCCCGTTCGACATAACTCTCTGTTTTGGTACCGTAACGATGCCGGAGGAAGCTCAACGCCCAGAAATCATCAAACTTTTGCACAACAGTCTTTCCGGAGGACATAAAGGCGTTAATCAGACGTATCAGAAGATCCGTGAAAGGTATTATTGGAAGGGCATGAGAAATGATGTGCTCGATTATATCAGACGGTGTGGAACCTGCCGGGAGAGAAAAATAAACCGGTGTAAAACTAGAGAGGAACTAGTGCTCACAGACACACCCATCGAAGCCTTCGACAAGGTCTCTTTAGATACAGTCGGGAAGTTGAGAACAACCCCGTCAGGCAATCAACACGTATTGACCATGCAGTGTAACCTTACGAAGTATGTCATCGCCGTTTCAATTCCCGACCTGCGCGCCAGTACAATTGCCGATGCGTTAGTTAGACAGTTGATATGCCAGTTTGGAGCGCCGAAAGCGATCTTGTCGGACCGAGGTAAAAGTTTTCTCTCCACGTTAATCGACGAACTTTTAAGGTTATTTAAAGTGCATCGTCTTACCACTTCCGGTTATAGACCACAGACGAACGGAAGTTTAGAAAGAAGTCACGCTCCTCTCATGGATTTCATCAGATCATATTCAGAGAAATATAATGACTGGGATCGATTAATCTTTTTTGCCACCTTCACCTATAACACCAGTGTGCATACCGCCACCAACTTCACACCCTTCGAGCTGGTATACGGTAGGGTAGCACGATTCCCCATTAGAATTCCTAATGAGGAGAAGTTACGGACCTATAACTTATACCTGCGCGATCTGATCGTACGGTTGGACGAAATGAGATTCATTGCGGGAGAAAAGGAAATCGCAGGAAAATTGAAGACCAAGGAAAGATATGACCGAAAGACCAAAAAGTTTTGTGGGAAACCGGGCGGGTACGCCTGGGTTTTGTTGGAACCCCGCATCTCCAAGTTCGATAGCTACTATAAGAAGCCGTTGAAAATTGTGGAGATAGTGGGCCGAAACAATGTGATTCTAGAATTGCCTAACGGCAAAAGAATCCGTAAGCACATGGACAAGCTCATAGGCGCCCCGTCCGACCCCGAAGGGTCAGAAAAAAATGATTAATATTTCTTTTGTATGATTACAGATGATAGGACTACTCTTCTTATTCATAGGTGGAATACCCCTTGTAAAGGGAGAAGAGACCTATAATTTGACCGAATTCCAAACCAACCCAGGTCTCTACTATGAGAAGGTGGGGAACGGTAGGGTAGCACGATTCCCCATTAGAATTCCTAATGAGGAGAAGTTACGGACCTATAACTTATACCTGCGCGATCTGATCGTACGGTTGGACGAAATGAGATTCATTGCGGGAGAAAAGGAAATCGCAGGAAAATTGAAGACCAAGGAAAGATATGACCAAAAGACCAAAAAGTTTTGTGGGAAACCGGGCGGGTACGCCTGGGTTTTGTTGGAACCCCGCATCTCCAAGTTCGATAGCTACTATAAGAAGCCGTTGAAAATTGTGGAGATAGTGGGCCGAAACAATGTGATTCTAGAATTTCACCCAGAGATGAGGAGACGGGAAGATCCCCGCTTGTAACCCCTCCGAAGACCAAATGTGGCATACAGGAACCCATCGTTGATACCTAGTTCCAAACCTCCTAGAGATAGATCTATAAAAAAAAAAAAAAAAAAAAAAAAAAAGTTATTCATAATAAATATAGTTCAATATACGTTCTGATTACAGGAACAGAAAACGAAGAAGAGAATAACAATAATAGAGAGTGCTCGGCGAATCCTGAAAGAAGAACCGGGTCAGGACCCTCACGTAATCCGAGTGAAACACCCTCACCAAGTTGAACTGTGGGAGGTATTAAAAGGATTACGGCGTTATGGCCCGATTCAAGGTGGGCATCTGGAGACAATGGGACCGACGGAATGTATCAGTCGAATAACCTTCAAGCATGTAGCAGACGCGGACCAAGTGCGAGCAAATCAAAGAAGATACAATGAAGAAAGGACCCTATCTTCACCAGGCGTTGCCCAGCCGTTGCAAGCGTCGGGCCAACGATCGAGGAAATCCGTGGTGTACAAAGTTCCTGTCGAGAAAAGGGAGAGCCCGAAGACAAGGGCCGAAGCACCTCCATCCGGGTTCGGAAAATCACAACCCACAACTGCAATTCCCGAGACGTCCTATTGGGAAAATAAATAAAAAAAAAACTCCGAGACAGCAGGAGCCATCCCTAAACGAACCGAACCCGAGAGGCGAGATTACAATCGTCTATTCTGTCTACTACCAAATTCAATTCCAAGGGAATATCAAGAGGAACTCTTTTTCAAAGAGTACGCAAAATTTGGACCCTTGGAATATTGTCATACGGTTTGTAATCGACAAGGCAAACTTGTGTGGGGATATGTACGTTACCTCCATCAAGAAGACGCCGGACGCGCGTTGGTCCAAAGCGATCAAAGATATAAGCCCAGGCATGCGTCTGTCCACAAAAAATCGAGCACTACCACGGAGACCATACGCCATAGTTGCGGGGAATGGATTGGGAAGAGAACATATAAATATCACGACCAAATTTGCTCCCGACAAATCAATTATGTAAAACAATTGATCCGAGGGCGAAGGGAACCCCAATCAGCAAATGGATTAATGGACTTCGAGATGGACCAAATCCCTGGGACAATTCCTTTAATCCCCTATAAATCGCCGCCACAACTGCCGCGCCCATTAATCAAAGCAGTTGACCAAAAAGAACAAAGCATCGTAGAAAGTGGAGGACATGCTTCAGATACAACACAAGTAAACACAGAAGAAAAAACCGAGTCAAGAAAGGACCCCCATGAGGTAGACCAAAATTTGACCAAAAGCCTCATGGAAAGGGTACCGGATCCATCAGCATCATTGGAGTCGACGAAGAACCTCCGACCGTTAGAGACCCTAGTGTAGTAGTGAGAGTGTGTGAGTGTGCCGAGACGGAAGAAAATTCAAAAAAAAAAAAAATAAAAATAAAAAATAAATAAATAAATAAATAAATAAATAAATAAATAAAAAATAAAATAAAACCAATCGGGTTGAAAATTAAGTAGGTCCAGTTGAGACAACCATTGTATGTTCAGTGTGTATGGCCCCCCAGACAACATCCCTCATCCCTATCCGATTCAAAAAATTTACATATATACAATGATTCCTTTAGGATCCTTTATCCCCCCCCCACCACCTAGTAATATATACCCCCAAAATTTATATTTGAATTAGTTTTCAGAAAAGGAGACATGTCACTCCAGAATCTAAGGGACCCTGAAGGAAGGAAGCTGCAACTCATGCATCTGGAGAAAAATGGGTCAAAGGAATTAGTCTTAGAGTTAAAACAGCCTTTTCTCGCCTCGACTCTGGGAGAATGGCTGGAAAGACAAGTGCCGGTTTACTTGTGGCATAATCGGACAGGAAAATACAACTTCAGAACGCCCAGTCGCTGTTTAATATGGTTGGAATTTTATGAAGTAAAGGAAAGAGAGCAAGCAATACAACTTTTCCTTAAAGAATTGTACCCCGCTTCCAACATACCAACAGTTTATGCCCAGTACGTGAACACTGGAGTAGTAGGTAGAAATAAAGAAGAGCAGAATGTTAACAAACCTTCAATAAAGGACAATGCAGTATGGAAAACTGAACAAGCAGGAATTAATAGATCACGACCCATCACCAGACAAACGACAAATGAAAGATCGAGGCCAACACGGTCGCCTGTGAACGAAGAATCACATCAAAACCTACTCAAACAAGAAGACACGCAAGTGATCAATAAAGAAGAGCTACTTACGTGCCCGCCGGGACCCTTTCTGGATTCGCAAGGAAACAGATTCGTAATGAGGAAACCAGTTGAGGATCGAGATTGCCGAATAAAATTATACCTAAATGCACCTTTCAACTTAATGGACCTCCACACGGAGCTGGTACAAGATTGCCCTGTAGAAATAAGAATGGAAGAAATAACAGATGACCTGACCGACCAGATAATGACTATAGAAATTGTTTTCGCAAGTCTAGACGAAACGCAACGAAGTGTGATGAAAATTAAAGAATGGCAAAACCGTCAACTGTGGGCGGACGAAGCCACACAACGAATAATTATAAAAATACCAAGGAAATACACATGGAGAGAAGT
This sequence comes from Encarsia formosa, assembly GCA_038277355.1. Taxonomy (NCBI): domain Eukaryota; kingdom Metazoa; phylum Arthropoda; class Insecta; order Hymenoptera; family Aphelinidae; genus Encarsia; species Encarsia formosa. Next base: position 39,549,797 of record CM076184.1, on the reverse strand, counting down.
CTATGAAGAATTGTCGACACATGGACAATTGCTCTCTATGAGACTATACAGACAGAAATTAAATGATGATTTATATCTGGCCTTCGCTAAATATAAAGACCGATTCACAGCCTCGTTTGCCGTAAACAGGTTGCCGAAAATTTATGGTACTAGGTTCCTCTACCCTCGTTTACTTCGACGACCGCTAAGCAAAATGAGGGAAAATACCTTGACCTACAGATGCGAAACGTGTAAAGAGTTACTTTACACCATAGAAAACCGAGAGCATTGGGAATTTCACAGTAGGACACAACATCTGCCTTCGGGTGACGCAAAGGAGGTGATTTGGGAAATTGAAGAAATAAACAGAGGTAATGAGATATACGACGACAACAACGAACCAACCGATAAAGACGAGACGTCCAGCGTTTTCTCCATGTCGTCATACGCCTTCCTCGGAGATCTTGAGGAATTACTGAATGATGACATAATTCCGCCACCATCCTCATTCGAATAAATCCCATACATCCCCGATCAAAATGTCCGATCCTCCTTGACCTATTCAATTGCTTACCAGTTTGTATGAAGAATGAATGGATGACCAAATTCCTTGAGGAATGTTGAAATCTTGTAAACAAAAAAAAAAAAAAATAAAAAAAATAAAAAAAAAAAAATAAAAAAAATAAAAAAAAAAAAAATAAAAAAAAAAATAAAAAAAAATGTGTTAATTTTAAGTGAATGACAGTATAGAAAAGTGAAAGGTAGATTGTGAGAACGTATTGATGGACGAATGATAAAAGAATGTGTATGCGATTGGATGATATATATATAGGCGTCTTTATATCAGGTTAATTTTAAGTAATAGTTCGCGATCAAAGTATAATTGTAAAGCGGATAGGACCTAATAACCCTACACAACGACCTAATAAAAATGTCGACCGTTTCCCCCGTCTTATTTTCCCGGGAAGTTTCTCCCTTCTCCTCTTCTAACGCCTCATGTGAGCGGCTGAGGAGATATTTAATTGATTGTAAATAGAATCCTCGACCAAATTAATCCTACCGAGGTACCGATAACGTAGCTTTCCCGGGACGGAAAAGACTAAGAGGGGGATCCTGTTACGTGACGCAACATTATTAATATAGTCAAACATTAAAATAGTTGAAACGACCAAAGGAAAAAAGTGTTCAATCAGCATACGTTCCATGGGAGTCTAAGCTGTCTAATCAGCACCTTTGGATTGAGGTGAGGAGGGGACAGCCGGGCTCTTGGGAGACGTATGCTGGAGGAACAGTTCAGTACGAAGTTGAAGTAATTAAACATCGTGTTTTAATTTAGTCTAATATTTTTATATTATAGTTAGGAAGTAATAGCGCGTCGTTTTAATTTTAATATAATATAATTTTATATTCTAATTACTATATAACAGTGTGTCGGGTTTTCTTATTTAAATTAACATCATTTATATTATATTTTTAATTGTGACCAAGTGAATAATAAAAAAAAAAAAAAGACCTAAACAACCGTGCACGTTCATTACCAGTCACCCTATTTCCAGGAGAGAGAGGAGAGAAAGGAGAGAACAGGAAGTAAGGTAAGGTCTCAAGTAATAAAACGTTAGTCCTAAGATCTCTCCCTTGTTTTTTTTTCCCTCTTCGGTAACTATAGTTAATTTCCCGTTCCCACACGAGGGGAGCCTTCTGCCCCCGGTTTCCACTCCTACCCGGGTCTGCAAAAATTAGGAGTAGGTGTAGATGTCCACGGGGACATCTAACATTTATTACAAAAGTTAATTATTTGTTCTTCACTACGCCTAGGGTTATGGGGTTGTGAGCTTGTCCGCTTATTTGTCTATAAAAAATGTAAATTTAGTTACTCACTTTATTAATTAAAAAAAAAAAAAAAAATTCAAATCAGGCATGCCTGAAGATTTCAAATTGGGCGCGTCTGGCTGGTTCACACTTTTGAGAGGCCTGAATGGGGGCGCTCTTGCTCCAAGAATCAAAGTTTAAGTTTCGATTCGATATATTGACTCGATTCTCTAATCGAATTCATGATTCTCTTTTTCATAAGTGAATATAATTATAAGTAGAAAGCAGATTTATGCTTCAAAGCATTCAAAAAATAACATTTTTAATTTAGAATCATTTTTTTCAGAGGAAGCAATAGTAATCCATGATTGTTTTGTCAGAATAATTGATAAACTATAATCAATTATTTGTAATTTTCAAAAATAGAAAAAAATAAATAAATAAGTGGTATGGTATTAACAACATTTGAACAAAGATCTTTAACGAATCAAAAAACTAAAAAACTCAATAAAAGTTGTATATTATTTTGATATTGAGATCAATATTTCGTTGAGTATCAATTTTTTCATAGCAGGCGACCTAATTTTGGCTGGAATTTAAAAAGTTTTTAGTCAAAAAATAATTTCAAAACATCTATAATGAACGAAAAAGTTAAATGTAGCGTGTATATTGTTAAAATAACACTAGTTTAGCACATAAAATGTGTCAAATGTGTATGCTTTGGAACTAACTAAAACCCCAAATCCGCACTACAATTACTATGGGCGCTTGTTTCGTAACATATGAAGAGAAGTTTCCACATATTTTTGAGAGAAAAAAAAAGGACGAAACCGTTCAAGAATGCGTGTGAAAATCGTAAAAAACGCGTTTTTTGTGTTTTTTGACAACTTAAAACAGCTGTATCTTGGAAGCGAAAGATCGTACAGGGTTCTGGTTAGTCGCAAAATTTTTGTTTTTTCATAAAAAAAATTTAACAATTTTTTAATATGCACAAAAATTTAGCCTAGAAAAAGCTACGGTCGTTTGAAGATTCCTGCAAATGAGCAAAAATAGCCATATCTGTGTAGGACTGTATTATTCTAAAAATAACCAATTTATGTTGTCAAAATATTTTTACAAAAAAGAACTTATTTTGAACAAAATTTTGCCACAAACTAGAGGTTTCTATCTCATTTTGATCAAAAGTTAGAATTTTTCAAAAAATACCTTCAAATTGCTTAAAATCGCTTAAAAATAGGCCATTTTTCAATCTTTGAAAAAATCTGGCACCAAGCAGAAATAAGATAGAGACCTCTAGTTTGCGGCAAAAGTCTTCTATTAAATAGTACTTTTGCCAAAAAAAATTGCAATAAGATCCGTGAACCTCATGCGGGCTGATTTGCCGAAAAGTATTATTTTGACCCATATACACGATACTTCCGTCGTAATTTCTGCCTAAAAATTATTTTTTTTATTTATTAATAAATTTTTATTTTATAAATTATTTTATGATAATATAAGACATTTTTATCGTCTTTTTTATCATAGTATGCGTAAAATTTTTTTTTACTCACCGGTTTTAGTGCGTAATTTAGTCGGTTTACGCATGGTGTGCGTAAAATAAGAAATATGCGTAAAATGCAAAATACAAAAAAATTCGTATTTTCGGCGCGCACATACCATGCTCTCTAGTAGTTGGAATGTGTTTCAGTAATCCCTTCCCCTTCCTTTCAGTCAAAAGCGTCGCTGCTGCAGATACTCACCGTAGTTCGCAGCCAGTGCGCATCACACCACGCGATTGAAAACATTAACCTGCGTTTTGAAAATATGGAAGACTTGCCACCGGACGTGCTTGCTTTGGCACATGATGCTTTAAATCATACTCTTCCAGCAAAATCTGAAAAAATTTATCGCAAGGTGTATTCGTAGTTTTGCGCGTGGATGAGGGATAAACGTATAATAGCCATTTCCGAACTGAGCTTATTAGCTTATTTAAATGAGTTGTCGGCAAATTACAATAGTCAAACAGTATGGTCCCGATTTTCTATACTTGCAAAAGTGATCGTCGAAGAAACAGGAATGATATTAAAACTTACAAGAGAGTTCATGCTTTTTTTAACCGAAAATCTACTGGTGTCACTGCAAAGACGGCAAAAGTTTTTTCTTCTGAGGAAATTCAAGATTTTCTGCAAAATGCTGAAAACTCGGTTTATTTGGCAACGAAGGTACGTGGTTTTATTGAAAATTCAAGTACTAAAGTCTGTCTAACATGATTCTTATTTTAAAATGATCTATAAAAATATTTATTTAATTGCTTGATTTAGTTGATTAACTAATTTTTATTCTCTAATCACAGATTGTTACAATATTTGGATTAGATGGCACGTGTCGGAGGATGGAACTTTATAATTTAACCACAATGGACGTCACAAAAGAGGGAGCCGTATATATTGTCAGACTTCGAAATACAAAAACACACGTGACAAGAACTTTTACAATTGAAGGTGACTACACATTCCTGTTACAACAATACGTCGCGTTACGACCTTCAAAATGTACCTAGGATAAATTTTTCCTTCACTACGGCAAAGGTAGATGTTTCAACCAAGTAATTGGTATCAATAAAGTCGGTACTATGCCCAGAGAAATTGCTACATGGTTGAACCTGCCGAACCCAAATGAGTACACTGGACATTCTTTTCGTCGAACATCAACGACTATCTTGTCAAACGCCGGTGCAAATATGGTCGATATTAAAAGACATGGTGGCTGGAAGTCCGATAACGTTGCTCAAAAATACATCGAAGATTCAATAAATAACAAAAGAAAGATTTCAAATTTGATCACAAAATCTATAGCTAAAAACTGCAAAGATGATTCGATGGATTTCAACGATAGCGATGATGATCAAAATCCCGGGCAGTCTAACTCTTTTGCTGTCCACAAAGAAGGCAACGATGACGTCAGCAGAGAAGAGTCACAAATTTCGACTCATAATATTGTTTATAAGACCAACTCAAAAAAGATTTCCGAAAAAAATTCCGTTAAACTCAGTTACACTAAATATTAATTTAAATGGTGTGTAAACAAAACTTTGTTTGAAAATATAAATGCGACTTAAATAATTTTTTTGTATGAGTTTACGTGTTAGGATCGAGAATCAAATTTGTTCAATAATGATTAATTCATTATTTAGTTCCAGTTAAAACTTTTTTTTTATTTTATTTGTTTTCTAAAATATATATAGATTTTCTATTTTCTATTGCAATTACTTTATTAATTATAATATATGTTAAAATGATTCCATGAAATAAACTTTTTTCACTGTTTCATCATTAATAAAACTGTTTATTATATTCACATTCCTTGTTCCAAAAATTTATTTTCAATTAAAATGAATATTTTTAGTAATTTTTATATTCAAAGATTATTATATTTATTTTTAAAGAATCTATATCGTATTGGAGATCAACTTTGATTTTATTAATAAATTTTCGACATACCATTATGATACACTTTGCTTATGTAAGGAACTTGTAACTTATAAAAAATTATTAGCATACAGTATACAAAGAAGGAAATTCCTTACAATGTGCAAACTTTATTATATCCTTCCTAAACATATAACTGATAGATTTAAAAACATTGTCAATTTACACCTTTATAACACTAATTTAGATAATTACTTTTATAATATTATTGTTGGTTTTATGAACAAACTGTTAAAGTTAGAAATTAGATATATTTACAGTTACATTAGAATATTGAATAAAAACATAGATTTTGTTGTTAAGCGACTTGATGTTTATTTGAGTGATGATGAAAAATTACAATTAAATGACTTTTTGCTAAGTCTATTTAACACTAACAATTATAATTCTAGGGAAAAGTTTAAGAAGAAATTTTTATAATCTTACACACAAGTTATCATATATACATGGCTATGACCGAACAACATCTCCTCACATAGATAGTGATAATTATAATAATAATAATACCAACTTCTTTGACCATAATATTGACATTGACGACACTAACAGCAATAACACTAATAATAAATTCATTAATCTTACAGAGCATAACATTCCTACACCCATTATTGATGTTTTATCTTTAGGACCCAAATTTAATGTGCATAGTCCTGTTATTAAGAGGAAGGATATACTATTGACTGTTAAGAATCTTGAATCTACTCTTCAACATATTGATGTTCCTGTTGAAACTAAAAACAATATTCGTTTCTCCTTTAATAGTATTATTAGTAATAACTTGAAATGTAAACAGAGAGTTAGTATTCATTATAAACTTCTGGATCAAAAAATTTCTGAAACTAAAAAATTCATAGCCAATCACCCTCAGTTGCTTTTTATTAATTCCGACAAAAGTAATAAGACTGTTTGTATTGATAGGGCGGAGTATATCAGGAAGTCTGAATTATTACTGACAGATACTAATACTTATCAAACTAGTGATCTCTTCCCAAATAGAAAAAAATTCCCCATCAATATTATGAATGATACTGTATCTACTTTTTTACACAGACTCAACGAGCAAGATTTATTATACAAAAAGTTTAAGAACAAAACTAAACCTAATTCCAATCCATTCACTTTTACTGATTCTGATTTACCTAAAATGTATTGTTTACCCAAATTACATAAAGAAGGCATCCCCTTTAGACCCATCATTTCTACTATTAACTCTTCCATCCACTTTCTGGCTAGCATTATTTTGTATGAATTAAAAAAATGTCATTTTAAATCCAATAGACGATACGTTTCTTTGTGTCCACAAAGAAGATATCGAAGTTCTACTAAACACCTTTAACAACTACAATGACAATCTCAAATTTACTTACGAAATTGAGTCTGATTTGGATTTGTGCTTTCTTGATGTTTTATTTAAAATTACTAATGACAGACTGACTTATAACTGGTATACCAAGCCTACTTCTTCAGGCAGGTTTCTTAATTATAATTCTGCACATCCTAAGAATTTAAAAATTAATATGATTTATAATCTTACCGATAGAGCTTTCAAACTGTTATCACCTGAATTTCATTCCCAAAATCTCCATACTGTTTCACAATTACTTGTTGCTAATAACTACCCTGCTAAACTTATCGACAAATACGTACAACACAGACTCAGATTTCTTAAATATAATAACACAAATAATACTACTGATTGCGCGAATGACCATGTGAGAAATATTATAGCTCTTCCTTTTGTTAACGATAAGATCTATGGTGAATTCAAGAAGATGTGTTTTAAATATAATTTGAAAGTTGTTCCTAAACTTAGTCATTCTCTCAATAAATTTATAACTTTAGGTAAAGATAAGACTGACATTCTAGATAGTAAGGGCTGTGTATATCTTATAACATGTAAAGATTGTAAAGCCAATTACATAGGTGAAACTAGTCGTTGCCTTTCTGTACGCATGAATGAACATTCTAGATGTTACAAGAAACAGTCTGAAGTTGTAGTGTACAGCTGAAAGTGCAGTGATTTTGAACATACTTTTGATTTAGATAATCCTAAGATTTTTGATAGAGAGACTGTACATTTTAGACGTTTGATTTCAGAATCTGTTACGGAGTGGACCACTATTCGCTCGTAAATATTTCGGCTCATTCGCTCAACTTTAAATTGGTAGACTACATGGCTCCATCTATGAGTCTAGGCGGGGACTTTAGTTCCAATTCTCACTCCCGCGCGCCGTAGTACGGGGCAGTACCGCTGTCGCCGTTGCTGCTGCCACAGGCCTCGCGTGCTGGCTTCTGGTTTTGGTGCTCAAGTGTGTGTGTGTGTGCAGCAGAGAGTTCTCCCGGCTTTTTCACGGTTCTTCTCAACGGCTCTTCTCATCGCCTTTTTCACCAGGTAGTCCCGGAACCTGCCTTTTCACCGTGCACCAGCTCATCCGGACGATCACAGACAGTAATTCTGTGATCATCAACAACCTCGGAGCCGCGCCATTACCACGTGTATCAGCTACTCTTCACCGGTGGTCTACGGAGAATTTGTCTGGTTCAAGGACAATCCTCACTCATCGAACATCTCCAGGTATTCAGGTGCAAGGAATAGTCATTTCCTTGCCCCTTCTCACTTTTCATTTTCTCTAGCACAGAATTTACGACTCTGTGCTGATTTCGTCTATCTCAATGTGCACAAGTACGTAGCCATTTCGGCCATTTTCTCTCTCTCTTTCTCTCTCTATCGGGCTATCTCTCTCTATTTTCAAGGCCACTCTCTGCTGCTACTCGACCAACGCTCACACCTTTTAATGTAAATAAGAAAACTCTCATAATTTAAGTTCAAATCGATATCGGTGTTTACATTTACTTATGACGTGACTGTTACGCTCGGGCCTCTCTCTCTCTCTTCAAGACAACGCTCGTGAATAGACGGTTTCACTCGCCATTTTGTGAAACTTCTCGGGTTTCTTTTGGTTCTTTCTCGTGACTCTTTCTCATCATCCTCAACGTAGTCATCTCATCAGTACAGTCAACTCGACGAATCATCTACTTAGTGTTGGCTCAACTCGGGAGACATTTGATCTTCAATTAACTCAAACGGCTCGGCTCAATTCAATTCTTGGGTTAATTGCTCAGCCAGGAGAGCTTTCACGGTGTGGCATCTTCAGGTATTTCACTCAGAACCGGTAAGAATAATTTACCGGTGCTTTTACATTGTCCTTCTCACAGCCGGAAAATCAATAAAATTACTATGCATTCTCTTGCTCTCTCTCTCTCTTTTCTTTGTGCTGTCTTGCACGCAGCCATTTTCTTTTCTACTCTTTTCAAGGCCATTCTCTGTTGCTTTGTTTACCTCAACTGTACTCAAGCAAAACTCGTATTTATGGTTTGAATCAATATAATCAAATTCGTCAAGAGTTTTGACTAGGCGATTTCTCAAATTAGTTAAGTTTCTTTACACGGAAATTAATGCTGGCAATTCTCAATTCAACATATTCTCATATCTCAGTTTCTCTCTTTAATCAGTTATTATTCTCTCTCTCAAGCTCATTCTCAGCTCATTTGCATCAATTCATGAAATTCAACTTAACCTTCTGGATAGTTCTCTTAAGTATACTATACTGATTTATTTTATCTCATTTTACATTTCAACTGGACCTGGCTCAATAGTGATTCTCCATAATTTATAATTAAATTATTTTATACTTTGATGATTTGTCTTATTCTATTTTATAGTAATGAGCTCATGTTATCAACATCAAACTTATCAATCTGTCAATACACATTAACTACTTAAATTTCATACTTGTTGATTAATTATTAAGAGATTTAATAAAAGTTATTAAACTTGAACCTTTTTTTGTAAATAATAATATATTCTTAAAAAAAAAAATTCAAATAAACTTAATTAATGGTCTACTCAATTTATTTGACAACCCTCCCCTACCAGCTTTTAATCCGGCAAATAAAAATAAAATTAATGAAGCAGTAAACCCGCAACAGAATCCTTTTTCATAAACTGTGATAAGGATAGTATTAATATAAAAACTAATGCATATGAGTTGGGTGATTCGTACAGTTATATCTTTGATTGATTGCGAAAGAATGATCTCTTTTGTAACTAACTTCAGATCTAACTTTAGTCTATTTGTACCTTAATTGTTATGCTATTATGGTTGGACTTTTAACCGCTAGTCAAAATTTTGTATCCACACCTTTATAAGTTTATATATATATATATATATATATATATATTTACATCGATTTTATATCTTAGTCATTGTGATGTTTATCTAATTGTTTGATACGTCTTAATTATCTTTATACTGCACTCTAATAATTTATATTGTACTTTAAATACATTCTATTCAATTATATTTCATTTATTTTTATGAAAATATTATAATTTTATTTAGACACCTGAAGAGGAGGGCATTGCCCTTGAAACGTTGTGCAATAATAAAAATCAATAACAAATTACATCTTGTTATTATTAGTGCCTGGATCATCAATACAAAGTCACTTCTCCTATTTAAAGAATCAAATCAATTAATTGGTTTTATTTTTTCAAAAATTTTAAAGTTTTTTTTTTTAGTCGAGGGGCTCCACCCCCTCCACCCCCACCAAGGCTCTGCCCTGGACCTCGCATCAAACGAAGTCTCTCATTTTTTATCAAAATACTATTTATTAATTAAGTTTAAAAAAATTTTACTCATACTATAATAAAAAATAATGTTCGTGACACGGGTGTAACGTTTTACACCCTTGTATCGAAAAATACTATTGTTAATCATATACTGATTTTATTGATGTTCGTACTTTTTTCTATCTAAAAAATAAAAATATTTGAAAAGATCAAAATAAATGAATTATTACTTAAACTCAAACAAATATTTGTTAGACTATGTTCAAAATGAAGCTTACTATTTGAATCGAATTACTAGGAATTTAAATCTTGGACTACACAACGAAGAGAGTGAAGTTGTAGAGCGAGCTGTAGCTGTCACACTCTCGTTGGCGCTTGAATTGAGCGCTCAGCAGCACTGCAGGACGAGATTTGCTAAAACGCTGCGGACCAAACGTTTTTCACCGTGCGCCAAATTTGTTCGTCTGTGAACAAGCATTGTATTGACGGCTCTACGAGTAGAGCTCTCATCAACCACATATTACCCAGTGTAGGCGTTTTATAAATTGAATATGATGAGACTGCATTTTGGTGAGTTAAAAGGGAGATTTGCTCAGCGCTATATGCGCTCACACACATACACTTCATCCTCCCCGGCTTTATTTGCTTCGCATTCTTTCCCACAAAATAACTCAAAACACACTCATGCTTCGTACTGTACAATTTTCGTCTTCTTCTGTTCCGATTTTCTTAACACTTCAGTTTCGTTCAATATTGGATTACACATTCCACCACAAATTTCGTCATCACCTTATTATTTCTCACTTTCCAATGCTTTAATTAGAGTGTCGCTTCTGTAGTTTTTCCCCATCAAACTTCACTAGCGAACTACACGGTGACACTTTCCTAAAAACCTTCCCCTCGCTTACAGATGGATAATTTTTCCGAAAATCTTTAACGATTACGGTATCACCTTCTTCGAATGACTCTACACGATTCCCTTTTTGATTTTTTACTTGATTTTCTTGCTTTAATGAAATTCAAGTTTTCATATCAGGACGTAATGGTTGTAAAGTTGTCCTTAATTCACGACCATACATCATTTTCGCTGGTGTTTCGCCCGTTGTACTATGTTCGGTCGTTCGGTACTACAAATAAAAATCTTCGTAACGCTATCTGTACATTAACACCGTCGCTTCTTACAATCGCTTTCATTTTTGGCTTAAAAGTTTTTACAAAATTTTCTACTGCTCAAATGGTCACTGGATGTTTCGCATCTGTAGACGTATGCCGAATTCACAACGTTTAAAAATATTGTTTGCACTCCTTGCTTTTGAATTGAGCACCTGAATCGGTCACTAAATGTATTGGTAATCCGTGTTTTGCAAAAATTCCCTTAAATAACTTAATCGTCGCTGTCACAGACATATTTTTTACAATTCATATTTATTATCAGATTTAGCTTTTAGCTACTTCAAATGCGCGTCTACAAGTAATAAAAATACATGACCAAAAAATGGTCCCGCAAAGTCTGCGTGTACCCGTTTCCACGGTCTCTCTGGCCACGGCCAGGGTGATAAAGTCGGTGCGTCTCTCATCTCAGCACAATACTTACAATATTTTGCTTTATCTTCAAGCTGCTTATCTATATATGGCCACCATACAATAAATCTTGCTAAGCTTTTCATTTTTATAATTCCAAAATGATATTGAAGCAATTTCTCCAAAATTTTTGCTCGCAATTTACTCGATATTACAACACGTTGACTCCATACAATACATCCTCTCTCTAACGACAATTCATTTTTATGTTTCAAATACGGTTTTATTTCATCCGGATTTTTTTTTTTTTTTTTTTTTTTTTTTTTTTTTTTTTTTTTTTCTTCAATTTCTTTTATCCTCGTCACCACTGTGCTATATGCGGGATAGGAGAGGATCGGGATCAATGATAAGCTTCGTGGTTCAATTACGACTGACTCTTTATTCTTTATAACACATTTGCTATATTATTCTGCATGCTCAGCGCTATGCGCTCACACACATAACTAAAAATCCTGAAAGGCATTGATGTTTGATTGAAAGAGTAAGCAATCGGAGGTATTGTTCATTTAGAAAAAATTCAGTTTATCAGTATTTTGTTAAGTTTTAAATTTTTTAATATATCAATGAGTATTGAGTAATCTACACCATCAAATACTTTGGCAAAATCTATATAAGCTGTATCAACCTTGCTTGTTGAATGTAGGTTAAAAGTTTTGGAGATGTAATGCTATACTGATGACTTTTTGAGACATTATGTTTTCAAAGACTTAAAAAATTGGTGGGATAAGAGTGATTGGCCTGTAGTTCATAACATTGTTTTTTGGACCTTGTTTGTGAATTGGTATTACAATAAATTTTTTCCAGCAGTCAGGAAAAGTACTGTATGCCAGTGATTGGTTGAATAAAATTGTGAACGAATTTACAGGACTAGGGCAATTTTTTAAGAGGGTTGCAGGCACCCTATCAATGTCAAAATCAAAGTTAGGCTTAAGATTTTTTATCGCAGTCTGGACATCCGAGAGTGTTATGATGGGTATACATGGGTCGACGTCAGAGTCACATAAAGGGGTACTGGGCTGATGGACGTGGTATACTGATTTAAAGAATGAGGCAAATAGATTCGCAGTGTCAGCTTGTTTGTCTGACTTGATATCATTGTAAGACATTGCAGTGGAAATTTTTTCGGCTTAGAAAGGGTATGAAAATAATTCCAAAACAATTTGGAGTTTTGTTTGATGTGATTTTTAACTGATGTATTAATGTCGTCCTGGCAGGTTCTTGATAATCTCAGACACTTTGCACGTATTTTTTAAACTCAATGTAACGATTGTGATCGTAAGTAATTTTCTACGTTTTGTGCATGGTTTTCTTTTTCACGATAACAAATTTAAGTTCATAAGTGAATCATCGGGGAAAATTACGAATGTTTGGGAATGATTTGTTTATCTTAGTTTTAAGGGTTTTATATAAAAATTTTCAGTTGATGTCAAAGTTTGAAAATTGTCTAGCTGATAGAATAGTATGAAATTGGTTTCAGGTGAATTGTATGGGAGATCTATTTGTATTACATAATCCGGGGTGTCAATAATGTAAACATTCAGTGAAGAGAAAAACAAATCTAAGGTATATTGTGTAGTTTGGGTAGACTTGAGAGAGGCCAAATTATCAAAAATATTCTTCAGATTGTGTAAGTGTCTATTTAACATACTTAATTTTTTTCAAATTTCAGTGTGTTAGAGTTAATCCATTTTATATTTGGGAGGTTGTCGTCAACAAACAGGCATAATTTATATTCTGGGTATTGGGATATTCTATTATAGAGGTGTATTCAAAGTAGATTTTACAATCTTTCTGCAATTCTTGGGGAATATAAAGTATTTTCAATGATTAACTTCATATGGTCAAAAGTTATGATTATAAAGACGTGTTTACATGATGAATCCAGAATTTGGCAAATTTTTTTTTTTAAGTAAGATTTTGAAACTTTTATGACACCTCCTCTTCTAGTGTTTTTGCTATTTTGTAGACTTCTGTCGTGTCTGAATATGGTGTAACCTGGTAGAGATAGTTTGTGAAAGTGGGTTGTAGCCAGGTGTCTGTAATAATAATAATAAAAACATCAGGTGAGGGCGATGATTTATAAATATTATTTTCTAGTTTGTAAAGTTTGTTCATGAGACTTCGGGCATTTTGGGAGTAAAAAATTAACTGTTTGATTGGAATATTTCAAGAAGAGTTTCTTCTTGGTTTTTGGGTATTTAACAATATTTGGGATAGAGTTCAAATAAGAAATACGCCAATCAAAGTTTTTGACTATGGTATTGAGATTGAGGTTTTGACATTTTAATAATAATTCTCTGGGATAAGATCTTTGTCAAGAGGAGAGGTCAAGTCTTCCGTAGTTTCAAGATTAATCATTGATTTAAATACCATTTTTACTTCATCGTTATTCTAGAGGGTGATTAAAAGAGGGCGAGAATTGTTTAATGTAAATTTACCAAGTCTTTTAGAGAGTACACCTTGAAATGGTCGCTGTTTGTCCAGTGCAGTGAAGAGTTTAGGAGTAAGGTTTTTGTTGCTCTCAGTCTGCTCCTTCAAGAATTGTTTCTTGTCTGCTTCGTTGGTTGGTATATCTTTGTTGTATTCAGATAAATTATAGACTATAGTATTTATTGAACACCTGAGCCTATCTGATTGTTCTGAAATTATTTTGTTTGCATTAATAGAGTTATCTTTATTGTAGACAATGTTTCTATTTGATTTTGTAGAGTATTTACTTTTTTCTAGGTTATGAATATTATATCTATTTAGTTCAATCCTTGTAATTCAACAAGTTTGAGTTTATTTCATCTATCTTATCTCCTAGTATTAAACTTAGTTCATTGTTGATAAATCACCTTTATTATTGTTATTGTTTGGACTTATCTGGTTCAAGTGGAGGCTGTTGTTATTGATGGTGCAGAGAGAACTGACATCGTATTGATTCTGAACGTAGTTATCCAGGAAGCCCACATCATATTTGGAACTTTTTGAAAAAAACTTTTTTTTTCAAACTATTTCGAAAAACTATGATTACTTATTGATATTCGAAATAGTTTTAGGTATGCAGTGAAGCTGAAATGCGAGTGAGACTGACAACTTAAAGCAGAATAGTTTTATCTTACACTATGAGGGATGAATACATATTTACGATAAATAAATTCATGATCTTTGGCTGTCCTCGACGTTGTAAAATATTTTCAACAAATATTTTATCACACGGAATAAATATTTGTTCAAGTAATCAAACTAACCAAAAAAAATGTTTTTATCAAAATGTTTTTGTTTTCAAATAAATCATTATTTATTTTTTCCAAAATATTATTTACAATCATCTCAGAAAGGTGGGTTATTGATTTTTCATGTCTGCTTTTTAGTATTAAAAAAAAAAAAGAACTATTGAATTGTGGTTTTTTTTACCACTCAAGTGACTCCAGTACTCTATGAATTAGACGTTTGAATCATCGATTTGTTTATTCTATTTATAATACAATGATACAAACACAATACTTACTTCAATGAAAAGCCAAGATGTCACCAGAGCTAAACTGCTATACTGCCCATTAAAGCGATATTGGTATGCGTAAAAAGTGAAGTGGTACAAGTAGAAAAATCTGTAACCAAAAATTATTTAAATTTAAACTTTTCAGAAAATTTTAATTTGGATCACGCTAGTTTTCAACTATAAAAATATTAATTATTGGGTTGTGGTTCATCAGGGGCAAGGCCTTGGTAATAATAATAAAACGCTATTTGTTAAGGGACAATTAGGCCGGAGCTTAACTGACCCTTGACACTCTTTTTATTTTAGCAGCCTGGGAAAAATAGGTAAATAACCAGAGAGCCCGGAAACCTCTTGTCTGCGCGTGTCGGGGGCCGGCCTTTACGACCCCCGTTAATCGTCCCTTTGAAGATAATAATTTAAGTCGGTATTTTGTAGATTCTGTTAGGTGTTTTATTTCTGGTACTTTCATAATCACAAATAGAACTTTATTTGGGGACGACCGTCAGTCGTCCCCGCTTATACGGTACTTTTAATGTAATCAGCCAGGGACTACTCGCACTCGTCCCTGCTCCCGAAAGACTATATCTTAAACCTACACTAACACTAAGAGAGCCGGGGACGACTATCACTCGTCCCCGCTCGGGTCGAACTGAACTTGCACTCGCAGGTGCCGCTTTTATTCCCCCTTGCATTTAGAACACAGGTGAATTTGGAGATACCAGGGCACGTTGAATGGTCACGTTTTGCGTGACCACAGTTTTGGGATTCTGGAACAGTGTGTTGCAAGAGAAGATGGGTGAAGTAAAGAAGGTAAAATGAACAAAATGGTGCGTCAGCATCAGCTAACGCGAGTCTTGCGCTTCTTCCCGGTCAGGGAACTCGCGGACTCCGATTTCACAACTCGTTGTATTTGGGTCAGCTCGGGCATTGGCCGAGCTGAACTAAAAGAAATGAATGTTTAAAATTGTAACGCAACACTATTTTTCTCTGGTAACGTTTCGTCTATCTGTGAAGACCTCTTCAGACCTTTGTTAAATAATTATAAGATACATGTATGAGTTTAATTTATTTACAATTAGGATGCAATTAGAAAAGATTCAACAATGAAAATACCATTTATTTCAAAAGTTAGATTACTTTCGAGACGCGTGTCTTCGTCAAAGTACAGTTTAGGAATGAAGTGTGGATTTTGGGTTTGTTTACGGATTGACAGTATTAAGCATATTAAGAATGACTTATTAATGAGGGGATCATAAATGTGACTGAAATTCTTAATAAAGGTCTGAAGAGGTCTACACAGATAGACGAAACGTAACCAGAGAAAAATTGTGTTTTATTATCATCATAACCAAAGCCTTGCCCCTGATATCGACAACCCAATAATTATTCATTAATAATGAAAGGCTACAACAATTTCAATCATTTATATAAAATTTTTTTTTTTTTTTTATTCATAGCTTTCTAAACTAAAAAATCTGCATGTATAAAACGTAAATTTTTTGAATACATAAAACTAGTAAATCAATCAAGATTTCTTTTTTTAATAAAAACTCTCAATGGGTAAAAATGACCTAAAAAAGAAATATAATCGAGTTTTTTATTTAATACGCTGCTCATTTCTGAAAAAATTCATTTTTCTCAAAACGCCTGACTAAGTTAAGTCACGTTCTTACCATCCCTCGGATAGAGGGACGATGGTCGGCCAGAGGCCTTGACGCCAAACGCTTGTACTAACGTGACAGCAAAACACGGCCCCACGCGGGAGTGACCACGCAGTGATGAGCCAAAAAAACTTGAACGTTGCTGGGCATCAACAAATTAGGAAAATTTAGGACGCGAAGACCAGGTCCCGGTACAGGACCATGTATAGCCCCTCCCGATGGGTCCAGTGCAAGGCCGGCGTATGTGACGACAATAGCGCCCCTGATAGTATATGCTCCGGACCTTCCCAACCATCGCCTAATTGATTCCTACTCCGGTTAACCAAAAGGATAGTCAAGATTACAGGGGATACAATAGGGAAAATAAATATTCTCGAGAACACAATAACAACAGTTATAACGGAGGTAATAATAATGGCGTATAGCAACAATAATGGTTATGACGGACGTCAGGATTACGATAGAGGCCGGAATAGAGATAAGCAGGATGACCGGGATGGTTATGAAGGTAGGAACGATAATTATAGGGATAATAAGCCAGACGATAGAACCGATGGTGTTTTAAACTTACAAGCTGCTCGACACCCAAACAGTGGAGAGTCAAGCAGGATGCATACCGCTGATTGTACAGCTTCAATGCTCGGGGTTGATTCAAATGGATCAAGATGAATTTAACAGTGATAATGGTAAAAAGTGGCTTTCCTCTTTACTTTTGTTTGGGAATATTAAGATATCTGCCAGTCGGTTAGTTAAAGGTGGTTTCACAGTGACGTTTTTTGCTAACCTTAAGCAAGCAAATATAAATACTTAGATAGTTACGCGAGCAGATAGCTTGATAATATAGGTAGGATGACACAAACTATCTAAGTACTAGAGACGCTTCAAGCTGTCTGAATGAATGTAGAAAAAAAATAACTGGTCATTTATTAATTTTTGTCATAATCTGCTCAAATCATTATAAGGTAAAATTACTAGCTATTTAATTATGAGAAATGCATCGAAGTAGTAGCAAGCATGCTTGGTTAGTTTTTTAGCCGAGCTAAGTTTATAATTGAAAAGATCGAACGCACCGAGACTATGCTATATAAAAAATGTGATTCTAGACTAGTTAAAAAATTGCTTTAGTTGAAGTTAGTGGACGTGAGATATTAGACTCACTTCCTAGGTAGCTAAATACAAAGTTTCTAGTAAAAAAAAAAATAAATAAAAAAAATAAATAAAAATTCAGCTGCGATTTCAACCGTTTAACGGACAAACTGCTTGAAAAATGTTTAGTTCTCGGACTGCTAGTAAAACAAACAGAAGGCATTTAATGAATAAAATCAACCTCGATCTTAGCTGGTCGGTAGATTGCTAGCTAACTGTCGGGAAGCTCACTGGGTGCTATCTCGCTAAGTCTAGTTCATTGAAAGGTTTAAAAGTAAGTTCTTCAATCAAATTATGCTTTTAGCACTTGCTTTAACAGTTTGATTTTTTAAAATTACTGTGAAAATCTTTTTTATTATTGCATAATCATTTTTAATTTTTGTAAATTGACTGAACAGAGTGCTTTATGAATATTTACAGATGCGGGAATTGATAATGAAGCATTTGATTATATAAATGATGAAATGCTTAGTTGCATATGTAAAAGAGAAGAGTTTGGCTTTAGGAGAAAATTTGAGATTAGATTTGGTGAATACACAGAAAGAAAAAATAGCATATCCTTTACCAAATCCTTTGAATTAGAAAAATCCTCAGCTCGTTTAGAATATGAATCTTGTACTTCTCCTATGACTGAAGTTATGGAGATTGAAAATATTCCAGTTTTGAATGTTATGGAAAAGCGTTGTGTGTGGTTTTTACCTTTTTCATGAATTTAATTAATATAATTTTTTACTAATGTATAAATAAAAAATTTTTCGGTCACCAACCAATTATCGGTGCTTTATTCGTGCTGTTTTCTAACCAAAATATAACAGGTGTATGAATGGTCTGTTTTTCAGACCAAATATTTTCCGTTATTTGGTCTGTTTTCCGATTTTTGGTCTGTTTTGCAGTCGCCACCTATCGGATCGTCAAAAAACTTACTCAAAGATGAAAACAACCATGGGGCCAGGCTTTGAGGTAAGAACGCGGCAACACAGTTTATGACTGAACTTGCTGTCATTTGTTCAGAAAACAACACTCATAAAGCACCTAAAATTGATTGGAGCCCGAAAAAGCATATGAGCCGTTCTCTGCAATAACGACCTAAGGCGCCTTAGGTCGTTTTTCCGGAGATCTCAAAAATGGGTTGACAAACTATTCAAAAGTCCTCCCACCAAATATCATAAAAAAATATTGAAAATTGAAGTTTTGGTGAATTTTTAAGTGGAGGCAAAACGCGCGCTACTAGAGCCCTGAGTGGAGACACCGCGGCCGCGCCTACTCGCTGCAACTGCACATGAGTTTCCGCGCTATAGCTGATTGATTCGAGCGCATTGTATTGTAAATTGTTTTTGGTTAAAAACGTATTAATAAATTGAAAACAATCATTTTTATATCAATTTTTTAATAATATTTATATAATTGAGTAGTTCACCCGAAAAACGACCTAAGTGAAAAATTGTTGATAACGATTTTTTCTAATAAATTATTATTATTTTATTAATTTCATCATGAATATTCATTACGAGATAGTGTAACTTCCTTTTCAAAAAATTAGTTTTTTAATTCTCGACGAGTGCTTTAAAATAATACACTTCAAAAACTTTAAACCTTGTTTTCTCGAAACGATGTTTTGTCACTTAGGTCGTTATTGCAGAGAACGGCTCATATATTTGAACATTTTCGATCGTGGGAGTCACATACGAGTGTGTATTGCCTAGAAACACACGCCCGTATATGAACCCCATAATCGAACATGTCCAAATAAATATTATATAGTGTAACAATTTTTGTAAAGATGTAAGAAAACTAAATGTACAACAGCTATTAACAAAAACAGCTGATGGGAAAATGGCAATTAAAATGTACTAAAAAACTAAAAATAACATTTTCCTAGATGCAAAGTATACTCGCATAATCAGTAGTTTAGTTATAAAGTTTGATAAGTTTGATTCGATGAACAGCTATAGGTAAAAATTGTCATGCTGTGTTTGTTATAAAGTTTAATAAAATTAATTACTTATATGTCCTAATTTCTGAGTTTATAAATATTTGATTTTATTTATTTAAAAGTAAAATCTTAATTTACAGAATAAAATCAAGCAGATTCGAAGATTTAGCTAACCGACTGGCGATATCTTAGTATTCCCAAACAAAAGTAAAGAGGAAAGTCGCTAAAGCTTTTTTCTCTGCTTTTCAAAAAAGCTCTACATCTCAAGAAGAAACCAACCAGTCTCGTATTCTGTATTTTAAATATTGTAAATATAGAGTGAAGTTACTAGACAATGAAGTCATTGAAAAAGATTTTGAATAAAGAGAAGATGGTCAAATATATCTCGTCGGTTTAGAGTAAGAACCTACTATCTCAGCGGGCCAGATCAAGAACCTACTATCTCAGCAGGCCAGAGCAAGAACCTGCTATCTCAGGGGCTGGAGTTAAAAGCTACTGTCTCACCGGCCCATTTAAACAATGCATCAAATTTTTTTTCTTTTTTTTGAAGCGTAGCTTCTATACTTACGTTATAATTCTGGTACGCTTCAAAAAAGAAAAAATTTTTTTGATGCCATTTTTTAAATGGGCCTATGAGACAGTAGCTTTTAACTCTGGCCCCTGGGGTTCTTGCTCTAAACCGACGATCTAATTAAAAATCTATGAATCAGTTTAATGTTTTAGTACATTTATTATATAAGGTGATGGACCCCATTTGGGATCATATACCTATTTGGGATCACTCTGTACAAACTGCACGGGAGATGCAAGTATATAGTTATACAAATCCATGACTATGATCCCAAATAGGTACGTGATCCCAAATGGGGTCTACCACCTTATTATCATTTTTGCCTTTTTTCACAGAAGCAGTGTCTGTAGCAGAATTAAATGTGATATGGCTGAGGGAGAATGATTCACCAGAAGAGCTCGTTATTGAAAAGTGGAATGAAACTTTCAGTGTCAGGGAAAAATGTGAAAATTTGAAATATTTTTTTGGATACTATAAGTGAATCAGATCATCTTTTGGTCATCAATTTGTGAGTATTTTTAAAAAAGTATTGGAAATAAATAAGGAATAGAGATGCATAAAGAATTGGTTGGCTGAGACTGATTTTATGTTTTGCATGTAAATTATTTTTATAGATGCATCAAGATTTTGATAAAATCTATCCACAGTGTGTTGGAACTCTTCAAAGTGAATGGCCCAAAATTGCGAATGCATCTGTGCTTCTGGCTGGGACGAAGTTCACTGAACTTGAAACGAAACTTTTAAAAGCAGTTACACATTTTTTCAAACTTATTTTAAATCCTCGTTTAACAAATTAAAACATAATTATGTAGTTAATTACAATTTTTTAAAAGAAGACAACAAACATAATTATTGTTATTGCACTGTTTATTAGAAAATTTAATATTTTTTATCTGCAAAATTATATATTTTTGAGAAAACTCATTTAATATTTTACAGGACAAACTGATGTGCTTGGATTTTTGCTATGCTTAAGGTCACTTGGAGATACAGTAGTGCTCAAAAGTTTAGCCCACCCCCAAATTGCATACTTATATCAATTAATTTTTGAGCTTTTAAGTGATCGCAAGTATCCGAAACTTTAACTGAGTTGTCAAGAAAGATTTTTTTTTGTTAAAGTACCTAATAGACGGTTAATAGACAGTTACTCGATAAAAACTTAAAGAGCTGCTTCGCGGTTCGTAAGCCTCTTTTAACCGCCCAAAACCGTAAAGCTCGGTACCAATGGTGCAAAGACAAATTGTCATGGACCGCTGACAAGTGAGAATTAGTTTTATTTAGTGACGAATCATCATTTCAACTCTTCTCAAACCGACCGAAACGTGTAAGACCTACAAGTAGTGAGAAGTACGATGTTGCTTGTCTTGCTCCAAAAGTGCAAAAAGGCGGTGGCTCCGTAATGGTTTGGGACTGTTTGTCCGGAAAAGGAGTGGGGGAAATACAGTTTGATGAAGGCACCATAAATAGTGATAAATATATTAATACATTAAAAAACTATATGCTACCGTCAAAAAAAAAAGTTTTTGGAAAGCGGAAAATTTGGTTCTTCCAACAAGACAACGCCCCATGCCATTAGTCGAAAAAATCTATGAAGTGGATGCATAGTTAGAAAATCCCTCTTATAGATTGGCCAGCTCGATCTCCAGATCTCAACATAATTGAAAATGCTTGGGATCAAATTGAATGAAAAGTTAAGAACACGAACTGTAAAAATCTTCAGGATTTAAAACGTGAAATTGCTAATGCTTGGCTAAGTCTCTCTGTGAATTATTGTAATATACTTGCGGAATCAATGGTATGAAGAATTGATGCTTGCTACAAAGCTAAAAGAGGAGCAACAAAATATTGAAAAGTTTGAAGATTTAATAAATTTAATGATTAAAAAAATATTTAACCTATCTAAATCTGCTCAAAAAATGAATTATTTTATTTCATTAATATAATTTATTGAAGAAAAAGGTTATTCTTAACTCAAGAGTCTGAGTTGATCATATAAAAATCATATAAAAATCATATAAAAGAAATTAAAATGTTATTGATTGTGTGTTATTTTTATAACTCCAAACCAGTAAAATCACAAAAAAATACGTTGGAAAGTTTGAAACGATGTAAAATTACGAAGAATCGATGTTTTCTTGATTAAAAAAAAATTTCTTTCTATGACTGTGGTTGTAACAATTTTTTATTAAGCAACATGAATATTTTTTCTCAAAACTTAACTAAAGCCGAAACGCGAAAAAAATAAAATTATATTGCTTCAGAAAAGTAAGATTTTTTAAAAATCCATCGAAAATTAAAAAATGACCTAAAATAGCTGTTTTTCGAGAATTAACTTTTGTTTGAGATTTACCGCCTTTAATTGCCACGTGATTGGTCATGCGAGCGACCCACGCCAGAGCTGCCCAGAGTGACCAGTTTCCGCCCTCACCAGTCTTGCTGCGACCGTGATGCCGCGACCACGCATCACGGGACTCAGCGCCGTCGTCGTAGATCGACCGCTTATCTACGACGATTCCACCTAGTTTCCCAGAGGTAGAGTGCCACCCGGTCAAAACGGCGTGACCACTTTCCTCTATTGTAAACCTTAGAAACCGAAAAATAAATTTATCACAAAAGTTAGAGTTCATTTAAATGCCAGTGTTAGTTATTTGAAGCCCAGTGATTTCCTGCCTTCTCCTCGTCCCTTTTCGCTCGCGTTAATTTCTATTCTCAAACATTTGGCATCCCTTGTGGGGAAAAGTTCCCCGGAAAAAGCGCGTCGCGAGTGAAAATAGAAGAGAAGTGCATCGACGCCGCCAGTTTCATAACCGCAAACGGCAAAGACGCCTCGCCGGAGAGCCACGTGAAGCTTCGCGGCCATATTGGAAAAGGGGAGGAGTCTCGCCTACAGCACGAGCCACGGAGCAACAAAGACGCCCAACGGCCCGACCAAAACTAAGACGACGGTGGATCGAAAGGCGACTCGGCAACACCGCTTGCCATCAGCTGAAGACCATCGGCCTGCTACATCCCTGCCGCACTTCAGCCCCTCTGCAGTGGGAGAGAGAGAGAAGGCACCTCGACCAGCTGACTCCGCTAATACGGTGGGTCCGCTCCAAGTCGCAAACTTGTGTTGCGCAATTTAATAATTTCAATTTTTTCTTGTATTTGTTTAGCCTTGGAACTGTGTGGGTAAAGTTAGCTGCATTGTTCTCCATTCTATTTTGCCTTTTTCTTAAATTTATTTATTTTTATCTTTCCAAAACAAATAGTTAGTTGACCCAATTCCTCAATAATTGAGTACAGCTGTTACTATTTTGGTAAACAATTGATTATTTTAGGGTCAAGTGACCAATAAAATTAGGAATAATTTTTTCAATTTTTACTTTGTTAAGGGGACCCCCCGGTGAGATTTCAGCCTAGGGATAAAAAAATTGTATGGGGCTGAAATTTAGGGAATATACTCCTAAAATACAAGCGTTTTTAAGGGTGTGCTCGAAAAATTTTGAAAAATTTTTTTTAAGCTGTTAGGATTTTTATTTTTTGTTCTAATAAATATTTTGCAAAACCCATGCGAGAAGTTGTTTAAAATATTGTTTTAAAACCGTAAAAAAATTTTCAGAAAAAAAAATTAAAATTTGCGTCAGTTATAAACTTTTTAAGATTTAGAAATATCAAAAAATCGTGATTTTCAAAAAATAAATTCTGCCATTAAATTTTTCGGCAAAAAATAGGAAAAAAATGTTCTATGAGTTTTTTTGATCCGGTGCTTGGTTTTTTTGCAGCGACGGTTTGAAGTTGATTTTAAACGGTTTTGAGCGATTTTCATGGTAAATTTTGACATAATCGATAAATAACCTCTTGTTTTATCGTAATTTATTCGGTTTTTCATAAAAAATGGAATTTAAAAATTGGTTTTGCATAGAAAAATTTAATTAAACTGTATTATTATGTTTAGTCTGATCTAGAACTTGATTCTTTATGATGGTGATGTCAAGTTCGAATCATGATATGATTTGCTAACACCAAAATACAATGAAAAAAGGTCAAGTTTCCAAATGACCATCAAACTTGTGGTTAATTTATTTACATAATTTAAAGATTTTGGATGTACGTATATAATGTGACTACAATGTAACATAATTTTACAAAAATTTAAAAATATCATCAATTATAAAAAAAAAAAATCTCTTAGAAACTCCTCTTAGAATCAAAATGCTTAAAACATTCCTGGACCATATGCAGGATCTTCTGCTTCAAGAATTAATCTTTCTCTTTGACTTTGAGCTGCTGCAATTACACGACGAGCCTCTTTGAATTTTGTTGTTGTCTTTTGTCTACCTTGATTCAGTCTTCTTTCATCGATTTTATCAGCAAGAGCGAGAGTTATTTGTCCAACTAAGAGTCCCAAGTTTTGAAGGATTTCTACTACAGCACGTTTTGTACCCAAATTGTACTCACAAACAGCTATGCAGGCTGCTGATCGAACTTTTGTTTTAGAGACAAAAACTTCTTTTGGACAGTTACTCCAAATGATGCTGTGTAAACTTTCGTTGGCATTTTGATTAAGGCAACGTGAACATCTGACCAGCAAAGCCTCATCAGAAAGCCTTTCGTAAAGTGGTTTTATTTTCTCGAAACAAACTTTATTTAGTGGGGTTTTGACATTTTCTAGATGAGAACCTGATGTTTTGTTGTTTGCTACTGCAGCCTGATAAAAACACCAAGATGATTTCCCTTTGGGGCAGTACGAATGTTGCGGCTCATCGTCAGTAGATACAGCATGGTATATCGATGCATAAATTGCATTTTTCATTTCCTATTTGAAAAAATTTATAAATATTGCAGTAAATCAGAGAAATTATTTTTAATAATTTGAGATATTTTAGTCAACATACTGGTACATCTTCTTTGTTTCTATCATTGGCTTTTTTGTAATAATCTGCTAATTTTCGTTTTGTGGTTTCTTTTAGTAGTCCGTGACCTCTACCTCCAAGTGTGACTTTACGAGCTTTTTCTTCTTTTACAATGTTTGTTAAGCCAGTGTATACTCTAAAATATAAAAAGTAATAAAAAAATTAGTTATGTAACAATAACTAATTTTTATTGTGTGTGCAACAATTATTACTATTATATTGCACACACTTTTATGTTTATTATTATTATTGTATAGAGTTCTGTTTTACGAAATTTCAAAATAAATTTTTAATAAAAGAAGTTGTTTTTAAATTCGCAATTGAAATAGAAAAAAAAAAAAATTTTTCAGTTGGGATACCTTTTAGAGACGTGATTGATGCATTCCTCTTTCATCAACGTATATTCTTGTCCGTATACATTTAGACTGCTGAGGAGGTTAAAAGTTTTTGAGTCCCCATCAGCAAGCATTGTTGTGAACCTGAAGCCATAACTTTCTGAACGCTTCCAAATTATTGTAATAAACATGCTTATAAGTAACGTAAATAAATGAACCATAAGTTTTATAAAGAGATATACGTCAAGAAAGTTATGGTCATTTGTAAACTTAACCTTTTTTCATTGTATTTTGGTGTTAGCAAATCATATCATGATTCGAACTTGACATCACCACCATAAAGAATCAAGTTCTAGATCAGACTAAACATAATAATACAGTTTAATTAAATTTTTCTATGCAAAACCAATTTGTTAATTCAATTTTTATGAAAAACCGAATAAATTACGAAAAAACAAGAGGTTATTTATCGATTATGTCAAAATTTACCATGAAAATCGCTCAAAACCGTTTAAAATCAACTTCAAACCGTCGCTGCAAAAAAACCAAGCACTGGATCAAAAAAACTCATAGAACATTTTTTTCCTATTTTTTGCCGAAAAATTTAATGGCAGAATTTATTTTTTGAAAATCACGATTTTTTGATATTTCTAAATCTTAAAAAGTTTATAACTGACGCAAATTTTAATTTTTTTTTCTGAAAATTTTTTTACGGTTTTAAAACAATATTTTAAACAACTTCTCGCATGGGTTTTGCAAAATATTTATTAGAACAAAAAATAAAAGTCCTAACAGCTTTAAAAAAATTTTTCAAAATTTTTCGAGTACACCCTTTAAAACGCTTGTATTTTAAGAGTATATTCCCTAAATTTCAGCCCCATACAATTTTTTTATCCCTAGGCTGAAATCTCACCGGGGGGTCCCCTTAATATTGAGCTCACCTGAAAACTTAATTTCATTTTGTTTTGTTCCACCTTATCGGACATTATTGAATTTTGCAGGTGAAACTACCTGTTAAACTAAGGTCCACGCTTACTGTCCAACCACATCTGAGCAATCTTCGGCACCTGTGGGAGCAAGCGAAGGGACTTTCTTCACTAACTGGTAGTCCTCGAGCCCTCGCACAGCTGCAGCAGCACTCCCAGAGTTCTTCGATAGCCTTGGGTTCAAATGTACTGTTTCTTATGGAGTCAGCGTTGGAATCAATTTTTTGCCAATCTTATTTAGTATAGTATAAGCTCAAATTATTTGCATTGTTGAAATAGTTACTGATTGTTTCATTTTTTCAATTATATATTTTTTCAAAAATTCTAATTGAATTTTTTATACATTTTAGGTTGTTTCAAGACCAATTTTCAAAAGATCAATCCAAGTGCCTAATAACCCTTGCCTACTCAACCCAATTAGAGTTGTTTAGGGATCTTGATTTCCTTTTTTTTTCTATAGTTTTTTTTATTAATCTATTTACCTTTTCTCTTCTACACTTAATTTTTTATTTTTTCACCTGCTTCATTTTTTCTAAACTTTCATTAAAGATTGTGCTTAAGTTTTCTTCCAAAATCAGCCACCTGCCTGGCTTAGTTGTTTGTTAGTTAAATTGTATTTCAGTTCAAATTCTTTCCCACCAAATAATATTCATAAGTTTAAATATTTTTCAATTTTCTTTTATTCAAAGAATTAGTTTTTATTAAATATTAAGTCTGAATATTTTTCAGCATTCTTTTATTTAAAGAATAATTGCCTCATATTAATTGTATTTCAATTAAAGATTGTTCTACCACTGATATTCATAAGTTTGAATATTTTTTCCATTCTTTTGTTTAAAGAATAATTGCCTCATCTTAAATTGTATTTCAGTTTAAATTCTATTCCACCAATAATATTCATATGTTTGAATATTTTTTCAGTTTCTTTTATTTAAAGAATAATTGCCTCATATTAATTGTATTTCAATTAAAGATTGTTCTACCACTGATATTCATAAGTTTGAATATTTTTTCCATTCTTTTGTTTAAAGAATAATTGCCTCATCTTAAATTGTATTTCAGTTTAAATTCTATTCCACCAATAATATTCATATGTTTGAATATTTTTTCAGTTTCTTTTATTTAAAGAATAATTGCCTCATCTTAATTGTATTTCAATTAAAGATTGTTCCACCACTGATATTCATAAGTTTGAATATTTTTTCCATTCTTTTGTTTAAAGAATAATTGCCTCATCTTAAATTGTATTTCAGTTTAAATTCTGTTCCACCAATAATATTCATATGTTTGAATATTTTTTCAGTTTCCTTTATTTAAAGAATAATTGCCTCATCTTAAATTGTATTTCAGTTTAAATTCTATTCCACCAATAATATTCATATGTATGAATATTTTTTCAGTTTCTTTTATTTAAAGAATAATTGCCTCATCTTAATTGTATTTCAATAAAAGATTGTTCCACCAGTGACATTCATAAGTTTGAATATTTTTCCATTCTTTCATTTAAAGAATAATTGTGTTTCAATTTACATTTTCACCACTCATGTTTTTTTTGCCTTGTCCAAATCGCCTCAAGTTTAGAAAACAAATTTAAATTGTGTTTCAATTTAAATTTTCCCAAGCCAAAAGATAGTTTTAACTTTTACCTATTGATTAATTATTTCAAATACCACCCTACCTTGCAAAATGAATAAACCAAATTCATTTGCGCAAATCCTTAGCAGGCAAGCTATAATCCGAAATCGAATCGTCACTCATTTCGAAATATTTAAGCAAAAAGGAGCCTTGATGATTCACGAGTTAGCAGAGAAGCGCATCCTGCGTCTCGAACAACTCTGGCAAGAGTTTATCCAAAATGATCAAAGTTTAAGAAACTGCCGGGATGTAGACCGTGGCCACGACTACTTCGTCAAAGACATGTTCTACCATACGCAGGACACCTTTGATGACGTGTGGTGTGACTACATCCAATTTCTTAAAATTGAGCCACCTGTGACTCCCTTAGTCCAGGTTTTGATATCACCCATTGAGAACGAGCCACCTGAACCGCTTGAGTTTCAGGACCTGGCTAATTATTTTAAAATTCAGCTACCTGCGACACCTCAAGTCCAGGCCTCGGCTACTCATGTCGAAGTCCAGCCTCCTGATCTAATCCATGTTCAGACTCCGGCACCAATTTACGAATTCAAGTCCTTGATTAAGGCACAGCCACCTGAACCACCTCAAGTTCGGGCTCCGGCGACCCCCTTCAAAATGGAATCACCTGAGACATCTCAAGTCCAGGGTCCAACGAACCTCTCCAAGCGCAAGCCACCTGCGGCTGTCCTGGCTCAGGCACCGGCTAACGCTTTCGAGAAACAGCCACCTGAATTACTTAGAGTTCAGGCTTCGGCTGCACCTTTCAAAATTCAGCCCCCTGCGACACACTTAGTCCAGGCTTCGGTTATACACTCCAAAATTCAGACACCGGCAACGTGTCTCAAAGCTCAGCCACCTGCGACAATTAAACTAATTAAAGTCCAGACGCTGGCTACTATGACAAAAGTACAGCCACCTGAACTAATCCAGCTTCAGGCCCCAATCACGATCTCAAGCGTTCAGCCACTTGAAGTAACTCAACTTCATATCCTGGCTGTATCATTATTTAACTGTTGGGTTTTCGACCCAGGAATTTTCCTTGGACAGAGCATCAGGCTCTTACCAAAATTGCCCAGTAAGCCTCTACGTTTGATCGTACGCTTACTAACCACCCTAGACTTAACCTACAATTATTTTTATATATTACTTAATATTATTTTTATTTTTATTATGTTCACAGATATTATAAATCGACTACAGTCGATTAAGGCGGGCGGAATGTTTGAGATTTGCCGCCTTTTATTGCCACGTGATTGGTCATGCGAGCGACCCACGCCAGAGCTACCCAGAGTGACCAGTTTCCGCCCTCACCAGTCTTGCTGCGACCGTGATGCCGCGACCACGCATCACGGGACTCAGCGCCGTCGTCGTAGATCGACCGCTTATCTACGACGATTCCACCTAGTTTCCCAGAGGTAGAGTGCCACCCGGTCAAAACGGCGTGACCACTCTCCTCTATTGTAAACCTTAGAAACCGAAAAATAAATTTATCACAAAAGTTAGAGTTCATTTAAATGCCAGTGTTAGTTATTTGAAGCCCAGTGATTTCCTGCCTTCTCCTCGTCCCTTTTCGCTCGCGTTAATTTCTATTCTCAAACAACTTTTTAAACTAAAATTTGGGCGAAAATGAATTTATAAAATTAGTTTGAATATAGTAAACGGTTTTCTATGGAGTATTTAAGTACTTTAACAAAAACAAATATTTCTTGACAACTCAATTAAAGTTTCGGATACTTGCGGTCACTTAAAAGTTCAAAAATTTATTGATAAAAGTATGCAATTTGGGGGTGGGCTAAACTTTTGAGCACTACTGTATTCTTCAGAAGCGAAAGTCCTCTGGAGATGTTTTTGGCACAACAACAGAATATGTTATTCAATCAGTTATTTTACACGTTTAATTAAGTGTAAAGGTCAGGTTGATAAAGTAATTCAATATATTTTTAAATTTAATACAAAATTGTACAAAACATATTAATTCTTGTAATAACTACAGTCTGAAGAAGACACCATGTTGTCAAAACAATTTATGTTAATTTTTACCAACTAAAGGTTGCTCGAGCATAGAAAAACTGTGTTATGTATAAATCTATAAAACTTTGGTTCAACATTTAAAAATTTCTACAATTCTAAAGTTATTGATTGATTGATTACTTATAATATTTCATAGATTATTGAATTAATAATATAATGTTATTGGTCAAGCCCGAGAATCGGGAGATTTTTGAGCGAGACCAATAATATTTTTTCCCGGTTCGAAACCGATAACTCAGTAGATTAACGTGTTGTTTACAGGTCGAAAATATGCATGATTTGAGGTTGACTTTTTAGCATTTTGAACGAATAATCATTCGTTAACCTCTGCTTACCACGGACTCCGCGGTTGACTTTGCGCATGCGTTATCGTATAAATAGATATACTTTTAAATGCTAAAAAAGAGACCGAGAATCGGGCTGATTCTCGGTCTGTAAACAGCACGAGAATCAACTGAGTTCTCGGTTTCGAACCGAGAAAACTTAGATTCAATATTTGATTATTATAAACTCAAAACGTTTTATGAAAGTAGTTTGTAAGTATTTTTTATTAATGTTAATAAGAAAATGTACTCAATATATTAATTTATAAAAGTAAAATGTTATTATTTTTAATAGGGTCGGCAACTTTTTGAAATTTATATTTTTTTGCTTATTTAGTTAAAATATCGAAAAATAATCGACACGTATTCTTTCTTTTTTCAAAAAAACTAAAATGAACTACAAGTGTTTTAATTAATTTCAATATATATATACATATACTTCTAATGGGATTTCAGGTCGATGACGTCATTAACCCGTAGTTTCAAAAACTTTTCTTTTTTTTTTTCTAGCTCGATTTTGATTTAAAAATTCTAAAAAAATGTTAAAATTCATTAAAAATCAAGTACTTTTAAAAAAATTTATTTTTAAAGTACTGGTTTTTTTTTTTTTTTTTTTTTTTAATTGCATTAAAGTACTGGTTGCCAACCCTATAAGTGTTGAAGCAGAAAAGTGGATCAAGGACTTCACTATTTCTTTAAAGTTCAGTTTAAAAAATTATTGCAGCAGCTTATAAATGATAAGACTATATCAATAATATATGATGTATATTAAAAAAATTTTATCAATATAAAATAAATAATAACCCAAACTTGCATTACTTTTACTGTAACAGGGGTGGATTTAAGGGTTTGTATGAGCCGATACAAATACCCACGGTGCGTACTAAATCCTTATCACCTGTACTTACAAGGAGAGGTCACACTCTCCGGGTCACCGATCTTGACGAAACTTTGGGGATCGTTTTCTTATACCAAAAGATGAAGAAATCTACCAATCATCCCGTCTAATGGGCCTTTTTATACCTAGTTCCTACATAGCTTATATCGTATTTTTAGCTCTTTTTGGGTTTTTTTGCGAATTTTCAAAAAATTCCTGTTCGAAGCCTATTACAGTTACAAAATTCTGCAACCCTGCATTCTCTTTATTTTTTCATCTTCTTTTGAGAAAAAATATTTTTAAATCTAATTTTAAAGAAATAGTCCATGTAAAATTAAGGTAATCAAAAGCATTTGTTTACTGTTTTTTTGGTTTCATGAACTTAAACTGTACGTCATCAGCCTTATCAAAATTATGTCTAAAAATATTTTTTCTAAAAAACTCATAAAAAAACAAAGAAAATGCGGGGTTGCGGAATTCTGTCAGTGCAATAGGCTTTGAGCAGGAATTTTTTGAAAATTGGCACAAATAACCACAAAATTCGCACAAAAGTGTTAAAAGTGTCAAAACAAGCTGATTTTCAAAAAATTCCTGCTCAAAGCCTATTGCACTGACAGAATTCCGCAACCCCGCATTTTCTTTGTTTTTTTATGAATTTTTTAGAAAAAATATTTTTAGACATAATTTTGATAAGGCTGATGACGTACAGTTTAAGTTCATGAAACCAAAAAAACAGTAAACAAATGCTTTTGATTACCTTAATTTTACATGGACTATTTCTTCAAAATTAGATTAAAAAATATTTTTTCTCAAAAGAAGATAAAAAAATAAAGAGAATGCGGGGTTGCAGAATTTTGTAAGTGTAATAGGCTTCGAACAGGAATTTTTTGAAAATTCGCAAAAAAACCCAAAAAGAGCTAAAAATACGATATAAGCTATGTAGGAACTAGGTATAAAAGGCCCATTAGACGGGATAATTGGTAGATTTCTTCATCTTTTGGTATAAGAAAACGATCCCCAAAGTTTCGTCAAGATCGGTGACCCGGAGGGTGTGACCTCTCCTTGTTAGTGCTGATCCAAGCACTCGTCGAACTGCAACTCGTCGACCTGAAATAATAAAATGAGGAAATCGCGTCCGCGAATATTACTATATCTCGCGACGCGGTCGGCTAGTTCGTTTATCGGCAGTGGGTGCGGGTATTAAAACAGGATCGATTCGCAGGAACACTAGGTTTAGTCAATAAAAATTAAATTAACAATTTAATAATTTATTAAAACAAATCTAAACCTAAAATACAAATTTCGAATTACGACTCGGTGTCGTTCAAACCAGTAAACAAAAGAATCTTCAATGCTCTCTAAATCGTTGCGCGCGCACACAAATTCCTGCTGCTATCGGCAGCTAACGCGCGCGAGAGAAAAACAAAGATTATGACAATAACAGTGTACTAAGGACACTCACACGCATTCACACTCACTCGCACATTTACAATTAACTTACGGAGTCGCTAAGGTGCACCTCATACCAAGCCGTCAGGCTAAACAAAATGCCAGCCTACGATGCCGACCAGCCGCAATATATACCATACTCGAGTCGCCGTGTAGCCATCGGAAAGCGGTCCAGGCGATGACGTGAAATGACAACTTTACAAATAACACCACACTCTCACACTACGGCTCTACCACAACGCGCGACGCGAATGTCAATAATTGCCTCGACTTCCGTAACGAGTAAGCTGCTTCAAGATCTGCTATGAATCGATCTCCAGATCTTTGCGTGTCTGCCGGACGTCGGTCAGGTCCCCCGACGTCCACGGCTTCCAAAAGCCGGTTGAGTCGTCTAGACAGAAGAATGCTTCCCGGGCGATGACCATCGATCCCGCACCTTCTGTCTCTGCCAACTCTCTCTTCGACGACATTCCACTCCCGAGGAATCTGGTTAGCCGTCGAACCGAGACGAGTTAAGTTCCATGTACGTGCGAACACTTGGACACGAAAACTACGAGTGGCTTCCCGATTCCCGCTCTACCACCTCAGAGGTCCGCTCTGAGCTGCGTTCGACAGTCACGTGATTCGCGCCAAATCCTAAATCGTTACCGACGATTTAATTACGATCGCTGACTGTCACATTACATAAAACGAAATACTAAAAAATTATAAAATAATAATCGAGATAATAATACGAAAAATTGAAAAATTACTTTTATGAAGAATAATCTAATAATAAAAAAACATCACTTATAAACTAACCACAAAGCAATGAAAATTCTCAAAATTAAAATCTATGTAATCGGGCATCCACTCCGGGTCGACCAAATATAGAGGAGTACATAGTTTATCAAGGGTCTCAAGAATCTTAACCTCATTTTAGTGATTTCCAGTTGTGTGTGAGGGCGAAACTTTAATCCATTTATTCTTTAGAACCCTGCAGATATCCCAAACATATTTACACCCAGTTTTGAATTAATTTTGCTTGCAAAGTTTCTAAAGGATTCCCTCTTTTTATACTTAAAAAGCCTTCTGGCCAAGGCAGCCACTCTCTTAAACTCAATAAAATCGGCAGCGCTACGAGAGTATTTAAACCTCTTGTAGGCAGCTCTGCGAAGACGTTTCGCCCTCTCACATTCGTCATCCCACCAGCAGACAGGATTTCGATGTTTGCGGTTGTTAACAAAAATTTTTTGCGGCGTACAGTTTTTCAATGCGGTTGTGATAAGCGTAATAAAAAACAAATGTTTGTTGCAAGCCGATGCCTCAGAAAAATCTCACCCCAAAAATTTATCATAGTCATCATCCAAATCCGTTTTAAATCTCGTTCAGTCAGTTTTCTTGGATTTAAGGTTAAACTTATCTTACGATAAACATGTTTCGAAGTACTTAAGTTAATCTTAATCGGATAATGGTCAGAGTTCCAGGTCTCGTCAAGAACTTCAACCTCAAGTTGGGTAGCAAGTTCCTGAGTCGACAAAACAAGATCGATGATCGACTCTTTGAAATTACTTCTGTTAATGTGACTCTTCGTATTCGATTTATGCAGAATGAAATCAAATTTGTCAAAAGTCTCAAGCAAACAGGTCCTCTGTGAATCAGTCTCTTCACAATTCCATTGAACATAGTGGGCATTGAAATCCCCCACTACTAACGCATTTGAATGGGGCCTCCCCTTGAAAAATTGAAAAAGATTGTCCCGCTGAAGTTGAGTCAATCCGGCGGGTTCAAGAGCAATGAGAATATTTGCCTCATTTTCGCTGTCAGAAGCTTCGGAGTCGGCGTCAGATTCCTGGGTGCTTGGGCTATTAATTTTTTTAGCCAAGTTCGCTTTGTTATTTCGGTTTGGTTTTGTTTTTGAGGATGATTTACTCCCTATTTCATGGATTTGTTCGCCGGTGAGCTCATTTTCAACCTGCGTGCTGCTGCACACCGAGAAGGTCGCCCCTCTCCTGTTACTATTATTAGCCGTGTTTGGTGCGACAAAAGGATCCTCCGGAAAAGGAGTGAGTCTTTCTCTGTTGTCAGAGTGTCCCTAATCCATGTTCACATCATTGATAAGGTTTTCCTGACTCGAGTCTTGTATTTGAACGCCGGTAGTTTGGCTCGGTTCTTTTTGTAGAGTCAGGGAGACCAAGGAGTTTAAAACCAAGGGGCAAAATTTGGCAATGTCGTCCGCTCCAAGAAACAGCCAGAAGTTGATGTCTTGGAAGTTAATTTTCAATTTGGACGTGACTTTATCCGCATCTTTTCCTTTGACGCAGAATTGTCGCCGATGCGATTACACATGCCTCCTTTCTTCGATCGAAGGAGAGGATCTTATGTAGGTGATGCCATTTTGAGTTTCTAAACCCAGGTCGTGTAATCGCTCGGTGATCAGGTAGTTAGGAGTCTGTGGGAGGACATTCGAAATAACAAACCTTTTGTATTTTATTTCTGCCTGGCCCGGTCTCAACGGTCGAAAAGTATATTTATTTTCATAGATAGTAATTTTATTTCCAATTAATTTGTTAGCAGCTTCTACGGAATCCGGTGTGAAGCATACTCTTTTGTCACTAATTCTTGAGAAATTTTTTAATTTTTTAATGTTCATAATCTTTTCAAACTGGTCCATATATTGATCGTTAGTTGTACCTTCGATGAAATCAGTAACAACTGATTATTCGAAAGAAGGCAAACCAGTCAGCACGGCCAGTTTTGCATAAACATCTTTTTGATTTTTCTGAGTATTCTGTGTGTTGATAGTGACCTGGGAGGAGGCAGAAAGATCGAGAATTTCACTATGTGACTTGGTGCATGATACACGGTACACGGTACACGGTACATTGATCTTGGCAGTGTGACTTGGTGCATGGTACATGGTACACGGTAAACGACACATTGATCTTGGCAGTGTAACTTGGTGCACGGTAGACGGTACACGTTACACGTCGCATTGTTCTTGGTAAAGAGACTCGGTGCACGGTACACGGTACATGGCGCATTGATCTTGGCAGTGCGATTCGGTGCACTGTACACCGCGCACGGTACACGTCGCATTGATCTTGGCTACGTGACTTGGTGCACTGTACACGTTGCATTGATCTTGGCGGTGTCACTTGGTGCTCAATACACGGTACACGTCGTTTTTATTTAAATTTCTTTTACGTCACTGCGTACACGGTACACAGAACACGTCGTTTTTATTTAAATTTCTTTTACATCACTGCGTACACGGTACATGGTACACACCGTACTTGAGTAAATTTGCTTTACGTCAATGCGGACACGGTACACGGTGCACTGTACAGGAACAGGGTACACGTCGTTGTTATTTATATTTCTTTTACGCCACAGAGTACACGGTATACGGCGCACCGTACACGCTACACGCAGTACTTATGTAAATTTCCTTTAAGTCAATGCGTGCATGGTATACGGTACACGGTGCACCGTACACAGTACACGTCGTTTTATTTAATGTTCTTCTACGTCACTGCGTAAATGGTACACGGTACACGGCGCAACGTACAAGGTACACGCAGTATTTTTTTCAGTTTCCATCACGTTAACAGCGTACATGGTACACGGTACACGTCGCACCGCACACGGTACATGTCGTTTGTATTTAAATTTCTTGTACGTCACAGCGTACACGGTGCACGGTACAAGACGCTCCGTACACGGAACACGCCGCATTTATTTCAATTTCTATCCCTTCACAGCGTTCACGGTACACGCTATATTTATTTCAGTTTCCACCATGGCAGAGCGTGCATGGTACATGGTACACCAGTTGACTAGCGAGGTGGCATCGGTACACGATACACAGAAAACTAACTATTGGTTTAACTCGCTATTAGATGGGTTAACAGAGGGAGGGTTATTGGTTGGACTTGTTGTTAGATGGGTGAAAAGAGGGAGGGTTATTGGTTGGACTCGCTATGAGATGGGTGAAAAGAGGGAGGGTTATTGGTTAAACTCGCTGTTAAGTGGGTGAAAAGAAGGAGGGTTATTGGTTGAACTCGATGTTAGATGGGTGAAAAGAGGGAGAGTTATTGGTTCAACTCGCTATTAGATGGGTTATCAGATGGAGGGTTATTGGTTGAACTTGCTGTTAGATGCGTGAAAAGAGGGAGGGTTATTGGTTGAACTCGCTATGAGATGGATGAAAAGATGGAGGGTTATTGGTTTAACTCGCTTTTAGATGCGTAAAAGAAATTCAAATACAAACGACGTGTACCGTGTACGGTGCTCCGTGTACGGTGCTCCGTGTACGGTGTACTGTGTACGCAGTGACTTGATGGAATATTAATTAAATATAGCGTGTACCGTGTACGCAGTGACGTAAAATAAATTAAAATACAAATGACGTGTACCGTGTACGGTGCGCCCTGCATCGTATACCGTGTACGTATTGACGTAAACAAAATTTACATAAGTACAGCATGTACCGTAAACGGTGCGCAGTGTACCGTGTACCGTGTCCGCAGTACGTAAAAGAAATTCAAATATAAACGATTTGCACCGTGTACCGTGTATCGTGTACCGTATACTGTGTGACATGAAAAAAATTCAAAAAAAGACAGCGTGTAACATGTACGGTGTACCGTATACCATGTATCGTGTACCGTGTACTATATAACTAAAAAATTTAAATAAAGACAGCGTGTACCGTGTGCGGTGTACGGTGTACCGTGTACCAAAAAGCTCTCTAAGCAAAGCTTTCGTTCACGTGTACCGTGGACCGTGTACCGTGTACCGTGCGGAGTACACGGCCCTGGCCCCTAGTCTCAACCTAAATATATTATTACGTCACTATCCGGACAGTTTATATACACGATCGGCACTATCCGGACATTTCGACACTATCCGGACAGTCAGGATAGAGTTCAGTCCCATTTTTTCCGAGAATAAATAAAAATGAGTTCCAGGAATTGGGTGATGGGTTATTTGGGATGGGTTATTTTGGTTAACCGCGCAAACCTAGAAAAATTTTTTATTGATGGGTTATTTTGGAGAAAAAAAAAAGATGGGTTATTTTGGTTTTTTTGAATACGTGGGTGGATTGCGCGTGATTTGCGCTTAAAGAGGGTGTATTATTGCTTTAGTAATTTTTCATGGTCCGGCCGAAGGCCGGGCAGTGACCACTGTACATATATATATAAAACAAACTTTCATTCGAACCATGCAATTCAACTCTGTGAGCGGTCTGTGCAGTCTGTACTGCACTCATAACCTCCAAAAAATCAAGCGCCCCTACCGAGTGAACATACCTCTGCTAAAACGGCTGAGGTCAGTCAAGCTGAATTGAATATTCAGTGGAAGCTTAGGTAACCACTGCAAACACCAAAGCATAAAACATGCGACTATAAAATTTTCCAGCTTAATGATTAAAATTCTTACAGTAATAATAAACAGTCTGCAATGAGACGTATTGTTTATTATAACTTGAAACGTTACAAAATAAAATTTTTAACTAATTGTAACTTATCATTGAAAGCGCAAGATTTACGTTGTAGCTACATACACTTTTAATTTTTAAAAAGTTAAATGAAATTCTTATTTACAAATTAAAATTTTTAAAGTAGCAATAGATAGTCTGCAATGAGACGTTATTGTTTGTTATTACTGTAATTTTTCAAAATAAAATTTTTAGCTAATTTTAATTAAGTGAATTCCTTTTTGAAATTTTCATTTTTTGTTCTATCATATTTTTATTTATAATTGAAATTTTCTAATTTTGCTGAAATTTCATACTTTTTTAATAAGTTCAATGGATGTTCCTTAGGTAACTATGAAAATGAATAAAAGGAGCAGCTAAAAAATAAAAGTACAAATAGCTGTCGAGAAAAAAGTCTAGGATGCATTCAAACTTTAAGTTTAATGTATTAAAGTGAGAAAAATACAAAAGAATGATGATTTTAGTTAATCAATTGCTAAAATAAATACTGTTATTTTTACTAAAACAATTCTTTTACATTAGGGGTCATTCACAAAGTACGTCACCAATTTTTTAGACACTTCTGACGCTCTCCCCCCCCCCCTTGTAACAGGTAGTCACATCTTCGCAAACCCCTCCCCTTAAAAGTACGTCACCATTTTATCATTAACCCCCCTTTTTCTGGGAAATGAACTATTATAACTTTTCATAAGTGTTTAAAAAATTAACAGTAATAATAAATGAAAACAAAAACTTTTAGATGGTATGTTTAGTTTTAGTCATAATTATAACGTTACTTATTTTATTATTACTTTCATTTTTATTTTAATACTTGGTGCATTAGAGTTAAATCAATAGTTAATTAAGGATGTTTGGTACTTACAAAAAAATGCAACCATTTTGTCAATTTTAATCGAATCCTTTAATAATTTATATCAAAATAATCGTTGGCGTTGTTCCCTATTTTTGTCCATCTTAGTTTTTAGAAAAATCGAATTATTTGTTTAAGGGGGGGGTGGGTATACCCTAAGAGGCTAAAAAAAAGGTAATTTTTGGGAATTTATATTGAAAAAACTGTTAATAAGCCGATGCCAGTACTTTTTCGGCGACGCTTTCGCTTTTCGATTTTTTACGGTGAGGAACGTCATTTTGTTCAGGATCACCTAAAATCAATTTTGAAAAAAGATTCTGTTAGAAGACAAGTTTATCTTGGTAATAACACGAGGGTTTTTTTTTTCATTTTTGACGATTTGGTGGTTGTTTAAAGTGAAAAACCGTTTTTTCGGCGAAAAAATCCGCCATTTTGTTGACGCCACAGCCGAGAAAATGAAAATTTTTTAAAATCCTCGTGGTAATACCTGGAAAAATATATATTAAAGAAATCCTCAAAATTTCAGAACGATCAGTACAGCGGTCGCCGAGATATTTTCCTCACCGACTTTAAAAAGACTAGTTTTGAGAAAAACGCGTTTAAAGTTTTGAACAAGATAAAAGTAATGAAATTTTTTTTTTTTTTTACCTTAAAAGGAATCATCGATTCCTGCACCATAAAGCACTTCTTCTGCTGCTTCTGCTTCGTCTTCAGCTTGGTTTTCTTTCCTTCTACGCTTAACCCTGGCATCTTTACTCTCTTTGGTAGCTTCTTTCTCAGCTTTGTCTATACGGCTTTCATCCTCGATCATTGCACGAAAACTGCTGTAACTTTCTGAGATCGACTCAGAATGACTTGAAATTTTGACACAACATTCTTGAGATGTTGTACTTTAAGAAAAAAAAATCGATTTTTTAAAGTTGCTTAGGGTATACCCCCCCCCCCCCTTAAACAATTGAAGAGGTGGTCTAAAAAAATCAAGCATTTTTTTTTCTTAATCACTTGTAACTCTCTCAAAAATGCAGCGATCGCTGAAAAAACTGTGAGGTAGTCTCGGTGACACTTCAAAAAAAATTTAAAATTTTTAAAATATTGAATTAAAAATTTTTTTTATTTAATAAAATTTTTCATAAGATTACGTGTTCAATTATTTAAACAACAATTTCCATTTTTGAAAAACCAAAACGGAGAAAAATAGGAGAAAAATCCAACGTTTATTTAAATATAAATTATTAGAAGATTCAATTAAAATTGACAAAATGGATGCATTCTTTTGTAAGTACCAAACATCCTTAAAGTAAATTATTAAAACTATAATACTTTTCAGCAGGGGCGCAACAACTCCTTCCAGCTAGGGGGTGTCCTGAGGTCCAACCCTCCCCCCTCTCCCCCAATGAAACTGACGTCTAAAAAAAAAAAAAAAAAATGTGAGTTTAATAAATAGACTGGTTAATCATCCCCCAAGCTCTAAGCCCCTAAAACCCTGGGCGTCGAGTTCAATAAATAATCTGATCAGCTATCCCCCAAGCTCTAAACCCTCCAAATACCCTAGGCGCCCGAGTTCAACATAAAAACTGATCAGCTATGCTTCAAGCTCGAAACCACCAAGACCCTGGGCGCCCGAGTTCAACAAAAAAACTGGTCAGCTATCCCCCAAGGGGGAACTTGGGCGCCCATGGTATTTGGGGGTTTAGAGCTTGGGGGATAGCCGACCAGTTTTTTTGTTGAACTTGGGCACCCAGAGTCTCGGACAACCCTAAGTAATTGTAAAGGGTGTCCTCTACTAGCTTAGGAGGTGTCAGGACACCTCCACCCCACTCCCGTTGTTGCGCGCCTGCTTTTTAGTAATACTGAAAAATTTTGACGGTAACATACAAAACCACTTTTTATCTTTCTTTTACATCTTGCCAAGGATTTTCCATACAATTTTCAATAGAATTCTATTACAGGAATATTATTTGATGGATCAGTTTTATCTATATTTGAAGAATCATACTCAACATCGGATTCTTCGATCCATTCAGTATCTTCTGCTCCTGTTTCTTGATCTTTTTTTATAATCATTAATTTGCGTGCTCGTTGAGCTGCAATTTTAACGGGTCGAATTTTGGTAGCACGAGCCGATGTTTTTTTGTGCGTTTCTTCAATATGCTTTTTAGAAGAGTGCAATTCATTTTGGTGTGATTAAATCTTGAGAAAGAAAAAGAAAAGAAAAAAATTGTATG
Organism: Encarsia formosa; assembly: GCA_038277355.1. Taxonomy (NCBI): domain Eukaryota; kingdom Metazoa; phylum Arthropoda; class Insecta; order Hymenoptera; family Aphelinidae; genus Encarsia; species Encarsia formosa. The sequence continues at coordinate 39,508,439 of CM076184.1, read as the reverse complement.
CATGTGCAATTTTACTTAGTTTTAAATTTTCATCAACGAGATTCATGTAAGTATGATTTTTTTATTTAAATTTTTAGTAAAAAATATTTATTTTTTTCAACAGAAATCATTTCTAAAAAAAACTTTTGTTTCTTAAAAAAAAAAATTTTTTTGTGACGTAACAATCATATTAACCCCTCCCCCTCCTCAAGTCACCAATAGTAACATCTCAAAAACCCCTCCCCCCCTCCCCTGTGGTGACGTACTTTGTGAATGACCCCTTAAACTTAGATATTAAATAAAAACTAAGTTAGTCAAGCTTACAACAATAATTATATAATATTTGCTTATCAATTTTTTAATCAAACTGTGAAGTTGAACTTGAAAACAAAATACAAAAAATGTAGTGGAAATGTGCTTCTTTAAATAAAACTCATGAAGTTTGAAAAAAAAAAAAAAAAAAAAAAAAAAAAAAAAAAAAAAAAAGAATAAATATACTAATTTTAAAGAGATGTTTTTAATCATTCGCAAATCTATGATGCAATATCTAGAGTTAGATCATGGGACTTCTCAATCGTTTACTTTGGCAGTCAAGGTTTTAATTCATCTAGTTTATCATTAAAAAAAATTAAATTAATTTAAGAGATATCAAACTAAAACAATACAAAATTCACTCAGCACAAGGTGTGGTCTTGATATCTTAGTTCTTTAAAAGCGTTCCCGACCACTTTACCAAATCCATTTTACCGAAGAGACAATTTATCAACTAACCCTTTCACCAAATGACAATTTTACCGATTAACTTTATGCCGACTGCCCTTTTATCGATTCCAATTTATCGAAAGCTTGATTTGTCGAATGCACAATTTACCGAATTCATACTTTACCGAAATTGAAAAATTATTTAGATATTCTAATTCTGTATCGAAAACTTTTTTTTTATGTTGTTGCTAATTATTTTCTAATTACCTAGATTTTTATCTCGCTTTTCACTTTTCTATAATTTTTCAAATACATATTTTTCGTTATTTTATTTTAATATGACTGAGCCTGTGATAATTGGAAATAGGATATATATCAAGGGTTTTATTTACAAACGTAAATAACAAATAAACCGAGAACAACTCATCGGTTTAGAGTCAGAACATGCTATCCCAGCGGGCCAGAAAAAAAAAATTTTGATGCCATTGTTTAAGGATATTCAACTCGAATAATTACTCACGATGAATAAATTATGAAAATTTAGAGATATTTTGATTAAAAAATAAGAAGTCCTCTGTCAAAATCTGGAAGCAATTAAGAGTCTAATAACAAAGATATAAATAATTATTGTTTTGATCCATTAACACTGTCATATGGGAAATCGAACTTTTTCGTGCTTCTTAACAAAGTCTCTCAACAATGGATGATGACACCAAGCACAGTTTTTTTGAGGTGTTAAAAGAGCATTTGAGAATTATTTTAAGATGTTTACGGAGACAATTAGGAGAATATTAATAATAGAAAAGAAAAGTCAAAGAAAAAAAAAATAGTACTTTTGGGGTTATGTTAGACTCGAGCAGCCAATCAGCGTGTTTCTAAAGCGGAAAAATAGTCATACGAGAAGACTAGACTTGAGTATTCAAAGTTGAACGTCCATAAATAGGCCCGTGAGACAGTAGCTTTTAACTCCGGCTCCTGAGATAGCAGGTTCTTGCTCTGGCCCCTGAGTTAGCAGGTCCTTACTCTAAACCGACGAACTGTGTATTGGGGACACCTACGATTTCATAAAAAAATGCAGAACACAAAATTTATTTACCTAGTCAAATGTAAATATTGACCCACTGAATGTTTAGATAAAACTAAAAAACAATTTTCTAAGAAACAACATCCAAGCTTTTAATTTAAGTAACTTGTTAGGTGACATAGAATGCACCTAGCATATATGTATAAAAATGCACGCTCAGCATCCGTTCCCACGGAGCCTGGCTGCCTAATCAGCATCTTGACTTGAAAAGTCAAGGTGGGGATGGACAGCGGGCCTCCGTGAGGAGCGAATGCAGGAGCAGGGGGGCAGTAAGTTGCTAAAATCAAATTAGAGCACAGAGTGCTAATCATTTGCTGTATAAGTCCAGTATCACCAAGTTTTATTATAACATTATAAAAAAAAATCGACCGAATAATTAAGGATTGTGAATCATTAAAAATTAATTGTGACCAGTAATTTAAATTATTAAATTATAAAATCAGCCGAATAATTATTGATTGTGAATTATAAAAAAAAAAACTAATTTTGACCAGAAATTTAAATTATTAAATTATAAAATCGACCGAATAATTATTGATTGTGAATTATAAAAAAAAACTAACTGTGACCAGTAATTTAAATTGTTAAATTATAAAATCGACCGAATAATTATTGATTGTGGATTATAAAAGATCTGTGTGACAAATAAAGTTGATTATTAAATCATACGTTGACCAAATAAGTGACACTCATTAACTGTGAATAAACCCAGTAGAGCAATCCTCATCTAGTGTCTTCTTTTCCTCTCCACCGCGACCAACCAAGGTAAGGAAGATTTCCTAATTTAAGTTAGTATAAACATTGCGTGGTCACGTCGTCGTACGAGGGGTGCCGTCTACCCCCGGGATTTTTTTTCTTCTCTTTAGTTGTCCCTTCCCCGGGCTCTGCAAGAGCAAGGGACTGTTAGTACGTCCGTTAATCGGACTCTAACAAAATGGTAGCAGAAAGCGTAGTTTAGGCCTCCGCGGACCGCGCATTAAATTTAGGGTTCGAAAAATTTAATTTTACCTTTAAAGTTTGACAGAATAGTGCGAAAAAAAAAGAAAATTTTTTTAGAGTAATTAGAGTTAGAACTTTGAATTTTTATATTAGTCTAATAACTTTTCCCTCGTGCCAGGACAGTGCGTAGGCTACAGTCCTGTAGTTTAAGTTTAGAATTTAAGCAGTTTAACAATTAGAATTATAAATTGTGCGCGGACAAAGAAATATACGAAACTCCAGAACTCGAAAAAGCTCGAGTTACCATCCGGTGGCGAGACTATCGTTATCGGGTGACTGCACGGCTGTCTGTATAAAGAAATACTCAGTCGCTTTATTTTATGCACACTATTATAACGTACGGAGTTTAAATTTTACACTAGAAATAGATTTAATTGTAGCAAAAAATAATAATAATAATAAATAAAAAAATAAAAAAATTTTTTAAAAAGTGAAAACTCAAATTTTCCAAATTACCATTTTTGAAGGTTATTTTAAAAATTACTCTTGAGGTCAAACTCTATTTTTTTCCAAGGGTATAAATTTTCAGTGTTTAAATTCGATTTTAATTTTCAAATTGAAAATTTTTGGAATTGCCAATTTCAATTACTTCCATTTTCACTTTTCAGATTTGGTAATTTTCTCAATTTATTTTTAAGCTCGATCAAAATTGTTGACTTTAATGTTAGAACAGGTTCTAATTCTCAAGGGAAATTACTTTGCATAAATTTTAATTTACAAAAAAAAAAATTTTTTGTTGCTCCTTAAAATTTTCAAGAATTCAATTTTTCCAATTTTATCTATCTTTCAACTTTAATTTTTCAAAAAAAAAAAAAAAAAAAACAAAAAATAATAAAACTTCAATTACTACAGTAAAAGTTTAGTGTTAGAAATAAAAGCCTTTTCAAATTTTAATTGTTTCGAGCTTTTAATTTTAATTTTAGATCTTCAAAATTTAAAAATTTTGCAATTTTTTAAAGAAACTTTTCCCTCAGCTATTTCAAATTTTCGATTCTACAGAGAAAGAAAATATATTGCAAGGCGGAGACATTAAATTGAGGAGACCCAAGTGACCGAGAAAAAGTGCGCGCAAGTAATCGCCGTTTCACTTCATTCTCTCCTCGTTCGTATTCCCCCTACCGTGCAGTCCCCCACTGTGGAGCCGCAGTAGCACTAAGCCGTTTTCTTCTTTGTGCCGCTGTCCGCTTATCGGCGTTTCACTCCATTCTCTCCTTCCGAGTGCCGAGCTGACCGGAGAAACGCCCGACCTATGACCGAAATTTAGACGCTACGGTAAATTTAATAGGGTTGGCAACCGGTACTTTAAAAGTAAAATTTTTTAAAAAAGTACTCGATTTTTAATGAATTCTAACATTTGTTTTGAGAATTTTTAAATCAAAATTGAGCAAGAAGAAGTTTAAGAAAAGTTTTAAAAACTACGGGTTGATGACGTCATTAACCTGAAATTCCATTAAAGGTATATATATATATATATATAGAAAAAACTTAAACACTTATAGTCCTTTAATTTTAGTTTAAAAAAAAAAAAAAGAGAAAAAAATACGTGTCGATTATTTTTCGATATTTTAACTAAACAAGCAAAAAAATATTATAAATTTCAAAAAGTTGCCACCCCTATTCTTCAAGGAGATTTTTTTTTTTAGTAGTAATAGCATTAGTAATATTGATAGAAGGTAGTGCTGAATTAATTTTATAGGTTCAATAATTAATAAAAATTGCTATAATTAATTTAATTTAATAATGATTGATAATATAATTAATATAATTATAACGTATAATTAATAATAATTAATTTAAGAATAATTAATTTGGTAGGTTTGATAAAATAGCGGAGAAGGGGATTATTCACCAATAAATAGGTTAGGGATTATTCATAATATCGTGAATATTACCGAGTACGAAAAAAATAATAAGAGAGAAGAAGCCACGCGCCTATCGCCGTTACACTCCATTCTCTCGTCCGCAGTCCCCCACCAACTGTCGGCTGACCGATTACGTAGTTGCCATTTCTTGGTGGCTGACTGGGTACTTAATCCGACCACTTCACATCCTCGTGCGACGTCCGACCATATTGACCTACTTCACTCTCCTGCTTTCGCTATCCGAAACTCGAAGCTTATTAGCTTTCTCAAATATTGGCATTTATAAAATTTTGCTGTCATTCTCCTATCACCTAGAGTCTTCCTTAACCCGAGAACGACCAAACGCGCCTCTTATTCCACCCGTGTCCGACAGAAAAGACCGACCAATAGGCGTCCTTAAAGTCCTTTCGGAGAGGATTCAATGCAGACCGGCGCAGTGCGCCTTTACAGCCAGGAAGGGTTAGCCATTGCATTTTTGATCTTCCTGCGCAACAGTGAGGAATTGAGGATTATCCGACTTGAGTTGATCCTGTATATGGATGACATAATTGTCTACCACCGGTAGATTCCGACCCAGCCAGAACCTCGAATTCGTCCACTAAGATTTCCTCAAAATCCGCTCTCTCCCCCCGGACGGCGGAGTGGCAATTAGGCTGGTGTCTTTTGGAATCTCACGAGATGACAAACGGAACAACCGGCAACGGACAGGGTCAGGAGGACCTAACTCGTACCGTGGGTACGACGTTGATGGCCCTGACAAACAGCTTATGCCTGCAGAACGCCATTGCGGGTTTGAGCACGTATGATGGCAGCAACATACCCCTCAAGGACTTCATCCAGGATGTCCAGGAATGGGGCGGTTACGTCTCTGATGAACAGATGGAGGGCTACAAGTGAGCTGTTCTAAGCAAGTTGAGAGGTGCGGCGAAAGATTGCGCTTGGGGAAAAGACTTTGCTGATGTCGAAGAACTATGCAGTCACCTCAAGAAACGCTTTGCCCCTGGCAAGGGCTTCGCGTATTATAATAACAAACTTCATAATCTATACCTGAAGCAAGGTGACACGGTCGGGGGATTCAAAGACCAAATAAACATTCTCCTCCGCTGTGCCCGCACATCTCTGAAAGAAGAAAAAAGGGAAGAGTACCACGAGAAGATGATGGTACCTTTGACCGAGGCCGCCGTGGATGTTTTTATTAAAGGCCTCCCAGCGAGCCTTAGCCAGTGGGTCGACGCTAGCAAACCAACCACGTTGGAGGAAGCGTATGAGGAGGCCGTGAGGCTCGAATCAAGGATGGACGCGCGCATCATCCCAGATGCCCGTCAAAGATCCAACTACTACCAACATGATGGTCGTAGACAGAATACTCGTTCCGAACCAGAAGACCGAGCTGCCTATGTAGGATGGGTGCAAGAGGGCGAGGATGTAAGTGAATGGTACCAGTGGCCAGAGCAAACCCAGCTACAGGACCAGGGTGAACAATGGCAGGAGTTACCTCCTCCGGTCGTCGAGACAGCTTGTGAGGTCTATTATCAACAGCCCCAGCAGGCTTACCCGAACCAGCAACCAAAGTATGCACCCCAAGGACCTCCCCAGTTCCAAATGCAGAATGGACCACCGCAACCGCGACAGCAATACCCCCGATCTCCTATGCCGACCATGCAGCCCCCGCAGGGGTAATGGCAACCACCATCGGGATATAAGCCCAACTACGGACCATCCAGAATGAATTACCGACCGGTTGGCCCATCCCGACCAAAAACTTATGACCCTGACCATAGCCAACCGAATAAGGCGCCCACCTATCAATATTCCCGATATGGGCCCCCACAAGGCTGGTCTCAAGCCCCACGTATGAACGCCCCTGTAAGTCAACCTATGATTACGGGCCCTCCGCCCATAAGCCGCAACCCAGCCATGCCTCCTGTACCGTGTCAACCGGTGGCCACGGAGGACTTTAACCTACGACCCACTCCCCCATATCAGCAGACTTTAAACTGGCTGGAGGCTCGCCCGACCGCGGTGGCGAGCCAGCCTCACGGACCATCCGGACCAATGATGAACCAGATGGGCCCCCCACAGGCAGCTCAAACGATGCAAATCCAAACCAAAGGAACCCCACAATCCACCTTGCGGTCTGCCCATTCTCTGCAGAGCTCGCAATAGACCCAGACCCAGGCACTCACATCCGAGTGTACCTGCCGCAGGAAAGAAGACATCTAGTGCTTATGCTGGACACGGGTTCCGCCGTCAATTTGATCAAGCTTCAAGCGCTTCACCCGGATACACAGGTGGAGACAGCGGCTGCCATCCCCTTGGTGGGAATTGCCGCCCAGGAAGTAATGACGCTAGGCATAACCTGGGTGCCTATCGGGGACCAAACGACCCTTTTCCATGTAGTGCCAGACCAATTCCCTATTCGGTACGATGGTAAATTGGATAGAGTATTCTTAAAGCAAAATGAGGCTGAGATATCTTATTATAAAAATAAGTGTGAAAATAATGATCCGTGGCGACGTTATGAACCCCATACCCTTCCTAGACTCGGAAGGCTATGGAATGGTCAACCAAGAACGAGGTCTAGAACCACGTGACCCCATGCAAGAGGGAATCCATAAGGTGGAGGCGAGAGGACCCCCGCCGACAAGAGCGAACTCGGCTGAGTCCCTGGTCAAAGAAGAAGCACCTAAGGAAGCTGGACTGGAAGCCAATCGAAGCCCCAAAGACGGAGGTACTAAATGGACGCTGAAAAAACGATGCCGACAAGTTATCAGCGCTAATTTGGTTAACGCTCACATGGGAGTAGGATACCTACCGGCCATGAGCAAAACCCCAGGAGTGTTCATCGGAAATGCACTCGTCACCATCGAGAATGGAAGCTGCAAAGTCTTGGCAGTGAATACGACCGAAGAAGACGTGACCATCGAGGTCCACCCCCATGAACTTATACCCTGCGAGTAAGATGCACCCTCATTCGACCCAGATTCAGAAACCGAGCTAGAATAGGAGAAGATAACGGATGAAGGAGAAAGAATACAACGTGTGTTAGAGTTGCTAGACACCGAGCAATTAAACCCTGAGGAGAGGAACCAAGTGCGGCGTGTTGCGGAAGAATACCATGACGTCTTTTTGTTACCCGAAGATAAGTTGTCCTGTACCGATCTGGTGGAGCACGAGATACCTACCGAAGATAACATCCCCGTGCATGCTAAACAATACCGCCACCCCCCAATTCATCGAGAGGTAATACGAGAGGACATCGAGAAGAAGCTCGCTGATGACATCATAGAACCCTCGACCTCTCCGTAACAATCTCCCGTTTGGATTTGCCCAAGAAAAGAGACAGTCAAGGGCGTCCAAGATGGCGTATGGTGGTAGACTTCCGAGCGTTAAATGCCAAGACAATTGGGGACGCATATCCACTCCCGTGTATTGCGGACATCCTGGACCAATTGGGCGACTCAGTATACTTTTCTACCTTCGACCAAGCCAGTGAGTTTCATCAGATTCCCATGAAACCCAGCGACCGACCGAAGACAGCGTTCTCTACGATAACTGGACATTGGCAATTCGAGAAAATGCCCATGGGACTCAAGAACGCCCCTGCGACCTTCCAACGATTAATGGATCGCATCCTGCTGGGACTCCAAAACGTGGAAATGCTGGTGTATCTAGATGACATCATCATCTACGCCAATAGCCTTAACGATCATTTACGGAAAGTACGATTGCTGTTTGACCGACTAAGACATGCGAAACTGGTGTTACAACCCGACAAGGTACTCTTCCTCAGGCGAGAGGTGGGATTCCTGGGACACATAGTGTCCGGAAAAGGCTGTGAACCAAATCCTGACAAAATTCTGGCAATGAAGAATTTCCCCAGACCTCGCAATGTGACAAATATCCGTTCGTTCACGGCTTCAGCGGGATACTACCGAAGGTTCATAAAAGACTTCAGTAAAATCGCGAAGCCTTTGTATGACCTCACGAAGAAAGATAAGTTCGTATGGACCGACGCCCAGGAGTAAAGTTTCCAGTTATTAAAACAGAAGCTCTGCGAAGCTCCCATCTTACAATTTCCCGACTTTAATAAGAAGTTCACGCTTACTACCGATGCTTGTGACTATGCTGAAGGAGCTGTACTTAGCCAGGAGAAAGATGGAATCGATCGTCCTGTTGCCTATTTGTCTCGGAGTTTGACGGGGGCTGAACTTAATTACACCACCACTGAAAAGGAATGCGCCGCAGTGCTGCACGCTTTCCGCAAATTCCGGACATATTTGTTGGGAAGGCGATTTTTGCTCGTAAGCGACCATGAACCCTTGAGCTGGATGCACAACCAGAAGGATCCAGGAAAGAGAATGCTCCGATGGATGCTGAAATTCACGGACTTCGAGTACGATTTCAAGTACAAACCAGAAAAACTCAATAGCAACGCCGATGCCCTCTCGCGAAATCCAGCAGACCAGCCGATGCAAGAGGATGAAATTAATACCACTTTACCCATGATCAAGGTCTTGGTCATAGAAGATAAGAATAAGAGGGGCCAGGAGGAGGCTCGACGGTCCAAGAAGACCGCCAAGAGCCCTTCGGGACGTATGGTCGATAACTCGCGCTCTAGTACCTCGGGAGCGAAACCGAAACCACCAACCAAGAATATTGCTTTGGCCCCTCCTCCGTCGCGACGAGAGCGAGCAAAATCCGTAGATGAAGGAATAAAGCCTCGTCGGGGTCGACCCCTAGGAGCCAAAACGAACAAAAATCCGCCTGCATTGGACCATAGTACGGTAGCTCAACGTACGAGGTCCAAACGAACCCTAGCTCTCCCCCCAGGAAGAGGCAGTTCCCTACCTCCCCCTCCAAAGCTGATTCTAACACCTCCGCATCTGAAAGACAAGCCCCGGGATGGCAACGATGGTGACGCCGTCGACACAAGGGAGGGCGGAGAAGAACGAGGCGATGTGACTGAGGACCTTACCGATTGGGAGCAGTCAGATGCGGGAATCCCTGTTGTTGATCTGAAGAGTAGTGGCCTGCGAGATGAAACGACCGAAGAAGTTTCTTCAGAAAGAGGCGACCCCCGGGGTGATAGCGAAACCCCTATCGACGCCACTGCCACCGAGGTAAGCGCCGTAACGCCGAGCGAGACGGAAACGGTGGGAGACACGGACACCCTGGAAGAAACCTTTGAAGGTCCGGAACACTCCGTTAGCCTGCAGGACTTGCAAGAAAGTAGCGAAAAATTAACCCAAAGCTTGGTGGACCACTATGAACGCACCAACAATTGGTATGGACTACCGAATCTCGAAGAAGACCAGTGGCCAGCGCATTTTTCGGATGGAGATGAAAAAATGAAAACCCCCGAACAGGAAGACAAGGACCGGTTCTCCGAAGGGGAAGAAGTCGACGAGGAACTGCAAGACATTCTAAACCAGGCCGACCCATATGATGCAGAGACGCTGGACGACAGCGTGATGAGTGAAAGAGTGCAAAGGTTGATAACCAGCGTTCAGGTTCATACCGATCGAGAGATAGGCCAGCGAGCCTCGACCGCCTCTGACACTAACACCGCAGACGAAACAGATGAGGATGCTGATGGAGAGGAAGATAGGGACAACTCTCCCGGGAAATGGCCAGTGAAAACGGGAATTTCAATCGACCCTGGAGTCAAACCTACCACTCCCAAAGGTAGCAGCACACCCCGACCCGGGGCGTCGAAGGTGAGATGGTCAAAGGCACCCGAACTAGATACGGTTCAAGAAGCTACGGCAACCTCCACGGTGAATCTCGAATTCAGTAAACCCGTCCTAGAAGACCCTTCTTCCTCCCCGAAAAGATTTGGGCACCAATAGACCCGCCAGACCATAGTAAATGCTGGGATCCCGATAAGCAAAAAACCCCAGCGGTGGAAGACACACCCGATCTTGCGGGTAATCAGCCTAACCAGCCATTAGGTAAAATCGTGCGAAGCAGAAACTGTTTGACCTATAAACGCAACAATCTGGCTCACTTCCTCTCAAAGGATTGCGTTCCGGTGGGACCTGTTAGCAGGTTACTCGTAGACCTTGATGCGATCAACCCGAGTGCGCTCAGGCAAAAGCGCCCCCGAAAGGGACAGATAATGATCACGCCTTACAAGAATCATAACATCCTATCCCTGATAGTGAAGAATCATTATTACGATCCCCTAGACATCGGTACGGTGAGAAGGTGTTTAGAGGGTCTGAAAAGCGTGTTACGCAAGCGGAACCTCAACGGGTTCAGAATCGCCCGGAAAGGTGACCTAGCGCGTCAATTGGAGCCAGGATTATTGGAAGAGCTCTTACGAGACGTTTTTTTTCGAAGTCCAGTTGACATCACACTTTGTTTCGGTACCGTTGTTATGCCCGATGCTACCCAACGCCCGCAAATCATCAAGTTGCTGCATGACAGTCTCTCCGTCGGGCACAAGGGCATAAACCGAACCTATCAGAAGATCCGTGAAAGGTACTATTGGAAAGAAATGCGTAACGATGTGCTCGACTACATTCGGCGATGTAGTACTTGCCGAGAAATGAAGATCAACCGCTGCAAGATCAGGGAGGAGCTGATACTTACTGACACACCTATCGAGGCCTTCGACAAGGTGTCCATAGACACAGTCGGTAAGTTACAAACGACCCCATCGGGAAACCAACATGTGGTTACGATGCAGTGTAATCTTACCAAATACGTCATTGCGATCCTTATCCCTGACCTACGTGCCACCACGATTGCCGACACGTTAGTGAAGCATCTTTTATGCCAATTTGGAGCTCCGCGAGCACTCTTGTCAGACCGAGGTACGAGTTTTCTTTCTGCACTGATCGACGAACTCCTGAGGTTATTTAAAATGCATCGTCTTACCAGTTCTGGGTATAGATCCCAAACAAACGGAAGTTTGGAACGAAGCCATGCGCCACTCATGGACTTCGTTCGGTCTTACTCCGAAAAATATAACGACTGGGATCGTCTTATACCCTTTGCGATGTTCACCTACAATACCAGCGTACACTCCACCACCAATTTCACGCCTTTCGAGCTTGTATATGGCAAAGTGGCCAGATTCCCCATCCGGATACCAAGTGAAGAGAAATTGCGGACCTACAACCTTTTTCTTCGCGACCTGATCGTCCGATTGGATGAAATGAGGGTAACGGCCGGGGAGGGAGAAATAGCAGGGAAAATTAAAACAAAAGACCGATTTGACCGAAAGAAGAAAAAATTCTGTGGCAAACCGGGTGGGTATGCCTGGGTGTTAGTCGAACCCCGCATCTCGAAGTTTAACAGCTACTATAAGAAGCCGCTGAAAATTGTCGAGATCGTGGGAAAAAACAATGTGATTCTAGAATTACCAAATGGTAAACAAATTCGGAAACACATGAACAAACTTATAGGCGTCCCGTCCGGTTCTGAAGGGTCCGACCTAAATGATTAACATTTTCTTATATGATTGCAGATGCTAACCTATCTAGTGTTTATGATGTGGGGAATTCATTTAGTTGGTGGGGAGATGATCTACAATATAACCCGGTTCCACACCAACCCGGGTCTCTACTATGAAAAGGTAGGAGTGGTTCATCTTCGGAGAGCAGATTGGAAGCTGATCGTAGCAGTGGAGACCGAGAAACTGCTTCAAACCCATAAAGTAGGTGATCGAATAGCCGCTCTCTCACTAAGATGTCATAATCATGTGGATGACCCACCGTGTGAAGAGTTGGTTGACCTAGATTTTCTAACTAATACCTACCACACCCGCCAAGGGTTAGACCAAGAAATCGCAGGCCGAATAAACGACCTAGCCATTGAAGAAACAATGGACCCAAGAGATTCCTCGACCAAACGTAGCAAAAGAATGGCCCCGTTTGGCATCATTGGCTCCCTTGGCGAAAGCTTATTTGGATTAGCTACGCTTGACGGAGTGGAAAGGGCCCATCGTGAAATTGACTGAATGCAGCAAAACCAAAAGCAATTGATTAGTATACAGAAAGAACAGGTTCATGTCGTAACCGGTACCCTAGCTGAGCTACACAATGAAACCTTAACCCAGAAGCAGAAAATTGATAAAATGGAAGCCACCTTAGCCAAATTGCAGGCATCACCAGTGCTCAAGGATCTGTACGTACAAGGTCAAAGCCTGGAACGCCAGTTGAATCAGTTAATGGAAATACGGAAGAAACTATTACAAATAATTACCATGGGGCAGAGAGGCGATCTTGCCCCTGGACTAATATCGAACGATTTCCTGACCCAAATTCGAAACGAAATTGGACAAAACGCCAAGAATCTTGTTCTCCCAATCTCGGAAAGAAGCTGGCGCCTCAACGAAGTGGCGAAGATTTCCAAGGTAGAAATGGTGCACAACCGAGGCAGACTATTAGTGTATGTCCGTATACCACTGGTAGACCACACTACATATGAACTACATTGAATGCACTCATTGGGGGTACCACAATCCATTAGTACCGGGATCAATGGAACCGCGTATATTGAACCTTCTCACGAATACCTGGGAGTGAGTGAGGATCAACTCCAATATTTCAAATTCAACCAAATTGACTTTGAAGAGTGTATGAAGCTAAAGTACAAGTATCTCTGTAACACTAAATTGGGAATCTGGAAAAGTTCCCATGCCCCCAATTGAGAAATAACATTATACCTCCAGCCGTCTACCGAAGCACTCAAATTGTGCGACCTGCGGTTCCACCCGCAATTCATGGACCAATGGCAATATCTAAAAGCCGCCAGATCTTGGCTTTTCTCTGTTGCGGAAGAAGAAGCTATACGAATCCTTTGCCCTCACAACACGACCCTGATCTCGGTAGAAGGATAAGGAATTTTACAAATGGCCCATGAATTTGTGGGAAAAACGGATAAGATTACCTTGACCAACCCAGAGACTCACGTGCAGAAAGGAGAATTCTTTTACTGCCCCGAGATCAATCTAACACTTTTGCAGTTATACCCCGACCTGTCCAAAAGAGCTAGAAACCTCCCCCAGGCTGACTGGAACACCGAAGGGACTAAGGACGATGGATGGCAAACCCGACATGGGTTACCCTTGCGAGAACTATTAAAGAAGCTGAAAACCCTGGAACAACAACAAGATGATAAATTTGTCAATACAGGACTTAGTCTGAGCGAATTTTTAGTTATACTTGTCATCGCAACGATCGTGGTGGTCGGGTACATTCGTGTAGTAAGGCCGCAAATGGCAGCCCTCACCCGAAACTCAAATGCGCCTCAAGACCAGACTAACCAGGACCCAAAACCGACCAAAAAAGAGAAAATCCCCCTTAAATCCCCATCGAAAACCCAATCCTCAGTTCAAGAACCAGAGATTGATTCTTAATCCCGAAAGCCTTCTTTCTTACCACCAGAGGCCAATTACCAATTCCATTCCCAGGCCCAACGCAATAAGTATTAAAACAAACAAAATGAGAAACCTTATAGCCTTACTCTTAATTGCAGAATTATGAACCAGCCAGAACAAACAACCCCCACCCAGCGTATCCTGAAGGAGCGAGCAGGACAAGACCCCTGCCTGGTTAGAGTTCGACACTCAAATAACCTAGGACTGTGGCAAATACTGCGGGGGCTAAGCCGTTACGGCCCCATTCAAAGTGGGGAAATAGAAACAATCGAACCCGCGGGAACCATAACTAGGGTTACCTTCAAAAGGTTAGAAGATGCCGAACGAGTTCTCAAAAACCAAAAGAAATACGATGAATAAAGTCGGGAATCCCCAAATAATCCGTCAAAGAAAACTGCGCCCAACCGAAAACCAATGAATTTGGTAGTGTTCAAGATCCCACCAGGAAACCAGAAAAAACCCAGGCAGGAGCCTGAAGCCACCGGGGCAACCGACACAGGAAGTCAAGATGAAGTCCTGCCCCAGGAAACGCCCCTTCTTTGGAGCGAATATCCCAGAGATCCGGAATTCACGAATACGACCACAAGACGGACCCCACACGGAAGCCTAGACTACAACCGATTATTTTGTATACTACCAGAATCAATACCACGCGAATATAGGTATGACCTGTTTTTCAGAGAATATGCCAAATTTGGTCCCTTGGAGTATTGTCAGACCGTTTGTAACCGAAAAGGCCAACTTGCATGGGGATACGTGCGGTACATCCATCAAGAGGATGCCGGCCGAGCACTAAGTCAAAGTGACCAATGTTACCTACCGAAATATGCGTCAGTCCACCGCAAGACAGCGGGACTCACGGCAACCATACAGCACAGTTGTGGAGCCTGGATCGGGAGGAAAACCTATAAGTACCATGACCAAAATTGCGGTCGACAAATAGAGTATATGAAAAGCCTAACTAGAAACCTCCCCCCCCCCCCAAACCAACCAAAACGAGTTGCCGCAACTAATAGATCTCGAGGTCAAGAACTCCCGGAAACCACTCTCTTGGTCCCGTATCGAAGACCCCCGGACTACCCCAGAAAATCCATTGAAAGTGTCAAGACTGAAGCCAGAAAAGAACCTCACACCTTTCCCATTATGGAAATAGAGGCAACACAGGAAAGAAGGAAAATCGATGCAATCATCGGACAGACAACCGAACCCCCGCAACCACCACCGACCAATATGGAAATCGAAAAACAAAAACCTACAAACACCACTTTACAGTCCCCCGACGGGGAAATATCGCCAAAAGAAGCCCAAACCACCCCAACAAGAGACCAAAATCAAACCGAAAGTTGCAGCGTAAAAGAGAACCTCTCGTCAACAGAAGGAAGAGGACGTTCACAAAGAATTAACGACCGCTTAGAGACTTTAGTGTGAGAGAAAAAAAAAAAAAAAAAAAAATGCAAGTTAAGCGAATGTTTAGAGACTTTAGTGTAAGAATGACCCATAGCATAACCACTACGACCTTTTAATTAACTTATTACGCGGTGTGTGCTAGTTATATAATAATGTGTAAGCCGAAGGTGAATATTTATTGAGTGAAAGTAAATTGTTAGAATAGGTAGACCAAAGAACTAGAAGGTATGATTAAGGGGGGGGGGGTATACCCTAAGCAACTTTAAAAAATCGATTTTTTTTTCTCAAAGTACAACATCTCAAGAATGTTGTGTCAAAATTTCAAGTCATTCTGAGTCGATCTCAGAAAGTTACAGCAGTTTTCGTGCAATGATCGAGGATGAAAGCCGTATAGACAAAGCTGAGAAAGAAGCTACCAAACAGAGTAAAGATGCCAGGGTTAAGCGTAGAAGGAAAGAAAAACAAGCTGAAGACGAAGCAGAAGCAGCAGAAGAAGTGCTTTATGGTGCAGGAATCGATGATTCCTTTTAAGGTAAAAAAAAAAAAAATTTCATTACTTTTATCTTGTTCAAAACTTTAAACGCGTTTTTCTCAAAACTAGTCTTTTTAAAGTCGGTGAGGAAAATATCTTGGCGACCGCTGCACCGATCGTTCTGAAATTTTGAGGATTTCTTTAATATATATTTTTCCAGGTATTAACACGAGGATTTTCATTTTTACGGCTGTGACGTCAACAAAATAACGGATTTTTTAGCCGAAAAAACGGTTTTTCACTTTAAACAACCACCAAATCGTCAAAAATGAAAAAAAAAAACCCTCGTGTTATTACCAAGATAAAATTGTCTTCTAACAGAATCTTTTTTCAAAATTGATTTTAGGTGATCCTGAACAAAATGGCGTTCCTCACCGTAAAAAATCGAAAAGCGAAAGCGTCGCCGAAAAAGTACTGGCATCAGCTTATTTATTAATATTTTTACTTGAAAAAATTATGGAAGGTAGTTGAAATGTTGTATAATTATATGGTGAATAAATGACTTAAATAATATTAACCGTTTTTTCAATATAAATTCCCAAAAATTACCTTTTTTTTAGCCTCCTAGGGTATACCCCCCCCCCTTAAAAAGTACCCCTCGAATCTGAAATAATGTTCGTTCACAGCCAAGCATAATGGTCGTCCTACAATCTCGAAAACCTTACACCCCCCCCCCTCTCTTGTATGTCTGTCGATTAATAATATCCTTTTATCGACAAACAGTCAACCTAACAACCTCCTGTACAATCCATGATTTCCTGTACCAAGCCAACGCAAATTCCCCTTTATCCTCAAAAAAAAAAATAAAAAAAAAAAAATAAAATAAAATAAAATAAAATAAAAATAAATAAATAAATAAATAAAAAAATAAAAATATATAACGGATCTAACATTTTCCTTTGCAGAAAAATGTCTCTCAAGAATCTTAAGGACTACAAGGGTGTCCAACTGGAGATTGAAGGAGTAGAGTGCAAGTCCAGAGAAGCTGTGATCATGCTGAAACTCAAAAAGAAATTTCAGGCTAGGGCTCTCTTAAACTACCTCAAGGGACAAATAGATATCAAGTGGTGTCTAAATCACCCCGAAAGCGAATATATCCGTCCGATGATAACCATCCAAATGCACACACAATCGGACGCGGAAGACCTAGCCATGGTGTTCCGAAGATGTCAACAGGAGCAGACCATGTCACCACGAACCACACCGAGGGACAATCTGCCGACCGAAAAAGGGAATCAACAAGTCCCAACAAACAAAATGGCTGACGAGAAACCTAAGGAGTTAGGAAGACCTCTAATGGACCGGCAGGGCCAGCGGTTCGTTTTGAGAATGATGACCGAGATGGTCGGATCATCAGATACCGCCATCATAGTAATAAACATACCATTTGACTTACAATGTCTCCATGCCCAGATGGAAGACCTGGAACCATTCCACATAACCATAGGAGATGAAGAAAACGACCCCAAAGATCCGGTAGCCGTCCTATTTATCAAGTTCCAGAATCGCGAAATAAGACAAAACGGCCTCGAAAAACTCCAAACTTTAAAATACCAACAGAGGTTGATGGATGAAGGCAGTTCGCTCCTTGATATAAGGGTGCCCAGAGGACATTCTTTCAGCCAGGTATATAGAGACCTTTCCGCCTGGGGACAGCTTCTGTGGCTTCGGTTCTGGGAGCAGCAAAAACGCCCGAAAATCGATGCCTAGGCCCACTATACTTAGCCTTTTCTAAATACGTGGATCCGATGGGTGCAATTTTTGCTCGAGACCGATTGAAAAAAAAATACGGAGCTCGGTTGGGTACACCCAGGCAACTTACATGCCCTTTAAGTAAATTAAGGGAACCGCTGAATACCGCCCAATGTTAGGAATGTCAAATGCAATTGCACCCCCCCCGACCTCAAGGACCACCTAAATCTCCACCGACAGAATCGGCATTGGACCCAAGATGATGAATTAGAAATAAATAACCCAAAACAGGACCCGTTCGGCGATCTAGACCCTGAGAGAATCCAAGAAGAACTAGTATCAGATACCGAAAGTGTATCTTCAACGGCGACATATGTCGTGTCCAGAGGCTTAACCCAATGGACCAGGAAGACAAAGGAAAAGTGGGAATTAAAAAAAAAAAAAAAAAAAAAAACAGAGAGAAAAAAATAATAATAATAAGTCTTATATATAAATATATATATATATATATATATATAATGTTTAAACCTAACCCAACCATCCTCCTTATCCCACCATATAAGCCCACCCACCCTCCCAAAGAATCTATCCCTACCTTATACCTACGTTCACCAGGGACGATGAACACTTTGGGAAGGGGGTGCTGTTAGGTGACATATAATGCAGCTAGCATATATGTATAAAAATGCACGCTCAGCATCCGTTCCCACGGAGCCTGGCTGCCTAATCAGCATCTTGACTTGAAAAGTCAAGGTGGGGATGGACAGCGGGCCTCCGTGAGGAGCGAATGCAGGAGCAGGGGAGCAGTAAGTTGTTGAAATCAAATTAGAGCACAGAGTGCTAATCTTTTGCTGTATAATGCCTCGTCTACACTGGAGGTTTAACCACTACTCGGCTTAACTTTGTTTTAACAATTTTCCGATGTTGCTGATTAAAAATAAGTTTAATTTGTACTTAAAAAATTAAAAATAGTTCAAGTGATTAACTCAATTACATTTTAAACCTCTATTCCAATGGCAATATTGAAAAATTCTAAAAACAAAGTTAAGCCGAGTAGCGGTTGAACCACCAGTGTAGACGAGGCATAAGTCCAGTATCACCAAGTTTTATTATAACATTATAAAAAAAAATCGACCGAATAATTAAGGATTGTAAATCATTAAAAATTAATCGTGACCAGTAATTTAAATTATTAAATTATAAAATCGACCGAATAATTATTGATTGTGAATTATAAAAAAAAAACTAATTGTGACCAGTAATTTAAATTGTTAAATTATAAAATCGACCGAATAATTATTGATTGTGGATTATAAAAGATCTGTGTGACAAATAAAGTTGATTATTTAATCATACGTTGACCAAATAAGTGACACTCATTAACTGGGAATAAACCCAATAGAGCAATCCTCATCTAGTGTCTTCTTTTCCTCTCCACCGCGACCAACCAAGGTAAGGAAGATTTCCTAATTTAAGGTAGTATAAACATTGCGTGGTCACGTCATCGTACGAGGGGTCCCGTCTACCCCCGGGATTTTTTTTCTTCTCTTTAGTAGTCCCTTCCCCGGGCTCTGCAAGAGCAAGGGACTGTTAGTACGTCCGTTAATCGGACTCTAACATAACTATTTTACAATTTTATCGATTATTAACCTACTGTCGATTTAACAGTTATTATCTGATTTATATTTTAATTACAGTCCGTTTGTTTAATTATAATCCGTTTGCATTTATAATCATCTCATATGTTGAAAATATATAGACAGCAGGCCCGAAATGAAAATGAAAACACGTCAACCTTAAAAAGTCCTGAATTCACATAAGTATAAACAAGTGACTGTTAATTTTAGATGTTTTCATTATTAAACGGAAAATTCAAAATGGCTGCTACGAGAAATCGGAAAACAACTATTTATGAAAGAACTGGTATTGGTATCAGTACTAATTAATAAATACTTTTTCAGAGTATTTCTTATTTCCCGCATTAGTGCGATTAATATATTATCAATTTATTATTAATACTGAGAACAAAAGTTTTCAAAGTTACAATTTAACAATACGTTTCCTTTACGAAAGAATGAGTTACTGTTTATTTGATTTATAAAATAAATAGCTTGATAAAGTCTAAAAAATTGCGCGTGCGTGCGTGCTGAAAGAGGCTAGTTATTATAATATAATATTTATTTGGACATGTTCGATTATAGGGGTTATACAAGTTTAATCTATTGAAACCATCTCCGTTCCGCAAAAAAGCTAATTTTCACGGATTGGAAACTGATTTTTTAGTCGGTTTTTTGAATCGCGTAAAGGCAATTTTGAAGTTATTTAAGTTCGGTTCACCCAGAAAACTTCCTTTTTTCAATATCTTTCCAAAAATATATGATTTGTCAAGTTTAATCATTTAAAACCATCTCCGTTCCGCAAAAAAGCTAATTTTCATGGATTGGAAATTAATTTTTTGGTTGGTTTTTTGAATTGCGTACAGATAATTTTTAAGTTATTGAGGTACGGTTCAAGCAAAAAACTTCCTTTTTTCAATATCTTTCTGAAAATATATGATCTGTCCAAATATAATCAATTGAAACCATCTCTGTTCCGCAAAAAAGCTAATTTTCACGGATTGGAAACTGATTTTTTAGTCGGTTTTTTGAATCGCGTAAAGGCAATTTTGAAGTTATTTAAGTTCGGTTCACCCAGAAAACTTCCTTTTTTCAATATCTTTCCAAAAATATATGATTTGTCAAGTTTAATCATTTAAAACCATCTCCGTTCCGCAAAAAAGCTAATTTTCATGGATTGGAAATTAATTTTTTGGTTGGTTTTTTGAATTGCGTACAGATAATTTTTAAGTTATTGAGGTACGGTTCAAGCAAAAAACTTCCTTTTTTCAATATCTTTCTGAAAATATATGATCTGTCCAAATATAATCAATTGAAACCATCTCTGTTCCGCAAAAAAGCTAATTTTCACAGATTGGAAATTAATTTTTTAGTTGGTTTTGAATCGCGTAAAGGCAATTTCGAAGTTATCGAGGTGCAGTTCACGCAGAAAACTTTCTTTTTTCAATATCTTTCCAAAAATATATGATTTGTCAAGTTTAATCATTTAAAACCATCTCCGTTCCGCAAAAAAGCTAATTTTCATGGATTGGAAATTAATTTTTTGGTTGGTTTTTTGAATTGCGTACAGATAATTTTTAAGTTATTGAGGTACGGTTCAAGCAAAAAACTTCCTTTTTTCAATATCTTTCTGAAAATATATGATCTGTCCAAATATAATCAATTGAAACCATCTCTGTTCCGCAAAAAAGCTAATTTTCACGGATTGGAAACTGATTTTTTAGTCGGTTTTTTGAATCGCGTAAAGGCAATTTTGAAGTTATTTAAGTTCGGTTCACCCAGAAAACTTCCTTTTTTCAATATCTTTCCAAAAATATATGATTTGTCAAGTTTAATCATTTAAAACCATCTCCGTTCCGCAAAAAAGCTAATTTTCATGGATTGGAAATTAATTTTTTGGTTGGTTTTTTGAATTGCGTACAGATAATTTTTAAGTTATTGAGGTACGGTTCAATCAAAAAACTTCCTTTTTTCAATATCTTTCTGAAAATATATGATCTGTCCAAATATAATCAATTGAAACCATCTCTGTTCCGCAAAAAAGCTAATTTTCACAGATTGGAAATTAATTTTTTAGTTGGTTTTGAATCGCGTAAAGGCAATTTCGAAGTTATCGAGGTGCAGTTCACGCAGAAAACTTTCTTTTTTCAATATCTTTCCAAAAATATATGATTCGTCAAGTTTAATCAATTAAAACCATCTCCGTTCCGCAAAAAAGCTAATACATACTCCTGGATTGGAAACCAATGTTTTAGTTGGTTTTTTGAATTGCGTAAAGATAATTTTTATGTTTTCAAGGTGTGTTTCACGCAGAATTCTTCCTTATTTCAATACCTTCCAGAAAATAATGATTTGTCCAAGTATAATCAATTAAAACCATCTCCGTTACGCAAAAAAGCTAATTTTCACCGATTGGAAACTAATTTTTTAGTTGGTTTTTTGAATTGCGTAAAGTTAATTTTTAAGTTATCGAGGTGCATTTCACGCAGAAATCTTCCTTTTTTCAATATCTTTCCAAAAATATATGATTTGTCAAGTTTAATCATTTAAAACCATCTCCGTTCCGCAAAAAAATGAATCCGTTTATCACGGTGCCGCAGACTAGAATTGGTGCGCACAAATTTTATTTGACTCTTACGATTGAACATGTTCAAATATATGCTTTTTCGGGCTCCAATCAATTTTAGGTGCGTTATGAGTGTTGTTTTCTGAACATATGACAGCAAGTTCAGTCATAAACTGTGTTGCCGCGTCCTAACCTCAAAGCCTTGCACCTTAGTCATTTTCATCTCTGTGTAAGTTTTTTGACAATCCGATAGATGGCGACTGCAAAACAGACCATACATACACCTGTTATTTGGTCAGAAAACAGCACAAATAACGCCCCGATAATCGGTTTGTGACCGAAAAAAACTGAAATAGAATAAAAGTAAAAAAAAAAAATAATAATAATAATAAATGAAATAACTTGAAGATTTTTTTTGTTACGATAAACTAGCATAAAATTGGACATGCGTAATGATACATTTATAATTATTATTTTATCTGTTATTATAGATAATAAGGTAAGTGTACTTAATGTGAGCGTCCATTGTATTTTAATAAGCACCCATAAATATCTCTGCAGGGTCAAACAAACTTCTGAAAATAAATCTAAATAAATGAATATTTATAAAAGTTCTAAAGATCTTGAAAATATGAATTTTTGAGCTATTTTAGATATTGGAAAATGATTGTCCAGCTCCTAAAAAGGTTTTCAACTCCACCATGCCATTGTTATTTTTTAGGTAAAGATTGAAACATTAAATGCTATACCAATAAAATTTGGTGCATCTGATCTCAATTCAGCTAAGAGGTCGTATTTCTTATTACTAAACCATTAAATAACATTTTTAACCTCGTTGATTGCAAATAATAACTTGAGTCCCTCCGACGCAAGCCGAAAGAACGAAATGTATTATGTGCGCCAGCGACAAACGAGCATCCGACCTACTGCATGCCCTCCCTAACGCTCGGGCCGTAAGATGTCGGCTTCGTTTCGGCCGCTGGCGCTTTGAGAGTACATTTCGTTCTTCTGGCTTTAGTCAGAAAAAAACAAGTTATTATTTGTGATAAATGGACTTTAAAAAAGAGTATATGTAAGGCACGTAACTGCACCCAGTACTTCACTTGCTCTTCAAAGTCGCAGATGACAATTACAAAAAAAAATTTTTAACCTCTTGCATCGCAAGTAATAAGTTGAATCCCTCCGATGAGAGCCAAAAGAACGGCGGGGGCTCCCTGCGCAATCGACCAGCACGCATAGCAGATCAGCTGTCTCACACACACTGATGTGCTGTGAGATGCGCGCTGGTCGCTATGCGCAGGGAGCAACCTCGCCGTTTTTTGGCTTTGATCGGAGGAAATCAAGTTAAATCTTGCGGTCCCAGCTGAAAAAATCCATATGGAAATCCGTAAGAAAACCCGTACGGGGACCCATAAGGGTTCCTGTAAAGGATCCCATACGGGTTTCCGATACTGATATTTGGTCAGGGTTTCCGTACGGGTTTCCATACGGGTTTTTTTTTTTTTTTTTTTTCTTTTAATTTTATTTTTACACTATTTTTTTATTTATTTAATATTATTATTAGATATTGATATATTATTCTTTATAAGATTTAATTATTCATAATAAAATTATTTTGAATAAAATTATCGAAGAAAAAAATTTTGTTCGACTGAGATTCGAACCCATGACCCCAGGCATCACAGGCAGACACTCTACCACCTGAGCCATTGAGCTAGCATGCATCAAGACCTCAATTAAACTCCTTTAATATACAACTTATTGTCGGTTAAGCCCTTTAATTTAGATGAAGCTTCGACAAAATTTGTTTTAGATTTAGATAATGCAATACAATTGCTCGTGTTTGCGCGCTGAGAGAGACTAGTTAAAAATCAAATATAAAACAGTTGTTAAAGTAGTTTAATTAAAGTCTTCGAGCAAGCTAGCTCAATGGCTCAGTTGGTAGAGTGTCTGCCTGCCATGCCTGGGGTCGCGGGTTCGAATCTCAGTCGAACAAAATTTTTTTCTTCGATAATTTTATTATTAATAATTAAATCTTATAAAGAATAATATATCAATGTCTAATAATAATATTAAATTAAATAAATAAAAAAATAGTGTGAAAATAAAATTAAATGAAAAAAAAAACCCGTATGGAAACCCGTACGGAAACCCTGACCAAATATCAGTATCGGAAACCCGTATGGGGTCCTTTACGGGAACCCTTACGGGTCCCCGTACGGGTTTCCTTACGGATTTCCATATGGATTTTTTCAGCTGGGGTACGAGATTAAAAAAGTGTATATATCACTCGGAACTAAAAGTGTGCCGGTGAGGCCCACGAATTGCAACACCTTATTTTTTCCCGTGCAATAAATCATATCCATTAATGAAATGTAGGACTAACAAAATTTGATTTCGAAAATTTTTTAAAAAATACATAAAAATCCTAAAATTTTCAGCTTTTTCCGAATCTGAGGTCGAAAATAGGGGTTCCCATTAAAAAACGGACTTTGGGTCCATAGGGCCCAAATCCAAGGTCACCATTTTACTTTCCCCTCCAATCCAAACAACTTTTATACGAAAAACTTTTTTACACGGGGCTTTGTTTTCAAGCTCATGTCACCAATAGATTAAAATGGCCCACCCTGTATAGCTAACCTCAAATTTAGTTATAGACGCTCGTTGCCCCCACCTATGAAGAATAGAATAGAAGGAGTGCCAACAGCATAGGAAAAACCGGGAATTTTTAAACAGAGGTGATTTTACGTTCGTCACTCAAAACACGTGTTTCTAATAGTTTGTAAACACAAAATGATCGTAAAACTAAAAACAGGCAAAAAAAAAAATAAGGGCAGTTCCCCCTTGTTTGCACAAGCAGCTATCCTTTTCTAAGTAGCTCTGCTGCAGGTACTACGGTAACGGTGGGGGAGCAGCACGCTTTCTCTTTTTACCTGCGGGAAGCTGATACTTATTAACTGTTTTCATTTTCTTTTTCAAAGCTTCATTTAAAATTAAATTTTTAAAAAATAATGTTAATAAGATTATTAATGGTTTTTTATTGATTACGGTTAAAAAAAAGAAAAAATAAAGTTCGAACTTTAAAAATCCATTAACATTAAGTTTTTCTTATAAAAAAGTCTTGACGGAAAAACCTTATTAACAATTTATTAAAAGTAAACAAAAACAGTTAATATTTTTTTAATTTTATTAAGGACGCAATTGATGTAAATTGCAATAAAGAAAAAGATTTTATGCGAAAAGTTTTATAAATTATACATGACGTAAGTAATTAATTGTGTTTTTTTTTTTTTTTTTTTTTTTTTTTTGAAGCTGTAGACAAAAATATTTTAAAACTTTTATTGTTCATATTTGTTTATTATTGAACAAAAAAAATTTAATTTCAAATTGTTATAACAATAATTGAACTACATATATAAAAATTGATTACAACTGCACTGTTTATTTCGTACACACAATTATTGTTAAAAGAGATAAGAACATTTAACGAAATTATTAACTATACATACAAAATTTTTGTCACAAACACTAAATGTTAATCAGGCGTAAAAACCCTTCATTTTCTAAATAAAGAACACATTTAATAAAGAAATTTACATAGTGATTTCACGCAAATATCATTATAATACTTTTTGTTTTTATTCAGCGATGCAAATATTAATAATGCTTTGCATTTTTTCGTTGTTGTTTTGATTTATTTTTTTTTCGCAACAAATAGAATTAAAAGAATTGGCTAAGAAACAGCATCTCATCATAAGATAAAATATTAAAATTTTTTTAGTTAAATAATTTTTATGCAGAGCACAGCCTACCTCAGGTACTTCCTCTTTTTTAGTAAGTATTGTATCAATAATTTTATAACAAGTATCGTTCCTCAAACCTGAGCCGGTCCCACCTACTACAAATAATACGCAGTCTTCTAATTTACTTATTAAATTTTCTAGTTTTTTGCTGGGGTATATTAAATTTCCTGCACTCATTAATCTTATGAATTCGTGATTTTTAACATTACTTTCAACTGTTTTTAGGCTATTTAAACAGTTTTCGCATTTTGAAAATTTTTGTGCTTTTTTAGCAACATAACCCGCTAAGTATGCTTTTACGTAAGGACAGGTTTGGGCTACATCATAATCGTGCTCCGTATCCCAAGTAAACTGTTCCTGTAGTTGCTCTTCTTCGACTTCTTCAGCTAATTTTTTTTCATCAGGAACTTCATGTTCTTCAACTATTTCGTAATCCTCTTTAAAAATTCCATCAATTTTCTCAAGCCACTCATTTTTTGTTGCTTTTTCTTCTAATAACTCTTGATTTTGATCACCTAATTCTGTTAATATTTCACAGCCATGCACATTTGAGCCTCTTGCGACTTGTAACAACTTTTTGGTCAGGAAAATTCTAGCAGCTTGAAGAAATAATTTAGCGGTCGGATGATCATTTGAACCATTAGCACTTCTCATAATGCCAAAAAACTGCTGTAAATTTATTAATTAAAATTACTATATAGTTTGTCACAGGGCTCGAATTAAGGAATTTAATTCCTCGGAGGATCGTGATTGAACACGAGAACCCGCGGCGATCGTCGTCCGCACTCCTCCGGCCTGATGACAAAATGCACTTTCTGTGCACACGACAATCCGTCGATTTTTCTTCAATACCTGAAAAGAGGGGGGAAGACGCGTACGCGAACTAATGTTTTTATTACGCGGCGCGGCTGCTCTCCTTCGTCGGTAGTGGCGTGAGTTTACGTGGACCGATCGCAGGAACACGGGTTAATTAAATTAATGATAAAATGTAAATTTTAATAATTTTAATTAACAATAAAAATAAATGAATCAAAAATTTACATAATATTCCAAATTAGTTCTGATTGTTTACAAACAATCCAACCCGAATGACTCTAAATCTTAAGTCGACGAAAATTGATTCTACAAAAATAAAGTTCGTCGTCTGTGTTGTGGTCGCTATCAACACACCGACACACACACACACACTCGCGCACGCCTGCTTGCTGCAGCGCGCCAAAAGAACAAAGGCTTGGACTAACTCCGATACAAAAATCTAAGTACTTCCTGTACTTCGCACACACTCTGACTCTAACCATCACACAAGCAAACATACAATGTTTAACCGCTACGCGGACTTACTTTTCTAGCAGGTGCACCTTCGCTTGATGTAACAATAATTATAATAATTACAACTAGCCCGAATGGCTTCACACAAGACGACAATGCCTTCCAAGGCCGCACGCTGACTTTCAGTGAGATGTTCGCCTTCCCCGCTCCGATCCAATGACAACTGGATCACAGGAAAATCTACACAACTTCTCACTGATAACTTTATCTAACACACTCCAATAAAGTTATCTAACAACACAAAAAAGTAAATTCTATATTTGCTCTCGGATACACGTGTGATCGCGCCAAGCGCTAAACTTAGAGTAATGCTGATCGGTAGATCTCGTCATCACCTGACTTACCGATCCGCATCTGCGTTCCATAACAGTTAGCGCCGAATTCGAATTTAATCGACGCGGTAGCTGTTACAGTCCCCTCCCAGAGGTGACGTATCCGGGATTCGTTACCTCGACAATCCCAAGAACGCAGCTTACTTAAGTAGGGATTACATCAATTCCCATATCGTCACAGGGCCCAGATTAAAACAATCCCCATAGCACCCGATCGCACGCTACCTGACACTTGCGAGTGTCAGGATTTTCGGATGCATCCCTCGGTGGTTGAATTTCCTCTTCCGACGGTTCTTGCTCCAGTCTTGCGATCCAAGTTTCCAGCCAGATATTGTAATTACCGACTGTCTGGTTAATCAAGTCGTTGGGCTTACAATCGCCAAGCCCGTCATCCACGACTCCTAACCTTAAAAAATTTCTAGGTTTTTCTTGACTTAAAACCTCATGCAATATCCAGCCGTCCAGCTCTCTGACCAGATAGCTTATGGCTGCATCAGTCAGATTCTTCCTCAGCAAACACTTGTCGGCCTGACCGATTAACCTTGACTTCGTTAATTCGGTCATAACCACAGCTGTATCTATGAGGTTAAATTTCTTAATAACCCACAATTGAATTTTCCAGATACCTGCTGCCATCTTATGTTTACTAGCTTGCTCAGTATTTATCTGACCAACCGGACAAGCTTGGGTGCCATCTCCGAGTGATGGCTCGGCCGCAACTTTGGCGGAGTAGAATTTATGACTTTCTACTCCGCCGGTTGTTCGTTTTCCGGCCGTTCAGGACGACTAAACCTTATATGTCCTCTTTTCCCGCATTCCCAGCACTTAACTGGAGAACCTTTGCCAGGACTTCCCTTACTTCCATCACTCTTACTCGATCCTGGAGATGAGCTTCTAGCCTCTTCGTCATCCGTCGACTTACGTCTTGCTTTGGTCCTTCTGGCCTTGTATGAACCTTGGTGCCTTGGATCCGTAGGCTTTCCAAACGACATACAATTAGTCTCGAGTTTGTTAAGCACAGTCTCGAGACAGCTAATAACCGAAGTCTCGGCAGACCTGCCTTCCACAGCCGTTGCGGCTATATTAACTTTCGGTATTCTATTAGCTCTATCATCTCTATAAGCCAGATTAGGCCATACTGACGTAGACGGTGATGGAGGTGGCTTATACACCAATTCCATATTGGTAATTCTTTCGATCTCGACCGCTTGGCTCAATAAGCCTTTAATTGACTTAACCTCTACACGCCTGATCTGCCTGCGTAATCGAGGTAACATGTTCGTTAACATGAAGTCAATTTGTTCTCTCTCAGTCGGTATCGGTCTAATTTTTAGCAAATAAGACTGCAAGCATGTCAAGTAGGTTCGCACCGGCTCGTTTTCACCTTGAGTCCGGGTTGTTGCTTCCATCCTTGCGGTCTGCTGGTAGTCTCCAACTCCGTACCACTCACGGGCTTCTTGACAAAAGTTCTCCCATGAGTTGATCGTGTCTCGCACGTTACGGAACCACGTAGATGCTACACCGGTTAGCATCATTGGTAATGCATCCAGCAATTGAGAACCGGTCAAACCAGCGAGTTTATTGTATTCCTCTATCTGCAATAAAAATTGTTCCATACTAGATTCACTATCGCCGTTGAATCTAATATTCCATCTTCGAACAATTATGCCAACGTCGATTGGCTTCATCGGGTTGCCTTGAGCCTGGATTGACTCCTGAGTGGCTAAATCAGCCGTCTGCTCATGGCTTCTCAACTGTTCGAGTTCGGCTTGCAAGGCCTTAATTTGTTGTTCCAGTTTTTGTACCCTGTCCAGTCTCGCGACTATAGGGCTGGA
Organism: Encarsia formosa; assembly: GCA_038277355.1. NCBI lineage: Eukaryota > Metazoa > Arthropoda > Insecta > Hymenoptera > Aphelinidae > Encarsia > Encarsia formosa. The sequence continues at coordinate 39,479,310 of CM076184.1, read as the reverse complement.
ACTATCTCTCGCGTCTCGCACTGATGTCTCACCGAAGTTGACTCTAGCGTGCGGTAATTGACCGTCAGTCGACATACTGCAGTCATTTAGCGAGTTTTGCATTTCCGGCCTTATTGTCGAGGAGACCGGGCCCCCCGGTCCTCGGTTCCGATCTGGTTGGCGGTACCTATCAGCCTCCATTGCTGCCAATCTTGCCTCGGTATCCTCATTTGACCTTTTCAACGCCTTAAGCTCTTCTGCCACCGCTGTTATGGCTTTGAGCACCTCGGCGTTAATGTCGTCCTCTCGGTCCGGTTGTCCATGCTCAGACAAATTCCCCCGTTCCGGGTTTCGATCATGCTCCTGAATGCCCGAGTATTCCTCCTGGAGTCTTGAAGCTGCCTCTCGGACTATTTCTTCGTCCATGAGGACAGCAAAGGGGTGTGTGCCGCTTGTGGTGTAGTTTGGATCGATTATTGTCGATCCAGACTTATCCCACATTGTTGTCGCTATGTAGGTGGCTCTTAGACTTTCGCGCTTAATTTTAACCTCGTCTGCCTCTTCAGACTCGGTTGCAAGAAAGTCTTCCGCTGCATAATTGCCTAACAGCCATTTCAGCAGCCTACCACTTTTATCGATCAGCGTACCTTCAGGCTTGAGCTCAAGCTCATTCAAAGCCTCTGACACGACATCTGCCCCTTCGGCCATGATCCACGAAAAGACCAAGTCTTCCTTTGTAAGTTCCTGAATCATAACTGCGTCCGATGTCACCTAGCTTACAAAGAAAACAGTACCCTAACCCACGTGACAGTTTCAACACACTCTAATTTATTAATATATTTCCCAAAATATATATCTCGCAATCCTGAAATAGATAACAAAATTTCAATTATATTTCTGAGTTATGCAAGAAAACAAAAAAAAAAAAAAAAAAAAAAAAAAATCGATTCACTGATCTCAACAGTAATAATCCGAAATGACCAAAAAGTCCACCAACCACGCTTGGTTTTAACAAAAACTCCCGATTGGCTAAAAACGAATCACCCGTTGAAGCCAAGACAGAATCAAAATAACTAAAAAAATCAATCGTTTTAACCCGTGTCAAAACCCAATTTTTCAACTCAGAAATATAAATCACAGTTGTTAATGAACGTTAGTCGATAACAGCCTGTATGCAAAATAATATTTCACAATAATCATACAATAAATTAATATTATTCAGCGCTCTACTCTCGCTACTGTCACGTATAGGTTCTGCTTGGTGGAGTACTTGCTCTAACCAAAAAAAACAAAAAAAAACAAGTCAAAATCGAAAAACGCAGCTCGAAATATCCGCGTCGGAGTTAAATTACTAGGCTATGCCTAAACAAACACTTTACCGTATGACAACACGGTTTAATCAAAACAACTCCGATGTGAATTCAACTTCGAGTTGCAAAACTCTCAAACCCGAGAAAAGAAAAAAAAAATAAATAAATAAATAAATAAATTTACGATTTTAACTAAAATCCAGCAAGCACTCGCACTCCACCGAGCAATTAACAGGAAAAAAAAATTCCTCGACTTGCTACTCTGCCTTTGTCTTTATCCTAAGATTAACTCTGCCGACCGACCTTGAACCCCCGCCGGTCAGCGCACACCTGCGATCACTCACACTAACCAATAACCTTTGTTTTGGTTACCTAACTACCTACACGTTGTTGGGCGCCAATTGTCACAGGGCTCGAATTAAGGAATTTAATTCCTCGGAGGATCGTGATTGAACACGAGAACCCGGGGCGATCGTCGTCCGCACTCCTCCGGCCTGATGACAAAATGCACTTTCTGTGCACACGACAATCCGTCGATTTTTCTTCAATACCTGAAAAGAGGGGGGAAGACGCGTACGCGAACTAATGTTTTTATTACGCGGCGCGGCTGCTCTCCTTCGTCGGTAGTGGCGTGAGTTTACGTGGACCGATCGCAGGAACACGGGTTAATTAAATTAATGATAAAATGTAAATTTTAATAATTTTAATTAACAATAAAAATAAATGAATCAAAAATTTACATAATATTCCAAATTAGTTCTGATTTTTTACAAACAATCCAACCCGAATGACTCTAAATCTTAAGTCGACGAAAATTGATTCTACAAAAATAAAGTTCGTCGTCTGTGTTGTGGTCGCTATCAACACACCGACACACACACACACACTCGCGCACGCCTGCTTGCTGCAGCGCGCCAAAAGAACAAAGGCTTGGACTAACTCCGATACAAAAATCTAAGTACTTCCTGTACTTCGCACACACTCTGACTCTAACCATCACACAAGCAAACATACAATGTTTAACCGCTACGCGGACTTACTTTTCTAGCAGGTGCACCTTCGCTTGATGTAACAATAATTATAATAATTACAACTAGCCCGAATGGCTTCACACAAGACGACAATGCCTTCCAAGGCCGCACGCTGACTTTCCGTGAGATGTTCGCCTTCCCCGCTCCGATCCAATGACAACTGGATCACAGGAAAATCTACACAACTTCTCACTGATAACTTTATCTAACACACTCCAATAAAGTTATCTAACAACACAAAAAAGTAAATTCTATATTTGCTCTCGGATACACGTGTGATCGCGCCAAGCGCTAAACTTAGAGTAATGCTGATCGGTAGATCTCGTCATCACCTGACTTACCGATCCGCATCTGCGTTCCATAACAGTTAGCGCCGAATTCGAATTTAATCGACGCGGTAGCTGTTACAAGTTAAAAAAGAGCTTTGACTGTTTAATTTACTATTTAAATCAATTAATACTTGCTTCTAATTTATTCTGACTTAATCTTTCAGTCATTAAATATTCAAATCCATGTTGGTTGAATAAATAATCAGCAAGTTGCAATGTTGCATTAAGGCTGACTTCGAATCCATCTTTAGTTGATTTGGATACTGGTGATTTTTTATCTCCGGTTGCTTCATTCCAAGTTTTTAAGTAAGAGATAAAATCACGGATGATCTAAAATAAAATTTGAATATGAATAGCTATAAATAAATAGTAATTAATAAGTAGATTGTAATTAAAATAAAAAATACTTTTGTTTGAGGACAATTTTTTTTGTTCCATAAAGCCTCTTCAGGTATTTTTGATGTCATAGCTTTAATCAAATTATTTATTCTTCCGATAAAATTTATAGTGGGACCAGCATCTTTAAATTCAGGATAAGTCTCTGGATCACAGTGATACAATTTCATCGCTGCAAGTACTGTCTGATCAAATAACTACAAAGAAAAAAAAACTTTACAATTGTTGAGCAAACTGTACAAAAAAAAACTGTAAAAAACTTTTGTATCACGTACAAAAAATAATTTTCATCATTTTTTGTACACTTTTTACCTGGTAAGCTAGAAGAACATTCATCGTTTGATATCCTGTCGGATTTAGATGAGCCTTTGTTAACTTAAAAGCCATTTTCAAGTTGAAGGAGATTTCGTGTTCCCGACGCAATAAAGCCCACCAATACTTTAACTCAATCCAACCGTCTGGAGTCCAAAATACACCATTTACAGCTTGTAATATTGCATTTCTTAAATTTTTCAGGAGGTGGGGGAAGTCAGAAATAAACCATAGCAACCTTCGTGTCATTGGATTTTCAATCATAAAGTCATTAGGATTTGAACGTTTTACAGGGTGATCGCAATTAAAATTATCAAGGTTTACATTATTTATTGTCCAAACTTTTCGATTCCATGTAGCTCCGTCCATAACAGATACGTCTACTTTGAGTCCAGCTTCATCCAGTCGAATCATACCTTGTTTTAGTAAATTATCTAATGGATCTGATTTAACTGCTCCACTACTCAAAAACATCCCAATGACGCGGGTAAAATTCCCCTGAAATGGTTGGAACATCAAAGTAAGAACGTGATCTGCTACTTTGCCGCGGTCTTCATCTGATGTTTCTGTACCTAAATCAACGAAACCCTCAAACTGTAAGGTACTTTTATTAAAATTAATAGACTCCGTAATTTTCATTTCATCAGCTAGCAGAGCTCCTCGTTTTATTGATTCTTGTTCCATCCGAGAAGCTGTTAATTTTAAAGTTTCAAAAATTGATTGCTGAAATCCAAATCGTAGTTTTATGTTTTCACTGTATTTCGTAATGGTCGTTCTGCAAGGCATAGGCATTATATTTAAATTTCTAATGCGATCGTACAAGCGACTGCCTAACGAACGCATTAAAATACATGTATACAACCAGTCCACTGAGTACCTCCTAGCTGTTGGATCTTTTAATTGAGAAAACTGTAAACAGTGCTGTACAAGCTCTTTTTGATTTTCAGGAAGTATATTTATTTCTCTGCTAAGAATTTCTTCTTTTAACTTACTGAGCTTGATTTTTTCTTCTTTAGATAAAATTTGAAGCTTGTTTTTTATTTCCTGACAACGTAATAGTCTTGATTCAATTTTTTTTAATTCTTCTTTATAGTGGGCTAACTCATCAAAAACACTGTGAAAATTTTTTTTCTTTGAAAAAGTACAAACGTTTTGACATGATTTTACGTAATTACATGCTTTGCATCTAACGTAGTTTGAAGTCTGCGCGTATTTCTGCCTTTCCATTATAGTCTTTGTACATTCTGATGATCTTGGGATACTCATTGTTGGATCTCCTCCTACGCAAAATCGAGTATTTTCCGCTCTTTTTTTCATCTTAATAAAATAATCTAGAGAAGTTACGTTTTCTACGGAATAAACTTCATCATCGTTGAGATAAATTTGAGCTTCTAATTCTTCACTAATATTAATATGGAAAATCACAACAGAAAACTTTTTATCCACAAAACTTGATGTAACTGTTTCCGGCCGATTAATCCAACACCAACCTTCTCCAATTACATTATTTTTTAAATAAGTTCTGAGAAAGTTCAATGTAAAAATTTCAGTCTTTATAGGAATGTTAAGACTGCAAGAAGGATCATTTAGTCTAGTACATGTATTATCAGATAAGATATTAGATGTTGGTAACAAAGATAAATCATTGACAGGCTGAGGTAATGATAAGTTATTCGTAGAATTCGACATCGATAGATTATTAGCAGACTGCGAGCAAGATAAATTATATGTGAATGGAAAAACAGGTGATGTATTTATGGTTTTAGATGCATTAAGGCCCCCATTTGGGCTCTAAAGATATTACTAGTAGGACGGAACAAACTTGTGGGCATAGTGTTTCTCCTGGGTGGTTGCGTAGTTTCATTTGGATTTAATGATAATGGTGCTTGATTTTCAGTGAGCGTCAAAAAATTTGATTCTAAATTTACTGATCTTGTAATCAAGCTTTCCGTGGTTGCAGGTGTTGTTTGACCCTCGACCCAACGATGAGGAAGAGCATCTGAAGATAGTGTTATTATTTGACAATTAAAGCGGATAAATTTTTGTTCAAAGTGTTTTATACACAAACTGTAAGATTTGCTCAGTGTACTCTCTTTTTTAGAACATAAACTTTTATTTCCTGAAAAAAAAAATTAATATGTGTAAGTTTTACATAACATTCATTTTTTTATTTCTCATGATTTTAATTTATTTGTAGTAGAAAAATAATTTAAAATTATGAATGAACTGTTTTCGTAATATTATATAAGAGATAAATATATTATTCTTTAAATTATAATATATATTGAGATATAACGGTTTGAATGTACGAATTCAAGCTATCATTTTGAATGAAAAACTAAAAACAATTAATCCTTATTCTTAAAGATCACATCTTTGTACATTACGAAAATTAAAAAAAAAAAAAAAAAAAAAAACACTATTTTTACATCATATCATCGAATGAATAAGGATTAATGCAAATAAAAAACTTGAATAAACCATCCTTTAAGCTTTAAACTTTTGTACACAAAAATTTCTCAGAATAAAAAATTGCTAAAAACCTTAATGTAAGATCTTGAGTACACTACATTTAATTATTAAACATACCTGAACGATTAGCCTACACTCTGCACCGGATCATGTCCTTAGGAAATTGGAAAAACTTAATATTTTCACCTCTTTGATCATCATATTGTTCACTGTTGCAGCCCATGTAAGAACATTTTTTTACTAATTTAGGTTTTTTTGGTTCGGTACTCATTATATTTATATCGCTGCACTGATAATATTTAGATATTTTATATAAATACTTATAAAGTATATAAAGTTAGAAAATTCAAACTAAATAAATTTGTTTTGGAGTGCTCTCTTCAAGCGTCACTTAGCAAGTGATCTGCCAAATGAAGAGTCGAGTGCTTCAAACTGGACGTCACGTAGTCATTTTCTGAGAAAAAAAAATCTTAGTAAAGGTGTACAATGCAAGGTAGTGTAGGGATTTATTTAAAACCAAACCCCCTCTTGCTGTACAAATTGGATAATAAATTTAGGATTTTGAAACTATCGTAAATCTGTATTTAATCCTTAATCAAAATCACTATAATGATCTCTTTTCTTGGTACAGTCACTCGTTAAACTCAGTTTCCTTTAACTGCCCATAACAGTGCTTTGTTCAGACTTCAATTCAACAAATTTTAGTATTATATTGGGTTCATTTGAGCGTGTCATAAATTGTATAAATTGCTTTTTTTTAACTTCGTCGTTACAGTAACCTTTCTGATAAAATTAATTATTTCTACTTTTTACAAATTGTTATCCTCAGACCTTATTCTAAGGAAAGTCTTGTAACTACCGAAATTTCAAATTACTTACACTTTCAATCCTGCACCGCCTACTCTACAATATAGGTAAGCGTCGAGGTGGGCGTCTCCTTTTTTCTTAATGAGCTTATCTTATTCCATTTTCGACGAAAAATTAGTTAGTTAAGGAAAAAAAAAAAAATTTTTTTCAATTTTTTGAAAATGCTCTGACCCTAGTCCCCCCTTAATCTTCTGTTCAAGTTTATTTTCAATTTAAATTTTAGCTTGAATTTTTGTTCAAAAATTTTTTTTGGTTACTACCGGTTTGAGTTTTGTAACTACCGATTTGATACTTTCGGTACCGTTAGAATAAAGTCTGGCTATCCTCAAACTTTGCATATTCCGCTAAATAATTTAAATAAATTTTTATTTAAATTTTTTGCAATAAATTTTAATATGTGTTTTTAATTAAAAAATTATTTACTATTTACTAAAAAGTTCGAATTTTTTTATATTTCAAATTTTGATTAATGGAAAAAGTTATTTAATTGAATATCTAAATCGCAGAGTAATTTAAAAAAAAAAAAAAAAAAAAAAAAGAACGTAAATTACAGCCACAGCCCATGACAATGGGGGGCCCGACGGTGCAAACAGTTCAAACAGTGCGCGCAGGTAGGACGCGGACCCCTGCTGCCGTAAAACCGAAACATGTGTTTTGAGCGATTACTTCGGAAATCACCTCGGTTCAGGGGCTTAACACAGAGTTGGCACTCCTCTTAGTTCTATTCTTCATACCCCCACCTCAACGCCACGCACAGTCACTGTCAGCGCTGCTCAAAACCCCTTAGAAGTCACGCGTTTTACATTCCTTTTTTTACATTATATACCTTTTCGGATAATATACTGAAACAAAATAACCCTAACTAAGAAAATGATTCAGCAGTTCTCTATCTAATTATTTAGATTTTGTTCTTAAAGTGTAAAAATAAATAAATAAATAAATTGAAGATGATTTAAAAGTAGTTTAATATCCTTATTTTGTTCGAAAGAACAGTAAAACATGAGAAAATTCCATAATACCCACTGTAAATTATTCAAGCCTTCTTTCATATTTCACAAAAAATATATTTTTCAAAAAAAATTTCTTCTTGAATCCAAAGACTTTTTTGAATATTTGTTTTATAAAAAATTACTTGAAAAATTTTCTACTAAGAAAATATATTGTACGTTTTTGTTTTTTTTTTTTTTTTTAATTCAAATGAACGAAAGAAATATTTTTAGATGCCTAACATAAAAACTTCTTGGTTCACATAAAAAAAAAAAAAAAAAAAAAAAAAAAAAAAAACATATTATAGTCCTGGAATACCCGGTACTAACCACGGATGAGCAGTTACCGATTGGTTTCAAATCTTTCAGGATTTCTCATTCCCATGATATACATCCATCTCTACTTAGTGCTCTGGAAAAGTCCTTGACAACGCCTGTATGCGATACAATTAATCTTATTGTACCATTTTTTGATGATAGTTGCCGAAAATATTTAGCAATTTCAGCTAAAAATTTTTTTCGGTAGTTTCTGCTTAACTTTTTACAGTGATTATTACTGAAACTGCAGCACGAAAATTTAGCCACCATTTAGACACTATTAAAATAATTCAGTAGAAACAACCGAAACTAATTCCTCGTGCAAATTTATCATTTATTATTATTTTTTAAGATTAATTACCAGATAAAGTATTAAAAATTTTGCACACTAATACACTGAGACAAACTAGTGAATTTAAAAAATAACTTGAAAAGAAAATAAAAAGTGTAAACGACGTACCTCAACCAGTGCCTCTTTGTTATTGGTGTATGACAGCAAACAGCGTCGTATTGATCAGCAATAAAAACAATTAACATGATATAAAAAGCCGTCGTTGTGTCATTAAAAAATTCGGACATTATAGCTTCCATTCCTGAAAAAGAAAGTTAAAAAGGGTATAGCCGGGTAAGATAGTCGAATCGGCCCCCAGCGCGAACCCCTACAATATATATATCATTCGAAAGGGCATGAAAAAAGAAAATTTTTGGCGCGAACCAGAATTTTTTATACCCACTACTGCGCATGCGCGGTCCAAAATAGTGATTTTTCAACTTTGATTTTTATCTCGAAATCTAAGAGGGTTAGAAAAACGCGGTTTGCGGTAAAATTTTGTTTACAAAAAATGTAGTTCAATCATATTTTTTTGAATCATTTTTGGCGCCAAATTCAAATTGTTCAGGCTGTTTTTCGAATTTTTTTCCCTAAAAAATGCGATTAAAAAAAAACGGTGATACATACCTCTCTGGAAATAAAATATGTCATGTATTTTAGGAAATAATAGCTTTACAAATTTTTTCAAAATTTTTGAAGTGGTGGAAGACACTTTTTAGGCCAAATTATTGAAATTTTTTATCCAAATCGCCACCTAGCGGCTGCATACTGCGTTAAAATATAACAACATTTATATCGCTGAACTACATTTTTTGTAAACAAAATTTTGCCGCAAACCGCGTTTTTCTAGCCCTCTTAGATTTTTAGATAAAAATTATAGTTGAAAAATCACTATTTCGCCCCGCGCATGCGCAGTTTAGGGAATAAAAAATTGCGGTTTGAGCCAAAAGCTTCCTTTTTTCAAGACCTTTCAAATGATATGTATATTGTAGGGGTTTCTGCATAAAAAAATTTGGCCTACCTGACCTAGATTGAAAATAACTAATTTATACAATTTTTTAGTGATGGACATGGTTGAACTGATCTCGTTAGAAGTATTAAAAATTTTTTTGCAGAAACCCCTACAATATACATATCATTTGAAAGGTCTTGAAAAAAGGAAGCTTTTGGCGCAAACCGCAATTTTTTATTCCCTAAACTGCGCATGCGCGGGTCGAAATAGTGATTTTTCAACTATAATTTTTATCTCGAAATCTAAGAGGGCTAGAAAAACGCGGTTTGCGGCAAAATTTTGTTTACAAAAAATGTAGTTCAGCGATATAAATGTTGTTATATTTTAACGCAGTATGCAGCCGCTAGGTGGCGATTTAGATAAAAAATTTCAATAATTTGGCCTAAAAAGTGTCTTCCACCACTTCAAAAATTTTGAAAAAATTTGTAAAGCTATTTTTTCCTAAAATACATGACATATTTTTTTTCCAGAGAGGTATGTATCACCGTTTTTTTTTAATCGCATTTTTTAGGGAAAAAAATTCAAAAAACAGCCTGAACAATTTGAATTTGGCGCCAAAAATGTTATAAAAAAAATATGATTGAACTACATTTTTTGTAAACAAAATTTTACCGCAAACCGCGTTTTTCTAACCCTCTTAGATTTCAAGATAAAAATCAAAGTTGAAAAATCACTATTTTGGACCGCGCATGCGCAGTAGTGGGTATAAAAAATTCTGGTTCGCGCCAAAAATTTTCTTTTTTCATGCCCTTTCGAATGATATATATATTGTAGGGGTTCGTGCTGGGGGCCGATTCGACTATCTTACCCGGCTATACCCTTTATTTAGATATTAAATATGAGAGTACGTTTTGAAACTGTTAAAGTAGTTCAAGCACGACGATCTTAGGTAAAAGTTTAGCGTGTTTGTCTCCCTATTCGTAGATTCAGTATTACAGTGAGTGAAAGATAATTTTTCAAAAAGACGGCCCCATTACGTCCCTCCCCTCACAAACACATAAACATCTTCTACTAGTGCAGACCCATACAACTTAACTATGGGGCCGTCCACGTTAAGAAAGCATGAAAATCTACAACTTTTTTGAAATATTTTTAAGATTTGAGCATCGATTCTGGGTACTAAAAGATAAAACTTCAGGCAAAGCACTTTTGTATTTAAATGTTCTCTTTTAAAGAAAATTTATCGCTTTTTAAAACTATTTTTGCTGCCATTTTGAAACGAAAGTACTGGTATTAACGTGATTGGTCTCACCCAAAAGAAGAGTCCGAAATCTATCTAAAAATATCAAACTTTTTAGATTTTTAGATCTTAAGGTCGATACAGCAGTCAAACAGTGCTTAAAATACACAATCAGCTCATTCCAAAAACGCCATTTTTTATTTTTATTTTTTCTGAATTTTTCGATTTTTTTTAAGTGTTGTTATTGTGCTCGAAGTAGCAAATGCGGCCGCTGGAATGCAACTCACGTGGGTCTGTTGCTTAGCCATTCGGCTTTTATAATCTTTTACTGCACTTGGCTTCATGCCGACAATCTTCCTGAAATAGGGAAAAAAGTTCGTCCGCGGTAATAAATCCCTACACGATTTATCTCACCTTGGAGGGCACGACTACTCAATAATTTCGGTAGTTGGCACAAGCTAGAGGATCGAGCGTCGAAACACCGGCTACTGAATAAAAATTTCTTAGGTTTTATTTTAACAATTTAATTCCTAAAAATAAACTCGTCACAGGTATACCGGACAGGGAGTCGTCTGGTTCACAGACGGCTTGAAACTGGCAGAAGGGGTAGAGGCAGGAGCCTGGAGACAGAGCTGCACCAGGGAGATAGCGCTGTGCACTTGGCTTCATGCCGACAATCTTCCTGAAATAGGGAAAAAAGTTCGTCCGCGGTAATAAATCCCTACACGATTTATCTCACCTCGGAGGGCACGACTACTCAATAATTTCGGTAGTTGGCCCAAGCTAGAGGATCGAGCGTCGAAACACCGGTTACTGAATAAAAATTTCTTAGGTTTTATTTTAACAATTTAATTCCTAAAAAACAACAATTCCTAAAAATAAACTCGTCACAGGTATACCGGACAGGGAGTCGTCTGGTTCACAGACGGCTCGAAACTGGCAGAAGGGGTAGAGGCAGGAGCTTGGAGACAGAGCTGCACCAGGGAGATAGCGCTGTACCTGGATGACTTCACTATGGCTTTCTAAGCTGAAGTGAGGGCGATCACGGAGTGCGCGCGGGTCACCCCAACGAAGGCGGACAGGAGAGGACCAGTCACAACTCGGTTATCAAAGCGGTGCTCTTAGCGCTAAAAGGCTGGACCATGAACTTCAGGGAAGTAGCCCTCTGCAAAGAGGTAACCCTACTATGGGTGCCGGGCATTCGATGATCTTGGGCAACGAGAAGGAAGACAGGCTCGCGAATCATGGAGCACTAGAGTGGGGAAATAGATAGATGCATGGTAGAGAGAGTGAGAGTATGTATGTGTATGCACGTGTGAGAAAAAGAGAAAGGAGCATGCACGAGAGAATCGCGGGGAGAGGAGAATACTGACCGGAGCAACGGTATAAATCAAAATAAGGGGTTTAGTTTTGTACTGAAGAAAATAAAGAAACGTTTGTATTTGTTGAAGTTCATTAGCGTCTCTTCTTGTTTTTATTCCTAACCTTCCGATCAGGCCATCAGGGCAGACTACTGCTGTGCAGAAATGCCCGACTGTTCACTCCACGATGCCATGGCCCATTGGACATCAGAGGAAGCGGATCGGAGATGGGCCGTTTATCAAGGGCTGAGGCAGACAAAAGCCGAAGTGAATGGCCGGCTAAGAAATGGTTGCGTAACCTGAAGAAGACTGGTCATCGGATGGCTCGGTAGCCACTGAAAGGTGAGAGACTATATCTATCCAAAGTAGGAATAGGAGATGTCTCGGAATGCAGGTGGTGCAGAGAAGCAGCCGAGACAACGGAACATCTCCTATGTAAGTGCCCCGCCTGGGCCACACTCCGGGCAAGTAAGGTGAGCAGACCCATCATAGATCCAGAGGATCTGAGGGAAGCCAGCATATCAATAATCACGTCGGTAATTAGCTCCATTGATATAGCTATGGGCAAGCAATGAATAAGGCAGAGAATTCAGTACAATGGGTGTATACCTGAGTGCTGGGGTTGCATGTTCCCGAGTAGGGATCGCTAACCCCTCCCAACCCAAACAAAATCTAACTTAACCTATTTTTTAGCTGTATTGGTACTGTACCATAACTGCTCGGATGCTGCTCTAGTTTATGAGGTTTTTTTTTTTTTTTTTTTTTTTTTTAATTTAAGACTTCGTAAAACGTACTACTTTTTGAAGAAATCGTAAAATCGTAAAAAGCTGTTTAGACTTGGAGCCGCCAAGTATTTTTAGGTTTTTAATATGCGGTCAAAAAATTTTTTTTTTTTAATAACTATGATCGAGAAAAAAAATCTCATTTACTAGACCGAAAAAGACTGTTTCTTCAGTTTTAAGAAATTTAGTGAAAATTGAAAAAAAAACGAAAACAAGATAAACAGAGGCCTTTTTAGGCTCGAGAAATTTCATTTATGATCTATTAGATGGTGGAAAATTTATAATTAATTGATGTTTGTTAAAAAAAAAATCAGTTAAATGTCTGAGAATATCGAATTTTCATTCAAATTCATTAGATTTACTTTTAAAAAAAAACCTCTAAAATAATGAAAAAAACGTTGAAACATGAATATTTTTGACATGAAGAAACAGAAAACTTCATCTACAATGTCCAGACTTCACGTACTTTTATTTTAGATATAAATTTAAAATTTTCACTTTCACATGTCGATTTTCAAAAAAAACTCAAAAACGATTCACCCTATTGATTATGTTATCTGGCTCAAAATTTAGATTTAAGAAAGTTTTCTATTGTATATGCTATACAAAAAATTAATATTTTTCAAGTTATTTGCTATATTTAATCTTTATCGATCACCCTGTGTACGCAATTAGATTATAAGAGGTGAACAGATTCTGTGGTGTTTCTTAGTATCCGATTGATACATATCTGTCTTTGAAATAATTAATTAATTTTACTCCATATTTCGTGACTGTTGTCTGATTTTATAAATAGAGGGAAATTTTTTTTTTAAACTCACCAACGAGAGCCAAAATTACTGTTAACAGAGAAGCAGCTGGAAACGTCACTGTATTGTTGAACTCTAACATTTGTAATAAATCCACTGAAATAATTGAAAAAAATTTAAATTAATTTTATTTTCATAATATTTCAAATTTATATCTTGTATATAAGTCAAAGTTGGTTATCGGCTTTGTACATGCATAAATTTTGGAGCTTTTGATCGATTTTTTTTAAACTTTAAGGGATTATTTGTGATGCCACAAGGAAGATTTTGAGCCCAACTAGAAAATTTGTAAATTTATTAGAAGCCAAGTTATGCTTGAAAAAACCCGAAATTTTACCGCACAGCGAGTAAAGGAGCGGGCCCAAGTTTCACCAAATGTGATTTTGGAACCTCTTGAGTGACTTCACACAGAGAACTGCACTATGATGGTAATAGCGGCGCTATAATTATTATGTCGTCGACGACTGCTGTATCAGTCAATGCATCCGTCTTAACAGTTAATGCGAGACGCATTCAATATATATTTTAACGATATGCTCACATATATACATTAATAGACTAATGCTTCATCACTCTAATTTATAATTTAATTCATACTACATAAATAGTACGGTGTTTTAAAATTTTTTAAAAAGGTATACCTCATTTTAAAATTAAAAAATTGTTACGTATAGTTTTATAATTTTGTCATTTACATCAATTTCATCTTTTGTTCAAAGATGCAATCACCATAACAATTCAAAATTTATCTCGGACGTTAAACAAAGACAAAAATAGTTTGAGCTTAATGTTTTATTTATTACAAAACATGCTCGGTTATTTATATTGTTTTAAAACCAAAATTATTCGTGTGTCTGTTTACATCGATAACCTAACCTTAAAACAAAATTTTTTTTATAAAACTATAAGTAACAAATTTTTAATTTTAAAATGAGATATACCTTTTTAAAAATTTTTAAAACACCGTAATATTTATCTAGTATGAATTAAATTTTAAATTAGAGCGATGACGCATTAGTCTATTAATGTATATATGTTAGCATATCGTTAAAATATTGAATATTGCGTCTCGCATTAAGGTAGTTCTCCCCTGAATAGCGTTTATTCGAAAAAATTCTGGAATTTTGGAAATGATTAGTTTGTACGTTCATACATACACTCACGAAAAATTGAACCGATTTACATTTCTAGGCTCTTTCAAAAGTAACTGATTTGGCAAAATTTTAAGAAAAAGTAACCTTTCAAGCACAAAATAAAACAAAACGTCAAAACTACATTCGAGATATGTCTAAAAAAACATTATATCATAGTTCAAGTATTCATTTATGTAAATAGGCAAATTTAAAAAAGTTTACAATATAGTTACGGAGAAATTGCGATTAGAAATTAATAATTTTTGTAATTTTTTTAAAAACATGAGTCAAGTTGTAATAATGCTCGAATATATATATATATATATATAACAAGAATAATTGTAATATAACCTGTTCAATATGATGGATGATTTGGAACAAAGTGATTGTGTTCATCATAATTTTTTTATTTTTAGTTTTACATATTGCCAAAGAAAACTTCATTTTATATAATAACATAAAAATAAACAGTCATATTTAACAAATTCTCTTATTATCTCGTAAATTAAAATTATTTAAAAATAACTATAATTCGAGCTATAATTTAAAACTGATCATATTTTAGAAGAGATTCAAAAAACTAATTTTATTTTAAAAAATTATTTATTGGAATTATGAAAATACATTTTTATGTTGTTAAAAAATTACAATCATCAATTACGCTGAGCATTTGATAAAGAGAATGCAATGTCTCGTTTTTCATTCAAAAGTTTATCCCTAAATTCTTAGCGTTTTTTTTTCAAGAGCTTCTTTGCATTTTAATCTTTTATTTAAAACCATTTTTTAATAAAACGACCATTATGTGTCGATTTTGAATACTTAATTATACAATAGTTAATTAACACAAAAACTACTCCGACATAACCTTTGAAAATATTTAAGAACAATTTTTAAACGAAATATGAACGAACGTCAACGTTGCCAAATTTTTAAGAATACTCGGTTCAAAAATACTCGGTGTGTCAAAGCAGAGTCAGGGGAGAACTACCTTAACTGTTAAGACGGATGCATTGACTGACACAGCAGTCGTCGACGACATAATAGTTAATGCGATCCGCTATAACGGTTATACCGTCGCTATTACCGTCATAGCGCAGTTTTCTGTGTGTTGAAATCGTGGTCTTCTCCTTTTTCCGGGGCTGAATTGAGTCATGAGACTATGAAATCAAAGGCTACAAAATTTTAGATTTGTATAACACAGAAATGATGGGATTTTGGAGCATCACGAGTGTACAAGACTTGAAATTATGGTGTTCTCTTATATATAATTACAAGCATGCAAACGTATGTCTACGCAAAACTCGAAAACTTTTCAACAGATTTACTTCAAACTTTTAGAGATTATAGATTGTAATATAAGGAAGGTTTCAAGCCTAACCAAAGATCTATAACTTTATTCAATTTAAAGTTAAATTTCAATGACCCAAAAACGTGAAGTTTGAATTTTTTGATATTTTTTCCCTAAAATGTAACCGCGTATGTCCGCTCATAACATAAAAAGTTTTTAGATGACTTACTTAAAACTTCGAGAGAGTAAGCAGTTTATTACAAAAAGGTTTTAAGCTCAACCAGTGGTTTGTAACTTTACTATAAAAAAAGTGATGGCCGGAAAATGCGTTACCAAAATATATTTGATTTTTTTTTTATATACAAATGAGTACGCGTATGTCCTTGCATAATCCGAATACTTTTTAAATGATTTTCTGCCCAATTTTTTTTGTTAGTACACTAACAAAAACAATGTAGTGTCAACTGAACACATAAGTAGTGGTTACCATACTTGAGGCGCCATAAGTTCAGGTAAGGTTGACTAGGACTCGTATTTTGCGTGGTTTAGCACCCCCAGGAAGAGGTATGTACAATTATAGTAACAATAGTTTTACCGCACTACTCTACGGCTTGGTTATGGCGACTGAACTTGGACCGTTGGCATGGTTCACATGATCGAACCCAATGGTCGACGTCTTTCCTGATGCCAGGCCAGACAAACTTGGAGGTAACGATCCTTGTAGTCGTGCGTGGCCTGATAATGCCCCTCTAGGAGTTATTCTCCTGCTTGGCAACTTCCTCGTCGACTCCGGTTCAGTCGTGTCCTTACTGCTACTCTCGGCTGTGCAAAAAAAACCTCCTGTCAAGGACCTGCAACTGGCAGCAGCCAACAATACCGTCATTAAGACGTACGGCTGACGAATGGTGATCCTTAACCTGGGGCTTCGTCGAGATTTCACTTGGCCCTTCATCATCGCCAACGTCCACAACCCCATTCTAGGCGCAGACTTTCTGGCTAGCATCGGCCTCCTGGTGGACCTCCAACATCGTCGCCTAGCCGATCCTACCACCACTCTCAGTGTCGAAGCTACGCTCCACACCGTGGAACTCTTTAGCGTTGGTATCCAGAGCTGTTCCACTGAGGACAAACACTGCACGATCAGCTATTGGTGGATTTCACTGAAATCACCAAGCCCCAACAGGAAAAGGCAAATCTCAGCGGCATTCCAGTTTTACACCACGTTTTCACTAAGGGCCCTCCGGTCGACGAGCGCCGACGGCGGCTCCATGGCGAGCGTCTTCAGGCGGCCAAGCAGGAGATCAACTTCTAAAGAGGGGAATTATCAGGCACTCGTCCAGCCAGTGGGCGAGCCGAATACACATGGTGCCTAAAAAGTCTGGTGGATACAGGATTAAAGGCGACTACCGCCATGTGAACGCCTGCACACGTCCGGACCGCTACCCGATTCCTGTCTTTGAGGACATTCTACATGACTGTCATGGCTGCAACGTCTTCACCACTTTGGATCTGGAGAAGGGATTCTACCAAATCACCATGGCAGAGGAACACATCAGCAAGACGGCCGTCACAACACCCTATGGGCTCTACGAGTTCTTGTACCTCTCCATGAGTTTGCGCAACACCACGCAAACGTTTCAGCGCTTCATGAACGCTCTGTTCGGGGACATGCCCTTCCTAACGGACACCCCAAACCACAAAGAGCAACTGGAACATCTTCGTCTCGTCTTCCAGGGGCTGCGAGAGGCAGGACTCACCATCAATCTCCAGAGTTGCCAGGTGGGTCGGTCCGAGGTCCAGTTCCTAGGCTACATCATCTCGCCAGAAGGTTTCCGGCCACCAGCACGCAAGGTAAATGCCATCATGGAGATCCCCAAGCCTGAGACGGCCACGAGGCTGCGCAGCTTTCTGGAGGTACTAAACCACTACCGACGCTGTCTTCCTGGAGCGGCCAAACGACAGGTGTCGCTGAACGACATGCTGTGCGGCCTTCCCAGAGGACGCAAGGTCCAGGTCAGCTGGACCCCTGAAGCGGAGGCAGCTTTCCGGAAATGCAAGGAGGACTTGAAAAGGACCACAACCAACATTTTCCTGTCAACATCGACGCCACTGCGCCTGACGATAGACGCCTCCGACAAGGGCATTGGCACTGCACTAGAGCAGCAAATCGACGACGTCTGGCATCCAATCGGTTTCTTCTCTAGCAAGCAATCACCCACGCAACAGAAGTACAGCACCTACGACCGAGAGCTGTTTGCCATTTTCGAGGCCATCAAGTTTTTCCAGAGGTACTTGGAGGGGCGGAGCTTAAAAGTGCTAACCGACCAAAAGCCTTTAACCTTTGCGGCCCAGCAGCGGTCGGACAAAGCCTCCCCAAGGCAGCAGCGCCAGCTGGACGACATTCTTCAATTCAATATCACCCTGGAGCACGTAAAAGGTGAGGACAATGTAGTGGTTCATACTCTGACCACAGTCAACGCAATCGCTATTCCATTTGCTCTGCTTTCTCGGGACATTAAGGCAGCACAGCTCGAGGACGACGAGCTGAAACATCTGGACAAAGGCATCTTGGACCTGCAGGTACTCCATATCGATGGCTCTTCAATCGCCTGCAACATCAAGGATGACGTCGACCATTGGGCTCGATCTTGTGAACCATGCGGTTCAAGGTCAGTCGCCATAATCAAGCCGAACTTAACACCTTCCACGTGCCCAGCAACCGCTTCGAGCACGTCAATCTGAACATTATCATCATGCCGCAGGTAAGCAACCTACGTTACTGCCTCATGATGACAGGTTCTCGAGGTGGCCCATAGCAGGTCCGCTGTCGGAAATCCCGGCAGAGACCATTGTGGCGAGCTTCTACCAGCACTGGGTTCTCGAAATTTGGTTGTCCAATCGAGATATTCACTGATCAGGACAAGCAATTCGAGTCGTCACTCCAGGCGGCTCTTGCACGAATGATTGGGGCTAAGCCCATCCACACCACACACTGGCATCCGAAGTCCAACGGAATGATGGAGCGTCTCCACCGCACCTTGAAGGCAGCTCTCATGTGCGAGGGTCAGATTCCTTGGCCACAACGCATACCCCTTGTCCTGCTTGGCCTGCGCAACTGCTTCAAGGAAGACCTACAAGCATCACCGGCCGAAACGTCTTCGGTTCCACTCCACACGTGCCAGGAAAATTTTTCACCCATAGTACGAGAGAAGTTAACCCCAGAAGCTTCTTGGAGTAGCTGCAAACCCTCATGCGGAAAATCAAGTCAATGCCAGCCTCAGACCATGCCAAACATCGACCGTTCACCTTCAAACACCTCAAAACCTTCTCGCTTGTCTTCCTAAAGTCGAACACCGGCAAGAAGCCTCTAGAACCTCTGTACACTGGCCCTCACGAGGTAGCAGCAGAGAGAGAGAGTCGTATCGACCGACCACCTGAAACTGGCGTACCTGGCCACCGCCGACTTGGAAACTCCTCATCTACCGGAGCCATGCAAGTGGTCTATGGAACCTGCTGCAGAGCCGACGACTCCAACAACTCTGGCCCCAGCTGCATTGACAATATCCTCTCCTCGAAGAACGAAGCCAGTATCGTTCCCTACGCTGCTTCAACCTGCGAAGGTCTCTGGAGGGGGAGTGGCTGTGGGGATCGCTCCCCAGAATGTTCCGCGCGGACACAGGCGCAAGCAGCAACTTTAACCACGACTGTCGACCGGCGTCGTGAACAATCAAGCCATGCATAGCCAGGCGCCGCTTTCAGTCTTGTGCCAGCCACTTCACGAGCAACAGCTAACCTCGTTCTGCACACAAGCTTAATAACGGCCCTAGTGCCATTGTAAAATCTTTGGAATTAATTAAAAAATATTGTTAATGATTGTACTGTCTTTTCATTATTTAAACCCACGGCTTATTCAGTCCACACACACGCACACACACACACGCGCGCGCGCACAGATATATCTTCCTATATTATATAGTTATATCTAGGAGGAGCTCTTTTTTTTTTGGCTCCTCCGGGAGGAGCTCTGAAAATTACGGCTCCTCCGGGAGGAGCTCTTAGTTTTAAAAGCTCCTCCCGGAGGAGCCAATTTTAGTAGCTCCTCCCGGAGGAGCACCTTAAAGCGTCAAAAACCCTTATATTTAACATGTTTTAAGGGGCTCCTCCCGGAGGAGCCAAAAAAAAAAGAGCTCCTCCCGGAGGAGCACCTCGAAACCTTCAAAAAACCTTATATTTAACATGTTTTAAGGGGCTCCTCCCGGAGGAGCCGTAATTTTTAGAGCTCCTCCCGGAGGAGCCCCTTAAAACATCAAAAAACCTTATATTTATTATGTTTGAAGTGGGCTCCTCCTGGAGGAGCCGTAGTTTAAAGAGCTCCTCCCGGAGGAGCACCTCAAAACCTTCAAAAGACCTTATATTTAACATGTTTTAAGGGGCTCCTCCCGGAGGAGCCGTAATTTTCAGAGCTCCTCCCGGAGGAGCACCTCAAAACGTCAAAAAACCTTATATTTATTATGTTTGAAGTGGGCTCCTCCCATTGGGGGCTGATGGAAATAAATATTAGTTGAAAAACTTACAATTTCAACACATATCCTCATGAAAATTTGATTATTTTTCTTTCGTGAAAAAACTAAATATTTTGGTGTAAAGGAAATAATAGTTGGGGGCCATTCATAAATTACGTAACGCTAATTTAGGAAATATAGGCTCCGTAGCGGTAACATGAAAACATTTTATAGAAAACATTTATTTTAACTAAACAGATTTAACTTCAAATCAACTATGAATAAAATGTTTATTATGATACTATTATACATACATCATATTTTAGATAATATATAATTTTGATAAAATAAAGAAAGAATTATGTAAAAGAATGATTGTAAATATTTTATTTAGTATTTTAATTCAAATTATAAGTTACAATTCAAGTTTTTTAGTTATTTCAATAGTCTTAAAATAAATAGGTAAATGTAGTTGATTAAAAAACTTCTAAATTTGCTCAAAGAATGAAAGCAAACTCTCAAAAAATTCTTAAATTCATATCGTATAATCAGATATTAAGGAGGCTTGGCATTTTTTCAAAATCCAAAAGTAAGAACCCAAATAATTCCTGTAGTTTCCTTGAAGTAAGACAAACAACTTTTCTATTTAACACAACAATGGTTGTCGGACTCGTTTTCGAGAAAAAAATCAGTTTAGAATTTTTTTTTTAACATGGGCTCTTATGGAAAAAAACATTTAAAAATTTGGCAAATCATCAAAATCTACAAGTTTACTACGAGTCAGGTGTCATTTTAAAGATAAAAATTTGAAGATTATTTTAAAATTATAAAAATTTGAGATTATCGGACTAATTAACAAGAAAAATATAATATTGCGGTACATAACCTTCACAACATGCAATTTTTCAACGTTTTTAAAAATTTTTTATCTTAAATTTTGTTTCAATATGTTTAAAAATGATAAATAATCACTTACTAATAAAAATAAATAAAAAAAATACTTTTTTTCTTATATTCAATTTCATGCACCCGCAAGGGCCCCCGCTGGGTACGACCCCTACGCTGCCAAGCCTCCTTAAGAAATATATTAAGAAAATATACCAATGTGAGTAATTCTGTAGCGTATTTAGACGATTTGAAAATTAAAAAAAAAATGGTTTCGAACTCATAAGCATGTGTAAGCAGAGGAGAGTAAAAATTTAGGGGTCCTGTTTCTAAATCTCTCCTAAAAGTCTACACGTATGTCCACATTTCAAAGACTTTGATTGGTAAAAAAAAAAAATTGCAAAATCAAATTTCAATTTTTCTAGTTTTTACGATAATCATACTAATGTAACTGCAATTGATTAAATTCATATTTAAACGCCAAAAAAGTCTGAAATATGCTTATTAAAGCTCTTATTTTTGTAAATTCAGAGGTAAAAAATACTCTCTTGCTCGAGGTGCCCTTACTTGATACGGCCCTGCTCAGGTGAGCTTTTTGAAGATGTATCTTATTTCCCAAATTTTTTGTTTCCAGTTAAAAAAAACTTTTGCAAAATAATTTTTTTGGAAACATCAAATTAAACAGTTACAGAGGAAATTATTTTAAAAATACATTTAAACCATGTTAAAAAATTTAAAAAGATTTTTTATACGATTGCCAAAGATTTTATGGTCAAGGTCTGAAACCTTGCAGAGAGATTTTATTTTTATAATCTCTCAAATAAGAAATATTGTTTAAAGCTCGATGTAAGGGTTCTGATCGAATTCTCCATACCAACTTGCAACATAGTTTTACTTCATAGTTTTATTATTTTTTCACTATTTTTATAAAATTTCAAGGCTAATGCACTGAACGGCCACCATAAGGAAAAGAGTATGTAACTGCACAAGTGTTCGAAATTGAGATTTTAAATTCATTAAGTATAATTTCATCTTCTTTTTTGAATTTTATTAACTCGAAGTTATAATGAATTTTAGAAAATTGATGATTTATAAAAGTTAACCTCATGACCTACGAATAAAAAATTTCGAACTATTTTACCACAGCACATAATTTTACGTAATTTTTCGACTAATATTTTTGATGACTAATATAAAATGTTTGAAATTCTCATCAGTTGATATATATGAGCAAATCCGCCAAACTCTTATTTTCAAAGTCTGGGCCCAGTAAAAAGGTTTGACAATATTTTTTTTTATATCTAATGGAATAATTATTTAGATTCACACTTTTCGAGATTGTGGAAATAAATATTTGTTATACATAAATTTATAAAAGCTGAAAAGTTCATGCAAATGTTTAAAAAATTAGGTTTTATCCTGTAAAACGCAAGAAAACGCTATGTCCGGAACTAAGTTTTGAAAATATTATCTGCTGTAACTTTTTCAGGCAATCTTTTGACATATTTACAACTGATGGAGGTATTAATACTGGGCTCAAGGAATGTTTTACGACCAATAAAAAGATTGTGCCTGTATTTTTCGAGAAATGACATGACTTCAAAAATGTGTACACACGTTTTTGATAAAAATGAATAACCTATTTTTTCGAGTTTTTGCAGGTTCAGGCATTATCAAACGCTATAAATGTACATTCGTCTGAAACTAAATACTTTGACGAATAATTTAAGACCAATCCGAATAATGTGCTTTCAAAATAAGCTATTGTTTACATCGTTTTATTCTGAAAAGTTCGAGCGTGAATTCTTGTAAAAAATGTTATTTTCAGCTGGCACATCCACAGATTAAAAAAAAAGTCTCTAAATTTAAGAGTGAACAATAAAACATGACTTTATTTAACTAAGACCAGCTGCCTGAAGCCAAAAAACTTTATTTAGTTAAAAAAAAAAAGAGTTTTTCTATTATTCGCACCTTTGAACTCAACCTCTAATGTCTTTCAGCAGCAGGCAGTCAACGACGTAGTTATGAACTTATAATTATCAATTTTTTTGCTCTTTACTTATAATTTACTTAGTAGATTAGTGTAAAAAGATCAGAAGGTTGATATTATCCCCTATATATTATTACTGCCAATATTAAAATACATAAAAAATAGATGACCCTAACCTATTCATAAAGTGCCATATGATGACTATTATAAAAAATTTAAGTTGTTTAGATGATTACTAAAAAAAAACTCAGCTTTTAATTTAAAAAATACTATCCATCCTTTTATTTTTTTAATAAAAAATTGATTGGCATATTCAGATTTTCATTTTTTTAAAATAAAAATTTAATTGTTTGAATAATTATTTCAGGCAACTTGTTATGACCATCCACGTTACATTTTTTTATTTCTTATTATTTAAAAGAATTATTGCCAAAATTTCAAAAGTGTGCTTTGTCACAGGGCTCTAATTAAGGAATTTAATTCCTCGGAGGATCGTGATTGAACACGAGAACCCGCGGCGATCGTCGTCCGCACTCCTTCGGCCTGATGACAAAATGCACTTTATGTGCACACGACAATCCGTCGATTTTTCTTCAATACCTGAAAAGAGGGGGGAAGACGCGTACGCGAACTAATGTTTTTATTACGCGGCGCGGCTGCTCTCCTTCGTCGGTACACCGAGAGAAAAAAGTAGCAGCCGGCGCCCCCTATGAAAAAATCGGTGGGTCAGCGATTGCTCTCGTCGCCGATAGCATCAGCTACTCTTTTTTAGAGTAACAGCCGCACTTGAGTAGGAGGTGGTTGCATACGCTTGAAAAAAGCGTGAAGTATCGTGTTTATATATTTCGTAAAGTGAATAATTTATAATGAAGTTCAAGCAAAAACAAGATTTTTATCAATAAACGTAAATTCTCTTTATTAAAAAATTTTAATAACTAATTTATCAATAATGTACGCTCTAAAATTAATTATAATAAAACAGTGTTTTAGACGTAAGTTGTGGTGATGTGCCACGAACATTTATACAACTTTATAAACTTATTTAATTAAATATTTTGGCAAGAAAAGTATAAATTATTTATAAAAGAGCACTTAAATGAACACTTTTTAGTACATCGACATTTTTTTTTTTACATGACACTGTTATAAAAAATATAATTCACAATGCATAAAAATCGGCGTTTTGATACTCTATTTAATAGAAAATTTATAAATTTGTTTTACAACTAATATAATTTATATTATTTATTTTTAAATAAGTGACAGAAGGTAAACGGGGCAAGTCTGCAAATTTAAATAATTTTTTTTTACCACAACATTCTACAATATATGCGTGAAAATGAGTATCAAAAGTGAATTCTTTAAAAACCATGCAATAAAAATATACTTCTTTCTCACAAAAAACTATGTCAATAATTTTTCCAAACTGGTTCTCAATTTCGTTGAACTCGGGGTATAGCACTAAAAACATCCCAATTTTATAATCAATACCTTCAATATTAACTTTACTGTAATAAGTACTAATATTATCTTTTGTAATGTCAGAGAAATATGATTTTTGATGTAAATTTTCTGTGTTTTGTAATTGTAAAGAAAAAGACTGTTCAAACTGCAAATCGTGCATCATTTTACACATAATGAAAGCTTGTTTCATGGCAATACTTTTTTTAACATTAACTCTACTGGAGCTTGAAATAACATTCGCTTTTACACTCCTGTGGCTACTCTCGAAGCGCAAGCCCCAAAAATTTACAAATGGGCCATTTTGTAATAATAATGTTGGGTAGTGAACCATGAAATGCATTTTAGGTTTTAACGAGCCATAATATTTTTTATATTGCTCTAATAAATGATGTATTTTCTCTTTTAAAGTTTGTGCATCGTGTTTGGTTACATTTTGACTAAATAAAATGTCATTTATTTCTGCTAAATAGATATAAATTTCATAGTGTTCGTCGCCTCTAGGAATTTTGTGACCGATAATAAGTCCAAAAAATCGAACCAGTGTCAACATTTCTGCTGCAGACATACTAAGATCGGACTTATTGTACAATTTTTCGAATTTTATTGGAGGAGGCTTATTGATGCACTCGCCACCGAAATCAAAATTTTTTAACAATTCATTAAATTCCTCTAATAGAAAAAAACCTTTTTCAATAAAAGTTTTCAGCAATCTATTAAAAATATACATTAAAACCCCTTCTAACCAATCATGTAGTAAATCCACTGTGACGTTTTCTAACATGTGATACCCGTTTACGCGGTGAAAAGCGCATGGCTCTTTAATTCCTGTTTTACTATAATTTTTTAATTCAAGAGCAGGTTGGTAATTTTGCAATGTACGTAGTTTAGAGTAGTCTTCAATTGTCAAAATTTTATTTACTTCACTTGAACAAACGCAAATCCTACAATAAAAATTATTCCTGAAAGATACTACGAACCCGAGAATACTGTTTAATCCAAGATTATCTCCGAGTATAAGAATCAATTGAAATTTTACACGCTTAATAACACCATTTACATTAATTGAAATACCTTCTTTGTTCAAATCATTTAATTCATTGATGAGGTTTTCAAAAACTTTGGCATTAGTACTTTCTTTGACATCAGATGAATTGAATATACTAGAAAATATAATGGAACTTAAACGTGATGCGATTTCTGGCGGAAGACAAGCAAGCATAACGTACACGGCGCCAAACTTATTGAAGCCCGCATGACTTCCAAAAGCATTTCCACATTCCAAGTCGTCATAAAACACGTATAGTGGTAAAAAAATTATTCCTGTTAAATAGGCACAATTAACTAAATGAGAATATTTATTTTTCCATAAAGTTCCTTGAACTATATTAGAAATAACAAATGTTTCATTTTTCAGCTTATCGAGGTAATCAATTATTTTATTAAAAATTCCGGGTATTTCCAAAAAACACCTTAAACTATGTTGTAAAGGGATACAAATGCCTGTCAAATTTTTTATACTTAATTTCTTTCTGCCTTTTTGAAATTTTTCAGTTAAACTCACACCAATTGAGATTTCCTTAAAATCGACCAACCCTTTACATTTTAACAAAGCCAAACGTTTATACTCTGTATTAACAGGATCACAAATAAGGCTATAACCACTAAAACATCTTATAATTTTTCTTTTACTCAATTCGGAAATATTTTCATTCTCTAAAATATGTAAAATATTTTTTTCAATTTGAGGTATTAGTATTTCCTTTAAAAACTTATCAAAAAAAATTATAAATGTATCTACAATATTTCTAGGTAATTTGGGATTAGCGTAAAGAGCTAAAATAAAACTTAATAGCGTGTTTAAAATAAACAAAAAATCCATTTTTACTGAATAATTAAGATAATTCAATTTTGCATTAAAAAAAATTTATGTTTTGACTTGTTTTACTTTTAACATTAAATAATATAATTTTTTCAGATTAAATTCATATTTTTACAACGTTACTTTATCTAAAGATTCAATGAGTGCTCTAACATGTGAACTTATTGATTTTAGATCAAAGTTGTAAACTGCTTTGTGAATGAATCCCCAAGGAAAATCTGCTATGACCGGAAAAGCATGTAGAGCTGTTAAACACTTATAGCAACTTTGAACAGCTTTTAACGGATTATTTTCAAATGGATACAAATATCCATTAAGACAAAAATATGTCTTAAAATTAGTCAGAGGGCCGCAAAAGATTATGTAAGGAACGACTTCTTCGCCAGTTGATTTAGTCCAATTTTCAAACGAAACTCGAGATTCTAATAAATCATCTTCTTCCTAAAAAATAAAAAAAATAATTATTTAATCCATGAGTCTATTAATAGTATTTTTGTAAAAGAGATTGAAGTAATAATATAAGTTATTCGGAACTAAGAAAATATTTTTGAAATTTTAAAATCGCGATAAAAAACAAAATTAAATTCATCAATCTTAAAGCGTGGTAACGCTTTTGCGACGAGTGAGTTTACACACAGACTGCCGTGACAGTGACTAATTACATACATTTTGTTTCAAATACTTCAAATAATTTCCATAAATTTTAATCATACACACCTCTACATGTAAAATAAATGACCTTGAAATTTCCTCTCTGCTTGCAAAAGTTTTTTTTTTATTGATAACTACTGACTTTCTTACACCTGGGCTCAATGATATAATAAATATTGCCAAAATATCATTGGAAACTCCATCAACTTTATGTTTAGAAAGAAAACCAGAAATATCAGAATTTTTGGTTTTTTTAAATTTTGCAACAATATTCTCAGCAACTTTTGGCCAATTATCACAGAACAAAGTAGGATACTTAAAAGTACTGTTAGCAGGAATCACATTGGATTTTTCAAGGTTTTTGATAAAAGTTGAAAAATCTTGCTCAAGCTAAAAAAAAATTTTAAGTTTATTTATTATTTAATATTTGTATGCATAAAAAAAAATTAATATAATTACCAAAATTAAACCTGTAGGGTACTTCAAGCACTCAAATTCAAAATAAGTCTCTAAAGAACAAGTTTTCTTTTTTTTTTCTACATGGGTAAGTTTTTTCATTCTTTGTTCATACAATTTTTCCCATGCACTAGACTTGACATTAATAGTATAAAGACTTTGGTTTGCATCAGTTAGACAGATACTCCCATCGTAAAGATTCATTTCCTTCATCAACAGGAATATCAGCTGATTGATCGATAGTGTCTATCACACCTGCACTTTTTGCCTCTCTTTGAGTATTTTTGTAAAAGTTTATGTAAAATCCTCTAGCCTGCTTATATACTCCCGCATCGTTGGTGTAAGGATCTTGATGAACCCTTCCTGGATCTAAGACTGGGAAAAGTTCTCGTTTGTTGCAGCATCCACTGAAAGTCTGATAGCTTTAGACTGCAAAAATTTTGAAATTATTTGGTACATATTTCAATTCAAAGTTAATAAATCTAAGAGTGAATCTCTATTAAAAATAAATTGATAAGTTCATGCAACTAGTACTTCAATTCATTAGGTTTAATTGAAAAATGTGAGAATACAGAAGATGCCATTATTAGAAATTAAAAAAAGATACACTTACGAGTATCGATTACCCATAGCTCTTTCCATTTTGTGCAAAACAAATATTTCTTTTAAGCATCCCACATCGACTTCCCCTGATTTTTTATAATTTCCTAATATAATTTTACCACGCAGGGAGGAGTTTAATAAGTCGTACAACTCATTCTGAACAAGCACTCTTTCTATATAAATGTCAAAAGGATATATATAAAGATGCAGTGGGAAATATAAGTAGGAGTAAATTCATTATGTTAATGAAATAGGAGCACCTTGAGGAATTTCAGCTTCATTTGCTGCATGTACAGTAGGGGTATCTATTTCTACGTCCATAGCTTCTAAAGCTAAATGATATTTATCTATGAATCTTATGAATGTTTGAGAGTAGCCCATTGACTCTAAAATAATTGAGTCACTCATAGAAAAAAATTCTTCTTCACACATCCCTGTTACAAACAAATATATACATGCACTTCATTCAGCAATTTATGTAAGCAATGAATAATGTTAATGATAGTTAGTATATTGAAAAAGTTTGCTTTGAAAAGACTCACTTTTTAAAATAAAGCAGAAATAATAATAATAAAATTCAGGCGATAGTCATAAGGGGAATTGCAGAATTTGCGAAAAAAATGATTTAAAATTTAACTAAAACGAAAATGAAAAAAGATAAATAAAAGCTCACACTTTAGGAATGAAAAAATAAATCATGCAGGTAACTTCTTTTGAAAAAAAAACCATGTATATAATTTTTTACTTTTACTTTTGAGACTATACTAAAAATTTGTCTAAATATAACTCTTCAAATTGAGTACTTAGTCTTCATTTTATGAGAGGTAATGTTTACACTGTATTGCAGGTTACCTTCAAAAAAATGTGCACATTCTTGAAATCCATTCACTTGTAAAAACTGATCCATTTTGCGAATGTTTCAGTGTACTAATTACTATCAGTATCACAAAAAAAACTATATATTTATTTACACGAATAATTTACGCAGCACTTTTACAACATTTTAAAATAAAATTATGCACTAATGCACTCCGCGACGCATGCATATATGTATGGGAAATAATATATATATTTTTCGCGGTACGGGAGATGAAGAATACTGTCCTTCCCGCCAAGCGTGTCAGGTGATACCCACAAGTGTGTCCCTTACTACTCCGATAGTAGTAGATACTCTTTTTTGCGAGAGCAGATGCCACTCTCTGGTTAGCGCAGCAGGCATAACCTATAAGTCAGCAGACACTCTTTTTTTCTCTCGGTGGAGTGGCGTGAGTTTACGTGGACCGATCGCAGGAACACGGGTTAATTAGATTAACCCATTAAGTCCGAGGATTTTTTAAATTTTTTGTGGTTTTCAAGCTGGGAAATCTTGGCGAATTTTTGAAAAATTTATATCTAAATACCCTACCCCCCTATTTTCAAGTGTGCCCTACACGATAGTATAGTTTATAAAACTCAAAAATTCGATTTTCATTTGTTTATTTACAAAATAAATAAAAAAAAACAATGTTTTTTAGCTTTTTTTTTTTTAATCGAAAAATTGAGTGGTAAAAATTTTTTTTACACACTTAAAAATATGATCACAGGTGATCATGGATTTCAAAGTTTCCAAATCTTCTTTAAAATTGCAGCTGCGATTTTTCTAAGCAAAATGGCAGCCAAAAACCTGAAAAAAATCGTGTACAGCAATACAGCAGTCGAAGGCGAAAAAAAAAAAAAAAAGTAATTAAACAATAAAAAATACCACCATTTTCTACGTTAAATTTTAAGAACAAAATATACTTGTCTTTTTTTCATTGGGGCCACCGTTTTTTCATAAAAATTCGTTGAAGTTGGGATTATCATGATATAACCACTGCAATTCTTTTTCCTGCACCTGTAGCGAATTTATCTAGCAATTAGATGGAAAAAAATATCGAAATAGAGGTTTTGGTTCCGCTGATTACGAATTTGAGGTCCAATGTGCGATATTAGAATAATTGGGCCTTATATTATAGGACCCAAAAACCAAAATCGACTAATGAAAAAATAAAAAATACCTTCATTTTCAACGTAAAATTTTAAAATCAAAATGAACTTGTTGTTTTTCATTAGGATCTTGGTATCCTGGCGGATTCTCCTAATTCTTTAGAATCCGCTAGGTGGCGTACCGTTTAAACAATATACAAATAAATAAGGTGACAAAAGTGAGTAAAGAACAGTTGGTCAAATGACATTTTTACCCTGGTAGATGATAAGTTCCACCAGGGCCGCTGCTCAAAGACTTTGGCTAATAATTTTCAAGCTACTGCATACTATAGAGATAAGTAATTTGCAAAATTTTGAAATCAATTCAATCTTTTGTGATTGAATAATTTCAAAAGTTTCAATATGAGACAAAAGCGTAATAGACCAGATCCACCTCCTGATTTAGATTCTGATTCTGAATCGGAATTTCAATGTTTCAGTTCAGATGAGGAAGAGGAGGATCGCTATTGCTTACCGGATCCAAATTATTCTGGAGATGATAGCTATTCAATTGAATTGCAGTGGTTATATCATGATGATCCCAACTTCAACGAATTTTTATGAAAAAACGGTGGCCCCAATTAAAAAAAGACAAGTATATTTTGTTCTTAAAATTTAACGTAGAAAATGGTGGTATTTTTTATTTTTTTATTACTCATTTTTTTTTTTTCGCCTTCGACTGCTGTATTGCTGTACACGATTTTTTTCGTCGCAGGTTTTTGGCTGCCATTTTGCTTAGAAAAATCGCAGCTGCAATTTTAAAGAAGATTTGGAAACTTTGAAATCCATGATCACCTGTGATCATATTTTTAAGTGTGTAAAAAAAATTTTTACCACTCAATTTTTCGATTAAAAAAAAAAAAAGCTAAAAAACATTGTTTTTTTTTATTTATTTTGTAAATAAACAAATGAAAATCGAATTTTTGAGTTTTATAAACTATACCATCGTGTAGGGCACACTTGAAAATAGGGGGGTAGGGTATTTAGATATAAATTTTTCAAAATTTTCGCCAAGATTTCCCAGCTTGAAAACCACCAAAAATTTAAAAAATCCTCGGACTTAATGGGTTAATGATAAAATGTAAATTTTAATAATTTCAATTAACAATAATAATAAATGAATCAAAAATTTACATAATATTCCAAATTAATTCTATCTGATTGTTTACAAACAATCGGATAGTCTGCTTGCTGCAGCGCGCCAAAAGAACAAAGGCTTGGACTAACTCCGATACAAAAATCTAAGTACTTCCTGTACTTCGCACATACTCTGACTCTAATCATCACACAAGCAAACCTACAATGTTCAACCGCTACGCGGACTTACTTTTCTAGCAGGTGCACCTTCGCTTGATGTAACAATAATTATAATAATTACGACCAGCCCGAATGGCTTTACACAAGACGACAATGCCTTCCAAGGCCGCACGCTGACTTTCCGTCAGATATTCGTCTTCCCCGCTCCGATCCAATGACAACTGGATCACAGGAAAATCTACACAACTTCTCACTGATAACTTTATCTAACACACTCCAATAAAGTTATCTAACAACACAAAAAAGTAAATTCTATATTTGCTCTCGGACACACGTGTGATCGCGCCAAGCGCCGAGGTTAGAGTACTGCTGATCGGTAGATCTCGTCATCACCTGACTTACCGATCCGCATCTGCGTTCCAAACAGTTAACGCCGAATTCGAATTTAATCAACGCGCTAGCTGTTACAGTCCCCTCCCAGAGGTGACGTATCCGGGATTCGTTACCTCGACAATCCCAAGAACGCAGCTTACTTAAGTAGGGATTACGTCAATTCCCATATCGTCACAGGGCCTAGATTAAAACAATCCCCATAACACCTGATCGCACGCTACCTGACACTTGCGAGTGTCAGGATTTTCGGACGCATCCCTCGGTGGTTGAATTTCCTCTTCCGACGGTTCTTGCTCCAGTCTTGCGATCCAAGTTTCCAGCCAGATATTGTAATTACCGACTGACTGGTTAATCAAGTCGTTGGGCTTACAATCGCCAAGCCCGTCATCCACGACTCCTAACCTTAAAAATTTTCTAGGTTTTTCTTGACTTAAAACCTCACTCAATCTCCAGCCGTCCAGCTCTCTGACCAGATAGTTTATGGCTGCATCAGTCAGATTCTTCCTCAGCAAACACTTGTCGGCCTGACCGGTTAACCTTGACTTCGTTAATTCGGTCGTAACCACGGCTGTATCTTTAAGGTTAAATTTCTTAATAACCCACAATTGAATTTTCCAGATACCTGCTGCCATCTTATATTTACTAGCTTGCTCAGTATTTATCTGACCAACTGGACAAGTTGGGTGCCATCTCCGAGTGGAGGCTCGGCCGCAACTTTGGCGGAGTAGAATTTATGACTTTCTACTCCACCGGTTGTTCGTTTTCCGGCCGTTCAGGACAACTAAACCTTATGTGCCTTCTTTGCCCGCATTTCCAGCACTTAACTGGAGAACCTTTGCCAGGACTTCCCTTACTTCCATCACTCTTACTCGATCCTGGAGATGAGCTTCTAGCCTCTTCGTCATCCGTCGACTTACGTCTTGCTTTGGTCCTTCTGGCCTTGTATGAACCTTGGTGCCTTGGATCCGTAGGCTTTCCAAACGACACACAATTAGTCTCGAGTTTGTTAAGCACAGTCTCGAGGCGGCTAATAACCGAAGTCTCAGCAGACCTGCCTTCCACAGCCGTTGTGGCTATGTTAACTTTCGGTATTCTATTAGCTCGATCATCTCTATAAGCCAGATTAGGCCATACTGACGTAGACGGTGATGGAGGTGGCTTATACACCGATTCCATATTGGTAATTCTCTCGACCTCGACCGCTTGGCTTAATAAGCCTTTAATTGACTTAACCTCTTCACGCCTGATCTGTCTACGCAATCGAGGCAACATGTTCGTCAACATAAAGTCAATTTGTTCTCTCTCGGTCGGTATCGGTCTAATTTTTAGCAAATAAGACGGCAAGCATGTCAAGCAGGTTCGCACCGGCTCGTTTTCACCTTGAGTCCGGGTTGTTGCTTCCATCCTTGCGGTCTGCTGGTAGTCTCCAACTCCGTA
The DNA here is from genome assembly GCA_038277355.1 of Encarsia formosa. NCBI lineage: Eukaryota > Metazoa > Arthropoda > Insecta > Hymenoptera > Aphelinidae > Encarsia > Encarsia formosa. The sequence continues at coordinate 39,445,893 of CM076184.1, read as the reverse complement.
CCACTCACGAGCTTCTTGACAAAAGTTCTCCCATGAGTTGATCGTGTCTCGCACGTTACGGAACCACGTAGCTGCTACACCGGTTAGCATCATTGGTAATGCATCCAGTAATTGAGAACCGGTCAAACCAGCGAGTCTATTGTATTCTTCTATTTGCAATAAAAATTGTTCAATACTAGATTCGCTATCGCCGCTGAATCTAATATTCCATCTTCAAACAATAATGCCGACGTCGATTGGCTTCATCGGATTGCCTTGAGCCTGGATTGACTCCTGGGTGGCTAAATCAGCCGTCTGCCCATGGCTTCTCAACTGTTCGAGCTCGGCTTGCAAGGCCTTAATCTGTTGTTCCAGCTTTTTTTCTTTGTCTTGCCTCACAACTAGAGGACTGGAACTATTCCTCGCTTACCGCACTGTCGTCTCGCAAAAATTGACCCTAGTGTGCGGTACATGGCCGTCGGTCGAAATACTGCAGTCGTTCAATGAGTTTTGCATTTCCGGCCTTATTGTCGAGGAAACCGGGCCCCCCGGTCCCCGGTTCCGATCTGGCTGGCGGTACCTATCAGCCTCCATTGCTGCCAATCTTGCCCTGGTGTCCTCACTTGACCTTTTCAACGCCTTAAGCTCTTCTGCCACCGCTGTTATGGCTTTGAGCACCTCGGCGTTAATGTCGTCCTCCCGGTCCAGTTGTCCATGCTCAGACTAATTCCCCCGTTCCAGGTTTCGATCATGCTCCAGAATGCCCGAGTATTCCTCCTGGAGTCTTGAAGCCGCCTCTCAGACTATTTCTTCGTCCATGAGGACGGCAAAGGGGTGTGTACCGCTTGTGGTGTAGTTTGGATCGATTATTGTCGATCCAGACTTCTCCCACATTGTTGTCGCTATGAAGGTGGCTCTTAGACTTTCGAGGCTTGAGCTCAAGCTCATTCAAAGCCTCTGACACGACATCTGCCACTTCGGCCACGATCCACGAAAAGACCAAGTCTTCCTTTGTAAGTTCCTGCATCATAACTGCGTCCGATATCACCTAGCTTACAAAGAAAACAGTACACTAACCCACGTGACAGTTTCAACACGCTCTAACTTATTAATATTTTACATAAAATATATATCTCGCAATCCTGAAATAGATAACAAAATTTCAATTATATTTCTGAGTTATGTTAAAAGAAAAAAATAAAATAAAATAAAAAAAAAACAACTTAATCCACCGATCTCAACCAACAATCCGAAATGACCAAAAGGCCCACCAACCACGCTTGGTTTTAGCAAAAACTCCCGATTGGCTAAAAAAACGAATTACCCGTTGAAGCCAATATAGAATCAACTACAAGTGTCAAAACCCGATTTTTCAACTCAGAAATATAAATCACAGTTGTTAACGAACGTTAGTCGATAACAGCCTGTATGAAAAATAATATTTCACAATAATCATACAATAAATTAATATTATTCAGCGCTCTACTCTCGCTACTGTCACGTATAGGTTCTGCTTGGTGGAGTACTTACTCACAAAAAAAACCAAAAAAAAAAACAAGTCAAAGTCGAAAAACGCCGCTCGAAATATCCGCGTCGGAGTTAAATTACCAGGCTATGCCTAAACAAACACCTTACCGTATGGCAACACGGTTTAATCAAAACAACTCCGATGTGAATTCAACTTCGAGATGCAAAACTCTCAAACCCGGAAAAAAGAGAAAAAAAAAAAATTAACGATTTTAACTAAAATCCAACAAGTACCCGCACTCCACTGAGCAATTAACAGGAAAAAAAAATTCCTCGACTTGCTGTGTTACAATGTAGCAGCAGCAAGCTCTGCCTTTGTCTTTATCCTAAGATTAACTCTGCCGACCGACCTTGAACCCCCGCCGGTCAGCGCACACTTGCGATCACTCACACTAACCAATAACCTTTGTTTTGGTTACCTAACTACCCCCACGTTGGGCGCCAATTGTCACAGGGCTCGAATTAAGGAATTTAATTCCTCGGAGGATCGTGATTGAACACGAGAACCCGCAGCGATCGTCGTCCGCACTCCTCCGGCCTGATGACAAAATGCACTTTATGTGCACACGACAATCCGTCGATTTTTCTACAATACCTGAAAAGAGGGGGGAAGACGCGTACGCGAACTAATGCTTTTATTACGCGGCGCGGCTGCTCTCCTTCGTCGGTAGTGGCGTGAGTTTACGTGGACCGATCACAGGAACACGGGTTACTTAAATTAATGATAAAATGTAAATTTTAATAATTTTAATTAACAATAAAAATAAATGAATCAAAAATTTACATAATATTCCAAATTAATTCTATCTGATAGTTTACAAACAATCCAACCCGAATGACTCGAAATCTTAAGTCGACGAAAATTGATTCTACAAAAATAAAGTTCGTCGTCTGTGTTGTGGTCGCTATCAACACACCGACGCACACACACACTCTCGCGCTAGTCTGCTTGCTGCAGCGCGCCAAAAGAACAAAGGCTTGGACTAACTCCGATACAAAAAATCTTAGTACTTCCTGTACTTCGCACACACTCTGACTCTAATCATCACACAAGCAAACATACAATGTTTAACCGCTACGCGGACTTACTTTTCTAGCAGGTGCACCTTCGCTTGATTGTAACAATAATTATAATAATTACGACTAGCCCGAATGGCTTTACACAAGAAGACAATGCCTTCCAAGGCCGCACGCTGACTTTCCGTGAGATATTCGTCTTCCCCGCTCCGATTCAATCACAACTGGATCACAGGAAAATCTACACAACTGCTCACTGATAACTTTATCTAACACACTCCAATAAAGTTATCTAACAACACAAAAAAGTAAATTCTATATTTGCTCTCGGAAACACGTGTGATCGCGCCAAGCGCCGAGGTTAGAGTACTGCTGATCGGTAGATCTCGTCATCACCTGACTTACCGATCCGCATCTGCGTTCCATAACAGTTAGCGCCGAATTCGAATTTAATCAACGCGCTAGCTGTTACAGCTTCAAAAATTGAAAAAGTTTCAAAATTACTGATAAAAAACAGAGTTTGGTGGATTTACTCATATATTTCCTTCTTTTTTTTCTGTAACGATTTGTTCAATCTGAACATCCATGAGATTTCAAACTTTGAATTCAAAATACTCGAAAAGTGACAGATTGCGGTTACCTACCTTTTTGCTTATAATAGCAGAGTAGTAAAAAAGGGGCAAGAAATTTTTTTAAACCCTGCTAAAGTTATACTTTTTTATCATAAGCAAAAAGTTTGATAGGTTGATGACTTTTATTAGTTTTGATTTTTGTAAAATTATAATTTAATTCTAAATAAATCATTAAAATATCCATTTCTTAATCATATAATTATCCACGATCACTTTATTGATATTAAGTTGTGATATTCAAAATTTAAAATTCAATTTTTTAATTTTGCTCTTCAACCGATCATAACACGAATAAAATGTTTTTAAGGTTCTTTTTTTTTATTTTATGGTTAATGATGATTAATGATGATGATGATGATGATGATGATGATGATGATGATGATAATGATGAATGTACATTCATCACACTTATGGTCAAATGTTGGATAGATAAACAACATCAATATTAAAACCTCAGTTGTCATAGCAACCTCTCTGTACATGAATTCACTCAGTATGAAAACGACTGCAAACATTTTGTTATTATTTAAAAAAATATATTTACATTTTTTTTGGGCAAAAAAAAGTAAGAAAAAATTATTCATTATTTTTCCAATATTTTAATTAAAAATCTACACTAATAATAATAACTAATACTTGAAAAATTCAATCTTTAAAATTTATGATTTGAATTTTATCGTCTCAGCCAATCACGTCACGAATAAAATGCTGACATTCTTTTTGGGTTCTCTCTTTTATAAGGGGATATTATTCTCAAACCCCGTGGAATGGGCCGGAATTATAGGATTGGCTAAGGGCAGCAGTAAGGGCAAAATAATTCATCGCAGTTCTAATGAGGCAGTGAAAAACTATGTAGCATAGCTTTTTTTTAATGCGTTCACAGTATACTAACCCATTACAACTGCGATGAATTATTTTTCTCTTATTGATGGCCTAAGCCAACCCTATAATTCCGGCCCATTCCACGTGGTTAGAGAATAAAATGGTACCTGAATTCATAATCAGCGATCCTAAAGACCCCCCGAGATGATTAGCCCATTAAAACCGCGATGAATAATTTTACCCTTACTGCTGCCCTTAGCCAGCCCTATATTTTTTGCCCTTTCCACGTGGTTTGTGAATAAAATGGTAACTGAATTCATAATGAGCGATCCCAAAAACCCCCTGAGTACACTAGCCCATTACAATTGCGATGAATTATTTTGCCCTTATTGATGCCCTTGCCCAACCCTCAAACCTGTCCTATAATTTTTAACCCTTCAATTATATAGCGAAGGGTCTTATCACTATTAATTTCGATCTTAAAATCTTGCAGTAAGTTTTTTTTTTTTTTTAATTTTTCAAGAAACATTACATCGAGTCTCTTTTATCATAAGACTGCAAACCCTCCGTTTGGGGGTGGAATATCTCGAAAACTATGAACTTTTGAGCTTGGCGCCCGTGGAGACTTTTTTTCTACTGATCAAAGTCTATAATTTCCGAAAGTTTTAGAAAATTTGACCAAAAGCCAATTTACATTAGGAGTTTACCTGGGTCCAAGCTTTGGTGAGGTAGGATGCCCTAGATCGCTTGTTCCAACTCGGACATCCAGGCCGGGACAGAGATCTTGCACAGGCCTCAGTGCGTCTGTGCAGTTCATACCTACACGGCCTGTGCAGGTTCAACATGCACGTTGCCTGGTGTTAGTGTGCACTGACCGTGTAGGTGTGAGCTGCACAGACGCACAGGAGGCCTGTGCAAGATCTCTGTCCCGACCCTTAAAGGCCGACTAAATCCTCTCTGATACTGTGACTTTAAGTAGCGGGTCCGATCCAGAGTAATAAAGTCGACTGATGCCAGACTGGAAAAAGTGTTTAAGGATAGAAATCAGGGAAGTCGCAGAGAAACGTACAAAAGAGAGGAAAACTATAGGAACAGTAGTTGTGATGTGTGCGTGCATGTGTGTGTGTGCGCGCGCGTGTGGGCGTGTGTGTGTGTGGACTGAATAAGCCGTGGGTTTAAATAATGAAAAGACAGTACAATCATTAACAATATATTTTAATTGATTCCAAAGTTTTTACAATGGCACTAGGGCCGTTATTAAGCTTGTGTGCAGAACGAGGTTAGCTGTTGCTCGTGAAGTGGCTGGCACAAGACTGAAAGCGGCGCCTGGCTATGCATGGCTTGATTGTTCACGACGCCGGTCGACAGTCGTGGTTAAAGTTGCTGCTTGCGCTTGTGTCTGCACGGAACGTTCTGGGGAGCGATCCCCACAGCCACTCCCCCTCCAGAGACCTTCGCAGGTTGAAGCAGCGTAGGGAATGATACCGGCTTCGTTCTTCGAGGAGAGGATATTGTCAATGCAGCTGGGGCCGAAGTTGTTGGAGTCGTCAGCTCTGCAGCAGGTTCCATAGACCGCTCGCATGGTTCCGGAAGATGAGGCGTTTCCAAGTCGGTGGTGGCCAGGTACGCCAGTTTCAGGTGGTCGGTGGATACGACTCTCTCTCTGCTGTTACCTCGTGAGAGCCAGTGTACGGAGGTTCTAGAGGCTTCTTGACGGTGTTCGACTTTAGGAAGACAAGCGAGAAGGTTTTGAGGTGTTTGAAGGTGAACGGTCGATGTTTGGCATGGTCTGAGGCTGGCATTGACTTGATTTCCCGCATGAGGGTTTGCAGCTACTCCAAGAAGCTTCTGGGGTTAACTTCTCTCGTACTATGGGTGAAAAATTTTCCTGGCACGTGTAGAGTGGAACCGAAGATCATTTCGGCCGGTGATGCTTGTAGGTCTTCCTTGAAGCAGTTGCGCAGGCCAAGCAGGACAAGGGGTATGCGTTGTGGCCAAGGAACCTGACCCTCGCACATGAGAGCTGCCTTCAAGGTGCGGTGGACACGCTCCACCATTCCGTTGGACTTTAGATTCCAGTGTATGGTGTGGATGAGCTTAGCCCCAATCATTCGTGCAAGAGCCGCCTGGAGTGACGACTCGAATTTTTTGTCCTAATCAGTGGTGATCTCGATTGGGCAATCAAATTTCGAGAACCCAGTGCTGGTAGAAGCTCACCACAACGGTCTCTGCCGTGATTTCCGACAGCGGAACTGCTATAGGCCACCTCGAGAACCTGTCATCATGAGGCAGTAACGTAGGTTGCTTACCTGCTGCATGATGATAATGTCCAGATTGACGTGCTCGAAGCGGTTGCTGGGCACGTGGAAGGTGTTAAGTTCGGCTCGATTATGGCGACTGACCTTGAACCGTTGGCATGGTTCACAAGATCGAGCCCAATGGTCGACGTCATCCTTGATGTTGCAGGCGATTGAAGAGCCATCGATATGGAGTACCTGCAGGTCCAAGATGCCTTTGTCCAGCAGATGTTTCAGCTCGTCGTCCTTGAGCTGTGCTGCCTTAATGTCCCGAGAAAGCAAAGCAAATGGAATAGCGATTGCGTTGACTGTGGACAGAGTATCAACCACTACATTGTCCTCACCCTTTACGTGCTCCAGGGTGATATTGAATTGGAGAATGTCGTCCAGCTGGCGCTGCTGCCTTATAACTTATAATAGAATTGTAACTTATAATGTGAATTAAAATATTAACTAAAATATTTACAATCATTCTTTTACATAATTCTTTCTTTATTTTGTCAAAATTATATATTATCTAAAATATGATGTGTGTATAATAGTATCATAATAAACATTTTATTCATAGTTGATTTGAAGTTAAATCTGTTTAGTTAAAATAAATGTTTTCTATAAAATGTTTTCATGTTACCGCTACGGAGCCTATATTTCCTAAATTAGCGTTACGTAATTTATGAATGGCCCCCAACTATTATTTCCTTTACACCAAAATATGTAGTTTTTTAACGAAAGAAAAATAATCAAATTTTCATGAGGATATGTGTTGAATATGTAAGTTTTTCAACTTATATTTCTTTCCATCAGTACCCAATCTGAATTTTTTTTCTTAAAACAAAAACTTCGCTTTCTCGAAATTTTAAAAATATTGACCTAAAAAAGTCTCATAAAAACCTCAATAAGTAAAATAGTACTTATATTAATTTAGAAAAGGCTTTGATAAAATTTTTTATATTCTCTTATGAGTCAAAATTAATTTTTTATTTTTCAAAAATAAAAAAAATAATTAAATAATGTGCGCGCGTGCGCGCTGAGAGACGCTAGTGTTACCTGAAATCATAATCAGCGACCCTAAAAACCCCCTGAGTACTCTAGCCTATTACAACTGCGATGAATTATTTCGCCCTTACTGCTGCCCTTAGCCAACCCTATAATTCCGGCCCATTCCACGTAGTTAGAGAATAAAATGTTACCTTAATTCATAATCAGCGACCCTAAAAACCCCCTGAGTACACTAGCTCATTACAACTGCGATGAATTATTTTGCCCTTACCGCTGCCCTTAGCCAACCCTATATTTTCTGCCCTTTCCACGTGGTTTGTGAATAAAATGGTAACTGAATTCATAATGAGCGATCCCAAAAACCCCCTGAGTACACTAGCCCATTGCAACTGCGATGAATTATTTTGCCCTTATTGATGCCCTTGCCCAACCCTCAAACCTGTCCTATAATTTTTAACCCTTCAATTATATAGCGAAGGGTCTTATCACTATTAATTTTGATCTTAAAATCTTGTAGTAAGTTTTTTTTTTTTTACAATTTTTCAAGAAACATTACATCGAGTCTCTTTTATTATAAGACTGCGAACCCTCCGTTTGGGGGTGGAATATCTCGAAAACTATGAACTTTTGAGCTTGGCGCCCGTGGAGACTTTTTTTCTACTGATTAAGGTCTATAACTTCCCAAAGTTTTAGAAAATTTGACCGAAAGCCAATTTACATAAGGAGTTTACCGGGGTCCTTTAATCCCGACAATTTTAAAGCATAAAAGACACTCGCCAAAATAGCCAAGACTCGGGCATGAAACCACGACCTTGATATTAGGAGTCGAGCGCTCGAAGCCCTAAACCACTGCGGCTCTTGATTCTCATCAGTAAGCCCAAAAAAAATTGTTTTTATTTTGTAATTCATCAAGTAGTCTAAATGACTGCTATGAATGACGTAGTACTTATATATATCTTCCTATATTATTTAGTTATATCCAGGAGGAGCTCTTTTTTTTGGCTCCGGGAGGAGTTCTGAAAATTACGGCTCCCCCGGGAGGAGCCCCTTAAAACATGTTAAATATAAGGTTTTTTGAAGGTTTTTAGGTGCTCCTCCGGGAGGAGCTCTTAATTTTAAAAGCTCCTCCTGGAGGAGCTAATTTTAGTAGCTCCTCCCGGAGGAGCACCTTAAAACGTCAAAAACCCTTATATTTAACATGTTTTAAGGGGCTCCTCCGGGAGAAGCCAAAAAAAAGAGCTCCTCCCGGAGGAGCACCTCAAAACCTTCAAAAAACCTTATATTCAACATATTTTAAGGGGCTCCTCCCGGAGGAGCCGTTATTTTCAGAGCTCCTCCCGGAGGAGCCTCTTAAAACATCAAAAAACCTTATATTTATTATGTTTGAAGTGGGCTCCTCCCGGAGGAGCCGTAGTTTAAAGAGCTCCTCCCGGAGGAGCACCTCAAAACCTTCAAAAAACCTTATATTTAACATGTTTTAAGGGGCTCCTCCCGGAGGAGCCGTTATTTTCAGAGCTCCTCCCGGAGGAGCACCTCAAAACGTCAATAAACCTTATATTCAAGATGTTTTAAGGGGCTCCTCCCGGAGGAGTTGATTTTAAATTATAGGAGCTTCCCCTGTACGAACACCTTAACTGTAAAAAAACTGCATATTTAACCTCTTTGAAGGGCGCTTTTCCTAGAGGATTCGTAATTTTGAAAGCCCTTTCTAAAGGAGTACTTCAAAACGGTTAAAAAATATTATATTTTACATGTTTCAAGTACTCGAAGTATTTTAACTTACTATTTAATTTTTATAACTATTTTTTTAGACTCACCATGATAAAATTTTCTTTTTTCAATTTAAATCATATTCAACAATTTTACCTAAACATGTTTGAACTTTTTTTCAATACACAAACTCAACTCAAAAAACATACTAAATATTAACTATCAAAAAACTCCATATTTTATAACTATTTTTATGGGGGTTGGCGAGCGAAGCGAGCAGGGGGGTACCCCCTAATATATATATATATATATATATATATATATATATATATATTAGGGTGGAGTGAACTTTTCTGAAGGCCTTAAAAAAAAGTTAGGGGTCTAGAAAATTAGTAAAAAATTCATAATTAAAGGCAATGCTATAATTACCAGGTTAGGATGACTATTGACCTAAGCATACCGCGTTTTAACCTCAAATTATTTTACCCCTTAAAGAATGTAAAATAATTATGTTCAATAGTAAAAATCGAAAATATATGTCATTCAAGTTGACTTCCAACAGTTAGAATATAAAAATTCAAGTAAGGGTCTCAATCACAAAAACCAAATTGTTGCAAGCTAAAAATTAGAGGTTAAAAAAAATACTGTGATAATCTTTGTAAAAGTTAAATCGAATTTTATACTTGATATTTTTCGCAAAAAACGCTTCGTTTTCAAGTAAAAAATCAGAGGAGATCCCAGTTCGTCAAAATGGGACGAATAAAGCTTTTTTTTTGTTTCAATTGCAAATTTAGTCTTTTGTTATGAATTTTCGTCGTATATAAAAAGCCTTTGGGTTTTCATTTAAAGAATGTTGAGTGGATTACCTGATTTAAACTATGATGATGCGAACTATGCCCTGATCAAGTGATAAATATAAAATTTTGTCCTTCTAGCTGCGCTACTCGCGAATATCAGCTCCAATTTTTTCCAAATCATACAGTTTACAAGAAAACCTTAAAGGAAAGAAAAAAACCTCAGTTGAACCTGCAGAAAGGATTGGCGAAGGCCTGTTGGCTCCCTTAACGACTGATGAACACAAAAATCGGTCATTCTTGCTGCTCCACTCACGAAGTGCCAGCTCTGACGTTCATCAAATCACAAAGGATTTAGAAAATTGCGTAAAAAAATACAAAAATCCTTGATGAACCTTTGGAAAGGACTTGCAAGGGACCAAAAGTGCCCTTATCAAGTGATAAATCCAAAATTTCGTTCTTCTAGCTGCGCTTCTCGCAAATATTAGGTCAAATTTATTTCAAATCATAAAGTTTACAAGAATATCTCAAAGGAAAGTAAAGAATATCGCAGTTGAACCTGTGGAAAGGATTGTCAAGGGCCTGTCGATGCCCATATCGAGTGATGAAGACAAAAATCTGCCATTCTTGAATGCGCCACTCACGAAGTATCAGCTCTGACGTTTATCAAATCACAAAGCATTTTAGAAAATTGCGTAAAACATACAAAAATCCTGGATCAACCTTCGGAAAGGACTTTCAAGGGACCAAAAGTGCCCTTATCAAGTTAGGAATACAAAATTGCCGTCCTTTTAGCTGCCCTAGTTGCGAGCACCAGCTCCAATTTTTTCCAAATCATACAGTTTACAAGAAAATCTGAAAGGATAGAAAAAAAATCTCAGTTAATTCTGTGGAAAGGATTGGCAAGGGCCTGTTGCGGCCCTTATGGAGTGATGAACACAAAAATCGGTCATTCTTGCTACTCCACTCATGAAGTACCAGCTCTGACGTTCATCAAATCACAAAGGATTTGAGAAAATTGCGTAAAAAAATACAAAAATCCTTGATGAACCTTTGGAAAGGACTTGCAAGGGACCAAAAGTGCCCTTATCAAGTGAGAAATACAAAATTGAGTGAGAAAGAAAAAAAATCTCAGATAAACCTGCAGAAAGGATTGGCAAGGGCCTGTTGGCGCCCTTAACGACTGATGAACACAAAAATCTGCCATTCTTGAATGCGCCACTCACGAAGTATCAGCTCTGACGTTTATCAAATCACAAAGGATTTTAGAAAATTGCGTAAAACATATAAAAATCCTGGATGAACCTTCGGAAAGGACATTCAAGGGACCAAAAGTGCCCTTATCAAGTTAGAAATACAAAATTGCCGTCCTTTTAGTTGCCCTAGTTGCGAGCACCAGCTCCAATTTTTTCCAAATCATACAGTTTACAAGAAAATCTGAAAGGATAGAAAAAAAATCTCAGTTAATTCTGTGGAAAGGATTGGCAAGGGCCTGTTGCGGCCCTTATGGAGTGATGAACACAAAAATCGGTCATTCTTGCTACTCCACTCATGAAGTACCAGCTCTGACGTTCATCAAATCACAAAGGATTTGAAATAATTGCGTAAAAAAATACAAAAATCCTTGATGAACCTTTGGAAAGGACTTGCAAGGGACCAAAAGTGCCCTTATCAAGTGAGAAATACAAAATTGAGTGAGAAAGAAAAAAAATCTCAGATAAACCTGCAGAAAGGATTGGCAAGGGCCTGTTGGCGCCCTTAACGACTGATGAACACAAAAATCTGCCATTCTTGAATGCGCCACTCACGAAGTATCAGCTCTGACGTTTATCAAATCACAAAGGATTTTAGAAAATTGCGTAAAACATATAAAAATCCTGGATGAACCTTCGGAAAGGACATTCAAGGGACCAAAAGTGCCCTTTTCAAGTTATAAATACAAAATTGCCGTCCTTTTAGTTGCCCTAGTTGCGAGCACCAGCTCCAATTTTTTCCAAATCATACAGTTTACAAGAAAATCTGAAAGGATAGAAAAAAAATCTCAGTTAATTCTGTGGAAAGGATTGGCAAGGGCCTGTTGCGGCCCTTATAGAGTGATGAACACAAAAATCGGTCATTCTTGCTACTCCACTCATGAAGTACCAGCTCTGACGTTCATCAAATTACAAGAGATTTGAGAAAATTGCGTAAAAAAATACAAAAATCCTTGATGAACCTTTGGAAAGGACTTGCAAGGGACCAAAAGTGCCCTTATCAAGTGATAAATACAAAATCGCCGTCCTTTTAGCTGCCCTAGTTGCGAGCACCAGCACCAATTTTTTCCAAATCATACAGTTTATAAGAAAATCTGAAAGGATAGAAAAAAAATCTCAGTTAATTCTGTGGAAAGGATTGGCAAGGGCCTGTTGCGGCCCTTATGGAGTGATGAACACAAAAATCGGTCATTCTTGCTACTCCACTCACGAAATACCAGCTCTGACGTTCATCAAATCACAAAGGATTTGTGAAAATTGCGTAGAAAAACTCAAAAATCCTAGATGAACCTTCTGAAAGGACTTTCAAGGGACCAAAAGTGCCCTTATCAAGTGATAAATCCAAAATTTCGTACTTCTAGCTGCCCTATTTGCGAGCACCAGCTCCAATTTTTTGACAAGAACATCTTAAAGGATAGAAAAAAAAATCTCAGTTAAACCTGCAGAAAGTATTGGCGAGGGCCTATCAGCACTCTTACCGAGTAAGGTACCAAGTACCGATCATCACTCGATTAGAGCATAGTTCGCATCATCATAGTTTAAATCAGGTAATCTGCTCAACATTCTTTAAAGGCAAACCCAAACGCTTTTTATATACGACGAAAATTCATAACAAAAGACTAAATTTGCAATTGAAACAAAAAAAAAAGCTTTATTCGTCCCATTTTGACGTATTGGGATCTTCTCTGATTTTTTACTTGAAAACGAAACGTTTTTTGCAAAAAATATCTAGTATAAAATTCGATTTAACTTTTACAAAGATTATCGCAGTATTTTTTTTAACCTCTAATTTTTAGTTTGCAACAATTCGGTCTTCGTGATTAAGCCCCTTACTTGAATTTTTATATTCTAACTGTTGTAAGTCAACTTTAATGACATATATTTTCGATTTTTACTATTGAACATAATTATTTCACATTCTTTAAGGGGTAAAATAATTTTTTTGAGGTTAAAACGTGGTGTGCTTAGGTCAATAGTCATCCTAACCTGGTAATTATAGCCTTGCTTTTAATTTTGAATTTTTTACTAATTTTCTAGACCCCGAACTTTTTTTTTAAGGCCTCCAGAAAAGTTCACTCCACCCTAATATATATACACACACACACACACACACACACACCTTTTTTCTACTTAATATCTAACTCTGAACCTATCATCATCCCTACTATTGTGTCTGATCCTGTGTTAACCCTTGTACCTACCTACCTGCCCACTCTAGCATAACCTTGAGTCAAATACTGTGCTTAACTCCTGTACCTTCCCTCATGCCTAGCCACGTACACATACTTGTGTCTACTCTTGTTCCTAACCATTGTTACACGTTTATATCTACACTTGAATTTACTCCTGCACGTACTCTCGTGCCTATCCTTGTTCACTGAGAGAAAGAAACGGTAACTGTTACCACTGCGAGTTTATAGTTACCGAATATTCGCTTGTAAGAGCTTGAAAAATCATCAACTAATTGTCAGTGAATAATTCGGTAACTATTAGCGCACCGGTAAAATTAATACTTCGCTCAAAGCGTGAGCAATTGGAGGTTAAAAATAAAAAAAAATTTCAGTTCTAATCTAACAACTTTTCTTCTTTAACTACAAATATCAAAAGCATCTTTTTGTAAATAAAATGTTTTTTATCATTATAATTAGAATAAGTGTTTTGCAAAAATAAAATATATTGTTTGTAGTTCACGTAAAATATAGGTTAAATTGCAAGCCTGCTTCAAGGCTCCATGCGCTAACAATTACCGCATATTCACTAACAGTGCTCTCGTTCTTTTCACTTCTCGTTACCGAATGATTCGGTTACTGTTACCGATTCTTTCTCTCAGTGTTCTTATATTTGTTTCTACCTATGTAACTTTCTAGCTACTCCTGTAATGACACTCGTGTGTACTATTGTTCCTGTTCTTGTTGTTGACCTAGTACATACACCTTTATTAATTTAAGGTTCTACGCATGCTCCTGCATTTTTTCTACATCTTTCTACTCTTGCTTCTATATCATGGTGCGCCTGACACGATTTCAGTTCGATTTCCAACAGCAATAAATTTTTTACCTACCCTTGTGGCCATCCTTGCATCTACCTTATGCCTATCATTGTTTCTACTCTTGTACCTACTCTTTCAGCTACTCCTGTACCAGTTCTCATGATTACTTTTAGGTTGTGTCTAGGTACCATCGCCGTGTACCGCACACGGTACACGGTACACGGTAGCTTTTTACTTTAAATCCTATAATTTATCCCAAATAACCCACTTAAGTTTAAGAAACTACTAGTTTTTACTTTAAATCCAATTGCCCATCCTAAATAACCCAATTAAATTCACAGAGTGTTTACAATAACTCTTATTTGGTACCGTGTACCGTGCACCGTGCACCGAATACGGTACACGGCGATGGTACCTAGACACTTTCTTACTTTTATTATATTCGTTCCTACTCGTGTGCTTACCCTCGTAACAAAACTATTGTTACTATAATTGTGCATACTCTCTACCTGTGCCTACTATTGTAAATATCTCTATGCATGCCCTGGTTTCTATCCTTGCACCTTCCTTTTTTAACTTAGGTTCTACTAATTCACTTTTTCTTGTTCTTATATCTGTTTGCACTCCTGTGCTTACTCTCTTCTTAAATTTTTTATACTTAAACATCTAACCATCAACCTACCCTTTTGCTTACTCTCATGTCTACTGCTTACACTCATATCTACTCATACTGCTGTGCCTATTCTTGTACCATCTTGTCAACCCACGTACCTACCGTGTACCTAGCTTCGTGTCCACTCGTGTGATTACCCTCGTAACATAACTATTGTTCCTATACTTGTGCCTACCCTATGCTTGTTCTTACTGTTGTACCTACCTCTGTGCAAGCCCTGCTTTCTTTCCTTATACCTCACCCTTTTTCTACATAGGTTTTTACTAATTAACTTTTTCTTGTTCTTATGTCTGTTGGTACTCTTGTACTTTCTCTCTTCTGAATCATTTTATACTTAAACTTCACACCCTTATGTTTACTCTTGCACCTACCTTTATGTCTACTGTTGAGTCTATTCAGATACCTACCATCTTGTCTACCCTTGTACCTACTCTGTACCTACCCTGGTGTCCACTCCTGTGCCTATTCTCTTGCCTAACTTGTGTCTACCTCTGAGCGTACCTGTATACCTATTTTAGTGCATACATTAGTACGTATCATTGTGGCTACTCTTGTTCATAACCTTGTTTCTACTTTTGTAGCTACTCTTTTGCCTACCCTCGTTCAAACCTTTGTGGCTACCCTCGCAACAACCCTTGTGTTTACCCTTGTTAATAAATTTATTCCTATCGTTGTACTACTTTTGTAGCTACACCTGAACCTACTCTAATTCCTACCTTTGTTCTTTTTTTCGTTCGTATTCGTGTGCTTATCCTCGTACCATAACTATTGTTGCTATACTTGTGCCTACCTTGTACTTGTTCCTAAGCGCTGAACCTACTTGTGTACATGCACTGGTTTCTTTCCTTTAGTACTACTGTGCTTACTCTGTTCTTAACTTTTTTTCTACTTAAAATTCTAATCCTGACCCTACCCACGTGCGTAATTTTGAGATGATAACATGATGAATTAAATTTAAAAATTAGATAATAATTTCATGAAATTTTTTTGTTCAAATTTTTTATGAATTAAATTTTAGGTAAATGAAATAATAAACTATTATATATTAGTATTTTTCGTATCTAGAGCGTAAAATGCTACTTTACGCTCGAGGGTGATCGTAGCGCCCGAGGGTCGCTAGTTTTTACAATATTCAAAAAGTGCCTTTTGAGGTTGCAATCATTATTTTTTTTCCTATGCGCGCTTGCAGAGTGGTACTAGTGTTTCAATAAATGAACTAAATTTCTTTTTAGGATTCTATACAATAAATTGAGAATCTTTATTATCTTAAAAACAACTTTTTAAAGCTATAATCACAAAAATATCGAACTGAACTTAGTTGCAGGTTTCAAACGATATGTGACAAATTTAGAGTAAAAAATTTTTTGAACTTCGTTTTTTTTGAAATGAAAGTAAAAATTATCATTTATTAAATTATCGTTTATTATCGTCAAGATTAAAAATTGAGCGCGCTTGCACGCCGATTGAAACTAGTAAAAATATAATAATAACAACATTGTAAGTTAAAACATAATCTAGCTAGAGTTATGTTAACGAGGAGTTTTACATGACTGAGAATGTGGCGCCCCAAGTCATCGCGTTACCAAGTTGTTTTCGAAGGAAGCAGCTTCTGTTTCCACGTTCAGATGCCTAGCTTCCGCGCCTTCTCGGCAGGGTTATGAGTTTGGCCCTAGCAACCATCGTGTTTTCATGTTTTCTTGTATTATTAATGAAGTTCGACCTAATAAAGTTTTGTCATTATTTAATTGCTGCGAGTTATTATTATAAACACCACTCACAGCCCCTCTTCAACCTTATTTCTATATTGGTGACCTCGCTTTTTTTCATCTCTTTGATGGGGGCCGCCAAAATCTCTTCTCTCAGCTGGCAGAAACACTAGGTACCAACGTAAATTGCACTACATGATACCACCCCCAGTCCAATGGAATGGTCGAACGGATGCACCGCATCCTCAAGGATGCACTCAAATGTTGCCATCAAGTTTGATTAGATGCTCTGCCTAACGCACTACTTGACCGCTTGCAAGCCAGACCTCGGAGCCTCACCTGCAGAGATGCTGTACGGTACATCGCTGCGTATTCCTGGAAAGTTTTTTGTCAACTCCACCCCAACAGCTAGTCACTCAACTTTCCTCCAAAGCCTCCACCGGCTACTTTAGTCAATTCGGCCTGTTTTAGCTGCTGGGCACACGCCACACTACTCATTTTTTTCCAGGACCTGAGGACCTACTAGCACGTCTTCAAGCGAGTAGATAGTATCAGGAAGCCACTGGAACTTTCTTACACCAGACCACACCGAGTGATCCGACGTCTCGACGACAAGGTGTACGTGCTCGATATTGATGGTCAGGAGAAATCAATCTCAACGGACCAGCTGAGACCAGCTTTCATAACAGTTATTTATAACAATAATTTTTTATATAAATATTTATACCCGCAGAATTGGGGACCAGGCCAATCCAATGCACGTAAGCCTAATTCTGCAGTAACATAACTTATAAACTTCGGGCATGCGACTGCACGATTGGGGCCACAGAATTAGGGAACAAAACGCAGAATTAGGATACACTTATTTTTATTTTTCAATAGATTATTATTAGTAGACTATAAACATTTCAAGCTTCTGCAAAAGCTTTAATTATTTCAAAAGAGTTTCACTTTTGATTAAAAAAAAAGTTGATAAAAATATAAGGTGCAAAAAATTCTGCAGTAGTTCAAACTTCTGACGACAAAAAATCCGCAGAATAAGGTACCTTACCCTACATTGATGAGAAATTACATTAGTGTATTTGACAAGGCAGTTTGGACTTGTACATTCAGATTGCCGATTGACGGTGCTTCCTGAGGTACATGGGTTTAAGTTTATTTTATAGACAGACATCCAGTTTGCCGAAGACGGAGGTAATTGAGATTCATCAGAGTTCAATTCCAATTCTTCATTGATGACTTTAGATGTACTCAAAAAAGTTAAGATTAAGGCTAAATCACGAAAAATTTAAGGAAAAACAAAAAATGAATAACATTTTTGTAATCAACACATTCAAAAACCATCGTAACAAAAATTTTATTCGGATTTTCTAACAACAAAGTTATAGGTTTATCGACGCTAGGTTGTACATGGAACATGATCATTATCCTCAACTAAAGTGCCGTTTTGGGAATCATTAAATGGAAGACGATAATATTTCTTGTGAAAGTCTTTGATTTTTCAAGCAATTTTTTGACGGAGCGACTCCCCCTTAAATTACAAACCCAACGTTCAAACTGAAAGTAAAAAATAAAAAATAACTAAAAAAAAACTTTTTTTTAGGCATGCTTTTTTTTTTAAGTTTTGAAAAAAATGCTCTAAGAATGAAGAAAAAAATTGGTGTTCGTACTGCTAAAATCTTTCAATGAAAAAATTTAAGATTTAATTTAAATTCAGTAAACATACGATTTGGTTTGGGCTCAAAAAGAAAAGATAGATAGATATGTTTCATTGCTTGTACATTACGTTGTACAAAATAAAAAGCTTAAGGTAACCGATAAAATAAACATACTCTTTCATGACAATTCAAATAATTCAAAACAGTACTTATGTATTGATTTTATATAACATCCTAAATATTGAAAAGTTGTTAAAATTTAGGTACTTACCAATAAAAACAAAAATTTGATGATGCGAGTAGCGTAGTAACATTGATATTGAGACAGTCTGAAAAGATTATCAATTATCAAAATCGTTAAATAAAAGATAAATTAAAAAATTCAACTAAAGCATATAGTTATCTACACTGATAACTTCTTAAGACCGATTTTATCTCAAATTTTCCAAATCTGTAGTTAAGGTCTCAAATTTTTTCCAAAATAAAGTATGTTACTTTCAATGAAAAGAGACCTACATAATAGTTTTTCAAAAAAAATTTTGTTCGGTCATGGATTTTCAAAGTTTTTGGGTAAAATGATCGATTTTTAAAATAGTAGAAAATTTTTTATATCAAATCGTCACTATTTTTTTCAAAATCAATCTTTATCTTATTATAGCTGTTTATAGCTGTTTTCTGATTTGGGTAGAAAATTGGCTGCTCTTTTTAACCCCGTTTGTATTTTTCAAAAATATTAAAAATTGACAAAATAGCGGCATTTTTTAAAAAATAAAAAAATCTCATTTTTTTTTTTTAAATCATTATTTTTGTTCGAAAATTTTTTTGCAGATTGATCAAAGCATCTGCAATGTTTTTCAAAAGGTTTCGTATGCGCTAAATGTTTGTGGCAGTTACTGGAATTTTTCTATTGGACCTGATACCATTTTGTCCGTGGAAAAAGCGCAGCCTATATTTATAATTTGCATCAAATGATAGCTCAGGTCAAGACCTTTTCCATAATAGATAATTTCATACAGAAATATTATTCAGAGCTAAAGTAATGAGTTATTGAAGATAAATTTTTCGACCAATTGGTGTTTCAAACACGTCATAAGGTAACCTTAAACTTCCCAGCGTTGACCAGTCCTTGGTTAATACCAAATAGTTGAAAAATTTATCTTCAAACACTAATAACTTTAGCTCTCAATAATATTTCTGTATAAAATCGTAAATCGTTGGGAATGTCTTTATTCGAGCTATCATTTATCATTTAATATAAATTATAAATTTTTGGCGCTTTTTTTCACCCACAAAATGGCGTAAAAATTAACAAGGTACAAAAAAGCAAACAATTGAAAAATTCCTTTAACAAACATTTAGCGTAAAACAAACCTTTTGGAAAACATGGCAGATGCGTATGTAAATAAATATGTGAAAAAAATTTTGTGCAAAAGAATGATGTTATTGAGAAAATTATATTTTATTATTTTTTGTACATTATATTATATATAACTATAAGTGTGCAAAAGTTTATGTACACTCATAACTTTCTCAATTTTTAATCGGTTTATTTGAAATTATTAGGAGTGATTTGTTACATTTTGGAGAAGGTTTTAAGCCTAACTAGAGGTCTGTATGTCGAAAAAAGTTATAGCCGAAAAAGGGGAGATTTGAATTTTTTAAAAACCAATTGATGTGAAATTTAAAGGGATTGTTTGTGACATGGCAAAGAAAATTTTAAGCCCAAGAAAAACAAAAATGCTTCTTTTGCCTCCTCGCTTCACCACTTATTTTCCCTGCCTCCCTTGATAAACCTACTTAATATTTTCGCAGTACGAAAACATTAAGTAGATATATTAATTCTCGGTCAATCTTCAGGACAGTGTTTATGTTTGGATCGCACTGATCCGTTTCAGTAGCTTCTTAGTTGTTATAACTTGGAGAGTGTTTCTTTTTGTTTTTATTATTTTTGTATCGCGTATGGCTCCGAAAAGAAAGTCGTCTATAGGACGATCATCATCCATTGCTAAGCGTCAACGTTTATTACATCAAGAAAACGATGATGCAAGAGCAACTCGATTGCACCAAAATCAACAAAGGTCTAGCGCATACCGAAGCGCACGCCAAAATAATACACTGCAAGAACGAGTATGAAGAAAAATTTATTTTGACTCTTCAATTGATTATTATTATTTTTTTTAATATAATTTTCAGCATGTTTTTTTAGATGTTTATTTCCAATTGGTTTTTTTAATAATATCATTCGTTCTTTTTTATAAAAGTTCCTGATCTTCCAAGACGACAGTCGTCTTTGGAACGATCAACACAAGCTACGGCACGGCAACAAGAACAAAGTCCCGATGCCGGATCTACACGCATACTGCGAAGTCAACAAAGATCAAGCGCACGCCAAAATAATACACCGCAAAAACGAGTATGAAAAAAAAATTTAGTTTGACTCTTCAATTAATTTTTTTTTTTTTTTATATAATTTTCAGCATGGTTTCTTAGATGTTTAGTTCTATTTGGTTTTTTTAATACTATCATTCATTCTTTTTTTTTTTTTTTTGGTTTCTAATATCTCAAAAAGACAGTCGTCTTTGGGACGATCAACACCAGCTGCTGCACGACTTCTACTATCACATCAACAAGAAAGTGAACATGCAACAGTTACTTGACTGCAGCAAAATCAACAAAGATTAAGCGTACGTAGAGTCAACGCAAGAATGTCTCAGGTTACACTCATACATTAGACAGAAAAAGAATACAACGCATTTAATTAAAATCGATCAATTGATTATGAATCAGAGAATTCTCTTTCTATTGGTTCGATGTTTGTAGTTTGTAAACATTGTTCGGCAAAAAAGTAGAAAAATGAAAGAGATGGAATATGCTGCGCTGCAGGTAAAATACATCTAGCACAGCTACAAACACCTCAAGAATTTCTACAAGCTCTATTATTTGACGATCATCCTGAATCCTCGCATTTTCTTAAATTGATACGCTGTTACAACTCTGCATTTCAAATGACGTCGTTTAGTGGAAAAGTTTCTAATGAAGCTAATTACATGCCTAGTTTCAAAGTGCACGGCCAAGTTTATCATCGGATTGGTTCGCTGATTCCTGCGACAGGCCTTGCACCTCAATTTTTACAGCTGTATTTTTTGGGTGATTCAGCAGAAGAAGCCCGGATAAGATGTAACTTAAACACCAATTTATGTTCACACATTGTTGCAGGTTTGCAGAGTATGCTTCACGAACATAATCCTTACATCCGAGATTTGAAAACTATTCTCGAACGTCAAGATATACGCAACTTGCAAGTTGTCATTAACGCTGATAAAAAGCCAGCAGGTGAACACTCAGGTTGATTTAACGCCCCAGTGAATAATGAAGTAGCTGTTGTTTTAGTTGATCAACATGTCGGTGATAAACGAGACATCGTTCTAACCACTAAAACTGGTGTGTTGCGTCGAATTTCTGAGGTTCATCGATCTTACGATTGCTTACAATATCCACTCTTACTTTGTTCTGGTGAAAATGGTTACACAATTTCGATACCTTTACTAAATCCTGCCACAAAACAACCGACAGGAAAGAAAGTTAGCAGTGCCAATTTCTATGCTTATCGAATTATGGTCAGTAGCAATCAAATAAATCATTAACTGTGTTTGAGATTTCGCGCCTACTTTTGACAACTATACTGGTCAGCTGAGCGACGGACGCCACCAAAGTCCCGGCTGCCGACATCCGCCCGCACCAGTCTCGCTCCGCCCGTGATCGCGGCCTCATCGCATCACGGGTCTTGCGAGGGCGACTTGGTTCTACGCCTTTGCTCGGCATTAGTCTAAGTTTAGTAGCCCTAGTTCGGCATTCTGTATAAGTTTAGTAGCTCTTGTTCGGCATTCTAATTAGTATAAGTTTAGTAGCCCTAGTTCGGCGCTCTGAGAGTTTGAGTCCTCCCGGTCAAAACGGCGAGGCCCTCGATTCTCATGTATATAGTTAACATAGAATATAGTTAATTTATAGTGTTTGTTATAAAAAATGCTTCAAGTTATTTATTTAACCCCCTAAAATCGCACTCCTTATCCTCGAGTTGATGGACTCGATAAAATCCATCTGGTCCTTCGGTAAATAAGCCCTCAATTTCAAAAATTTGGTCCTAATCGAACCCGATGAACTACCCTATTGTGCAGTCTTCATTATGAAAGTGTGTGACTTTTAGTGCTGAAGTGAAGTGCTTTTTGAAAACTGCCTCTTGCTACCCTCGAGAGCAAGCAGAAACTTAAAATAAGACTGCCATCGAAGCAATCGGCCATCATCCGCCATCCATTCAAGCACACTGCAAGAAGCGCCGTGCACGCATAAAAACGAAGGAAAGCGGCCATTTTGTGCTTCGTCGGTCCTGCTCGGCAGAAGCAACTAAGAAACTTGGCTCTGGACACAGAAGCAGCAGTGACGTCATTCACAGCTCCGAGCAGCGAAGTTGTGACGTCAGACCATCTGACCCCCCATGGTTGGGTCTTCGGCCACGCCAGGCACAGCAGTCGGCGCGCGCAGGCAGTGGTGCCAAACCCCCCACAGTTTAACTGACACACTAAGTTTAGAAGCCCTAGTTCGGCGCTCTGAGAGTTCGAGTCCTCCCGGTCAAAACGGCGAGGCCCTCGATTCTCATGTATATAGTTAACATAGAATATAGTTAATTTAAAGTGTTTGTTATAAAAAGTGCTTCAAGTTATTTATTTAACCCCCTAAAATCACACTCCTTATCCTCGAGTTGATGGACTCGATAAAATCCATCTGGTCCTTCGGTAAAGAAGCCCTCAATTTCATCAGTCATATTTTTTATTTAAAAGTTAACAAGTTGATGGAATATTTTAAAAAATTCAAGATTCGGTACACTTAAATGCTATTTGTATTCGACAGAATGGCAAAAACGGGGTCTCCCGCATGCCCACATCTTGCTATGGATGGAACGGTGGATAATGCCGGATGATGTCGATAAATTTATTAGCGCTGAAATTCCCAATAAAGACTATGATCCGAAATTATTTGAAATAGTTACGAAATCAATGATTCATGGGCCTTGCGGAACTCTGAATTCAAACTCCGTATATGGTTGACGGTAAATGCAGTAAAAAATTTCCTAAGCAATTTGTGCGTGAGACTCAGACGGATAATGATGGATATCCTACTTATCGAAGACGTAGTCCTGAATACGGTGAGCAAACGTTTACAATAAGGTTAAAATCTGGAGCAGAATGTGAAGTCGATAACAGTTGGGTTGTACCCTAGTGCCCACTTCTCTCGAGACTATTTAATGCGCATATCAACGTTGAATACTGTCACTTGGTCAAATAGATAAAATATAGATGCAAATACGTTAACAAAGGAAACGATCGGGCTACTTTACGAGTGGAAGCGAATAACAGCAGTCAAACTAATGAGAGTGAAATGTCGAATCCAAATGACGAGATTATGATGTATCAAACTGGTCGTTACATCAGCTCCTCTGAGGCTACATGGAGACTTTTAGCATTTCCTATTCACGAGCATTATCCAGCAGTATTTTCATTGGACATTCATTTAGGAAACGGGTAACGTGTATACTTTACTCCTGAAAATGTGGAGAATATATTACAGCGCCCACCAAAGTCAACTCTTCTATAGTTTTTTACATTGTGTCAAAATGACGAGTTTGCGGGAACGTTGCTGTATCCGCAGATGCTACAGTATTACACTATTAATAAATGCACAAAGGTTTTTATACGGCAAAAGCAGGGAAAACCTGTTGATGGATGTATTGGGGTTTTTAGGGTTGATGCTTTGGGCCGAGTGGTTACAATACACCCAAATAACGCCGAATGCTATTATCTGACCGCATGCGCGGTCCAAAATAGATATTTTTCAACTTTGATTTTTATCTCGAAATCTAAGAAGGCTAGAAAAACGCGGTTTGTGGCAAAATTTTGGTGACAAAAAATGTGGTTCAAGCATATTTTTTTAAATCATTTTTGGCACCAAATTCAAATTGTTAATGCTGTTTATCGAATTTTTTCCCTAAAAAATTAGATTAAAAAAAACGGTGATACATACCTCTCTAGAAAAAAAATATGTCATGTATTTTAAGAAAAAATAGCTTTACAAATTTTTTCAAGTTTTTTGAAGTGGTAGAAGACACTTTTTAGGCCAAATTATTGAAATTTTTTATCTAAATTACCACCTACCGGCTGCATTGTCATGTATCGATCCCCATAAAGATCCCATATTCCCAAGTTGCAACAGACTTACTTATAATCCGCCTAAAAGGAGTTAGGGAGGGGGCCACGGAAATTGCAATTAAGCATTTTGCTAGCCGGCACCTCCGCTCTGCTCGAACAGGTGGGGCGAAGTAGCTTCCCTCGCTGCTTAGCCGCGCTCCCAAACCACTCTCGTCCCCGACACTCGAGTGGTTCGACCGAAAGCTAGCAGCGATCGAAGACCACGTGCAGCACACCTGGACAAGCAGAGCCGGATCAGGCAAGGATCCGTCAGTGCAATATCGCCTCGCCATCACCATTGGATAAGGTCCCGGAAGGCCCAGAGAACCTACCGTGAACGATCAACTGCCCGGATACTCCGGTAATTTTAAGGTAGATTATTGTAATATTCAACTCTGTCGGAGGACATTAAACTCATTAAATTGTAACCTTTCACCATTTGTTTTTCAATTAAACAATATCACCTTACCTTACTTTATTTCATTTTATTAACCTAATCAAAAGCCAGACAACAAGGGGACGAGACAACTACGTAAGTAGTTGTTCCAAAAAGACGAAGATCTTACCCCTTTTAAAATAATAATGTCAAGGATTATAAATCCGTGACAGCATACTGCATTTAAATATAACAAAATTTATATCGCTGAACTACATTTTTTGTAAACAAAATTTTGCCGCAAAGTGCATTTTTCTGTCCCTCATAGATTTCGAGATAAAAATTATAGTTGAAAAATCACTATTTCATTCCGCGCGTGCGCAGTTTAAGGAATAAAAAACTACGATTTGCACCAAAAGCTTCCTTTTTTCAAGACCTTTTAAATAATTTATATATTGTAGGGGTTTCTGCAAAAAAAAATTTTAATACCTCTAACGAGACCACTTCAACCATGTTCATCACTAAAAAATTGTATAAATTAGTTATTTTCTATCTAGGTCAGGTAGGCGAAATTTTATTATGCAGAAACCCCTACAATATATAAATCATTTGAAAGGTCTTGAAAAAAAGAAGCTTTTGGCGCAAACCGCAATCTTTTATTCCCTAAACTGCGCATGCGCGGGGCGAAATAGTGATTTTTTACTATAATTTTTATCTCAAAATCTAAGAGGGACAAAAAAACGCAGTTTGCGGTAAAATTTTGTTTACAAAAAATGTAGTTCAGTAATATAAATTTTGTTACATTTTAATGCAGTATGGGGTATATCTCATTTAATCTAATCAGAATCCCACCGAATGAATTTGTCACCGAAAAAAATCCCACCGAATAGATTTTTCATCGACGAAAATTCCACCGAATTCATCGGCGAGTCATATACATAGTGCCCCCCACTTTATTTGGGAAAATTGATCGTCACAGTTAACGCGCACAATTGAAAGCTGAATAACAGAAACCGTTGCACATAATTAATCAATAAATAAATAAATAAATAAACCGACGAGCTCTAAACCCCCATAACGCTGGGGAGAGCGATAAATCAATGATTTTTTATAAACATAAAAGCATTTATAAACATAAAAGCAATAAATAAATTTTTTTTTATAAACAATTATATAAACCGACAAGCTCTAAGCCACCAAAACGCTGGGGAGAGCGATAAATCAATGATTTTTTATAAATAATTAAATAAACCACCAAGCTCAAAACCCCCATAACGCTGGGGAGAGCGATTAATCAATTATTTTTTATAAAGAATTGAATAAACCGACAAGCTCTAAGTCCTCGTGAAGCTGGAGAGAGCGGTAAATAAATATTTTTTTATAAACAATTGGATAAACCACCAAGCTCGAAACCCCCATAACGCTAGGAAGAGCGATAAATAAATTATTTTTTATAAACAATTAAAAAACCCGAAAAGCTCTAAACCCTTTTGAAGCTGGAGAGAGCGATAAATAAATATTTTTTTATAAACAATTAAATAACCCGACGAGCTGGAAACCCCCATAATACTGGGCAGAGCAATAAAAAAATTATTTCTTTTAAAACAATTAGATGAACCGACAAGCTCTAAACCCCCATAACGCTGAGGAAAGCGATTAGTCAATTATTTTTTATAAACAATTGAATAACCCGACAAGCTGAGCGGTCGTTGGGTCAGTGGTCAGCGTGCTCGCTTTTGAAACAACGTTGTTCTTTGGGGTCTTGGGTTCGATTCTCCGCGCAACTAACTTGGAATTATTTTCTTCGTTCGTTGCGTCGGTTATGTCGATCCCTACGTTCACCCCGACTGCTTTGGAGTCAGTTTTACCGGGGGCCATCATTTCAGCCCTGGTCGTAAGTTTATCTCGACTGGGGGCAATATTTGGGGCATAATTTCCCAATGAGCTAAACTCGCTTCGGCACTGGTCTAATCTAAGACTATCTGATTGGGGGCGATATGTGGGATCAAAGGCCCAATGAGCCTGCCGCTTCAGGGCTGGTCTTACGATTAACTCGAATGAAGCACATACCCTGGATTTCCCGTACTCCACATGGTTCAAATAAGGGCCATGGGCTAATGCGAAGAAGTGTAGGAACAAAGTCGTCAATGAATAAATATTTTTTTATAAACAATTGGACAAAACTCCAAGCTCGAAACCCCTATAACGCTGGGCAGAGCAATAAAATAATTATTTTTATAAACAATTAAATAAACTAACAAGCTCTCAACCCCCGTAACGCTGGGGAGAGCAATAAATAAATATTTTTTTATAACTAATTGGATAAACCACCTAGCTCGAAACCCCCATAACGCTGGGCAGAGCGATAAATAAATTATTTTTTATAAACAACTGAATAAACCGACCAGCTCTAAGCTGCCATAACGCTGGGGTGAGCGATAAATCAATGATTTTTTATAAATAATTAAATAAACCACCAAGCTCGAAACCCCCATATTGCTGGGGAAAGCAATTAATCAATTATTTTTTACAAACAATTGAATAAACCGACAAGCTCTAAACCCTCGTGAAGCTGGAGAGAGCAATAAATAAATATTTTGTTATAATTAATTGGATAAACCACCGAGCTCGAAACCCCCATGACGCTGGGG
The DNA here is from genome assembly GCA_038277355.1 of Encarsia formosa. Lineage (NCBI taxonomy): Eukaryota > Metazoa > Arthropoda > Insecta > Hymenoptera > Aphelinidae > Encarsia > Encarsia formosa. The sequence goes on along the minus strand of CM076184.1, from coordinate 39,418,571 downwards.
GAAGCGATAAATATATTATTTTTTATAAACAATTCGATAAACCACCAAGCTCGAAACCCCCATAACACTGGGGGAAGCGATAAATAAATAATTTTTTATAAACAATTGGATAAACCGCCAAGCTCGAAACCCCCATACCGCTGGGGAGAGCGGCAAATAAATTATTTTTTATAAATAATTAAATAAACCAACAAGCTCAAAACCCGTGTAAAGCTGGAGAGAGCGATAAATTAATATTTATTTATAAACAATTTGATAAAACTTCAGGCTCGAAACCCCGATAACGCTGGAGAGAGCGATTAATCAATTATTTTTTATAAAGAATTGAATAAACCGACAAGCTCTAAGTCCTCGTGAAGCTGGAGAGAGCGGTAAATAAATATTTTTTTATAAACAATTGGATAAACCACCAAGCTCGAAACCCCCATGACGCTGGGAAGAGCGATAAATAAATTATTTTTTATAAACAATTAAAAAAACCGAAAAGCTCTAAACCCTCGTGAAGTTGAAGAGAGCGATGAATAATTATTTTTTAATAAACAATTGGATAAACCACCAAGGTCGAAACCCCCACAACGCTGGGGAGAGAGATAAATAAATTATTTTTTATAAAGAATTGGATAAACCAACAAGCTCGAAACCCCCATAACGCTGGGCAGAGCGATAAATAAATTATTTTTTATAAACAACTGAATAAACCGACCAGCTCTAAGTCCCCATAACGCTAGGGAGGGCGATAAATCAATGATTTTTTGAAAACAATTGGATAAACCAACAAGCTCTAAACCCTCGTGAAGTTGAAGAGAGCGATGAATAAACATTTTTTTATAAACAATTGGATAAAACTCCAAGCTCAAAACCCCTATAATGCTAGGCAGAGCAAGAAATTAATTATTTTTATAAACAATTAAATAAACTGACAAACTCTCGACCCCCGTAACGCTGGGGAGAGCGATTTATCAATTATTTTTGATAAACAATTGGATAAAACTCCAAGCTCTAAACCCCCATAACGCTGAGGAAAGCGATTAATCAATTTTTTTTTATAAACAATTGAATAAACCGACAAGCTCTAAACCCTCGTGAAGCTGAAGAGAGCAATAAATAAATATTTTTTTATAACTTATTGGATAAACCACCAAGCTCGAAAACCCCATAACGCTGGGGGGAGCGATGAATAAATATTTTTTTATAAACAATTAAATAAACCACCAAGCTCGAAACCCCCATAACACTGGGGAGAGCGATGAATAAATTATTTTTTATAAACAATTAAATAAACCGACCAGCTCTAAGCCGCCATAACGCTGGGGTGAGCGATAAATCAATGATTTTTTATAAATAATTAAATAAACCACCAAGCTCGAAACCCCCATAACGCTGGGGAGAGCGATAAATAAATTATTTTTTATAAACAATTGAATAACCCGACGAGCTGGAAACCCCCATAATACTGCGCAGAGCAATAAATAAATTATTTTTTTAATAACAATTAGATGAACCGACAAGCTCTAAACCCCCATATTGCTGGGGAAAGCAATTGATTAATTATTTTTTACAAACAATTGAATAAACCTACAAGCTCGCTACGAGCTCTAAACCCTCGTGAAGCTGGAGAGAGCAATAAATAAATATTTTGTTATAATTAATTGGATAAACCACCGAGCTCGAAACCCCCATAACGCTGGGGAGAGCGATAAATAAATTATTTGTTTATTAACAATTGAATAAACCACCAAACTCGAAAACCCCATATGCTGGGGGGAGCAATAAATAAATTATTTTTTATAAACAATTGGATAATTCACCAAGCTCGAAACCCCCATAACGCTGAGGAGAGCGATAGTTAAATTATTTTTTATAAATAATTAAATAAACCAACAAGCTCTTACCCCTAGTAAAGCTGGAGAGAGCGATATATAAATATTTTTTATAAACAATTGGATAAAACTCCAAGCTTGAAAGCACCATAACGCTGGGAGGAGCGATAAATATCTTATTTTTTATAAACAATTGGATAAACCACCAAGCTCGAAACCCCCATAACGCTGGGGGGAGCGATAAATAAATAATTTTTTATAAACAATTGGATAAACCGCCAAGCTCGAAACTCCCATAACGCTGGGGAGAGCGATAAATCAATGATTTTTTGAAAACAATTGAATAAATCGACAAGCTCTAAACCCTCGTGAAGCTGGAGAGAGCAATACATAAATATTATTTTATAAACAATTTGATAAAACTTCAGGCTCGAAACCTCGATAACGCTGGGGAGAGCGATTAATCAATTATTTCTTATAAACAATTGAATTACCCAATAAGCTCTAAACTTTCGTGAAGCTGAAGAGAGCGATGAATAAATATTTTTTTATGAACAATTGGATAAACCACTAAGCTCGAAACCCCCATAACGCTGGGGAGAGAGATAAATAAATTATTTTTTTATTAACAATTGAATAAACCACCAAGTTCGAAAACCCCATATGCTGGGGGATGTGATCGATAAATTATTTTTTATAAACAATTGGATAAACCACCAAGCTCGAAACCCCCATAACGCTGGGGATAGCGATAAATAAATTTTTTTTTTATAAATAATTAAATAAACCAACAAGCTCAAAACCCTTGTAAAGCTGGAGAGAGCGATAAATTAATATTTTTTCATAAACAATTTGATAAAACTTCAGGCTCGAAACCCCGATAACGCTGGGGAGAGCAATAAATGAATAATTTTTTATGAACATTTATGTACCGACGAGCTCTAAGCCCCGATAACGCTGGTGAGAGCGATAAATCAATGATTTTTTAAAAACAATCGGATAAACCACTAAGCTCGAAACCCCCATAACGCTGGGGGGAGCGATAAATAAATTATTTTTTATAAACAATTAAATAAACCGACTAGCTGGAAACCCCCATAACGCTGGGCAGAGCAATAAATAAATTATTTTTTATGAGCAATTAAATAATTCGACAAGCTCTAAACCCCCACAACGCTAGGGAGAGCGATTAATTAATGATTTTTTACAAGCAATTAAATAAGCTGACAAGCTCTGAACCTAAATAACCTCGTAGTTTTTTCATTGTCTAAAAAAAATATATTTATTTATCGCTTCCCCCAGCGTTATGGGGGTTTCGAGCTTGGTGGTTTATTCAATGGTTAATAAAAAAATATTTATTGATCGCTCTCTCCAGCTTCACAAGGGTTTAGACATTTCGGTTTATTTAATTGTTTATAAAAAATAATTTATTTATCGCTCTCCCCAGCTTTATGGGGGTTTCGAGCTTGGTGGTTTATCCAATCGTTTATAAAAAAATATTCATTTATTGCTCTCTCCAGTGTCACAGGGCTCGAATTAAGGAATTTAATTCCTAGGAGGATCGTGACTGCATCAAGGCCTCTAGACGAGCTTGTTCGGCCTTGGCTTTGGCCTCATTTTCTAGCAGTTGTCTGCGTGTTGCTCGACGCTGTTGGATGGCCAGTAGGTCAGACTCTCTATCAGCAACCAGTTGGGTCCAAGATGTCATCGCGTCAGGCAATGGTCCTTGTCAGACCGCCCTAAGCTGGTGAAACTTATGGAACGTTTTGTGCTCGTAGGCCTCTTGCTTAATGGACCAGTTACGGCACTCACGGAACTCCTCAAACATCTTGCTCTAATCATCCAAGGTGGGAGTAATTGCTGAGCTCTTCGATGGTGCTGCCTTTGAAGTAGAGGTTGTTTGGACTGTTGCCTCTGCTTCACTTCTGGGGTTTATTTGCAGTGCCCCCATTGCACTTGCAGAAGGAGTGGTTAACTGGACCTCTCCTTCTGTGGTAGGAGGTGGTGGTACTACCCCCTTCCTAACCTCTTCCCCCATGATTCGTACCAAATCCTCTCTCGAGTATTGATCGGCCATTACTGAAACAGAGTAGGAAAGGAAAGGATAAGAACAGGGAAATCAGATTGCTTTCGGTCGCGCCCGAGTTCTCTACGGTGATGGCGAAACCAATACGACGGTCCCCCCTTTTCAGGAGCGTTTCGGCCCCTTTTCGCGGGGACCAGTTCAACCGGCTTGGCTTGATCATCCCCTATAGCTAGATGATCAGGCCCGTTCAGATTTCTCAGATCTCGCTCGCCTTCGCACGCTACCTGATGCTCGCTAGCTTCAGGGTTTTCGCACGCATCCCTCGTTGTCTGACTTTCTTCAGCTGAAGTTTCCAGTTCTTCTCTTCCAATCCACCTCTTAAATTGTTGAACCACTACTGACTGAATTTCGTTGCCAAACTTGTCTTTCATCGCATACGTATTACTACCTAGTCTCTCTATAATTACATACGGACCTGAGTATTTGGGTGCCAGACTGGCTGTGGAGCTTTGGCTTTGTTCGACAGGACTTTTTTTTTCCTTAGAACCATGTCTCCTGGTTCAAAGAAAACCTCGCGGTGCCGCTTGTCATAATGCTCCGCTGCCCGGTCTTGTTGCATGCGAGAATTTTCACCAGCCTTACTACGAAGAATAACTGCTCCCTCTTCTTTCTTCTTCCATTCTTCCAGGGCCAATTCTTCATACTTCCGTAACAGCTCATCTGCGAATCCCTTGTTGACTACGCTACAGTCACTCGGTTGTCCTAGCATGTTTAACATGGCCGGACTTGTTTTGGTGGCTGAGTGTTCCACCCTGTTATATGAACAGACTAGCTTGGGTAACAATTCATCCCAACTTTGCTGGTTTTCTGCAATAAAGCATCGAATCATCGTTTTTAAAGTCCGATTTAGCCTTTCAACTTGGCCGTTACCCTCAGGATTATTTGTCGGAGCGTTTTCATGCTCAATACCTAGCTTGACTAATCTGACGTCAATTGCTCGGTTTTTAAACTCCGAACCTTGATCCGATAAAAACTTTTCTGGCTTAGCTGACCCCATCTTAAAATCACGTCTTGCCATATATGATCCCAAATGGCCTCACCTTCAGCCCGTTTTAACGGTGTTACCTCTGCCCATCGAGTAAACAGATCCGTCAAAACCAACACGTATTTGTGTCCATTTCTGCTTCTGGTGTATGGGCCTAATATGTCGCCAGATACGACTTGCCATGGTCTTACAATTGCCCGTTTGCCCATGAGGCCTCCCGGTAGTCGTTGCTCGACCTTTTGCATTTGGCAGGTTTGGCATGACTTGACATATGCCTCGATGTCTTTGTACATGCCAGGCCAAAAAAATTCATGAGCTACTCTTTTCAAGGTTTTATATCGGCCCAAGTGCCCTGCCAACGGCTCATCGTGCTTTTCTTGTATTACTGTTTGATGTAAATACAACGGTACGACCAATTTCCAGGCATCATCATCACCTACCGTCTGTTCAATCAAGTCGTCAGACTTATAATAATATTACCTGTCTGCCACGACTTTCCACCTGAGAAACTTGCCAGGATTTCTTTGAACGGCTTTTATCTTGCTTAAGTACCAGTCGTCAAGCTCTCCGACAGGATAGCTTACGGCTGCGACGGTAGGTTCATCTTCTTCCTCATACATGCGTGACAACGCATCGGGCACGACGTTTAGAGACCCTTTACGGTACTCTGTCGTAAAAGTGTAGCCTTGAAGCTCTAGCGACCATCTCGGTAATCTGCCCGTTACGTTCTTCAACCTATCTATACACCGAAGTGAATTATGATCCGTCACTACGTGAAATTGAAATCCTTCAACGTAGCAACGGAATTTCCGGATTGCCTCAACAACGGCTAGGCATTCCCATTCTGTCACGCTGTAATTCCGTTGTTCCGGGTTTAAGACTCGACTGAAGTACTCGATGACTCGTTCTTCCCCATCAATGGTCTGAGTCAAGCAGCCTCCAATACCAGTGTTCGAGGCGTCCGATTGTATGGTAAACGGCTTGGTGAAGTCAGGTCTAGCCAACACCAGGGCAGACGCCAACAAGACTAAAACCTTCTCGAAGGCGTCCTGTTGTTCTGCGTCCCATTTGTAGCACACTCTCGTGCTTGTTAACCGTGTCAGTGGCTCTGCAATCGTGGCAAAATTTTTAATAAATTTTCTATACCACGAGGCCATGCCTAAAAACCTTTTTAATTGTTTACGGTTTTTCGGTACACTGATTTTTAAAACGGCTTCGACTTTTTCCGGGCACGGTCGAATTCCGTCACGGCTAACGACAACGCCTAAGTACTTCGCTTCAGATTGGCAGAACTTACTTTTTTCTCTATTCACCGTAAGACCTGCCTCCCTGAGCGTTTTCAAAATGGCTTCGAGGATTCGTAGATGTGTTTCGAAATCCTCAGTAACGATAATAATATCGTCCAAATACGCATAAGCATAAGGTCCGAATTCTCTTATTATCATTTCGATCAGGCGTTGGAAGGTGGCGCCAGCCTGATCCAACCCGAATGGCATCCTTTTGAACTGGAAAGTGCCTAAATCAGGTACTGTAAATGCCGTTATCGGCCTCGACTTCTTATTCAAAGGAACCTGGTGATAAGCCGATGACAAATCAATGGTCGAAACATACTTAACTTTCTTCAGCTTGCGTAAAATGTCGTCCATGTATGGTAAAGGGTAAGCCTCTGTCTTTCTACTGACAGAATTAACTTTCTTAAAGTTAATACAAAAACGTCGTTTACCGTTCTCTTTCTTTACCATCACTACAGGTGACGACCAGCCACTTTTCGGTGCAGGCTCGATTATGTCGTCGTCTAGCATCTGTAGAACATGCTAGTACATTTCCAGTTTCACAGCTGGTGAGACTGGGTAGTACAGTTGTTGGATAGGCTTAGCGTCACCAACGTCGATTTCGTGCTCTATCCACGTTGTACAACCTAATGGCCCATCAGCCTCCGGAATGGCTCGATCTAACACTTCATTAAGCCTTTTCAATTCTTTCGAACGAACGTCAGCTAACCCAATTGACGCCAAACTCGTCAATTCGGTGTCTGACACAGCTGCAACTTTGAGGTCAATTGCTTTCCCAGCTATCCTTACTTCCAGCTTTTTCGTAGCGGGATCTAGCACGATATCGAACGTACGGAGGAAGTTTGTACCTAAATAACAATCCGCGTCGGGACGTGTCAGCTACCTTTATATCCCGAGTTGCCCCGGCAACCTCAAAAGGTAAAACAACATGTCCAGCAATTGGACATCTGCGGCCGTCTGCCACTTTGGTTCCTTTACCGCAATATGCCTCGATCTTTCTGTTGCATGCTGAAGCAATTTGAATTGCTGTTGATCCCATTACCGTGCGTGATGCACCGGGATCATATAATGCTCTTATGCAGAAGTCACCTATAGTAACTGGCATCCACCATCTGCCTTCCACATCAAGGTTATCTTCTGCTGGCTCGTTCGGATCTCCCGTCTGCTCAGAATCTTCCTGATCCATTGAGAATGCCTGACTGCCATCTCCGAGTGATGACTTGGCCGGTATCTCGGCGGAGTAAGTGCCAATGTCCTTTACTCCGCCGGTTTGGCGTTTCCCGGACGTTCGGGACAATTCGGTCTTATGTGTCCCAGCTGTTTACAGTGGAAACACCGAGGTATTTCCTGCTTATCAGCCTTTTTGTTTTTCTCCCCACTCCTGTCTTGTTTTGGAGATGGACTTCTCGCCTTGTCGTCGTCTTCCGACTTACGTCGTTGCTTGGTAGGTCTGGCTTTGTTTGAACCCTGGGGCCTCGGGCCCTGAGGCTTCCCATGATTCTTGCTTTTAGCTTGGATCTTGTTTGCTATCGTCTCAAGAAGGCTAATAACCAAAGCGTCGGCAGACCTGCCTGTCATATCCGTTGCGGCTATGTTAACCTTTGGTTTTTTATTAGTCTTCTCTTCCTTATATGCCAGATGTGGCCAAGCTGACGTAGAGGGTGACGGTGGTGGCTTATACACTAACTCCATGTTAGTAATTCTTTCGATCTCGACCGCTTGGCTCAATAAGCCCTTAATTGACTTAACCTCTTCACGTCTTATCTGCCTGCGTAATCGAGGCAACATGTTCGTTAACATGAAATCAATTTGTTCTCTCTCGGTCGGTATCGGTCTAATTTTTAGCAAATAAGACTGCAAGCATGTCAAGTAGGTTCGCACCGGCTCGTTTTCACCTTGAATCCCGGTTGTTGCTTCCATCCTTGCGGTCTACTGGTAGTCTCCAACTCCGTACCACTTACGAGCTTCTTGACAAAAGTTCTCCCATGAGTTGATCGTGTCTCGCACGTTACGGAACCACGTAGCTGCTACACCGGTTAGCATCATTGGTAATGCATCCAGTAATTGAGAACCGGTCAAACCAGCGAGTCAATTGTATTCTTCTATTTGCAATAAAAATTGTTCAATACTAGATTCGCTATCGCCGCTGAATCTAATATTCCATCAAAATATTCATTCAACGAGTTCTGCATTTCTGGTCTGATTGTCGAGGAAACCGGACCCCCCCGGTCCTCGGTTCCGATCTGGCTGGCGGTACCTATCAGCCTCCATTGCTGCCAATCTTGCCTTGGTATCCTCATTTGACCTTTTCAACGCCTAAAGCTCTTCTGCCACCGCTGTTATGGCTTTGAGCACCTCGGCGTTAATGTCGTCCTCCCGGTCCAGTTGTCCATGCTCAGACAAATTCCCCCGTTCCGGGTTTCAATCATGCTCCCGAATGCCCTTGTATTCCACCTGGAGTCTTGAAGCCGCCTCTCGGACTATTTCTTTCTCCATGAGGACAGCAAAGGGGTGTGTGCCGCTTGTGGTGTAGTTTGGATCGATTATTGTCGATCTAGACTTCTCCCACATTGTTGTCGCTATGAAGGTGGCTCTTAGACTTTCGCGCTTAACTTTAACCTCGTCTGCTTCCTCAGACTCGGTTGCGAGAAAGTCTTCTGCTGAATAACTGCCTAACAGACATTTCAGCAGCGTACCTTCAGGCTTGAGCTCAAGCTCATTCAAAGCCTCTGACACGACATCTGCCCCTTCGGCCATGATCCATGAAAAGACCAAGTCTTCCTTCGTAAGCTCCTGCGCCATAGCTGCGTTCGATGTCACCTAGCTTACAAAAAAAATGTTAACCTAACCCACGTGACAGTTTCAATACACTCTAAATTATAAATATCTTACACAAAATTTATATCTCGCAATCCTGAAATATATGACAACATTTCACTTATATTTCTGAGTTATGTAACAAAATAAAAAAAATAAAAAAAAAACAAAATCGATCCACTGATCTCAACAGCAATAATCCGAAATATCCAAAAGGTCTACCAACCACGCTTGGTTTGAGCAAAAACTCCCGATTGGCTAAAAAAAATGAATCACCCGTTGAAGCCAGGACAGAATCAAAATAACGAGAAAAAAAAATCAATCGTTTTAACCCGTGTCAAAACTCGATTTTTCCACTCAGAAATATAAGTTACAGTTGTAACCGAACGTTAGTCGATAACAGCCTGCGAGTAAAAGAATATTTCACAATACTTATACAATAAATTAATATTATTTAGCACTCTACTCTCGCTACTGTCACGTATAGGTTCTGCTTGGTGAAGTACTTGCTTTCAAAAACAAACCAAAATCAAATAACACAGCTCGAAATATCCGCGTCGGAGTCAAATCAACAGACCATGCCTAAAAAAAAACAAAAAAAAAACTTACCGTATGACAACACGGTTTAATCTAACAACTCCGACGTGAATTCAACTTCGAGTTCTTCAAATTCTCCAATTCGAGAACAAAAAAAGGAAAAGAAAAAAAAAATGAAATAATCAACGGTTTCAACAAAAATCCAGCAAGCACTCGCACTCTACCACGCAATTAACAGGGAAAAGAAAACAAAATCCCACTTGCTATGCTATAAACTATAGCAGCAGCAAGCTCTTCGCCTTTGTTTATACTTCAAAATCCTATCTGCCGACCGGCCTTGAATCCCCCGCCGTACAGCGCACACCTGCGATCACTCACACAAACAAACTTCCGTCTTGATTAACTACCTACACGTTGTTGGGCGCCAATTGTCACAGGGCTCGAATTAAGGAATTTAATTCCTAGGAGGATCGTGATTTTCACGAGAACCCACGACGTCCGTTCTCTGCACCCCTCCGCCTTGCTGACAAAAATGCACTTCTCGTGCACACGACAATTCGTCGATTTTCTCTCAATCCTGAAAATAGGGGGGAAAGACGCGTGCGCGAACTAATATTATCACGCTGCGCGGCTGCTCTCCTTCGTCGGTAGTGTCGTGAGTTTAAAAAGACCGATCGCAGGAACACGGGTTAATTCAATAAATTGCAATAAGTAATTTTTAAAAATTTTAATAAACAATTAAATAAAAATAATTACAAAAGAATTTTAAATAACAATGTCCGATTGTTTACAAATAATTAAACCCGAATGACTCGAAGTCTTGGTTGACGAGAAACTAATTTTACATTAATAGTTCGTCGTCCGTGTTGCGGTTGGTCGAACGCACCGACAAACACACACACACTCTCTACCGCTCGGCTGCTAGCTGCAGCGCGCCAAAATAACAAAGGCGAAGATTTTCTGAGTACTACGGTACTCCGACAAACACACTCTCGCGCGCGATACAATTAATTTACAATAAGACGCTTATCGGACTTACTTTGATTATTCAGGTGCACCTGCACTCGAATGAACTACCACAATCCTGTGTGCCCCACTGGGCCAAGGATGCCTTCGAAGGCCGAACGCCGGTTGCTGCGAGTCTTCCTTGACCCTCGTCCGGCTCGAATGACAACTCGAGGACGAGACAACTCAAACTCCACAAACAACACCGCACCGATATCAACAATCGCGACGTTGAACTCGTACAACTTCGCGATCTCGAACAAATTAATTTTTCTTATCTAACGAACAACTGATTCTAACTCACGTGTGATGTCTCGCAGGGTTAAGACTAGAGTGACGCCACTCGGTCAGTGGCGCTGTCGCCTTATTACCAAACGTGCGTCTACGCGTTTCTAACGGTAGCGTGCGAATAAAATTTGAATTTAATCTATCTCCCAACGCGCCCATTACACCAGCTTCACGAGGGTTTTGAACTTGTCAGTTTATTCAATTGTTGATAAAAAATAATTGATTAATCGCTCTCCCCAGCTTTATGGGGGTTTATAGCTTGTCGGTTTATTCAATTGTTTATAAAAAATAATTGATTAATCGCTCTCTTCAACGTTATGGAGGTTTAGAGCTTGTCGGTTTATTTAATTGTTTATAAAAAACAATTTATTTATCGCTCTCCCCATTGTTATGGGGGCTTAGAGCTTGTCGGTTTATTTGATTGTTTATGAAAAATAATTTATTTATCGCTCTGCCCAGCGTTATGAGGGTTTAGAGCTTGTCGGTTTATTTAATTGTTTATAAAAAAAAATTTATTTATCGCTCTGCCCAGCGTTATGGGGGTTTCGAGCTTGGTGGTTTAATTAATTGTTCATAAAAAATCATTAATTTATCGCTCTCCCCAGCGTTATGGGGGCTTAGAGCTTGTCGGTTTATTCAATTGTTTATAAAAAATAATTAATTTATCGCTCTGCCTAGCGTTATTGAGGCTTCGAGCTTGTCGGTTTATTTTATTGTTTATAAAAAATTATTTATTTATCGCTCTCCCCAGCGTTATGGGGGTTTCGAGCTTAATGGTTTATTTAATTGTTTATAAAAAATCATTGATTTATCGCTCTCCCCAGCGTTATGGGAGCTTACAGCTTGTCGGTTTATTTAATTGTTTATAAAAAATAATTTATTTATCGCTCTGTTCAGCGTTATTGGGGTTAAGAGCTCGTTGATTTATTTATTTGTTTATAAAAAATAATTAATTTATCGCTCTCCCAAGCGTCATGGGGGCTTAGAGCTTGACGGTCAAATTAATTGATTATAAAAAATAGTTTATTTATCGCTCTCTCTAGCATTATTGAGGCTTAGAGCTTGTCGGTTTATTTTATTATTTATAAAAAATTATTTCTTTATCGCTATCCCCAGCGTTATGGGGGTTTCGAACTTGGCGGTTTATTTAATTGTTTATAAAAAATCATTGATTTATCGCTCTCCCCAGCGTTATGGGGGTTTCGAGCTTGGTGGTTTATCCAATTGTTTATAAAAATTATTTATTTATCGCTTCCCCCAGCGTTATGGGGGTTTCAAGCTTGGTGGTTTATTCAATTTTTTATGAAAAAATATTTATTTATCGCTCTCTCCAGCTTCATAAGGGTTTAGAGCTTTTAGATTTATTTAATTGTTTATAAAAAATAATTAATTAATCGCTCTCCCCAGCGTTATGGGGGTTTCGAGCTTGGTGGTTTATCCAATTAATCAAATAAAAATAATTTATTTATCGCTCTCCCCAGCGTTATGGGGGTTTCGAGCTTGGTGGTTTATCCAATTGTTTAAAAAAAAATATTTATTTATCGCTCTCTTCAGCTTCACGAGGGTAAAGAGCTTGTCAGTTTATTTAATGGTTTATAAGAAATTATTTATTTATTGCTTCCCCCAGCGTTATGGGGGTTTCAAGCTTAGTGGTTTATTCAATTTTTTATAAAAAAATATTTATTTATCGCTCTCTCCAGCTTCATAAGGGTTTAGAGCTTTTCGATTTATTTAATTGTTTATAAAAATCATTGATTTATCGCTCTCCCCAGCGTTATGGGGGCTTAGAGCTTGTCGGTTTATTGAATTGTTTATGAAAAATAGTTTATTCATCGCTCTCCCCAGCGTTATGGGGGTTTCGAGCTTGTCAGTTTATACAATTGTTCATAAAAATTAATTTATTCATCGCTCTGCCCAGCGTTATTGGGGCTTAGAGCTCGTCGGTTTATTTACTTGTTCATAAAAAATCATTGATTTATCGCTCTCCCCAGCGTCATGGGCGCTTAGAGCTTGTCAGTTTATTTAATTGTTTATAAAAAATAGTTTACTTATCGCTCTCTCTAGCGTTATTGAAACTTAGAGCTTGTCGATTTATTTTATTATTTATAAAAAATTATTTATTTATCGCTTCCCCCAGCGTTATGGGGGTTTTAAGCTTGGTGGTTTATTCAATTTTTTATAAAAAAATATTTATTTATCGCTCTCTCCAGCTTCATAAAGGTTTAGAGCTTTTCAATTTATTTAATTGTTTATAAAAAATAATTTATTAATCGCTCTCCCCAGCGTTATGGGGGTTTCGAGCTTGGTGGTTTATCCAATTGTTTATAAAAAATAATTTATTTATCGCTCTCCCCAGCGTTATGGGGGTTTCGAGCTTGATGGTTTATTAACTTGTTTATAAAAAATCATTGATTTATCGCTCTCCCCAGCGTCAAGGGGGCTTAGAGCTTGTCGGTTTATTTAATTGTTTATAAAAAATAGTTTATTTATCGCTCTCTCTAGCGTCATTGAGGCTTAGAGCTTGTCGGTTTATTTTATTATTTATAAAAAATTATTTATTTATCGCTCTCCCCAGCGTTATGGGGGTTTCAAACTTGGCGGTTTATTTATTTGTTTATAAAAATCATTGATTTATCCTTCTCCCCAGCGTTATGGGGCTTAGAGCTTGTCGGTTTATTTAATTGTTTATAAAAAACAATTTATTTATCGCTCTGTCCAGCGTTATGGGGGTTTCGAGCTTGGTGATTTATCAAATTGTTTATAAAAAAATTATTTATTTATCGTTTCCCCCAGCGTTATGGGGGTTTCAAGCTTGGTGGTTTATTCAATTTTTTATAAAAAAATATTAATTTATCGCTCTCTCCAGCTTCATAAGGGTTTAGAGCTTTTCGATTTATTTAATTGTTTATAAAAAATCATTGATTTATCGCTCTCCCCAGTGTTATGGGGGCTTAGAGCTTGTCGGTTTATTTAATTGTTTATAAAAAATAATTTATTTATCGCTCTGTCCAGCGTTATGGGGGTTTCAAGCTTGGTGGTTTATCCAATTGTTTATAAAAAATTGTTTATTTATCGCTTCCCCCATTGTTATGGGGGTTTCAAGCTTGGCGGTTTATTCAATTTTTTATAAAAAAATATTTATTTATCGCTCTCACCAGCTTCATGAGGGTTAAGAGCTTTTGGATTTATTTAATTGTTTATAAAAAATAATTTATTAATCGCTCTCCCCAGCGTTATGGGGGTTTCGAGCTTGTCAGCTTATACAATTGTTCATAATAAATAATTTATTCATCGCTCTGCCCAGCGTTATTGAGGCTAAGAGCTCGTCGGTTTATTTTATTATTTCTAAAAAATTATTTATTTATCGCTCTCCCCAGCGTTATGGGGGTTTCAAACTTGGCGGTTTATTTAATTGTTTATAAAAAATCAGTGATTTATCGCTCTCCCCAGTGTTATGGGGGCTTAGAGCTTGTCGGTTTATTTAATTGTTTATAAAAAATAATTTATTTATCGCTCTGTCCAGCGTTATGGGGGTTTCAAGCTTGGTGGTTTATCCAATTGTTTATAAAAAATTATTTATTTATCGCTTCCCCCAGCGTTATGGGGGTTTCAAGCTTGGTGGTTTATTCAATTTTTTATAAAAAAATATTTATTTATCGCTCTCTCCAGCTTCATGAGGGTTAAGAGCTTTTAGATTTATTTAATTGTTTATAAAAAATAATTTATTAATCGCTCTCCCCAGCGTTATGGGGGTTTCGAGCTTGGTGGTTTATCCAATTAATCAAATAAAAATAATTTATTTATCGCTCTCCCCAGCGTTATGGGGGTTTCGAGCTTGGTGGTTTATCCAATTGTTTAAAAAAAAATATTTATTTATCGCTCTCCCCAGCGTTATGGGGGTTTCAAACTTGGCGGTTTATTTATTTGTTCATAAAAAATCATTGATTTATCGCTCTCCCCAGCGTTATGGGGGCTTAGAGCTTGTCGGTTTATTTAATTGTTTATAAAAAATAATTTATTAATCGCTCTCCCCAGCGTTATGGGGGTTTCAAGCTTGGTGGTTTATCCAATTGTTTATAAAAAATTATTTATTTATCGCTTCTCCCAGCGTTATGGGGGTTTTAAGCTTGGTGGTTTATTCAATTTTTTATAAAAAAATATTTATTTATCGCTCTCTCCAGCTTCATGAGGGTTAAGAGCTTTTGGATTTATTTAATTGTTTATAAAAAATAATTTATTAATCGCTCTCCCCAGCGTTATGGGGGTTTCGAGCTTGTCAGTTTATACAATTGTTCATAAAAATTAATTTATTCATCGCTCTGCCCAGCGTTATTGAGGCTTAGAGCTCGTCGGTTTATTTTATTGTTTATAAAAAATTATTTATTAATTGCTCTCCGTAGCGTTATGGGGTTTTCGAACTTGGCGGTTTATTTAATTGTTTATAAAAAATCATTGATTTATCGCTCTCCCCAGCGTTATGGGGGTTTCGAGCTTGGTGGTTTATCCAATTGTTTATAAAAATTAGTTATTTATCGCTTCCCCCAGCGTTATGGGGGTTTCAAGCTTGGTGGTTTATTCAATTTTTTATAAAAAAATATTTATTTATCGCTCTGTCCAGCTTCATAAGGGTTTAGAGCTTTTAGATTTATTTAATTGTTTATAAAAAATAATTTATTAATCGCTCTCCCCAGCGTTATGGGGGTTTCGAGCTTGGTGGTTTATCCAATTAATCAAATAAAAATAATTTATTTATCGCTCTCCCCAGCGTTATGGGGGTTTCGAGCTTGGTGGTTTATCCAATTGTTTAAAAAAAAATATTTATTTATCGCTCTCCCCAGCGTTATGGGGGTTTCAAACTTGGCGGTTTATTTATTTGTTCATAAAAAATCATTGATTTATCGCTCTCCCCAGCGTTATGGGGGCTTAGAGCTTGTCGGTTTATTTAATTGTTTATAAAAAATAATTTATTAATCGCTCTCCCCAGCGTTATGGGGGTTTCGAGCTTGTCAGTTTATACAATTGTTCATAAAAAAAAATTTATTCATCGCTCTGCCCAGCGTTATTGAGGCTTAGAGCTCGTCGGTTTATTTTATTGTTTATAAAAAATTATTTATTAATTGCTCTCCGTAGCGTTATGGGGTTTTCGAACTTGGCGGTTTATTTAATTGTTTATAAAAAATCATTGATTTATCGCTCTCCCCAGTGTTATGGGGGCTTAGAGCTTGTCGGTTTATTTAATTGTTTATAAAAAATAATTTATTTATCGCTCTGTCCAGCGTTATGGGGGTTTCAAGCTTGGTGGTTTATCCAATTGTTTATAAAAAATTGTTTATTTATCGCTTCCCCCATTGTTATGGGGGTTTCAAGCTTGGCGGTTTATTCAATTTTTTATAAAAAAATATTTATTTATCGCTCTCACCAGCTTCATGAGGGTTAAGAGCTTTTGGATTTATTTAATTGTTTATAAAAAATAATTTATTAATCGCTCTCCCCAGCGTTATGGGGGTTTCGAGCTTGTCAGTTTATACAATTGTTCATAATAAATAATTTATTCATCGCTCTGCCCAGCGTTATTGAGGCTAAGAGCTCGTCGGTTTATTTTATTGTTTATAAAAAATTATATATTAATTGCTCTCCGTAGCGTTATGGGGTTTTCGAGCTTGGTGGTTTATTTACTTGTTTATAAAAAATCATTGATTTATCGCTCTCCCCAGCGTCATGGGGGCTTAGAGCTTGTCGGTTTATTTTATTATTTCTGAAAAATTATTTATTTATCGCTCTCCCCAGCGTTATGGGGGTTTCAAACTTGGCGGTTTATTTAATTGTTTATAAAAAATCAGTGATTTATCGCTCTCCCCAGTGTTATGGGGGCTTAGAGCTTGTCGGTTTAATTAATTGTTTATAAAAAATAATTTATTTATCGCTCTGTCCAGCGTTATGGGGGTTTCAAGCTTGGTGGTTTATCCAATTGTTTATAAAAAATTATTTATTTATCGCTTCCCCCAGCGTTATGGGGGTTTCAAGCTTGGTGGTTTATTCAATTTTTTATAAAAAAATATTTATTTATCGCTCTCTCCAGCTTCATGAGGGTTAAGAGCTTTTGGATTTATTTAATTGTTTATAAAAAATAATTTATTAATCGCTCTCCCCAGCGTTATGGGGGTTTCGAGCTTGTCAGTTTATACAATTGTTCATAAAAATTAATTGATTCATCGCTCTGCCCAGCGTTATTGAGGCTTAGAGCTCGTCGGTTTTTTTTATTGTTTATAAAAAATTATTTATTGATTGCTCTCCGTAGCGTTATGGGGTTTTCGAACTTGGCGGTTTATTTAATTGTTTATAAAAAATCATTGATTTATCGCTCTCCCCAGCGTTATGGGGGTTTCGAGCTTGGTGGTTTATCCAATTGTTTATAAAAATTATTTATTTATCGCTTCCCCCAGCGTTATGGGGGTTTCAAGCTTGGTGGTTTATTCAATTTTTTATAAAAAAATATTTATTTATCGCTCTGTCCAGCTTCATAAGGGTTTAGAGCTTTTAGATTTATGTAATTGTTTATAAAAAATAATTTATTAATCGCTCTCCCCAGCGTTATGGGGGTTTCGAGCTTGGTGGTTTATCCAATTAATCAAATAAAAATAATTTATTTATCGCTCTCCCCAGCGTTATGGGGGTTTCGAGCTTGGTGGTTTATCCAATTGTTTAAAAAAAAATATTTATTTATCGCTCTCCCCAGCGTTATGGGGGTTTCAAACTTGGCGGTTTATTTATTTGTTCATAAAAAATCATTGATTTATCGCTCTCCCCAGCGTTATGGGGGCTTAGAGCTTGTCGGTTTATTTAATTGTTTATAAAAAATAATTTATTAATCGCTCTCCCCAGCGTTATGGGGGTTTCGAGCTTGTCAGTTTATACAATTGTTCATAAAAAATAATTTATTCATCGCTCTGCCCAGCGTTATTGAGGCTTAGAGCTCGTCGGTTTATTTTATTGTTTATAAAAAATTATTTATTAATTGCTCTCCGAAGCGTTATGGGGTTTTCGAACTTGGCGGTTTATTTGATTGTTTATAAAAAATAGTTTATTTATCGCTCTCTCTAGCGTTATTGAGGCTTAGAGCTTGTCGGTTTATTTAATTGTTTATAAAAAATAGTTTATTTATCGCTCTGTCCAGCGTTATGGGGGTTTCAAGCTTGGTGGTTTATCCAATTGTTTATAAAAAATTATTTATTTATCGCTTCCCCCAGCGTTATGGGGGTTTCAAGCTTGGTGGTTTATTCAATTTTTTTTTAAAAAATATTTATTTATCGCTCTCTCCAGCTTTATGGGGGTTTATAGCTTGACGGTTTATTCAATTGTTTATAAAAAATAATTGATTAATCGCTCTCTTCAACGTTATGGAGGTTTAGAGCTTGTCGGTTTATTAAACTGTTTATAAAAACAATTTATTTATCGCTCTCCCCATTGTTATGGGGGCTTAGAGCTTGTCGGTTTATTTAATTGTTTATGAAAAATAATTTATTTATCGCTCTGCCCAGCGTTATGAGGGTTTAGAGCTTGTCGGTTTATTTAATTGTTTATAAAAAACAATTAATTTATCGCTCTGCCTAGCGTTATTGAGGCTTCGAGCTTGTCGGTTTATTTTATTGTTTATAAAAAATTATTAATTTATCGCTC
Organism: Encarsia formosa; assembly: GCA_038277355.1. NCBI lineage: Eukaryota > Metazoa > Arthropoda > Insecta > Hymenoptera > Aphelinidae > Encarsia > Encarsia formosa. The sequence continues at coordinate 39,400,064 of CM076184.1, read as the reverse complement.
TCCCCAGTGTTATGGGGGCTCAGAGCTTGTCGGTTTATTTAATTGTTTATAAAAAACAATTTATTTATCGCTCTGCCTAGCGTTATTGAGGCTTCGAGCTTGTCGGTTTATTTTATTGTTTATAAAAAATTATTAATTTATCGCTCTCCCCAGTGTTATGGGGGCTCAGAGCTTGTCGGTTTATTTAATTGTTTATAAAAAATAATTTATTTATCGCTCTGTCCAGCGTTATAGGGGTTTCAAGCTTGGTGGTTTATCCAATTGTTTATAAAAAATTATTTATTTATCGCTTCCCCCATTGTTATGGGGGTTTCAAGCTTGGCGGTTTATTCAATTTTTTATAAAAAAATATTTATTTATCGCTCTCTCCAGCTTAATGAGGGTTAAGAGCTTTTGGATTTATTTAATTGTTTATAAAAAATAATTTATTAATCGCTCTCCCCAGCGTTATGGGGGTTTCAAGCTTGTCAGTTTATACAATTGTTCATAAAAAATAATTTATTCATCGCTCTGCCCAGCGTTATTGAGGCTTAGAGCTCGTCGGTTTATTTTATTGTTTATAAAAAATTATTTATTAATTGCTCTCCGTAGCGTTATGGGGTTTTCGAGCTTGGTGGTTTATTTACTTGTTTATAAAAAATCATTGATTTATCGCTCTCCCCAGCGTCATGGGGGCTTAGAGCTTGTCGGTTTATTTTATTATTTCTAAAAAATTATTTATTTATCGCTCTCCCCAGCGTTATGGGGGTTTCAAACTTGGCGGTTTATTTAATTGTTTATAAAAAATCAGTGATTTATCGCTCTCCCCAGTGTTATGGGGGCTTAGAGCTTGTCGGTTTATTTAATTGTTTATAAAAAATAATTTATTTATCGCTCTGTCCAGCGTTATGGGGGTTTCAAGCTTGGTGGTTTATCCAATTGTTTATAAAAAATTATTTATTTATCGCTTCCCCCATTGTTATGGGGGTTTCAAGCTTGGCGGTTTATTCAATTTTTTATAAAAAAATATTTATTTATCGCTCTCTCCAGCTTCATAAGGGTTTAGAGCTTTTCAATTTATTTAATTGTTTATAAAAAATAATTTATTAATCGCTCTCCCCAGCGTTATGGGGGTTTCGAGCTTGGTGGTTTATCCAATTGTTTATAAAAAATAATTTATTTATCGCTCTCCCCAGCGTTATGGGGGTTTCGAGCTTGGTGGTTTATTAACTTGTTTATAAAAAATGATTGATTTATCGCTCTCCCCAGCGTCATGGGCGCTTAGAGCTTGTCGGTTTAATTAATTGTTTATAAAAAATAGTTTACTTATCGCTCTCTCTAGCGTTATTGAAACTTAGAGCTTGTCGATTTATTTTATTATTTATAAAAAATTATTTATTTATCGCTTCTCCCAGCGTTATGGGGGTTTTAAGCTTGGTGGTTTATTCAATTTTTTATAAAAAAATATTTATTTATCGCTCTCTCTAGCTTCATAAGGGTTTAGAGCTTTTCAATTTATTTAATTGTTTATAAAAAATAATTTATTAATCGCTCTCCCCAGCGTTATGGGGGTTTCGAGCTTGGTGGTTTATCCAATTGTTTATAAAAAATAATTTATTTATCGCTCTCCCCAGCGTTATGGGGGTTTCGAGCTTGGTGGTTTATTAACTTGTTTATAAAAAATGATTGATTTATCGCTCTCCCCAGCGTCAAGGGGGCTTAGAGCTTGTTGGTTTATTTAATTGTTTATAAAAAATAGTTTATTTATCGCTCTCTCTAGCGTTATTGAGGCTTAGAGCTTGTCGGTTTATTTTATTATTTATAAAAAATTATTTATTTATCGCTCTCCCCAGCGTTATGGGGGCTTAGAGCTTGTCGGTTGATTTAATTGTTTATAAAAAATAATTTATTAATCGCTCTCCCCAGCGTTATGGGGGTTTCGAGCTTGTCAGTTTATACAATTGTTCATAAAAAATAATTTATTCATCGCTCTGCCCAGCGTTATTGAGGCTTAGAGCTCGTCGGTTTATTTTATTGTTTATAAAAAATTATTTATTAATTGCTCTCCGTAGCGTTATGGGGTTTTCGAACTTGGCGGTTTATTTAATTGTTTATAAAAAATCATTGATTTATCGCTCTCCCCAGTGTTATGGGGGCTTAGAGCTTGTCGGTTTATTTAATTGTTTATAAAAAATAATTTATTTATCGCTCTGTCCAGCGTTATGGGGGTTTCAAGCTTGGTGGTTTATCCAATTGTTTATAAAAAATTATTTATTTATCGCTTCCCCCATTGTTATGGGGGCTTCGAACTTGGCGGTTTATTTAATTGTTTATAAAAAATCATTGATTTATCGCTCTCCCCAGCGTTATGGGGGTTTCGAGCTTGGTGGTTTATCCAATTGTTTATAAAAATTATTTATTTATCGCTTCCCCCAGCGTTATGGGGGTTTCAAGCTTGGTGGTTTATTCAATTTTTTATAAAAAAATATTTATTTATCGCTCTGTCCAGCTTCATAAGGGTTTAGAGCTTTTAGATTTATTTAATTGTTTATAAAAAATAATTTATTAATCGCTCTCCCCAGCGTTATGGGGGTTTCGAGCTTGGTGGTTTATCCAATTAATCAAATAAAAATAATTTTTTTATCGCTCTCCCCAGCGTTATGGGGGTTTCGAGCTTGGTGGTTTATCCAATTGTTTAAAAAAAAATATTTATTTATCGCTCTCCCCAGCGTTATGGGGGTTTCGAGCTTGGTGGTTTATCCAATTAATCAAATAAAAATAATTTATTTATCGCTCTCCCCAGCGTTATGGGGGTTTCGAGCTTGGTGGTTTATCCAATTGTTTAAAAAAAAATATTTATTTATCGCTCTCCCCAGCGTTATGGGGGTTTCAAACTTGGCGGTTTATTTATTTGTTCATAAAAAATCATTGATTTATCGCTCTCCCCAGCGTTATGGGGGCTTAGAGCTTGTCGGTTTATTTAATTGTTTATAAAAAATAATTTATTAATCGCTCTCCCCAGCGTTATGGGGGTTTCGAGCTTGTCAGTTTATACAATTGTTCATAAAAAATAATTTATTCATCGCTCTGCCCAGCGTTATTGAGGCTTAGAGCTCGTCGGTTTATTTTATTGTTTATAAAAAATTATTTATTAATTGCTCTCCGTAGCGTTATGGGGTTTTCGAACTTGGCGGTTTATTTGATTGTTTATAAAAAATAGTTTATTTATCGCTCTCTCTAGCGTTATTGAGGCTTAGAGCTTGTCGGTTTATTTAATTGTTTATAAAAAATAGTTTATTTATCGCTCTGTCCAGCGTTATGGGGGTTTCAAGCTTGGTGGTTTATCCAATTGTTTATAAAAAATTATTTATTTATCGCTTCCCCCAGCGTTATGGGGGTTTCAAGCTTGGTGGTTTATTCAATTTTTTTTTAAAAAATATTTATTTATCGCTCTCTCCAGCTTTATGGGGGTTTATAGCTTGACGGTTTATTCAATTGTTTATAAAAAATAATTGATTAATCGCTCTCTTCAACGTTATGGAGGTTTAGAGCTTGTCGGTTTATTAAACTGTTTATAAAAACAATTTATTTATCGCTCTCCCCATTGTTATGGGGGCTTAGAGCTTGTCGGTTTATTTAATTGTTTATGAAAAATAATTTATTTATCGCTCTGCCCAGCGTTATGAGGGTTTAGAGCTTGTCGGTTTATTTAATTGTTTATAAAAAACAATTTATTTATCGCTCTGCCCAGCGTTATGGGTGTTTCGAGCTTGGTGGTTTAATTAATTGTTCATAAAAAATCATTGATTTATCGCTCTCCCCAGCGTTATGGGGGCTTAGAGCTTGTCGGTTTATTCAATTGTTTATAAAAAATAATTAATTTATCGCTCTGCCTAGCGTTATTGAGGCTTCGAGCTTGTCGGTTTATTTTATTGTTTATAAAAAATTATTAATTTATCGCTCTCCCCAGTGTTATGGGGGCTCAGAGCTTGTCGGTTTATTTAATTGTTTATAAAAAACAATTTATTTATCGCTCTGCCCAGCGTTATGGGTGTTTCGAGCTTGGTGGTTTAATTAATTGTTCATAAAAAATCATTGATTTATCGCTCTCCCCAGCGTTATGGGGGCTTAGAGCTTGTCGGTTTATTCAATTGTTTATAAAAAATAATTAATTTATCGCTCTGCCTAGCGTTATTGAGGCTTCGAGCTTGTCGGTTTATTTTATTGTTTATAAAAAATTATTAATTTATCGCTCTCCCCAGTGTTATGGGGGCTCAGAGCTTGTCGGTTTATTTAATTGTTTATAAAAAATAATTTATTTATCGCTCTGTCCAGCGTTATGGGGGTTTCAAGCTTGGTGGTTTATCCAATTGTTTATAAAAAATTATTTATTTATCGCTTCCCCCATTGTTATGGGGGTTTCAAGCTTGGCGGTTTATTCAATTTTTTATAAAAAAATATTTATTTATCGCTCTCTCCAGCTTAATGAGGGTTAAGAGCTTTTGAATTTATTTAATTGTTTATAAAAAATAATTTATTAATCGCTCTCCCCAGCGTTATGGGGGTTTCAAGCTTGTCAGTTTATACAATTGTTCATAAAAAATAATTTATTCATCGCTCTGCCCAGCGTTATTGAGGCTTAGAGCTCGTCGGTTTATTTAATTGTTTATAAAAAATTATTTATTAATTGCTCTCCGTAGCGTTATGGGGTTTTCGAGCTTGGTGGTTTATTTACTTGTTTATAAAAAATCATTGATTTATCGCTCTCCCCAGCGTCATGGGGGCTTAGAGCTTGTCGGTTTATTTTATTATTTCTAAAAAATTATTTATTTATCGCTCTCCCCAGCGTTATGGGGGTTTCAAACTTGGCGGTTTCTTTAATTGTTTATAAAAAATCAGTGATTTATCGCTCTCCCCAGTGTTATGGGGGCTTAGAGCTTGTCGGTTTATTTAATTGTTTATAAAAAATAATTTATTTATCGCTCTGTCCAGCGTTATGGGGGTTTCAAGCTTGGTGGTTTATCCAATTGTTTATAAAAAATTATTTATTTATCGCTTCCCCCATTGTTATGGGGGTTTCAAGCTTGGCGGTTTATTCAATTTTTTATAAAAAAATATTTATTTATCGCTCTCTCCAGCTTCATAAGGGTTTAGAGCTTTTCAATTTATTTAATTGTTTATAAAAAATAATTTATTAATCGCTCTCCCCAGCGTTATGGGGGTTTCGAGCTTGGTGGTTTATCCAATTGTTTATAAAAAATAATTTATTTATCGCTCTCCCCAGCGTTATGGGGGTTTCGAGCTTGGTGGTTTATTAACTTGTTTATAAAAAATGATTGATTTATCGCTCTCCCCAGCGTCATGGGCGCTTAGAGCTTGTCGGTTTAATTAATTGTTTATAAAAAATAGTTTACTTATCGCTCTCTCTAGCGTTATTGAAACTTAGAGCTTGTCGATTTATTTTATTATTTATAAAAAATTATTTATTTATCGCTTCCCCCAGCGTTATGGGGGTTTTAAGCTTGGTGGTTTATTCAATTTTTTATAAAAAAATATTTATTTATCGCTCTCTCCAGCTTCATAAGGGTTTAGAGCTTTTCAATTTATTTAATTGTTTATAAAAAATAATTTATTAATCGCTCTCCCCAGCGTTATGGGGGTTTCGAGCTTGGTGGTTTATCCAATTGTTTATAAAAAATAATTTATTTATCGCTCTCCCCAGCGTTATGGAGGTTTCGAGCTTGGTGGTTTATTAACTTGTTTATAAAAAATGATTGATTTATCGCTCTCCCCAGCGTCAAGGGGGCTTAGAGCTTGTCGGTTTATTTAATTGTTTATAAAAAATAGTTTATTTATCGCTCTCTCTAGCGTTATTGAGGCTTAGAGCTTGTCGGTTTATTTGATTATTTATAAAAAATTATTTATTTATCGCTCTCCCCAGCGTTATGGGGGCTTAGAGCTTGTCGGTTGATTTATTTGTTTATAAAAAATAATTTATTAATCGCTCTCCCCAGCGTTATGGGGGTTTCGAGCTTGTCAGTTTATACAATTGTTCATAAAAAATAATTTATTCATCGCTCTGCCCAGCGTTATTGAGGCTTAGAGCTCGTCGGTTTATTTTATTGTTTATAAAAAATTATTTATTAATTGCTCTCCGTAGCGTTATGGGGTTTTCGAACTTGGCGGTTTATTTAATTGTTTATAAAAAATCATTGATTTATCGCTCTCCCCAGCGTTATGGGGGCTTAGAGCTTGTCGGTTTATTCAATTGTTTATAAAAAATAATTTATTAATCGCTCTCCCCAGCGTTATGGGGGTTTCGAGCTTGGTGGTTTATCCAATTGTTTATAAAAAATAATTTATTTATCACTCTCCCCAGCGTTATGGGGGTTTCGAGCTTGGTGGTTTATTAACTTGTTTATAAAAAATCATTGATTTATCGCTCTCCCCAGCGTCATGGGGGCTTAGAGCTTGTCGGTTTATTTGATTGTTTATAAAAAATAGTTTATTTATCGCTCTCTCTAGCGTTATTGAGGCTTAGAGCTTGTCGGTTTATTTAATTGTTTATAAAAAATAGTTTATTTATCGCTCTGTCCAGCGTTATGGGGGTTTCAAGCTTGGTGGTTTATCCAATTGTTTATAAAAAATTATTTATTTATCGCTTCCCCCAGCGTTATGGGGGTTTCAAGCTTGGTGGTTTATTCAATTTTTTTTTAAAAAATATTTATTTATCGCTCTCTCCAGCTTTATGGGGGTTTATAGCTTGACGGTTTATTCAATTGTTTATAAAAAATAATTGATTAATCGCTCTCTTCAACGTTATGGAGGTTTAGAGCTTGTCGGTTTATTAAACTGTTTATAAAAACAATTTATTTATCGCTCTCCCCATTGTTATGGGGGCTTAGAGCTTGTCGGTTTATTTAATTGTTTATGAAAAATAATTTATTTATCGCTCTGCCCAGCGTTATGAGGGTTTAGAGCTTGTCGGTTTATTTAATTGTTTATAAAAAACAATTTATTTATCGCTCTGCCTAGCGTTATGGGTGTTTCGAGCTTGGTGGTTTAATTAATTGTTCATAAAAAATCATTGATTTATCGCTCTCCCCAGCGTTATGGGGGCTTAGAGCTTGTCGGTTTATTCAATTGTTTATAAAAAATAATTAATTTATCGCTCTGCCTAGCGTTATTGAGGCTTCGAGCTTGTCGGTTTATTTTATTGTTTATAAAAAATTATTTATTTATCGCTCTCCCCAGCGTTATGGGGGTTTCGAGCTTAATGGTTTATTTAATTGTTTATAAAAAATCATTGATTTATCGCTCTCCCCAGTGTTATGGGAGCTTACAGATTGTCGGTTTATTTAATTGTTTATAAAAAATAATTTATTTATCGCTCTGTTCAGCGTTATTGGGGTTAAGAGCTCGTTGATTTATTTATTTGTTTATAAAAAATAATTTATTTATCGCTCTCCCCAGCGTCATGGGGGCTTAGAGCTTGACGGTTAAATTAATTGATTATAAAAAATATTTTATTTATCGCTCTCTCTAGCGTTATTGAGGCTTAGAGCTTGTCGGTTTATTTTATTATTTATAAAAAATTATTTCTTTATCGCTATCCCCAGCGTTATGGGGGTTTCGAACTTGGCGGTTTATTTAATTGTTTATAAAAAATCATTGATTTATCGCTCTCCCCAGCGTTATGGGGGTTTCGAGCTTGGTGGTTTATCCAATTGTTTATAAAAATTATTTATGTATCGCTTCCCCCAGCGTTATGGGGGTTTCAAGCTTGGTGGTTTATTCAATTTTTTATAAAAAAATATTTATTTATCGCTCTGCCCAGCGTTATGGGTGTTTCGAGCTTGGTGGTTTAATTAATTGTTCATAAAAAATCATTGATTTATCGCTCTCCCCAGCGTTATGGGGGCTTAGAGCTTGTCGGTTTATTCAATTGTTTATAAAAAATAATTAATTTATCGCTCTGCCTAGCGTTATTGAGGCTTCGAGCTTGTCGGTTTATTTTATTGTTTATAAAAAATTATTAATTTATCGCTCTCCCCAGTGTTATGGGGGCTCAGAGCTTGTCGGTTTATTTAATTGTTTATAAAAAATAATTTATTTATCGCTCTGTCCAGCGTTATGGGGGTTTCAAGCTTGGTGGTTTATCCAATTGTTTATAAAAAATTATTTATTTATCGCTTCCCCCATTGTTATGGGGGTTTCAAGCTTGGCGGTTTATTCAATTTTTTATAAAAAAATATTTATTTATCGCTCTCTCCAGCTTAATGAGGGTTAAGAGCTTTTGAATTTATTTAATTGTTTATAAAAAATAATTTATTAATCGCTCTCCCCAGCGTTATGGGGGTTTCAAGCTTGTCAGTTTATACAATTGTTCATAAAAAATAATTTATTCATCGCTCTGCCCAGCGTTATTGAGGCTTAGAGCTCGTCGGTTTATTTTATTGTTTATAAAAAATTATTTATTAATTGCTCTCCGTAGCGTTATGGGGTTTTCGAGCTTGGTGGTTTATTTACTTGTTTATAAAAAATCATTGATTTATCGCTCTCCCCAGCGTCATGGGGGCTTAGAGCTTGTCGGTTTATTTTATTATTTCTAAAAAATTATTTATTTATCGCTCTCCCCAGCGTTATGGGGGTTTCAAACTTGGCGGTTTCTTTAATTGTTTATAAAAAATCAGTGATTTATCGCTCTCCCCAGTGTTATGGGGGCTTAGAGCTTGTCGGTTTATTTAATTGTTTATAAAAAATAATTTATTTATCGCTCTGTCCAGCGTTATGGGGGTTTCAAGCTTGGTGGTTTATCCAATTGTTTATAAAAAATTATTTATTTATCGCTTCCCCCATTGTTATGGGGGTTTCAAGCTTGGCGGTTTATTCAATTTTTTATAAAAAAATATTTATTTATCGCTCTCTCCAGCTTCATAAGGGTTTAGAGCTTTTCAATTTATTTAATTGTTTATAAAAAATAATTTATTAATCGCTCTCCCCAGCGTTATGGGGGTTTCGAGCTTGGTGGTTTATCCAATTGTTTATAAAAAATAATTTATTTATCGCTCTCCCCAGCGTTATGGGGGTTTCGAGCTTGGTGGTTTATTAACTTGTTTATAAAAAATGATTGATTTATCGCTCTCCCCAGCGTCATGGGCGCTTAGAGCTTGTCGGTTTAATTAATTGTTTATAAAAAATAGTTTACTTATCGCTCTCTCTAGCGTTATTGAAACTTAGAGCTTGTCGATTTATTTTATTATTTATAAAAAATTATTTATTTATCGCTTCCCCCAGCGTTATGGGGGTTTTAAGCTTGGTGGTTTATTCAATTTTTTATAAAAAAATATTTATTTATCGCTCTCTCCAGCTTCATAAGGGTTTAGAGCTTTTCAATTTATTTAATTGTTTATAAAAAATAATTTATTAATCGCTCTCCCCAGCGTTATGGGGGTTTCGAGCTTGGTGGTTTATCCAATTGTTTATAAAAAATAATTTATTTATCGCTCTCCCCAGCGTTATGGAGGTTTCGAGCTTGGTGGTTTATTAACTTGTTTATAAAAAATGATTGATTTATCGCTCTCCCCAGCGTCAAGGGGGCTTAGAGCTTGTCGGTTTATTTAATTGTTTATAAAAAATAGTTTATTTATCGCTCTCTCTAGCGTTATTGAGGCTTAGAGCTTGTCGGTTTATTTGATTATTTATAAAAAATTATTTATTTATCGCTCTCCCCAGCGTTATGGGGGCTTAGAGCTTGTCGGTTGATTTATTTGTTTATAAAAAATAATTTATTAATCGCTCTCCCCAGCGTTATGGGGGTTTCGAGCTTGTCAGTTTATACAATTGTTCATAAAAAATAATTTATTCATCGCTCTGCCCAGCGTTATTGAGGCTTAGAGCTCGTCGGTTTATTTTATTGTTTATAAAAAATTATTTATTAATTGCTCTCCGTAGCGTTATGGGGTTTTCGAACTTGGCGGTTTATTTAATTGTTTATAAAAAATCATTGATTTATCGCTCTCCCCAGCGTTATGGGGGCTTAGAGCTTGTCGGTTTATTCAATTGTTTATAAAAAATAATTTATTAATCGCTCTCCCCAGCGTTATGGGGGTTTCGAGCTTGGTGGTTTATCCAATTGTTTATAAAAAATAATTTATTTATCACTCTCCCCAGCGTTATGGGGGTTTCGAGCTTGGTGGTTTATTAACTTGTTTATAAAAAATCATTGATTTATCGCTCTCCCCAGCGTCATGGGGGCTTAGAGCTTGTCGGTTTATTTGATTGTTTATAAAAAATAGTTTATTTATCGCTCTCTCTAGCGTTATTGAGGCTTAGAGCTTGTCGGTTTATTTAATTGTTTATAAAAAATAGTTTATTTATCGCTCTGTCCAGCGTTATGGGGGTTTCAAGCTTGGTGGTTTATCCAATTGTTTATAAAAAATTATTTATTTATCGCTTCCCCCAGCGTTATGGGGGTTTCAAGCTTGGTGGTTTATTCAATTTTTTTTTAAAAAATATTTATTTATCGCTCTCTCCAGCTTTATGGGGGTTTATAGCTTGACGGTTTATTCAATTGTTTATAAAAAATAATTGATTAATCGCTCTCTTCAACGTTATGGAGGTTTAGAGCTTGTCGGTTTATTAAACTGTTTATAAAAACAATTTATTTATCGCTCTCCCCATTGTTATGGGGGCTTAGAGCTTGTCGGTTTATTTAATTGTTTATGAAAAATAATTTATTTATCGCTCTGCCCAGCGTTATGAGGGTTTAGAGCTTGTCGGTTTATTTAATTGTTTATAAAAAACAATTTATTTATCGCTCTGCCTAGCGTTATGGGTGTTTCGAGCTTGGTGGTTTAATTAATTGTTCATAAAAAATCATTGATTTATCGCTCTCCCCAGCGTTATGGGGGCTTAGAGCTTGTCGGTTTATTCAATTGTTTATAAAAAATAATTAATTTATCGCTCTGCCTAGCGTTATTGAGGCTTCGAGCTTGTCGGTTTATTTTATTGTTTATAAAAAATTATTTATTTATCGCTCTCCCCAGCGTTATGGGGGTTTCGAGCTTAATGGTTTATTTAATTGTTTATAAAAAATCATTGATTTATCGCTCTCCCCAGTGTTATGGGAGCTTACAGATTGTCGGTTTATTTAATTGTTTATAAAAAATAATTTATTTATCGCTCTGTTCAGCGTTATTGGGGTTAAGAGCTCGTTGATTTATTTATTTGTTTATAAAGAATAATTTATTTATCGCTCTCCCCAGCGTCATGGGGGCTTAGAGCTTGACGGTTAAATTAATTGATTATAAAAAATATTTTATTTATCGCTCTCTCTAGCGTTATTGAGGCTTAGAGCTTGTCGGTTTATTTTATTATTTATAAAAAATTATTTCTTTATCGCTATCCCCAGCGTTATGGGGGTTTCGAACTTGGCGGTTTATTTAATTGTTTATAAAAAATCATTGATTTATCGCTCTCCCCAGCGTTATGGGGGTTTCGAGCTTGGTGGTTTATCCAATTGTTTATAAAAATTATTTATGTATCGCTTCCCCCAGCGTTATGGGGGTTTCAAGCTTGGTGGTTTATTCAATTTTTTATAAAAAAATATTTATTTATCGCTCTCCCCAGCGTTATGGGGGTTTCGAACTTGGCGGTTTATTTAATTGTTTATAAAAAATAATTTATTAATCGCTCTCCCCAGCGTTATGGGGGTTTCGAGCTTGTCAGTTTATACAATTGTTCATAAAAAATAATTTATTCATCGCTCTGCCCAGCGTTATTGAGGCTTAGAGCTCGTCGGTTTATTTTATTATTTATAAAAAATAATTTATTTATCGCTCTCCCCAGCGTCATGGGGGCTTAGAGCTTGACGGTTAAATTAATTGATTATAAAAAATATTTTATTTATCGCTCTCTCTAGCGTTATTGAGGCTTAGAGCTTGTCGGTTTATTTTATTATTTATAAAAAATTATTTCTTTATCGCTATCCCCAGCGTTATGGGGGTTTCGAACTTGGCGGTTTATTTAATTGTTTATAAAAAATTATTTATTTATCGCTTCCCCCATTGTTATGGGGGTTTCAAGCTTGGCGGTTTATTCAATTTTTTATAAAAAAATATTTATTTATCGCTCTCTCCAGCTTCATAAGGGTTTAGAGCTTTTCAATTTATTTAATTGTTTATAAAAAATAATTTATTAATCGCTCTCCCCAGCGTTATGGGGGTTTCGAGCTTGGTGGTTTATCCAATTGTTTATAAAAAATAATTTATTTATCGCTCTCCCCAGCGTTATGGGGGTTTCGAGCTTGGTGGTTTATTAACTTGTTTATAAAAAATGAATGATTTATCGCTCTCCCCAGCGTCATGGGCGCTTAGAGCTTGTCGGTTTAATTAATTGTTTATAAAAAATAGTTTACTTATCGCTCTCTCTAGCGTTATTGAAATTTAGAGCTTGTCGATTTATTTTATTATTTATAAAAAATTATTTATTTATCGCTTCCCCCAGCGTTATGGGGGTTTTAAGCTTGGTGGTTTATTCAATTTTTTATAAAAAAATATTTATTTATCGCTCTCCCCATTGTTATGGGGGCTTAGAGCTTGTCGGTTTATTTAATTGTTTATGAAAAATAATTTATTTATCGCTCTGCCCAGCGTTATGAGGGTTTAGAGCTTGTCGACTTATTTAATTGTTTATAAAAAACAATTTATTTATCGCTCTGCCTAGCGTTATGGGTGTTTCGAGCTTGGTGGTTTAATTAATTGTTCATAAAAAATCATTGATTTATCGCTCTCCCCAGCGTTATGGGGGCTTAGAGCTTGTCGGTTTATTCAATTGTTTATAAAAAATAATTAATTTATCGCTCTGCCTAGCGTTATTGAGGCTTCGAGCTTGTCGGTTTATTTTATTGTTTATAAAAAATTATTTATTTATCGCTCTCCCCAGCGTTATGGGGGTTTCGAGCTTAATGGTTTATTTAATTGTTTATAAAAAATCATTGATTTATCGCTCTCCCCAGTGTTATGGGAGCTTACAGATTGTCGGTTTATTTAATTGTTTATAAAAAATAATTTATTTATCGCTCTGTTCAGCATTATTGGGGTTAAGAGCTCGTTGATTTATTTATTTGTTTATAAAAAATAATTTATTTATCGCTCTCCCCAGCGTCATGGGGGCTTAGAGCTTGACGGTTAAATTAATTGATTATAAAAAATATTTTATTTATCGCTCTCTCTAGCGTTATTGAGGCTTAGAGCTTGTCGGTTTATTTTATTATTTATAAAAAATTATTTCTTTATCGCTATCCCCAGCGTTATGGGGGTTTCGAACTTGGCGGTTTATTTAATTGTTTATAAAAAATCATTGATTTATCGCTCTCCCCAGCGTTATGGGGGTTTCGAGCTTGGTGGTTTATCCAATTGTTTATAAAAATTATTTATGTATCGCTTCCCCCAGCGTTATGGGGGTTTCAAGCTTGGTGGTTTATTCAATTTTTTATAAAAAAATATTTATTTATCGCTCTCCCCAGCGTTATGGGGGTTTCGAACTTGGCGGTTTATTTAATTGTTTATAAAAAATAATTTATTAATCGCTCTCCCCAGCGTTATGGGGGTTTCGAGCTTGTCAGTTTATACAATTGTTCATAAAAAATAATTTATTCATCGCTCTGCCCAGCGTTATTGAGGCTTAGAGCTCGTCGGTTTATTTTATTATTTATAAAAAATAATTTATTTATCGCTCTCCCCAGCGTCATGGGGGCTTAGAGCTTGACGGTTAAATTAATTGATTATAAAAAATATTTTATTTATCGCTCTCTCTAGCGTTATTGAGGCTTAGAGCTTGTCGGTTTATTTTATTATTTATAAAAAATTATTTCTTTATCGCTATCCCCAGCGTTATGGGGGTTTCGAACTTGGCGGTTTATTTAATTGTTTATAAAAAATTATTTATTTATCGCTTCCCCCATTGTTATGGGGGTTTCAAGCTTGGCGGTTTATTCAATTTTTTATAAAAAAATATTTATTTATCGCTCTCTCCAGCTTCATAAGGGTTTAGAGCTTTTCAATTTATTTAATTGTTTATAAAAAATAATTTATTAATCGCTCTCCCCAGCGTTATGGGGGTTTCGAGCTTGGTGGTTTATTAACTTGTTTATAAAAAATGATTGATTTATCGCTCTCCCCAGCGTCATGGGCGCTTAGAGCTTGTCGGTTTAATTAATTGTTTATAAAAAATAGTTTACTTATCGCTCTCTCTAGCGTTATTGAAACTTAGAGCTTGTCGATTTATTTTATTATTTATAAAAAATTATTTATTTATCGCTTCCCCCAGCGTTATAGGGGTTTTAAGCTTGGTGGTTTATTCAATTTTTTATAAAAAAATATTTATTTATCGCTCTCTCCAGCTTCATAAGGGTTTAGAGCTTTTCAATTTATTTAATTGTTTATAAAAAATAATTTATTAATCGCTCTCCCCAGCGTTATGGGGGTTTCGAGCTTGGTGGTTTATCCAATTGTTTATAAAAAATAATTTATTTATCGCTCTCCCCAGCGTTATGGGGGTTTCGAGCTTGGTGGTTTATTAACTTGTTTATAAAAAATGATTGATTTATCGCTCTCCCCAGCGTCAAGGGGGCTTAGAGCTTGTCGGTTTATTTAATTGTTTATAAAAAATAGTTTATTTATCGCTCTCTCTAGCGTTATTGAGGCTTAGAGCTTGTCGGTTTATTTTATTATTTATAAAAAATTATTTATTTATCGCTCTCCCCAGCGTTATGGGGGCTTAGAGCTTGTCGGTTGATTTAATTGTTTATAAAAAATAATTTATTAATCGCTCTCCGCAGCGTTATGGGGGTTTCGAGCTTGTCAGTTTATACAATTGTTCATAAAAAATAATTTATTCATCGCTCTGCCCAGCGTTATTGAGGCTTAGAGCTCGTCGGTTTATTTTATTGTTTATAAAAAATTATTTATTAATTGCTCTCCGTAGCGTTATGGGGTTTTCGAACTTGGCGGTTTATTTAATTGTTTATAAAAAATCATTGATTTATCGCTCTCCCCAGTGTTATGGGGGCTTAGAGCTTGTCGGTTTATTTAATTGTTTATAAAAAATAATTTATTTATCGCTCTGTCCAGCGTTATGGGGGTTTCAAGCTTGGTGGTTTATCCAATTGTTTATAAAAAATTATTTATTTATCGCTTCCCCCATTGTTATGGGGGCTTCGAGCTTAGTGGTTTAATTAATTGTTCATAAAAAATCATTGATTTATCGCTCTCCCCAGCGTTATGGGGGCTTAGAGCTTGTCGGTTTATTCAATTGTTTATAAAAAATAATTTATTAATCGCTCTCCCCAGCGTTATGGGGGTTTCGAGCTTGGTGGTTTATCCAATTGTTTATAAAAAATAATTTATTTATCACTCTCCCCAGCGTTATGGGGGTTTCGAGCTTGGTGGTTTATTAACTTGTTTATAAAAAATCATTGATTTATCGCTCTCCCCAGCGTCATGGGGGCTTAGAGCTTGTCGGTTTATTTAATTGTTTATAAAAAATAGTTTATTTATCGCTCTCTCTAGCGTTATTGAGGCTTAGAGCTTGTCGGTTTATTTAATTGTTTATAAAAAATAGTTTATTTATCGCTCTGTCCAGCGTTATGGGGGTTTCAAGCTTGGTGGTTTATCCAATTGTTTATAAAAAATTATTTATTTATCGCTTCCCCCAGCGTTATGGGGGTTTCAAGCTTGGTGGTTTATTCAATTTTTTATTAAAAAATATTTATTTATCGCTCTCTCCAGCTTTATGGGGGTTTATAGCTTGACGGTTTATTCAATTGTTTATAAAAAATAATTGATTAATCGCTCTCTTCAACGTTATGGAGGTTTAGAGCTTGTCGGTTTATTAAACTGTTTATAAAAACAATTTATTTATCGCTCTCCCCATTGTTATGGGGGCTTAGAGCTTGTCGGTTTATTTAATTGTTTATGAAAAATAATTTATTTATCGCTCTGCCTAGCGTTATGAGGGTTTAGAGCTTGTCGGTTTATTTAATTGTTTATAAAAAACAATTTATTTATCGCTCTGCCCAGCGTTATGGGTGTTTCGAGTTTGGTGGTTTAATTAATTGTTCATAAAAAAACATTGATTTATCGCTCTCCCCAGCGTTATGGGGGCTTAGAGCTTGTCGGTTTATTCAATTGTTTATAAAAAATAATTAATTTATCGCTCTGCCTAGCGTTATCGAGGCTTCGAGCTTGTCAGTTTATTTTATTGTTTATAAAAAATTATTTATTTATCGCTCTCCCCAGCGTTATGGGGGTTTCGAGCTTAATGGTTTATTTAATTGTTTATAAAAAATCATTGATTTATCGCTCTCCCCAGTGTTATGGGAGCTTACAGATTGTCGGTTTATTTAATTGTTTATAAAAAATAATTTATTTATCGCTCTGTTCAGCGTTATTGGGGTTAAGAGCTCGTTGATTTATTTATTTGTTTATAAAAAATAATTTATTTATCGCTCTCCCCAGCGTCATGGGGGCTTAGAGCTTGACGGTTAAATTAATTGATTATAAAAAATATTTTATTTATCGCTCTCTCTAGCGTTATTGAGGCTTAGAGCTTGTCGGTTTATTTTATTATTTATAAAAAATTATTTCTTTATCGCTATCCCCAGCGTTATGGGGGTTTCGAACTTGGCGGTTTATTTAATTGTTTATAAAAAATCATTGATTTATCGCTCTCCCCAGCGTTATGGGGGTTTCGAGCTTGGTGGTTTATCCAATTGTTTATAAAAATTATTTATGTATCGCTTCCCCCAGCGTTATGGGGGTTTCAAGCTTGGTGGTTTATTCAATTTTTTATAAAAAAATATTTATTTATCGCTCTCCCCAGCGTTATGGGGGTTTCGAACTTGGCGGTTTATTTAATTGTTTATAAAAAATAATTTATTAATCGCTCTCCCCAGCGTTATGGGGGTTTCGAGCTTGTCAGTTTATACAATTGTTCATAAAAAATAATTTATTCATCGCTCTGCCCAGCGTTATTGAGGCTTAGAGCTCGTCGGTTTATTTTATTATTTATAAAAAATAATTTATTTATCGCTCTCCCCAGCGTCATGGGGGCTTAGAGCTTGACGGTTAAATTAATTGATTATAAAAAATATTTTATTTATCGCTCTCTCTAGCGTTATTGAGGCTTAGAGCTTGTCGGTTTATTTTATTATTTATAAAAAATTATTTCTTTATCGCTATCCCCAGCGTTATGGGGGTTTCGAACTTGGCGGTTTATTTAATTGTTTATAAAAAATTATTTATTTATCGCTTCCCCCATTGTTATGGGGGTTTCAAGCTTGGCGGTTTATTCAATTTTTTATAAAAAAATATTTATTTATCGCTCTCTCCAGCTTCATAAGGGTTTAGAGCTTTTCAATTTATTTAATTGTTTATAAAAAATAATTTATTAATCGCTCTCCCCAGCGTTATGGGGGTTTCGAGCTTGGTGGTTTATCCAATTGTTTATAAAAAATAATTTATTTATCGCTCTCCCCAGCGTTATGGGGGTTTCGAGCTTGGTGGTTTATTAACTTGTTTATAAAAAATGAATGATTTATCGCTCTCCCCAGCGTCATGGGCGCTTAGAGCTTGTCGGTTTAATTAATTGTTTATAAAAAATAGTTTACTTATCGCTCTCTCTAGCGTTATTGAAATTTAGAGCTTGTCGATTTATTTTATTATTTATAAAAAATTATTTATTTATCGCTCTCCCCATTGTTATGGGGGCTTAGAGCTTGTCGGTTTATTTAATTGTTTATGAAAAATAATTTATTTATCGCTCTGCCCAGCGTTATGAGGGTTTAGAGCTTGTCGACTTATTTAATTGTTTATAAAAAACAATTTATTTATCGCTCTGCCTAGCGTTATGGGTGTTTCGAGCTTGGTGGTTTAATTAATTGTTCATAAAAAATCATTGATTTATCGCTCTCCCCAGCGTTATGGGGGCTTAGAGCTTGTCGGTTTATTCAATTGTTTATAAAAAATAATTAATTTATCGCTCTGCCTAGCGTTATTGAGGCTTCGAGCTTGTCGGTTTATTTTATTGTTTATAAAAAATTATTTATTTATCGCTCTCCCCAGCGTTATGGGGGTTTCGAGCTTAATGGTTTATTTAATTGTTTATAAAAAATCATTGATTTATCGCTCTCCCCAGTGTTATGGGAGCTTACAGATTGTCGGTTTATTTAATTGTTTATAAAAAATAATTTATTTATCGCTCTGTTCAGCGTTATTGGGGTTAAGAGCTCGTTGATTTATTTATTTGTTTATAAAAAATAATTTATTTATCGCTCTCCCCAGCGTTATGGGGGTTTCGAGCTTGGTGGTTTATTAACTTGTTTATAAAAAATCATTGATTTATCGCTCTCCCCAGCGTCATGGGGGCTTAGAGCTTGTCGGTTTATTTAATTGTTTATAAAAAATAGTTTATTTATCGCTCTCTCTAGCGTTATTGAGGCTTAGAGCTTGTCGGTTTATTTAATTGTTTATAAAAAATAGTTTATTTATCGCTCTGTCCAGCGTTATGGGGGTTTCAAGCTTGGTGGTTTATCCAATTGTTTATAAAAAATTATTTATTTATCGCTTCCCCCAGCGTTATGGGGGTTTCAAGCTTGGTGGTTTATTCAATTTTTTATTAAAAAATATTTATTTATCGCTCTCTCCAGCTTTATGGGGGTTTATAGCTTGACGGTTTATTCAATTGTTTATAAAAAATAATTGATTAATCGCTCTCTTCAACGTTATGGAGGTTTAGAGCTTGTCGGTTTATTAAACTGTTTATAAAAACAATTTATTTATCGCTCTCCCCATTGTTATGGGGGCTTAGAGCTTGTCGGTTTATTTAATTGTTTATGAAAAATAATTTATTTATCGCTCTGCCCAGCGTTATGAGGGTTTAGAGCTTGTCGGTTTATTTAATTGTTTATAAAAAACAATTTATTTATCGCTCTGCCCAGCGTTATGGGTGTTTCGAGTTTGGTGGTTTAATTAATTGTTCATAAAAAAACATTGATTTATCGCTCTCCCCAGCGTTATGGGGGCTTAGAGCTTGTCGGTTTATTCAATTGTTTATAAAAAATAATTAATTTATCGCTCTGCCTAGCGTTATCGAGGCTTCGAGCTTGTCAGTTTATTTTATTGTTTATAAAAAATTATTTATTTATCGCTCTCCCCAGCGTTATGGGGGTTTCGAGCTTAATGGTTTATTTAATTGTTTATAAAAAATCATTGATTTATCGCTCTCCCCAGTGTTATGGGAGCTTACAGATTGTCGGTTTATTTAATTGTTTATAAAAAATAATTTATTTATCGCTCTGTTCAGCGTTATTGGGGTTAAGAGCTCGTTGATTTATTTATTTGTTTATAAAAAATAATTTATTTATCGCTCTCCCCAGCGTCATGGGGGCTTAGAGCTTGACGGTTAAATTAATTGATTATAAAAAATATTTTATTTATCGCTCTCTCTAGCGTTATTGAGGCTTAGAGCTTGTCGGTTTATTTTATTATTTATAAAAAATTATTTCTTTATCGCTATCCCCAGCGTTATGGGGGTTTCGAACTTGGCGGTTTATTTAATTGTTTATAAAAAATCATTGATTTATCGCTCTCCCCAGCGTTATGGGGGTTTCGAGCTTGGTGGTTTATCCAATTGTTTATAAAAATTATTTATGTATCGCTTCCCCCAGCGTTATGGGGGTTTCAAGCTTGGTGGTTTATTCAATTTTTTATAAAAAAATATTTATTTATCGCTCTCCCCAGCGTTATGGGGGTTTCGAACTTGGCGGTTTATTTAATTGTTTATAAAAAATAATTTATTAATCGCTCTCCCCAGCGTTATGGGGGTTTCGAGCTTGTCAGTTTATACAATTGTTCATAAAAAATAATTTATTCATCGCTCTGCCCAGCGTTATTGAGGCTTAGAGCTCGTCGGTTTATTTTATTATTTATAAAAAATAATTTATTTATCGCTCTCCCCAGCGTCATGGGGGCTTAGAGCTTGACGGTTAAATTAATTGATTATAAAAAATATTTTATTTATCGCTCTCTCTAGCGTTATTGAGGCTTAGAGCTTGTCGGTTTATTTTATTATTTATAAAAAATTATTTCTTTATCGCTATCCCCAGCGTTATGGGGGTTTCGAACTTGGCGGTTTATTTAATTGTTTATAAAAAATTATTTATTTATCGCTTCCCCCATTGTTATGGGGGTTTCAAGCTTGGCGGTTTATTCAATTTTTTATAAAAAAATATTTATTTATCGCTCTCTCCAGCTTCATAAGGGTTTAGAGCTTTTCAATTTATTTAATTGTTTATAAAAAATAATTTATTAATCGCTCTCCCCAGCGTTATGGGGGTTTCGAGCTTGGTGGTTTATCCAATTGTTTATAAAAAATAATTTATTTATCGCTCTCCCCAGCGTTATGGGGGTTTCGAGCTTGGTGGTTTATTAACTTGTTTATAAAAAATGAATGATTTATCGCTCTCCCCAGCGTCATGGGCGCTTAGAGCTTGTCGGTTTAATTAATTGTTTATAAAAAATAGTTTACTTATCGCTCTCTCTAGCGTTATTGAAATTTAGAGCTTGTCGATTTATTTTATTATTTATAAAAAATTATTTATTTATCGCTTCCCCCAGCGTTATGGGGGTTTTAAGCTTGGTGGTTTATTCAATTTTTTATAAAAAAATATTTATTTATCGCTCTCCCCATTGTTATGGGGGCTTAGAGCTTGTCGGTTTATTTAATTGTTTATGAAAAATAATTTATTTATCGCTCTGCCCAGCGTTATGAGGGTTTAGAGCTTGTCGACTTATTTAATTGTTTATAAAAAACAATTTATTTATCGCTCTGCCTAGCGTTATGGGTGTTTCGAGCTTGGTGGTTTAATTAATTGTTCATAAAAAATCATTGATTTATCGCTCTCCCCAGTGTTATGGGGGCTTAGAGCTTGTCGGTTTATTTAATTGTTTATAAAAAATAATTTATTTATCGCTCTGTCCAGCGTTATGGGGGTTTCAAGCTTGGTGGTTTATCCAATTGTTTATAAAAAATTATTTATTTATCGCTTCCCCCATTGTTAGGGGGGCTTCGAGCTTAGTGGTTTAATTAATTGTTCATAAAAAATCATTGATTTATCGCTCTCCCCAGCGTTATGGGGGCTTAGAGCTTGTCGGTTTATTAACTTGTTTATAAAAAATGATTGATTTATCGCTCTCCCCAGCGTCATGGGCGCTTAGAGCTTGTCGGTTTAATTAATTGTTTATAAAAAATAGTTTACTTATCGCTCTCTCTAGCGTTATTGAAACTTAGAGCTTGTCGATTTATTTTATTATTTATAAAAAATTATTTATTTATCGCTTCCCCCAGCGTTATGGGGGTTTTAAGCTTGGTGGTTTATTCAATTTTTTATAAAAAAATATTTATTTATCGCTCTCTCCAGCTTCATAAGGGTTTAGAGCTTTTCAATTTATTTAATTGTTTATAAAAAATAATTTATTAATCGCTCTCCCCAGCGTTATGGGGGTTTCGAGCTTGGTGGTTTATCCAATTGTTTATAAAAAATAATTTATTTATCGCTCTCCCCAGCGTTATGGGGGTTTCGAGCTTGGTGGTTTATTAACTTGTTTATAAAAAATGATTGATTTATCGCTCTCCCCAGCGTCAAGGGGGCTTAGAGCTTGTCGGTTTATTTAATTGTTTATAAAAAATAGTTTATTTATCGCTCTCTCTAGCGTTATTGAGGCTTAGAGCTTGTCGGTTTATTTTATTATTTATAAAAAATTATTTATTTATCGCTCTCCCCAGCGTTATGGGGGCTTAGAGCTTGTCGGTTGATTTAATTGTTTATAAAAAATAATTTATTAATCGCTCTCCGCAGCGTTATGGGGGTTTCGAGCTTGTCAGTTTATACAATTGTTCATAAAAAATAATTTATTCATCGCTCTGCCCAGCGTTATTGAGGCTTAGAGCTCGTCGGTTTATTTTATTGTTTATAAAAAATTATTTATTAATTGCTCTCCGTAGCGTTATGGGGTTTTCGAACTTGGCGGTTTATTTAATTGTTTATAAAAAATCATTGATTTATCGCTCTCCCCAGTGTTATGGGGGCTTAGAGCTTGTCGGTTTATTTAATTGTTTATAAAAAATAATTTATTTATCGCTCTGTCCAGCGTTATGGGGGTTTCAAGCTTGGTGGTTTATCCAATTGTTTATAAAAAATTATTTATTTATCGCTTCCCCCATTGTTATGGGGGCTTCGAGCTTAGTGGTTTAATTAATTGTTCATAAAAAATCATTGATTTATCGCTCTCCCCAGCGTTATGGGGGCTTAGAGCTTGTCGGTTTATTCAATTGTTTATAAAAAATAATTTATTAATCGCTCTCCCCAGCGTTATGGGGGTTTCGAGCTTGGTGGTTTATCCAATTGTTTATAAAAAATAATTTATTTATCACTCTCCCCAGCGTTATGGGGGTTTCGAGCTTGGTGGTTTATTAACTTGTTTATAAAAAATCATTGATTTATCGCTCTCCCCAGCGTCATGGGGGCTTAGAGCTTGTCGGTTTATTTAATTGTTTATAAAAAATAGTTTATTTATCGCTCTCTCTAGCGTTATTGAGGCTTAGAGCTTGTCGGTTTATTTAATTGTTTATAAAAAATAGTTTATTTATCGCTCTGTCCAGCGTTATGGGGGTTTCAAGCTTGGTGGTTTATCCAATTGTTTATAAAAAATTATTTATTTATCGCTTCCCCCAGCGTTATGGGGGTTTCAAGCTTGGTGGTTTATTCAATTTTTTATTAAAAAATATTTATTTATCGCTCTCTCCAGCTTTATGGGGGTTTATAGCTTGACGGTTTATTCAATTGTTTATAAAAAATAATTGATTAATCGCTCTCTTCAACGTTATGGAGGTTTAGAGCTTGTCAGTTTATTAAACTGTTTATAAAAACAATTTATTTATCGCTCTCCCCATTGTTATGGGGGCTTAGAGCTTGTCGGTTTATTTAATTGTTTATGAAAAATAATTTATTTATCGCTCTGCCCAGCGTTATGAGGGTTTAGAGCTTGTCGGTTTATTTAATTGTTTATAAAAAACAATTTATTTATCGCTCTGCCCAGCGTTATGGGTGTTTCGAGTTTGGTGGTTTAATTAATTGTTCATAAAAAAACATTGATTTATCGCTCTCCCCAGCGTTATGGGGGCTTAGAGCTTGTCGGTTTATTCAATTGTTTATAAAAAATAATTAATTTATCGCTCTGCCTAGCGTTATCGAGGCTTCGAGCTTGTCAGTTTATTTTATTGTTTATAAAAAATTATTTATTTATCGCTCTCCCCAGCGTTATGGGGGTTTCGAGCTTAATGGTTTATTTAATTGTTTATAAAAAATCATTGATTTATCGCTCTCCCCAGTGTTATGGGAGCTTACAGATTGTCGGTTTATTTAATTGTTTATAAAAAATAATTTATTTATCGCTCTGTTCAGCGTTATTGGGGTTAAGAGCTCGTTGATTTATTTATTTGTTTATAAAAAATAATTTATTTATCGCTCTCCCCAGCGTCATGGGGGCTTAGAGCTTGACGGTTAAATTAATTGATTATAAAAAATATTTTATTTATCGCTCTCTCTAGCGTTATTGAGGCTTAGAGCTTGTCGGTTTATTTTATTATTTATAAAAAATTATTTCTTTATCGCTATCCCCAGCGTTATGGGGGTTTCGAACTTGGCGGTTTATTTAATTGTTTATAAAAAATCATTGATTTATCGCTCTCCCCAGCGTTATGGGGGTTTCGAGCTTGGTGGTTTATCCAATTGTTTATAAAAATTATTTATGTATCGCTTCCCCCAGCGTTATGGGGGTTTCAAGCTTGGTGGTTTATTCAATTTTTTATAAAAAAATATTTATTTATCGCTCTCCCCAGCGTTATGGGGGTTTCGAACTTGGCGGTTTATTTAATTGTTTATAAAAAATAATTTATTAATCGCTCTCCCCAGCGTTATGGGGGTTTCGAGCTTGTCAGTTTATACAATTGTTCATAAAAAATAATTTATTCATCGCTCTGCCCAGCGTTATTGAGGCTTAGAGCTCGTCGGTTTATTTTATTATTTATAAAAAATAATTTATTTATCGCTCTCCCCAGCGTCATGGGGGCTTAGAGCTTGACGGTTAAATTAATTGATTATAAAAAATATTTTATTTATCGCTCTCTCTAGCGTTATTGAGGCTTAGAGCTTGTCGGTTTATTTTATTATTTATAAAAAATTATTTCTTTATCGCTATCCCCAGCGTTATGGGGGTTTCGAACTTGGCGGTTTATTTAATTGTTTATAAAAAATTATTTATTTATCGCTTCCCCCATTGTTATGGGGGTTTCAAGCTTGGCGGTTTATTCAATTTTTTATAAAAAAATATTTATTTATCGCTCTCTCCAGCTTCATAAGGGTTTAGAGCTTTTCAATTTATTTAATTGTTTATAAAAAATAATTTATTAATCGCTCTCCCCAGCGTTATGGGGGTTTCGAGCTTGGTGGTTTATCCAATTGTTTATAAAAAATAATTTATTTATCGCTCTCCCCAGCGTTATGGGGGTTTCGAGCTTGGTGGTTTATTAACTTGTTTATAAAAAATGAATGATTTATCGCTCTCCCCAGCGTCATGGGCGCTTAGAGCTTGTCGGTTTAATTAATTGTTTATAAAAAATAGTTTACTTATCGCTCTCTCTAGCGTTATTGAAATTTAGAGCTTGTCGATTTATTTTATTATTTATAAAAAATTATTTATTTATCGCTTCCCCCAGCGTTATGGGGGTTTTAAGCTTGGTGGTTTATTCAATTTTTTATAAAAAAATATTTATTTATCGCTCTCCCCATTGTTATGGGGGCTTAGAGCTTGTCGGTTTATTTAATTGTTTATGAAAAATAATTTATTTATCGCTCTGCCCAGCGTTATGAGGGTTTAGAGCTTGTCGACTTATTTAATTGTTTATAAAAAATAATTAATTTATCGCTCTGCCTAGCGTTATTGAGGCTTCGAGCTTGTCGGTTTATTTTATTGTTTATAAAAAATTATTTATTTATCGCTCTCCCCAGCGTTATGGGGGTTTCGAGCTTAATGGTTTATTTAATTGTTTATAAAAAATCATTGATTTATCGCTCTCCCCAGTGTTATGGGAGCTTACAGATTGTCGGTTTATTTAATTGTTTATAAAAAATAATTTATTTATCGCTCTGTTCAGCGTTATTGGGGTTAAGAGCTCGTTGATTTATTTATTTGTTTATAAAAAATAATTTATTTATCGCTCTCCCCAGCGTCATGGGGGCTTAGAGCTTGACGGTTAAATTAATTGATTATAAAAAATATTTTATTTATCGCTCTCTCTAGCGTTATTGAGGCTTAGAGCTTGTCGGTTTATTTTATTATTTATAAAAAATTATTTCTTTATCGCTATCCCCAGCGTTATGGGGGTTTCGAACTTGGCGGTTTATTTAATTGTTTATAAAAAATCATTGATTTATCGCTCTCCCCAGCGTTATGGGGGTTTCGAGCTTGGTGGTTTATCCAATTGTTTATAAAAATTATTTATGTATCGCTTCCCCCAGCGTTATGGGGGTTTCAAGCTTGGTGGTTTATTCAATTTTTTATAAAAAAATATTTATTTATCGCTCTCCCCAGCGTTATGGGGGTTTCGAACTTGGCGGTTTATTTAATTGTTTATAAAAAATAATTTATTAATCGCTCTCCCCAGCGTTATGGGGGTTTCGAGCTTGTCAGTTTATACAATTGTTCATAAAAAATAATTTATTCATCGCTCTGCCCAGCGTTATTGAGGCTTAGAGCTCGTCGGTTTATTTTATTATTTATAAAAAATAATTTATTTATCGCTCTCCCCAGCGTCATGGGGGCTTAGAGCTTGACGGTTAAATTAATTGATTATAAAAAATATTTTATTTATCGCTCTCTCTAGCGTTATTGAGGCTTAGAGCTTGTCGGTTTATTTTATTATTTATAAAAAATTATTTCTTTATCGCTATCCCCAGCGTTATGGGGGTTTCGAACTTGGCGGTTTATTTAATTGTTTATAAAAAATTATTTATTTATCGCTTCCCCCATTGTTATGGGGGTTTCAAGCTTGGCGGTTTATTCAATTTTTTATAAAAAAATATTTATTTATCGCTCTCTCCAGCTTCATAAGGGTTTAGAGCTTTTCAATTTATTTAATTGTTTATAAAAAATAATTTATTAATCGCTCTCCCCAGCGTTATGGGGGTTTCGAGCTTGGTGGTTTATTAACTTGTTTATAAAAAATGATTGATTTATCGCTCTCCCCAGCGTCATGGGCGCTTAGAGCTTGTCGGTTTAATTAATTGTTTATAAAAAATAGTTTACTTATCGCTCTCTCTAGCGTTATTGAAACTTAGAGCTTGTCGATTTATTTTATTATTTATAAAAAATTATTTATTTATCGCTTCCCCCAGCGTTATGGGGGTTTTAAGCTTGGTGGTTTATTCAATTTTTTATAAAAAAATATTTATTTATCGCTCTCTCCAGCTTCATAAGGGTTTAGAGCTTTTCAATTTATTTAATTGTTTATAAAAAATAATTTATTAATCGCTCTCCCCAGCGTTATGGGGGTTTCGAGCTTGGTGGTTTATCCAATTGTTTATAAAAAATAATTTATTTATCGCTCTCCCCAGCGTTATGGGGGTTTCGAGCTTGGTGGTTTATTAACTTGTTTATAAAAAATGATTGATTTATCGCTCTCCCCAGCGTCAAGGGGGCTTAGAGCTTGTCGGTTTATTTAATTGTTTATAAAAAATAGTTTATTTATCGCTCTCTCTAGCGTTATTGAGGCTTAGAGCTTGTCGGTTTATTTTATTATTTATAAAAAATTATTTATTTATCGCTCTCCCCAGCGTTATGGGGGCTTAGAGCTTGTCGGTTGATTTAATTGTTTATAAAAAATAATTTATTAATCGCTCTCCGCAGCGTTATGGGGGTTTCGAGCTTGTCAGTTTATACAATTGTTCATAAAAAATAATTTATTCATCGCTCTGCCCAGCGTTATTGAGGCTTAGAGCTCGTCGGTTTATTTTATTGTTTATAAAAAATTATTTATTAATTGCTCTCCGTAGCGTTATGGGGTTTTCGAACTTGGCGGTTTATTTAATTGTTTATAAAAAATCATTGATTTATCGCTCTCCCCAGTGTTATGGGGGCTTAGAGCTTGTCGGTTTATTTAATTGTTTATAAAAAATAATTTATTTATCGCTCTGTCCAGCGTTATGGGGGTTTCAAGCTTGGTGGTTTATCCAATTGTTTATAAAAAATTATTTATTTATCGCTTCCCCCATTGTTATGGGGGCTTCGAGCTTAGTGGTTTAATTAATTGTTCATAAAAAATCATTGATTTATCGCTCTCCCCAGCGTTATGGGGGCTTAGAGCTTGTCGGTTTATTCAATTGTTTATAAAAAATAATTTATTAATCGCTCTCCCCAGCGTTATGGGGGTTTCGAGCTTGGTGGTTTATCCAATTGTTTATAAAAAATAATTTATTTATCACTCTCCCCAGCGTTATGGGGGTTTCGAGCTTGGTGGTTTATTAACTTGTTTATAAAAAATCATTGATTTATCGCTCTCCCCAGCGTCATGGGGGCTTAGAGCTTGTCGGTTTATTTAATTGTTTATAAAAAATAGTTTATTTATCGCTCTCTCTAGCGTTATTGAGGCTTAGAGCTTGTCGGTTTATTTAATTGTTTATAAAAAATAATTTATTTATCGCTCTGTCCAGCGTTATGGGGGTTTCAAGCTTGGTGGTTTATCCAATTGTTTATAAAAAATTATTTATTTATCGCTTCCCCCATTGTTATGGGGGCTTCGAGCTTAGTGGTTTAATTAATTGTTCATAAAAAATCATTGATTTATCGCTCTCCCCAGCGTTATGGGGGCTTAGAGCTTGTCGGTTTATTCAATTGTTTATAAAAAATAATTTATTAATCGCTCTCCCCAGCGTTATGGGGGTTTCGAGCTTGGTGGTTTATCCAATTGTTTATAAAAAATAATTTATTTATCACTCTCCCCAGCGTTATGGGGGTTTCGAGCTTGGTGGTTTATTAACTTGTTTATAAAAAATCATTGATTTATCGCTCTCCCCAGCGTCATGGGGGCTTAGAGCTTGTCGGTTTATTTAATTGTTTATAAAAAATAGTTTATTTATCGCTCTCTCTAGCGTTATTGAGGCTTAGAGCTTGTCGGTTTATTTAATTGTTTATAAAAAATAGTTTATTTATCGCTCTGTCCAGCGTTATGGGGGTTTCAAGCTTGGTGGTTTATCCAATTGTTTATAAAAAATTATTTATTTATCGCTTCCCCCAGCGTTATGGGGGTTTCAAGCTTGGTGGTTTATTCAATTTTTTATTAAAAAATATTTATTTATCGCTCTCTCCAGCTTTATGGGGGTTTATAGCTTGACGGTTTATTCAATTGTTCATAAAAAATAATTGATTAATCGCTCTCTTCAACGTTATGGAGGTTTAGAGCTTGTCGGTTTATTAAACTGTTTATAAAAACAATTTATTTATCGCTCTCCCCATTGTTATGGGGGCTTAGAGCTTGTCGGTTTATTTAATTGTTTATGAAAAATAATTTATTTATCGCTCTGCCCAGCGTTATGAGGGTTTAGAGCTTGTCGGTTTATTTAATTGTTTATAAAAAACAATTTATTTATCGCTCTGCCCAGCGTTATGGGTGTTTCGAGTTTGGTGGTTTAATTAATTGTTCATAAAAAAACATTGATTTATCGCTCTCCCCAGCGTTATGGGGGCTTAGAGCTTGTCGGTTTATTCAATTGTTTATAAAAAATAATTAATTTATCGCTCTGCCTAGCGTTATCGAGGCTTCGAGCTTGTCAGTTTATTTTATTGTTTATAAAAAATTATTTATTTATCGCTCTCCCCAGCGTTATGGGGGTTTCGAGCTTAATGGTTTATTTAATTGTTTATAAAAAATCATTGATTTATCGCTCTCCCCAGTGTTATGGGAGCTTACAGATTGTCGGTTTATTTAATTGTTTATAAAAAATAATTTATTTATCGCTCTGTTCAGCGTTATTGGGGTTAAGAGCTCGTTGATTTATTTATTTGTTTATAAAAAATAATTTATTTATCGCTCTCCCCAGCGTCATGGGGGCTTAGAGCTTGACGGTTAAATTAATTGATTATAAAAAATATTTTATTTATCGCTCTCTCTAGCGTTATTGAGGCTTAGAGCTTGTCGGTTTATTTTATTATTTATAAAAAATTATTTCTTTATCGCTATCCCCAGCGTTATGGGGGTTTCGAACTTGGCGGTTTATTTAATTGTTTATAAAAAATCATTGATTTATCGCTCTCCCCAGCGTTATGGGGGTTTCGAGCTTGGTGGTTTATCCAATTGTTTATAAAAATTATTTATGTATCGCTTCCCCCAGCGTTATGGGGGTTTCAAGCTTGGTGGTTTATTCAATTTTTTATAAAAAAATATTTATTTATCGCTCTCCCCAGCGTTATGGGGGTTTCGAACTTGGCGGTTTATTTAATTGTTTATAAAAAATAATTTATTAATCGCTCTCCCCAGCGTTATGGGGGTTTCGAGCTTGTCAGTTTATACAATTGTTCATAAAAAATAATTTATTCATCGCTCTGCCCAGCGTTATTGAGGCTTAGAGCTCGTCGGTTTATTTTATTATTTATAAAAAATAATTTATTTATCGCTCTCCCCAGCGTCATGGGGGCTTAGAGCTTGGCGGTTTATTTAATTGTTTATAAAAAAACATTGATTTATCGCTCTCCCCAGCGTTATGGCGGCTTAGAGCTTGTCGGTTTATTTAATTGTTTATAAAAAATAATTTATTTATCGCTCTGCCCAGCGTTATGGGGGTTTAGAGCTCGTCGGTTTATTCATTTTTTTATTTATTGATTAATTATTTGCAACGGTTTCTGTTATTCATAATATAAACCATGTAGATGACTCGCCGATGAATTCGGTGGAATTTTCGTCGAAAAAAAATCTATTCGGTGGAATTTTTTTCGGCGACAAATTCATTCGGTGGGATTCTGATTAGATCAAATGAGATATACCTCAGTATGCAGCCGGTAGGTGGTAATTTAGATAAAAAATTTCAATAATTTGGCCTAAAAAGTTTCTTCCACACTGGGAAAAAATCGAGTGGCAGCGCCCCCATTTGTCCGGTACTATAGTACGCAACATTTTGAGAAAAATATTTCTCGTGGTGGGGAATATATTACCCACCACGAGGAATATTTTTCTCAAACTTGGGTGTAGCGCCTCTTACGGCAGACTCGATAACTTATTTTCGTTGCGTTTCTCTCGTATCTGGGCAGAATATTACCCATGGCGGTCGGGAGCAGCGTTCCCTAACTTTTGGGACAGCAGACGCTCAACTTTCTCCCAGTGCACCACTTATTAAAAAATATTAAATTTAAAAAATATTTATTTATCGCTCTCTCCAGCTTCATAAGGGTTTAGAGCTTTTCGATTCATTTAGTTGTTTATAAAAAATAATTTATTTATCGCTCTGCCCAGCGATATGGGGGCTTAGAGCTTGTCGGTTTATTTAATTGTTTATGAAAAATAATTTATTTATCGCTCTGTCCAGCGTCATGGGGGTTTAAGGCTCGTCGGTTTATTTAATTGTTTATAAAAAATTATTTATTTATCGTTTCCCCCAGCGTTTCGGGGGTTTCAAGCTTGGTGGTTTATTCAATTTTTTATAAAAAAATATTTATTTATCGCTCTCTCCAGCTTCATAAGGGTTAAGAGCTTTTCAATTTATTTAATTGTTTATAAAAAATAATTTATTAATCGCTCTCCCCAGCATTATGGGGGTTTCGAGCTTGGTGGTTTATCCAATTGTTTATAAAAAATAATTTATTTATCGCTCCCCCCTAGCGTTATGGGGGTTTCGAGCTTGTCAGTTTATACAATTGTTCATAAAAAATAATTTATTCATAGCTCTGCCCAGCGTTATTGAGGCTTAGAGCTCGTCGGTTTATTTTATTGTTTATAAAAAATTATTTATTTATCGCTCTCCCCAGCGTTATGGGGGTTTCGAACTTGGCGGTTTATTTAATTGTTTATAAAAAAACATTGATTTATCGCTCTCCCCAGCGTTATGGCGGCTTAGTGCTTGTCAGTTTATACAATTGTTCATAAAAAATAATTTATTCATAGCTCTGCCCAGCGTTATTGAGGCTTAGAGCTCGTCGGTTTATTTTATTGTTTATAAAAAATTATTTATTTATTGCTCTCTCTAGCGTTATGGGGGTTTCGAGCTTGATGGTTTATTTACTTGTTTATAAAAAATCATTGATTTATCGCTCTCCCCAGCGTCATCGGGGCTTCGAGCTTGTCGGTTTATTTAATTGTTTATAAAAAATAGTTTATTTATCGCTCTCTCTAGCGTTATTGAGGCTTAGAGCTTGTCGGTTTATTTTATTATTTATAAAAAATTATTTATTTATCGCTCTCCCCAGCGTTATGGGGGTTTCCAACTTGGCGGTTTATTTAATTGTTTATAAAAAAACATTGATTTATCGCTCTCCCCAGCGTTATGGCGGCTTAGTGCTTGTCGGTTTATTTAATTGTTTATAAAAAATAATTTATTTATCGCTCTGCCCAGCGTTATGGGGGTTCAGAGCTCGTCGGTTTATTCATTTTTTTATTTATTGATTAATTATTTGCAACGGTTTCTGTTATTCATAATATAAACCATGTAGATGACTCGCCGATGAATTCGGTGGAATTTTCGTCGAAAAAAAATCTATTCGGTGGAATTTTTTTCGGCGACAAATTCATTCGGTGGGATTCTGATTAGATCAAATGAGATATACCTCAGTATGCAGCCGGTAGGTGGTAATTTAGATAAAAAATTTCAATAATTTGGCCTAAAAAGTTTCTTCCACACTGGGAAAAAATCGAGTGGCAGCGCCCCCATTTGTCCGGTACTATAGTACGCAACATTTTGAGAAAAATATTTCTCGTGGTGGGGAATATATTACCCACCACGAGGAATATTTTTCTCAAACTTGGGTGTAGCGCCTCTTACGGCAGACTCGATAACTTATTTTCGTTGCGTTTCTCTCGTATCTGGGCAGAATATTACCCATGGCGGTCGGGAGCAGCGTTCCCTAACTTTTGGGACAGCAGACGCTCAACTTTCTCCCAGTGCACCACTTATTAAAAAATATTAAATTTAAAAAATATTTATTTATCGCTCTCTCCAGCTTCATAAGGGTTTAGAGCTTTTCGATTCATTTAGTTGTTTATAAAAAATAATTTATTTATCGCTCTGCCCAGCGATATGGGGGCTTAGAGCTTGTCGGTTTATTTAATTGTTTATGAAAAATAATTTATTTATCGCTCTGTCCAGCGTCATGGGGGTTTAAGGCTCGTCGGTTTATTTAATTGTTTATAAAAAATTATTTATTTATCGTTTCCCCCAGCGTTTCGGGGGTTTCAAGCTTGGTGGTTTATTCAATTTTTTATAAAAAAATATTTATTTATCGCTCTCTCCAGCTTCATAAGGGTTAAGAGCTTTTCAATTTATTTAATTGTTTATAAAAAATAATTTATTAATCGCTCTCCCCAGCGTTATGGGGGTTTCGAGCTTGGTGGTTTATCCAATTGTTTATAAAAAATAATTTATTTATCGCTCCCCCCTAGCGTTATGGGGGTTTCGAGCTTGTCAGTTTATACAATTGTTCATAAAAAATAATTTATTCATAGCTCTGCCCAGCGTTATTGAGGCTTAGAGCTCGTCGGTTTATTTTATTGTTTATAAAAAATTATTTATTTATTGCTCTCTCTAGCGTTATGGGGGTTTCGAGCTTGATGGTTTAATTACTTGTTTATAAAAAATCATTGATTTATCGCTCTCCCCAGCGTCATCGGGGCTTAGAGCTTGACGGTTAAATTAATTGATTATAAAAAATATTTTATTTATCGCTCTCTCTAGCGTTATTGAGGCTTAGAGCTTGTCGGTTTATTTTATTATTTATAAAAAATTATTTCTTTATCGCTATCCCCAGCGTTATGGGGGTTTCGAACTTGGCGGTTTATTTAATTGTTTATAAAAAATCATTGATTTATCGCTCTCCCCAGCGTTATGGGGGTTTCGAGCTTGGTGGTTTATCCAATTGTTTATAAAAATTATTTATGTATCGCTTCCCCCAGCGTTATGGGGGTTTCAAGCTTGGTGGTTTATTCAATTTTTTATAAAAAAATATTTATTTATCGCTCTCCCCAGCGTTATGGGGGTTTCGAACTTGGCGGTTTATTTAATTGTTTATAAAAAATAATTTATTAATCGCTCTCCCCAGCGTTATGGGGGTTTCGAGCTTGTCAGTTTATACAATTGTTCATAAAAAATAATTTATTCATCGCTCTGCCCAGCGTTATTGAGGCTTAGAGCTCGTCGGTTTATTTTATTATTTATAAAAAATAATTTATTTATCGCTCTCCCCAGCGTCATGGGGGCTTAGAGCTTGGCGGTTTATTTAATTGTTTATAAAAAAACATTGATTTATCGCTCTCCCCAGCGTTATGGCGGCTTAGAGCTTGTCGGTTTATTTAATTGTTTATAAAAAATAATTTATTTATCGCTCTGCCCAGCGTTATGGGGGTTTAGAGCTCGTCGGTTTATTCATTTTTTTATTTATTGATTAATTATTTGCAACGGTTTCTGTTATTCATAATATAAACCATGTAGATGACTCGCCGATGAATTCGGTGGAATTTTCGTCGAAAAAAAATCTATTCGGTGGAATTTTTTTCGGCGACAAATTCATTCGGTGGGATTCTGATTAGATCAAATGAGATATACCTCAGTATGCAGCCGGTAGGTGGTAATTTAGATAAAAAATTTCAATAATTTGGCCTAAAAAGTTTCTTCCACACTGGGAAAAAATCGAGTGGCAGCGCCCCCATTTGTCCGGTACTATAGTACGCAACATTTTGAGAAAAATATTTCTCGTGGTGGGGAATATATTACCCACCACGAGGAATATTTTTCTCAAACTTGGGTGTAGCGCCTCTTACGGCAGACTCGATAACTTATTTTCGTTGCGTTTCTCTCGTATCTGGGCAGAATATTACCCATGGCGGTCGGGAGCAGCGTTCCCTAACTTTTGGGACAGCAGACGCTCAACTTTCTCCCAGTGCACCACTTATTAAAAAATATTAAATTTAAAAAATATTTATTTATCGCTCTCTCCAGCTTCATAAGGGTTTAGAGCTTTTCGATTCATTTAGTTGTTTATAAAAAATAATTTATTTATCGCTCTGCCCAGCGATATGGGGGCTTAGAGCTTGTCGGTTTATTTAATTGTTTATGAAAAATAATTTATTTATCGCTCTGTCCAGCGTCATGGGGGTTTAAGGCTCGTCGGTTTATTTAATTGTTTATAAAAAATTATTTATTTATCGTTTCCCCCAGCGTTTCGGGGGTTTCAAGCTTGGTGGTTTATTCAATTTTTTATAAAAAAATATTTATTTATCGCTCTCTCCAGCTTCATAAGGGTTAAGAGCTTTTCAATTTATTTAATTGTTTATAAAAAATAATTTATTAATCGCTCTCCCCAGCATTATGGGGGTTTCGAGCTTGGTGGTTTATCCAATTGTTTATAAAAAATAATTTATTTATCGCTCCCCCCTAGCGTTATGGGGGTTTCGAGCTTGTCAGTTTATACAATTGTTCATAAAAAATAATTTATTCATAGCTCTGCCCAGCGTTATTGAGGCTTAGAGCTCGTCGGTTTATTTTATTGTTTATAAAAAATTATTTATTTATCGCTCTCCCCAGCGTTATGGGGGTTTCGAACTTGGCGGTTTATTTAATTGTTTATAAAAAAACATTGATTTATCGCTCTCCCCAGCGTTATGGCGGCTTAGTGCTTGTCAGTTTATACAATTGTTCATAAAAAATAATTTATTCATAGCTCTGCCCAGCGTTATTGAGGCTTAGAGCTCGTCGGTTTATTTTATTGTTTATAAAAAATTATTTATTTATTGCTCTCTCTAGCGTTATGGGGGTTTCGAGCTTGATGGTTTATTTACTTGTTTATAAAAAATCATTGATTTATCGCTCTCCCCAGCGTCATCGGGGCTTCGAGCTTGTCGGTTTATTTAATTGTTTATAAAAAATAGTTTATTTATCGCTCTCTCTAGCGTTATTGAGGCTTAGAGCTTGTCGGTTTATTTTATTATTTATAAAAAATTATTTATTTATCGCTCTCCCCAGCGTTATGGGGGTTTCCAACTTGGCGGTTTATTTAATTGTTTATAAAAAAACATTGATTTATCGCTCTCCCCAGCGTTATGGCGGCTTAGTGCTTGTCGGTTTATTTAATTGTTTATAAAAAATAATTTATTTATCGCTCTGCCCAGCGTTATGGGGGTTCAGAGCTCGTCGGTTTATTCATTTTTTTATTTATTGATTAATTATTTGCAACGGTTTCTGTTATTCATAATATAAACCATGTAGATGACTCGCCGATGAATTCGGTGGAATTTTCGTCGAAAAAAAATCTATTCGGTGGAATTTTTTTCGGCGACAAATTCATTCGGTGGGATTCTGATTAGATCAAATGAGATATACCTCAGTATGCAGCCGGTAGGTGGTAATTTAGATAAAAAATTTCAATAATTTGGCCTAAAAAGTTTCTTCCACACTGGGAAAAAATCGAGTGGCAGCGCCCCCATTTGTCCGGTACTATAGTACGCAACATTTTGAGAAAAATATTTCTCGTGGTGGGGAATATATTACCCACCACGAGGAATATTTTTCTCAAACTTGGGTGTAGCGCCTCTTACGGCAGACTCGATAACTTATTTTCGTTGCGTTTCTCTCGTATCTGGGCAGAATATTACCCATGGCGGTCGGGAGCAGCGTTCCCTAACTTTTGGGACAGCAGACGCTCAACTTTCTCCCAGTGCACCACTTATTAAAAAATATTAAATTTAAAAAATATTTATTTATCGCTCTCTCCAGCTTCATAAGGGTTTAGAGCTTTTCGATTCATTTAGTTGTTTATAAAAAATAATTTATTTATCGCTCTGCCCAGCGATATGGGGGCTTAGAGCTTGTCGGTTTATTTAATTGTTTATGAAAAATAATTTATTTATCGCTCTGTCCAGCGTCATGGGGGTTTAAAGCTCGTCGGTTTATTTAATTGTTTATAAAAAATTATTTATTTATCGTTTCCCCCAGCGTTTCGGGGGTTTCAAGCTTGGTGGTTTATTCAATTTTTTATAAAAAAATATTTATTTATCGCTCTCTCCAGCTTCATAAGGGTTAAGAGCTTTTCAATTTATTTAATTGTTTATAAAAAATAATTTATTAATCGCTCTCCCCAGCGTTATGGGGGTTTCGAGCTTGGTGGTTTATCCAATTGTTTATAAAAAATAATTTATTTATCGCTCCCCCCTAGCGTTATGGGGGTTTCGAGCTTGTCAGTTTATACAATTGTTCATAAAAAATAATTTATTCATAGCTCTGCCCAGCGTTATTGAGGCTTAGAGCTCGTCGGTTTATTTTATTGTTTATAAAAAATTATTTATTTATTGCTCTCTCTAGCGTTATGGGGGTTTCGAGCTTGATGGTTTAATTACTTGTTTATAAAAAATCATTGATTTATCGCTCTCCCCAGCGTCATCGGGGCTTCGAGCTTGTCGGTTTATTTAATTGTTTATAAAAAATAGTTTATTTATCGCTCTCTCTAGCGTTATTGAGGCTTAGAGCTTGTCGGTTTATTTTATTATTTATAAAAAATTATTTATTTATCGCTCTCCCCAGCGTTATGGGGGTTTCGAACTTGGCGGTTTATTTAATTGTTTATAAAAAAACATTGATTTATCGCTCTCCCCAGCGTTATGGCGGCTTAGTGCTTGTCGGTTTATTTAATTGTTTATAAAAAATAATTTATTTATCGCTCTGCCCAGCGTTATGGGGGTTCAGAGCTCGTCGGTTTATTCATTTTTTTATTTATTGATTAATTATTTGCAACGGTTTCTGTTATTCATTATATAAACCATGTAGATGACTCGCCGATGAATTCGGTGGAATTTTCGTCGAAAAAAAATCTATTCGGTGGAATTTTTTTCGGCGACAAATTCATTCGGTGGGATTCTGATTAGATCAAATGAGATATACCCCAGTATGCAGCCAGTAGGTGGTAATTTAGATAAAAAATTTCAATAATTTGGCCTAAAAAGTTTCTTCCACACTGGGAAAAAATCGAGTGGCAGCGCCCCCATTTGTCCGGTTCTATAGTACGCAACATTTTGAGAAAAATATTTCTCGTGGTGGGGAATATATTACCCACCACGAGGAATATTTTTCTCAAACTTGGGTGTAGCGCCTCTTACGGCAGACTCGATAACTTATTTTCGTTGCGTTTCTCTCGTATCTGGGCAGAATATTACCCATGGCGGTCGGGAGCAGCGTTCCCTAACTTTTGGGACAGCAGACGCTCAACTTTCTCCCAGTGCACCACTTCAAAAAATTTGAAAAAATTTGTAAAGCTATTTTTTCTTAAAATACATGACATATTTTTTTTCTAGAGAGGTATGTATCACCGTTTTTTTTTAATCGCATTTTTTAGGGAAAAAAAATTCTGAAATCAGCCTCAACAATTTGAATTTGGCGCCAAAAATGATTTAAGAAAATATGGTTAAACTACATTTTTTGTAAACAAAATTTTGCCGTAAACCGCGTTTTTCTAGCCCTCTTAGATTTCGAGATAAAAATCAAAGTTGAAAAATCACTATGTTGGACCGCGCATGCGCAGTAAAGCGTATAAAAAATTCTGGTTGGCGCCAAAAATTTTCTTTTTTCATGCCCTTTCGAATGATATATATGCTGTAGGGGTTCGTGCACAGGGCCGATTCAACTATCTTACCCGGATGGCCCGGATATACCCTTTACCAGGATTGCCACCACACAAGTTAAATCTTAAGTTACACGGACCTATTATGTTATTGCGAAACTTGGCAGCACCTAGGCTCTGCAACGGAACACGTCTGCGCATTGCCAGACTACAATCAAATGTTATTGAAGCAGAAATTTTCACTGGCTGTGCAAAGGGAGAGATTATCTTTATTCCAAGAATACCTATGATTCCGCAAGATTGTCCGTATGAATTTAAACGTTTACAGTTCCCAGTAAAATTATGTTTCGCAATTACGATAAACAAATCTCAGGGACAAACTTTGACCATAGTTGGGATAGATTTGAGATTTCCATGTTTTTCTCACGGTCAACTGTACGTTGCCTGCTCCAGAGTAGATTCTTCACGGAAGACTAAAAATGTTGTTTATCCAGAAGTTTGACGGCAACATTGACATTATTTTTAATTCTAATTTTGTTCATATTATTTTTACTTTGTGTTTAATTTCTACTGATATACTAGGAATTCAATTAGAAGAGCAGAAATATTTTCAATAAATTTTAATTACTGACTACAATTCACATATGGGATCTTCATTTTTACTCCTACCAATTTTTACACTTTTTTTGCTTAATATGAAGCAATTTCATCTCTTAAAGATTGATTTTCTACTATTTCAGATTTACGTACGTATTCATATTTTCGTTTGCATAGCTTTACTGCATGCGAAGCTGCAGAGGGCACACTAGTTTATTATAATTTCTATTTTTCTATAAATCAATCATTTTAACCCAAAACTTTGAAAATGCATAACTCAAAAAAAAAATTATTTTGAAAAACTATTCGATAGGACTCTTTTTACATTATCAGAAGTAACACTCTATTTTGGGAATAATCGGAGTCGTTGACTGAAGATTTTGAAAATATGAGATAAAATCGGTCTTAAGTACACAATCCAAGTTTTGAAAAAATATGATTGAAACATTTCAAAGTGTATTATTCAAATGTACAAAAAAACTCTAGAAAAAATAAGCCCCCAGTCATTTGGTCACATGATTTAACATTTACAGCAAGTGAGGAATATATTTTTAAATTTTTTAAATCTGCATACATGTTACAGTTAAAACCCGAAATCAGTTAAAATAAGTATTTACTAATCAAAAACATAATTTCTAAAAAGCTTTAGTAAAAAATAATTTTAACTAGTAAAACCTAGAATTTACAAATGGTTTTCATAAACTCGTTTAAACTAGTATTTTCTGAATTGAGCAATTAATGAAATTCAGATTTTTGCTGTCGACGGAACTGCATTACAAGACAGCTTGTACAGCTGATGCTTCGGTGTTTATGACTACAAATGTGTTCATAATCTCTCAGTATTGAATCATTATCATGAACACATTATTTTACAAAATGAGTAATTGCAAAAAAAATGGGTAAAAGTTGAAAAGTTGGCCAGCGAATGTCCAAAGTCCTGTCATTATGTTGAACAATTTATTACGACCGATTTTCGGTTAAAGGCCGAGAAATTCCAGTTCTCAATCCTAAACCGCGGTAGCGGTCCTAAACCGCGGTAGCAGTTGAACGGCGAGAGGTTTAAAAAACGACCGTGAAAAAGCGTACGCTTTATATACTTTGATTTCTGGTTTTCAAGGTTAGTCCATGAGATGAAAACCATAATAAACGAATTTTTTTCATAACTTTCATGTGCTATAAACAGCCAATAAACTGTTGAACAATAAAAAAAAAATTGTCCTGAAATGATTGCTGCATAAAAAGTTATTACCTTTTTCTTTTTATCATGCGCTGTTTCAGGAGTTTCAGCTTTTTTTAGGATTTCTGTACTCAGCCCTTTGGCTCGATCGAACTGCGAGTTCGATTTTTCGAGTTTCTTCGAGATCGAGATTTGTCGATAGGTTGCTGAGACGCGATGCACAGGCAGTACTCTGCAGTCTGCAGTCTGTCTGCACTCGTGCTGTGCCTCGACAAAAGACATGTTGTTGTTGTTTTTTTTTTTCATTATTAAAATAAAATAAATATGACCTTCGGTGAACTTCGTCAGTTCGATCATTGTGTTATTGTTGCTAATGGAGAAAAAATTGATGCTTTTATTATTAATGCTTCAAACGTGCATATTTGAAATGAGAAAAATAAATGTGTAAAATAGTTAGTATATAACAGTGTATAATGAAAGTGTATATTATGTAACAGCTACCGCGTCGATTAAATTCGAATTCGGCGCTAACTGTTATGGAACGCAGATGCGGATCGGTAAGTCAGGTGATGACGAGATCTACCGATCAGCATTACTCTAAGTTTAGCGCTTGGCGCGATCACACGTGTATCCGAGAGCAAATATAGAATTTACTTTTTTGTGTTGTTAGATAACTTTATTGGAGTGTGTAAGATAAAGTTATCAGTGAGAAGTTGTGTAGATTTTTCTGTGATCCAGTTGTCATTGGATCGGAGCGGGGAAGGCGAACATCTCACGGAAAGTCAGCGTGCGGCCTTGGAAGGCATTGTCGTCTTGTGTGAAGCCATTCGGGCTAGTTGTAATTATTATAATTATTGTTACATCAAGCGAAGGTGCACCTGCTAGAAAAGTAAGTCCGCGTAGCGGTTAGACATTGTATGTTTGCTTGTGTGATGGTTAGAGTCAGAGTGTGTGCGAAGTACAGGAAGTACTTAGATTTTTGTATCGGAGTTAGTCCAAGCCTTTGTTCTTTTGGCGCGCTGCAGCAAGCAGACGAGCGCGAGTGAGTGTGTGTGTGTCGGTGTGTTGATAGCGACCACAACACAGACGACGAACTTTATTTTTGTAGAATCAATTTTCGTCGACTTAAGATTTCGAGTCATTTGGGTTGGATTGTTTGTAAACAATCAGATAGAATTAATTTGGAATATTATGTAAATTTTTGATTCATTTATTTTTCTTGTTAATTAAAATTATTAAAATTTACATTTCATCATTAATTTAATTAACCCGTGTTCCTGCGATCGGTCCACGTAAACTCACGCCACTACCGACGAAGGAGAGCCGCCGCGCCGCGTAATAAAAACATTAGTTCGCGTACGCGTCTTCCCCCCTCTTTTCAGGTATTGAAGAAAAATCGACGGATTGTCGTGTGCACAGAAAGTGCATTTTGTCATCAGGCCGGAGGAGTGCGGACGACGATCGCCGCGGGTTCTCGTGTTCAATCACGATCCTCCGAGGAATTAAATTCCTTAATTCGAGCCCTGTGACAATTGGCGCCCAACAACGTGTAGGTAGTTAGGTAACCAAAACAAAGGTTATTGGTTAGTGTGAGTGATCGCAGGTGTGCGCTGACCGGCGGGGGTTCAAGGTCGGTCGGCAGAGTTAATCTTAGGATAAAGACAAAGGCAGAGTAGCAAGTCGAGGAATTTTTTTTTCCTGTTAATTGCTCGGTGGAGTGCGAGTGCTTGCTGGATTTAAGTTAAAATCGTGAATTTATTTATTTATTTATTTTTTTTTTTTTTCTTTTCTCGGGTTT
Organism: Encarsia formosa; assembly: GCA_038277355.1. NCBI lineage: Eukaryota > Metazoa > Arthropoda > Insecta > Hymenoptera > Aphelinidae > Encarsia > Encarsia formosa. Next base: position 39,358,591 of record CM076184.1, on the reverse strand, counting down.
GAGAGTTTTGCAACTCGAAGTTGAATTCACATCGGAGTTGTTTTGATTAAACCGTGTTGTCATACGGTAAGGTGTTTGTTTAGGCAATGCCTAGTAATTTAACTCCGACGCGGATATTTCGAGCTGCGTTTTTCGATTTTGACTTGTTTTTTTTTGTTTTTTTTGGTTAGAGCAAGTACTCCACCAAGCAGAACCTATACGTGACAGTAGCGAGAGTAGAGCGCTGAATAATATTAATTTATTGTATGATTATTGTGAAATATTATTTTGCATACAGGCTGTTATCGACTAACGTTCGTTAACAACTGTGATTTATATTTCTGAGTTGAAAAATTGGGTTTTGACACGGGTTAAAACGATTGATTTTTTTAGTTATTTTGATTCTGTCGTGGCTTCAACGGGTGATTCGTTTTTAGCCAATCGGGAGTTTTTGTTAAAACCAAGCGTGGTTGGTGGACTTTTTGGTCATTTCGGATTATTGCTGTTGAGATCAGTGAATCGATTTTTTTTTTTTTTTTTTTTTTTTTTTTTTTTTTTTTTCTTGCATAACTCAGAAATATAATTGAAATTTTGTTATCTATTTCAGGATTGCGAGATATATATTTTGTAAAAAATATTAATAAATTAGAGTGTGTTGAAACTGTCACGTGGATTAGGGTACTGTTTTCTTTGTGAGCTAGGTGACATCGGACGCAGTTATGATTCAGGAACTTACAAAGGAAGACTTGGTCTTTTCGTGGATCATGGCCGAAGGGGCAGATGTCGTGTCAGAGGCTTTGAATGAGCTTGAGCTCAAGCCTGAAGGTACGCTGATCGATAAAAGTGGTAGGCTGCTGAAATGGCTGTTAGGCAATTATTCAGCGGAAGACTTTCTTGCAACCGAGTCTGAAGAGGCAGACGAGGTTAAAATTAAGCGCGAAAGTCTAAGAGCCACCTACTTAGCGACAACAATGTGGGAGAAGTCTGGATCGACAATAATCGATCCAAACTACACCACAAGCGGCACACACCCCTTTGCTGTCCTCATGGACAAAGAAATAGTCCGATAGGCAGCTTCAAGACTCCAGGAGGAATACTCGGGCATTCAGGAGCATGATCGAAACCCGGAACGGGGGAATTTGTCTGAGCATGGACAACCGGACCGGGAGGACGACATTAACGCCGAGGTGCTCAAAGCCATAACAGCGGTGGCAGAAGAGCTTAAGGCGTTGAAAAGGTCAAATGAGGATACCGAGGCAAGATTGGCAGCAATGGAGGCTGATAGGTATCGCCAGCCAGATCGGAACCGAGGACCGGGGGGCCCGGTTTCCTCGACAATCAGACCGGAAATGCAAAACTCGCTAAATGACTGCAGTATGTCGACTGACGGTCAATTACCGCACGCTAGAGTCAACTTCGGTGAGACATCAGTGCGAGACGCGAGAGATAGTTCCAGCCCTATAGTCGCGAGACTGGACAGGGTACAAAAACTGGAACAACAAATTAAGGCCTTGCAAGCCGAACTCGAACAGTTGAGAAGCAATGAGCAGACGGCTGATTTAGCCACTCAGGAGTCAATCCAGGCTCAAGGTAACCCGATGAAGCCAATCGACGTTGGCATAATTGTTCGAAGATGGAATATTAGATTCAACGGCGATAGTGAATCTAGTATGGAACAATTTTTATTGCAGATAGAGGAATACAATAAACTCGCTGGTTTGACCGGTTCTCAATTGCTGGATGCATTACCAATGATGCTAACCGGTGTAGCAGCTACGTGGTTCCGTAACGTGCGAGACACGATCAACTCATGGGAGAACTTTTGTCAAGAAGCCCGTGAGTGGTACGGAGTTGGAGACTACCAGCAGACCGCAAGGATGGAAGCAACAACCCGGACTCAAGGTGAAAACGATTCGGTGCGAACCTACTTGACATGCTTGCAGTCTTATTTGCTAAAAATTAGACCGATACCGACTGAGAGAGAACAAATTGACTTCATGTTAACGAACATGTTACCTCGATTACGCAGGCAGATCAGGAGTGAAGAGGTTAAGTCAATTAAAGGCTTATTGAGCCAAGCGGTCGAGATCGAAAGAATTACCAATATGGAATTGGTGTATAAGCCACCTCCATCACCGTCTACGTCAGTATGGCCTAATCTGGCTTATAGAGATGATAGAGCTAATAGAATACCGAAAGTTAATGTAGCCGCAACGGCTGTGGAAGGCAGGTCTGCCGAGACTTCGGTTATTAGCCGTCTCGAGACTGTGCTTAACAAACTCGAGACTAATTGTATGTCGTTTGGAAAGCCTACGGATCCAAGGCACCAAGGTTCATACAAGGCCAGAAGGACCAAAGCAAGACGTAAGTCGACGGATGACGAAGAGGCTAGAAGCTCATCTCCAGGATCGAGTAAGAGTGATGGAAGTAAGGGAAGTCCTGGCAAAGGTTCTCCAGTTAAGTGCTGGGAATGCGGGAAATGATTTCTGGTTTCAAGGTTAGTCCGTGAGATGAAAACCATAATAAACGAATTTTTTTTCATATCTTTCATGTGCTATAAACAGCCAATAAACTGTTGAACAATAAAAAAAAATTGTCCTGAAATGATTGCTGCATAAAAAGTTATTACCTTTTTCTTTTTATCATGCGCTGTTTCAGGAGTTTCAGCTTTTTTTAGGATTTCTGTACTCAGCCCTTTGGCTCGATCGAACTGCGAGTTCGATTTTTCGAGTTTCTTCGAGATCGAGATTTGTCGATAGGTTGTTGAGACGCGATGCACAGGCAGTACTCTGCAGTCTGCAGTCTGTCTGCACTCGTGCTGTGCCTCGACAAAAGACATGTTGTTGTTGTTTTTTTTTTTTCATTATTAAAATAAAATAAATATGACCTTCGGTGAACTTCGTCAGTTCGATCATTGTGTTATTGTTGCTAATGGAGAAAAAATTGATGCTTTTATTATTAATGCTTCAAACGTGCATATTTGAAATGAGAAAAATAAATGTGTAAAATAGTTAGTATATAACAGTGTATAATGAAAGTGTATATTATGTAACAGCTACCGCGTCGATTAAATTCGAATTCGGCGCTAACTGTTATGGAACGCAGATGCGGATCGGTAAGTCAGGTGATGACGAGATCTACCGATCAGCATTACTCTAAGTTTAGCGCTTGGCGCGATCACACGTGTATCCGAGAGCAAATATAGAATTTACTTTTTTGTGTTGTTAGATAACTTTATTGGAGTGTGTTAGATAAAGTTATCAGTGAGAAGTTGTGTAGATTTTTCTGTGATCCAGTTGTCATTGGATCGGAGCGGGGAAGGCGAACATCTCACGGAAAGTCAGCGTGCGGCCTTGGAAGGCATTGTCGTCTTGTGTGAAGCCATTCGGGCTAGTTGTAATTATTATAATTATTGTTACATCAAGCGAAGGTGCACCTGCTAGAAAAGTAAGTCCGCGTAGCGGTTAGACATTGTATGTTTGCTTGTGTGATGGTTAGAGTCAGAGTGTGTGCGAAGTACAGGAAGTACTTAGATTTTTGTATCGGAGTTAGTCCAAGCCTTTGTTCTTTTGGCGCGCTGCAGCAAGCAGACGAGCGCGAGTGAGTGTGTGTGTGTCGGTGTGTTGATAGCGACCACAACACAGACGACGAACTTTATTTTTGTAGAATCAATTTTCGTCGACTTAAGATTTCGAGTCATTCGGGTTGGATTGTTTGTAAACAATTAGATAGAATTAATTTGGAATATTATGTAAATTTTTGATTCATTTATTTTTCTTGTTAATTAAAATTATTAAAATTTACATTTTATCATTAATTTAATTAACCCGTGTTCCTGCGATCGGTCCACGTAAACTCACGCCACTACCGACGAAGGAGAGCCGCCGCGCCGCGTAATAAAAACATTAGTTCGCGTACGCGTCTTCCCCCTGATCGCCACTGCCACCAGACTCCTAGACAGCATCAAGAGATGGGCGGACAACAATGGCCTACGACTCAACGCTGGGAAAACCAAAGCGATTCTTTTTCACTCCGGGGGTCTTAACAGTCGTATTAGGGAGATGCACCTGCCCCAAGTAGTACTCGACGGTACCCCTGTTGAATGGTCTGAGGCGATCAAACTTCTGGGAATTACCTTCGACTCCACGCTTACCTGGCGGCAACAATCATTGATAACAGCAAGGAAATGCTATGGCACTCTGGCGCGAGTTAGAAAATGCCACCATTACCTGCCCGATTACTCCAGACTCAAACTCGTCAAGACACTGATCTTTCCACACCTCGACTACTGCGCCGGACTGTTTCTGGACCTCTCTGCAGAACTCCTATCAAAACTAAGTAGATGTAAGAACGCTGCTCTGCGTTATGCAACAGGGACAAGAAGAAGTGAACATATGACGCCACTCTATAGAACACACTCCATACTTACCTACTCATCGAGAAACATCTACTTGTCACTGTGCCTTATTGCAGGCTTACTGGGCTCCGGAGAACCCGCTTACCTCTCCGAGAACTTCGAGTTTCGTCCTGCGAATGCACCGGGAACCAAGCGTGCATCTGCGCTTGACTTACGCCCACCTAGAGCCAACCGATCCTACTATCGAGGATCCTTTGTCTTCTCAGGATCATCCCTATGGAATAAACTGCCAGAGGATCTACGACAGCGCTACAAATCGCCAGCTTTTAAAGCTCGACTTTATGAATTCCTACTGGCGGCTCAGCCAGTAAACAGTACGATGCCTCTATTTCTGTGATTACTCTGTGATATTTATTCTCTGTTCTGTACTTGCATACTTGCATACATGCCTCAGATTACATTTATACTTACTGTTGAGCTGCGAGCGCTTTTATTGTTATTTTTATCTTTTATTTTTACTTTTGTTTTTATTTTTTCTATATCTTTTATATTTTTATTTTTATATCTCTTATTTTACTTAATTTTTTTTTATTTTTATTTTCCATTTTTGTGATACAACCTACAGTTGCTGTCTTATGTTATTTATACCGCTTTTATCAAGATTTCAATTTTTTCAATATCTATGATTTGTACATTAATGTTTGAAGTGCGTCAAGATTTATACTAATGTAAGTTGGTCGCTGTGGCTAACAGGACCACTGAGTCCTATGTCAATAAAAATTCTATTCTATTCTATTCTATTCTATTCTATTCCCCCCTCTTTTCAGGTATTGAAGAAAAATCGACGGATTGTCGTGTGCACAGAAAGTGCATTTTGTCATCAGGCCGGAGGAGTGCGGACGACGATCGCCGCGGGTTCTCGTGTTCAATCACGATCCTCCGAGGAATTAAATTCCGTAATTCGAGCCCTGTGACAATTATTATTATCAAAATTATAATAAAAAATGCTGTGTTATTAAAAAAATAAATATCTCTATCTCTACAACGATCTCTACTAATTTTTTTTTTTTACTTAACTGATAGTAATAATAAAAATTCATTTTTTTTTATATACATTATTATTCATAATAATGATAATAATGATTTATAACTGCTTTTAATTTTTTTAATAAAAGTTAATGATCCAAGTTTTTTTTTTTTTTTAGTGTATGTTCATGCTGAAATTTTTTATAAAAGTTGATGAAACTGAGCCAGATGAAAATGAAAACACTGCTTTTCAAATAAGTTACTTAGTGGGTTTATCATTTTTGTATAATTATTGAGTATTGTTGTTATTCATCTTAATTTGTTATCATATTTTTATTGATCCGTCTTTATTCTCATCCTGACTTGGAATGAAAATGTAAGAATATAATAAAGCCACAAAATTCATGAAATTATATCTTTTGGTATCCGAGTCATCACCCAAAGATTAATTTCTTTTTTGATTGATATAATATTACCTTTAAAATTATATTTAAAATTTCATTAAATTTAATCTGTTATAGATAATTTTAAAATTACAATTAAAATTTTTATTTTTTGACAAATCACACACAAACATTTTTTACAGTTAACTCTGAACTTTTAACTATTTAAAACAAAAAATTAACCATGTTTATAAAATTATTTGATCTTTCTGATTTTTTTATCTTTCACCAGTTTCTTAAACTTGTCTTTTTTTCAGTCATTTATCTTATTATAAGGAAAGATTTTTTTAATACCACATTTAAAAAAGTATGTTCAACTTTTTCATTTTCCTAGAAGACAAAAGAGTAGAAAGCGAACAAGTGGTTGGTTATTGATAAAGTCATTTATTAAGTTGGGTTTATTTGTGTTGATTAATTGACATGCAATTTTGCATTGATGAAATATTCAAACTGGTTAAAGTCTAATGTAAAGAGAGAACTTTTTGAGGCAATGACTTAATATAAAAAAAGTTTTTGGGTATATCTCATTTGATCTAATCAGAATCCCACCGAATGAATTTGTCGCCGAAAAAAATCCCACCGAATAGATTTTTCATCGACGAAAATTCCACCGAATTCATCGGCGAGTCATATACATGGTGCCCCCCGCTTTATTTGGGAAAATTGACCGTCACAGTTAACGCGCAAGATTGAAAGCTGAATAACAGAAACCGTTGCAAATAATTAATCAATCAATAAATAAATAAATAAACCGACGAGCTCTAAACCCCCATAATGCTGGGCAGAGCGAAAAATAAATTATTTTTTATAAACAATTAAATAAACCGACAAGCTCTAAGCCGCCATAACGCTGGGGAGAGCGATAAATAAATTATTTTTTATAAACAATGAATAAACCGACGAGGTTATTGAGGTTCAGAGCTTCTCGGTTTATTTAATTGTTTGTAAAAAATCATTAATTTATCGCTCTCCCCAGCGTTGTGGGGGTTTAGAGCTTGTCGAATTATTTAATTGTTTATAAAAAATAATTTATTTATCGCTCTCCCCAGCGTTATGGGGGTTTCCAGCTAGTCGGTTTATTTAATTGTTTATAAAAAATAATTTATTTATCGCTCCCCCCAGCGTTATGGGGGTTTCGAGCTTGGTGGTTTATCATAACACTTATCAAAACCCCCATAACGCTGGGGAGAGCGATAAATAAATTATTTTTTATAAATAACTAAATAAACCAACAAGCTCTAAACCCTTGTGAAGCTGGAGAGAGCGATAAATAAATATTTTTTTTTAAACAATTGGATAAAACTCCAAGCTCGAAACCCCCATAAGCTGGGGAGAGCGATAAATGAATAATTTTTTATGAACATTTATATACCGACGAGCTCTAAACCCTCATAACGCTGGGCAGAGCGATAAATAAATTATTTTTTATAAACAATTAAATAAACCACCAAGCTCGAAACCCCCATAACGCTTGGGAGAGCGAAAAATAAATAATTTTTTATAAACAATTAAATAAACCGACGAGCTCTAAACCCCAATAACGCTGGGCAGAGCGATAAATAAATTATTTTTTATAAACAATTAAATAAACCGACAAGCTCTAAGCCCCCATAAGGCTGGGGAGAGCGATAAATCAATGATTTTGTGGGGGTTTCCAGCTAGTCGGTTTATGTAATTGTTTATAAAAAATAATTTATTTATCGCTCCCCCCAGCGTTATGGGGGTTTCGAGCTTGGTGGTTTATCCAATTGTTTTTAAAAAATCATTGATTTATCGCTCTCCCCAGCGTTATGGGGGCTTAGAGCTTGTCGGTTTATTTAATTGTTTATAAAAAATAATTTATTTATCGCTCTGCCCAGCGTTATGGGAGTTTAGAGCTCGTAGGTTTATTTATTTATTTATTTATTTATTGATTAATTATTTGCAACGGTTTCTGTTATTCAGCTTTCAATTGTGCGCGTTAACTGTGACGGTCAATTTTCCCAAATAAAGCGGGGGGCACCATGTATATGACTCGCCGATGAATTCGGTGGAATTTTCGTCGATGAAAAATCTATTCGGTGGGATTTTTTTCGGCGACAAATTCATTCGGTGGGATTCTGATTAGATCAAATGAGATATACCCACTAGAAGTAGAACCATAAACTCAAAATTATTGAATCATGTAAAAAATTAGTATATAATCTTACATTAGCTAAACTCTGATTTAATTATAATTCTGATTATAGTGTGATTCCCAGCATCTAGATTTTAAACCAAAGCTTAAGCGAATACCTATTTTTTTTATCAAGCCAATGAAGCTTTGTATTTGTTAAACAACTCTTAAATTTGTTTTTCTAAAACTTGAATTTGATTAAAGTTTAATTTAATGCAATGAATTAAAGTTCGCAAATGCTTTGAAAAACTAGAATTAAAAAATTCTAAAGAGCAACATAGAGCAGTAACTTATATGACTGACCTGTCGACTGAGGTAAAATCTAAAAAAACTTACTTTTAAAAAAGTGAAAAATAACGGCGAGATGTTTTTTCATTTGAAAAATGGTATCAGAGTTAAAATTAACAGTAAAAAAAAAAAAAAGACATAAAAGAGAAAATATTCAAGCTATTTAGTAAAATTATACATATATTATACTAATGCTTCTAATATTTTCTCTAAAAGGAACTCTTGAAAGTAGTAAAATCAAAATAATATTGAACGGACGAGTTTTATGCAGACTAACAAAAAGTATTCTTGATAAACAATTTTTTTTTCTTGAAAAGGAAATTGACAATTTATGAAATTTATTAGTCATTCGATGTTGATGAAAATTATTCATTGATCTCGGCGCGGAGCCACCTTTTAAAAAGATTCTTATTCTATTTTACAGCTGAATTTTAGAAAAAAAAAGTTTTATTTGTGCATGTTCAAATGAAGAAGTGCTGTGAAATTTTGAAAAAAAATTTGGCTTCTGAAAAGCTCTGCTCCCAGAAGTGGATTTGCATAAATGTTTATGTAAAGGCAAAATAACTAGTAGTTTTTAATATTGAACAATTGTAAATACAAAATGGCTCCGCGTCGAGATCAATGAATAATTTTCATCAACATCGAATGACTAATAAATTTCATAAATTGTCAATTTTCTTTTCAAGAAAAAAAAATTGTTTGTCAAGAATACTTTTTGTTAGTTTGCATAAAACTCGTACGTTCAATATTATTTTGATTTTACTACTTTCAAGAGTTCATTTTAGAGAAAATATTAGAAGCATTAGTATAACATATGTAAGTATAATTTTACTAAATGGCTTGAATATTTTCTCTTTTATGTATTCTTTTTCTTATTGTTAATTTTAACTGATTTCCTTTTTAAGAAAAAGAATTGTTTGTCAAGAATACTTTTTGTTAGATCGCATAAAACTCGTCCGTTCAATATTATTTTGATTTTACTATTAAAATTAATTTGCAAAATTTTAGTGTAAAATACTTTTTTGATGTAAATATCCTTCCTCTATTAAATTAAGAAATTTATTTTCGTCGTCGTCATCGTCGTCGTCGTTGACTTCCTTTTTCACAAAAAGTGACTAAGACGTCTCAGATCAATTATAAATTTGGGACTCGGGGGATTTCGGGGCTGCTGATCACGAATCTAACATTCATTTTTAAATTTGACCTATGTAAAGTCTACTTATTGAAGGTTGAAATTTATTTTTCGAGGCTCTTTTCAGACTTTGAAGTCTATGATTCATTAGAAATTGAGTCAGGGGTTTTCGAAGTTGCTGATTACGAATTTGACCTTTATTTAAAAAATTGAACTATGTGAAGGGCTACTTACGTCAGGTAAAAATTTGTTTTTAATAGCATTTTTTCCAAACTTCGTGTACAGAAGTGTATAGGGTTGCTGATTACTAATCTGACCTTCATTTTTTAAATTGACCTATATTAGGGCTATGAATCATATGATATTTCTTATGTATTTTATTTTATATGATTTAAAAAACTATATTTTAAAACTTTTTGTTTTAATTTAAAAATAAAATAAAAATAATTAAATTCTCAACCGAGCAAGCGTTAGTGCAGCGAGATATAAAAGATAGTATTATAATTAGTATTTTTTTAAATTGTTTCAGATTTAAAAATACATTTTTTGAAGTAATTACTGTATTATTTATGACTAGCTTTCAGAAAAAATCCAACTTTTCCACCTATTTTAAAATAATTTTTAATGCATAATTTGTAAGATGTTCATCTTTTGTAGAGACAATACTTTCTTTATAAGGTTGTTTAAAATATTCTTTCAATATTCAGATCTTATAAATAAAACTGACTGAATCCATCTCAATTCGAAGATGTTTAGTCGTACCATCACTAATCGACTTTTAACAATTTTTTCGTATTCTTTATCATATATAAAGAGGAAATCCATATTCAGTTGTGCCAAAAAAAAATTTTTCATCGAGTTCTGAATATTTTTACTTTTTAGTTTTTTACCTAAAAACTTTTTAGTTTCAAACCTAAAAAAGGACCTTTCACTCAAAATAAACGGCGTTTGGCGAATTTTTGACCATATAAATATGCGAATTCCAAATTTAGAAAATTGCTCTAGTTATTAGTGAAATAATAAAAAAAACGGTTTTTTCAAACCGCACAAATTCATACAAATCAGTCTCGATTTTCTGAAAAATTTTTTTACAGGTTCTTGTTAAGATGAACTTTCTATAGAGTGACAACATGCTAAATTATGTTTAAACCGATTTATTTATAATTTTTTAATAATTTTTTAAATTTATAATTTTTTTAGTTTAATTTGAAGTGATGAACGCCTTAGTTCAGCGCCCTCTCGTGGCCACAAAAAGTTTTAAACGATGATTTAAATGAGTTAATTAGAGGGCTAAATTCAAGACCTTTTCCATGGTGTATAATTTTATATAGAAATTCGAATTAGAATTCCGACAAGCCCTCTGTAAGCGCGCACCATACCTATATAGTGTGAACGAGTGAGAGGGAAGATCCAAGCGAGCAGCCACGGAGTGTGTACTATACTCCGTGCATAGTACACTGCGGCGGCCAAGATAATCGCTCCCATATACTCAAACGGAGAGCTTGCTGGCTTTCAAAACTGACTGAAAACTAAAACTTCTCTGAGGAGTAGGAGAACTTGGTCCTGTGTTGCTTGAGTGTTGTACATCAAAGCAAATTTAAAGTAATACTGCTTTGATTATTGATTAATTGGAGAATTCTTAATAATCAGACCGACTGAAATACTGAAAGTATAATTTTTATAAGTATATATTTGAGTGATGTTATATAATGAAGTTTACTCAGTTTGAGTATTGACTGTGAAGTTTAGCTAGATAGTGCCAATTGGATAATTTTCTTGTCTGTGCGTTGCGACCGAATTGTTGATGATTGCTTGATCCTTTGGAAATTCAAGATTATGTTTATTGTTGAAAATTCAACAAAACTGTTGGTAAATTGTAATATAGACTTTGATGAGTCAGCGATAAGTCTGATCACTTTTTGAAAAATCAAGAAATCATCACTGGGCAAAATGACTTTTTGATTATTTTCTATTGTTTGCGAGGTAGCAGCAATAGGCTCTGGAGACTGCATTTGGAGAGTAATTTTGCTGTGATTGAAAGGTTGAAAGTCTCGATGTGATTGAACTTGCTTCGAATATGTTGCTGACTGACCGCATTGTTAGAGACAAGTTGATGAGTGCACAGTTTGTTAATTGAATTGCATCACGCACCTGTGAATTGAAAATCGGGATTTCTTTTTGTGTGATTGTGGGCAGCTCACGGAAGATTTGAGAGTTAATTATCATGTTAGACATCTACAGATGGATTTTTAACTCCCTGGAAAATTTCAATTAATTAATTTGATTATTGAAAACTCAGAAACGGAGGGAGAGTTTCTGCACGGAATTTCAAACTGCAGGGATGAAGAATTAAATTGTGCGGCCATGACTAAAATCAAATACTGAACTTAAACTATTTCACTGAGGCCATGGATATGTTGACAGAGTTTTGGGTTTGTTAAAGTACAAATCTGTGTTGAGTTTTTCACCTCGGTATTCACAGCTTCTGTGTGAATATATGTTACTGCTGTGATACTCTTGTACTATAAGGGACATTTCTCGAAAATGTGGACCTTGTTTGGCCTTTCTGACAGGTTGTTTATTTGACAGGTGAAAGTTCGCTTTTATTTATCATGGTTGTCTGCAAGGAGTAACCGTTTTTGCTCGATCATTCATTGATAGGGGTTTTGTGTAAGATAGTCATGTGGGTTGGGAGCAATTGCTGAGTATGCCGTATGAAGTCATTTTAGTGATACTATCGAATCTAAACTGAAAGATGTCTTTAAAATTAAATAATGAAAGAAAAAAAAAAAAAAAAAAAAAAAAAAAAAAAACTGAGACTGATTATGTTTGCTGAATGAGTAACTCCTTCAAATTTGAGGGATTGGAATTTTGATCAAAAATTCCATGGGTTAAACCAAAAATTCCACTATCTTAGTTGTATTGAAACCGGTAGTTAAGGTAGGGCCTCGGTTACACAGCTAGTCAAGTTCCAATTTTAACCTCACATTTGACTAGCTTCACGCAGATACAGATATAGAAGTGCGTTGAGAGCAGACTCTTTTTTACCTATTTTACAAGTAGATAATTTTTAATTCATACTTAGAGGTCATGAATGGACAAATAATTTGCAATTACATGTTTCTTGAAAAATTTTATTGTTGTGAAAAAATTTACATCGTGCGGAGACATTTTGTTGCATAAAAACTTCGTAAAAAATGAGCGTTTTTCATAAGACTGCGGGTTAAATAGTCGACACAAAAGTTAATAATATTTTAGATAATAGGTCAGCCCAGGTCTTGAGAATTTAACAGTATTAGTCTTTGGTATTTCCCGTACGAAAAAAACCCTGAAAATTTGGGCGTAAACTCCCCATTTTGGGAGTAAAGACTCAATATTCAGAGTAAAGTACCAAATTTGAGAGTAAACTCTAGAATTTCGAGAGTTTACTCTCAAAGTTAAGTCTTTACTATCAGCTATTGAGAGTTCACTCTCAAATTTGAGACTGTACTCTCATCTTTTGAGGGTGACTCTCCAAATTTCAGAGCACACCCTCAAATTTGAGACTGTACTCTCATCTTTTCAGGGTGACTCTCAAAATTTCAGAGCACACTCTCAAATTTTAGACTGTACTATCAACTTTTGAGGGTGACTCTCAAAATTTGAGGGTAAATTCTAATCGTTAAGTCTTTTCTTTTTCACTCTCATCTTATGAGGGTGATTTTCAAAATTTCAAAGTAAGTTCTTACGATTGAGTCTTTACTCTAACTTCTTGAGAGTACTCTCTTAATATTCCAACTTAACTTCCAACATTTGAAGGATGGGACTTAAACATTATATTAAAGTTACTCCAAAGTATTTGATGATTTACTATCAATTTTTATTTTTTTCTGAAAGAAAATAATTCTGAAAGAATCAAGGTAATATTCAAATTTTACACCAAGTACTTTGTCAGAACTCTCGAATTCGCTATTAGTTTTTTATTTCGAATTACCTTAACCAAAAATAAATCTATTTAATTTATTTTCTTTTTTGTCAAAAATTTAACTTGTAATCGAGCTTTTTAATTTAATTAATACTATACTTTAACATGCTGTTTATTAGTTTAATTATTTCGTATGTATGATATCAAAGCTATATTTAAGCTATCAATCCTTTTAATATTTTGACTTTATTAAAAATTATTTCATCTCACAAGCTTTTGAAAATAAAAAATTTTCAATATATTCCTATATACTTAAAATGTCAGTGCTATCTAATATGCTTACATAAACTCATGAATCTTTTATAAAAAGTTTTATTTTTAATTCATGTACGGAAAAGTTTTTTTTAATTTTCTACTGTTCTACACGAATTTTTTTTAAAGTTGGTGAGTTATGTTATTTTAATAAATTATTACATTCTGATTGAACAAATAATGGTTTTAAATATATCTCGTTTACATTATTTTTAATATGGTGCTATTGATAAATTTGTAATAAAATAATTTATTGATTGTATCAAAATAATAGATAATAATAATAGATTATACGCGACTGATTTTGAAACTAATTAATTTATGAAGAGAATAAAAAAAAAATTGTTTTTTAAATCTTGTATTTTTAAAGAACCCGCCCGCCCGACGATCCACTGCTATTGCTATAACTGCTGGACTCTGGCTGGCCCACTCGCTAGTATAGGTTAGGTTAGTCAGTGAGTCTAATATACCACGTGTTGGTGGACCGGTAGTATTCTAAGAGTTCATTTAAAAAGTTATTGTTGAATAAGTAGTTCCTTGATTATTATTCAGTGCATTATTTTAATTTTATTCAAACAAATTTAATTTTACACTGTACTTTAATGTATTAATTAAAATTTAAAAACAGAAAGAATACCTAAAATCAGTAGGGTTATGATTTTTTTCTGAATTAGATAAGTATATTTTTATCTACATTTACAAGTAGTCAATCTTTTATTAATATCAAACAATTTCTTTAAGAATTGATTCTTTGGTAAATATTTATGTTTTATTAGGTGAAAACTTAAATTTAATGCAGTGGGTGAAGTTCATGATTGCATTAAATTCAGCTCAAAACAAGATGTCCCTAACTAAATTCAAGATAGAAGATATGGATAAAGTCTTTGAAAATGCAATGTTAATCAAGCAGGAATATCACAAAATTACCAAAAAATACCAGCAGATTGAGGAAACATAATGATAGAGTTGACTAATACGCATCAAACAAACTAAAGTAATTGCAGAAATACTGCAGTACTAGTGAACAGTGTTTTTTATATTAAAAATAAAAAAGAAAATTTATCAAATGATTATTTCTCTTTTTTCATTAATGTAAATAGTGATTGACCAAGTTACACCGGAAGCTAATTTTGTGCAAAAATTAGTTTCAGAAAATAAACAGCAAAATATTGGTCAAGGTTTAAGATATATGATAGCGCTGAAAAAATACAACTCTGCTGTATTTTATAAATTATATGAAAAGGTGTTTGATTCTGTTATTTAAATAAAAAACTTTCATCAGCAAACAAGCCAAATAATAATTTCTTATTTACTATGGCCAACGTTGGTATTTTCACTTTGTAAGTAGAAAGTTCTTTATTATGTTTACATAGAATGTATTGATAATTTAGTGATATTTGAACAAGATTGAATGACTTTGAAATATAATTTTTTTTAAACTTTTGTATTTACACCAAACTAATAATATCATACTTAAAATTACTTATAAACATGAGTATCTTTTGATTAAGTGATTAAAATCATTCGGCTTAATACAGTTGAGATAAAAAACATTTTTTTTTTTTTTAATAAATCACAGTATTAAAATATTTTACAAATATGATGATGAAAAACTTTTCAAAAATGTTTTTTTAATTAGTTACAATATTACTTTTTAGTTATCAAATTCATAAAAAAATTCTTTATATTTTCTCAATGTACTACATTCTTTATTTTTTATCATGAAGATACAATTAAAAAGATTCACCATCAAAGTCTTTACTATTGTGCAATGAAAAATAGTTTTTTTTCTACAACTAAAAAAAATTTCTAACTTCATAAGATTGTCATTTTTTTTCATTTTTCATAAATTATTGAATAGAATATTTTAAGGTATTGAAAAAAAAATCAGGTTTTAAGTTTATGTAGTAAAACTATACAGCTATTAATTGAAATAAACTCATGTATACATGTTCAAAATAAATAAAATAAAAATAATCAACTTGTTGTTTAAATTTATTTCAGGTTTGCTTTCAAATTTAAAAGCAATCAAATAAGAATTTAACCCTCAATTTGAGGATAAAATTCTAACGAAAATTCGCTCTCAAATTTAACCCCCAAATAAAAACTTTCAATTGAGAGTTACTCTTACTCTCAGTTGAGAGGTTGCGAGAGTTTACTCTCAGTTGAGTCTACTTTCGGACATCCCTCAACCTACTTGAGGGTAAACTGGGAGTAAATTTTGAGAGTGTAAAATTTACCCTCAATTTGAGAGTAACTCTCAAGTAGGTTGAGGGATGTCCGAAAGTAGACTCAATTGAGAGTGACTAGTTGGGAGTGATTTTGAGGGTTTTTTTGGGGATAATTTTGGGGGTTTTTTCCGTACGGGTTTATCTTTAGGTTACTCGAATTATACATTTTCCGGACATTTCCTTCTGGTAACTGAGGTCCTACCTTAAAGCTGCATCTTTGAATCGTACTTTCAAGGTGGACGAAACTGACGGATGGATTTATACGATCTTTATTGATGTGACTGGACGTATAACTGCATGTATGAATTTACTTGAACAAAAATTTTAGACAGTGGAAGATACAAACTGAAAGGAGATGAATTTTTTTATGAATAGTACTGTGCTAGATGTTTTTGAATGGAGAAACGACATTAAGACTGAAAGAGTCTGTGGATTATTATATGCTTTTAACTATGAATTTTTATAGATTGATGCAGAATGAATTTGCAAGCCTGAAATTCTGAAACTGCTAGAGCACTGATATTTTGTGGAATTAAAGTTGTAGAACTTATTTCTGAGTGAGAGAGAATATAAATATAGTTTCCCTAAGGTTTGATTATTTTTGGTGATGTTAGCAAGGATTCTGGTGGATGAAAATGAAATTAATCACGTCTGTTAGCTGAAATGTTTATTTTGACATCTGCTAAAAATTGAGGTATTTTCAAGGCTGCGGGTGAAGCTAGCATACAGGAATGGTACGATGAAACTGAGAAATATTTTAATTCACAGCTGCACTGCTTGGTGATTGAGAAAATCCATTACGGAAAATAATTATAATTGGGCCTGAATGCCAAAAGTAACTGAATTTTAAATTAATACTTCAGGTTGCAGTAGCATGAAAGTCAAATTCTACTGACTGTAAGATTTTCACCTGGATGCTGGTAAAAGAAATGAGAATTGAGTATTTACTGAATGATGACTAATTTGACAAAATCTATGAACTTACTCAACTAAATGAGAACCTAACTAATTGAAGTGTTAAATCAAATTCATGATTGAAAATTTATATTGAGAATTTTGCTGCAAAATCGTGAATTTTCTCAGATAAATACGAATTACTAATTCGTATGCTGAAACTGTTAGAACTGCAATCCCCGCAGTGGTATTTATTGATTGGAGATAGAAAGAAATGATGGTTGAAAGAGAATAATTAAGATAAGGTTTATTAACTTTATTAGAACTGTAGTAAACAATAGTGACCGTTGAACTTAAACTCTGGTTGTTAAGAATGATTTTCTTATGTTACAGGTCCTTGTACAACAGTGCGCAAGCCTATGCTTGCCCAACTTTCTTTCTGTTTATTTATGTGTGTATTTTGTAATTGGATTGCAATGATTATGTCAGAATTGCTTATACTTTAATAAAAACAGGATTGCGGTTTTCTTGTGCGATTATTCTGGATGAATAATGAGTAGGTTTAAGAATGTCTCGAAAGTATGTGTGCCCGAGTAACTGAATAAATCTTACTTTTACCTAAGACTGTGTCTACTTTATTTATTTTACCCACTATCCCAACACAAAATGTATGTCCTCAGGGGGGTTAAGCAAATGCAATTTGTTCATCAAAACAAATTTTACACACAGACAGCTTCTTGCTTGTATATAATTTATCGAGATTTTTTAAAAATTTACATTTACCGGAGGCATGCCATCTATGTTCCAGCAAGGCATTGTCACATGAAAATTTAAATATTGCAGGATTGGCAATGTAGGTCACTTCAGATTTGAGAAAATATACTTTCTAAATACTTGTATTTAGATTGATGTAGAGTCCTTGAGTAAATGTAGACATTTTCAAAGCTGAGAGCCTCTGGGCTTGTAAGCAATAATATTACAACATTTGTCTTACCACCTCCTGAGGGGCCAGAAATCAAGGCTCTAATGCTCTCAGGCAATAAGTTTCCATGTCGATAATTAACCTTTACATTTTCCCCAACTCCCATTTCTTTGTCTAAGTTGAAAATTTTTATGTTTGTAGGTTGTTGAATAAAACGCGTCATGCTTCTCCCTCTCAAGTATATAAGTGACCTCTTCAAGGCTCCAGGGCTCACACATTAATGTATTTCTTTCTCGATCCACCGTCAGATTTGTATTCTGCTGAAAAGTTGAGCATAACCGACTACGTATTGAAACATATTTTAAAGTATGTGCTCGTAATGTACTTTGAAAAATACACTGTAGAATTGTGGAAAGACTCGATCAACTGCTCAAGCTTGATCCTGAAGTTGCAGCCTGAAGACCCTGTCTAAAACACTACAACACTGGTCGCACTCAAATTGATGGTCCTCCGCCTCTCATTAAATACTGTGGGAAATGTCAGCAACTGATGGAGCAGCAACCAACACAGAAGCAAATAGAGAAAAAGTTATAACAAGTTTTTGGAATTTTTCAGGTAGTTTTTAAATTTTTAATTGTAATTATTTGCAAATAACTTAATCTTGTTTTATAGAACCGTCTGATTTCGGTCAGTTGATACAACAATCTCAGCAGCAAGATCAGCAGCAGCCAGAGGACTCTTTATCATCATCAGCATCATCAACAACTTGTGCATTTGCTCGCTCATTGCCATGAAGGCTCTAGATAAATTTATCACAGCTCTGAAAAAAAGCAGAGAATGAAGAAAAAACGTAGAAGCGAAGTAGGAGAAGTAAAGAAGATAAAAAGGGCAATACAGAAAGCAGAAGGAGTTAGAAGAGACAAGTTAAGAAAAAACTAGAGTAATTAAACCTCGTGGGCAGCAGTGAGGGAGCAGTTACAAGAAAAGGCAATGATTAAACACAATCATAGTACAAGTAATTTATAGTTAGAAGCAGTAGTTGAAAAGTTACAGATAACATTTTTTCAAGGTGTTCACAGCAAAAAAATCTTCCATCTTTTCCTCCTTACCCATGTGAATCTGCAATAATTAACTTGAATGATGGTAGGGGCACTCATTGGGTTGCATACATAAAAATATTCAATACTGTTTATTATTTTGATTCATTAGGAAATTTACAACCACCAAGAGAATTGTTGAAGTATTTTGGTAAAAAAACGAAAATATTTTACAATTACAAGCGATATCAAGATTGGAGCAATAAAAATTGTGGTCAGTTATGTTTGAGTTTTCTCTGGGACAAGACCTATGAAAATGCGTCTTTACAACATAAAGCAAAAATCTTTCTATCAGCAGCAGAAGCAGCAGCGAGGAGGTAATTTAACACGAGAAAACATAAATTATTTAAAGACTTTGGGACTACAGGTGTTGGTCAAACATGGCAGCTGTGTACGACATGCTTGACGTAAAGTCAAAACCATTTATAGACGATAGAGTAACGAGAATTCAACATTATGCTTACAATTTGTATGCAGGCAAGAGTTTAGTTCCCGGAGAAGAAATTAGAATTTTAATTCAAAATCAGGCTATAATAACTTTACCAAGCCAAGCATACCTCTCTACATAGAGTACCAAATGACACCAGAAGCAGGCATTTAAAGCATTTTGTTCCTTAGATAATGATGATCCACTAAGTTATTTGAATACAGTATATCGTAATGGGACGCACAAAAGTGCAGCTTAGTTACAAGAAACTAAGGGTCAAGTATCAGGTATAATTCCTTTAGATATTATTTTTGGTTTCTGTCAAGATGAAAAAAAAATTTTATTTAATGCTCGACACGAATAAATTTATAATTTGAAAACAAATTTAACAAACTTAGCAAATATTAGTGAAAACGAATCAATAAAATTGCAGCGCCTTCAACTGTACATACCTCACGTTGAGATATCTGAAAATGAAAAATTAAATTTATTGAAAATTCTTGATGATACTCTTTATTTACCTTTAAATTAATAGACATTATATGAATATCCCGTTGTTACTACCACGAATTCGAGCATTTGGACGGTAAAAACAGCTTCACAAGTGGAAAAACCTAGATATGTAATATTTGGATTTCAAACCAGTCGAAAAAATGTTAAAAATACAAATCCAATTTTGTTCGACAATTGCTCATTGAGAAATGCAAGACTATGTTTAAATTCAATTTGTTGGCCATATGAAAACTTAGAACTGGATACTCAAATACATAATTGGAAACAAGCTTATTATATGTACAAAAATTTCAGAGATTCATATTACAATGAAGAAGCAGATAGAAGAGAGAGAGCACTCGTAGACTTAGACACGTTTGGATATACATTTTTTATAGATGTGCAAATTTCATTTGAAACACGCGATGCTATTCCTGCAAACACTGCATCATTTGCTCTTATAATTCATGATCAAGAAGTTGAATACAACCCCTTGACAGATTTAATTATTAAGATTATGTAGTATAAATAAGACATTTACTCAGGACAAAACAGTCAGTGTTATTGTGGCTATGGTAGAGTTTGCATTTTTCGACCTTCAGGGATTTCAAGCACCACCACGAAATAACTTTATTATCAAGGAAACTGCACTCATAAATAGGGAAAATAAATTTTTACACTGTCTAGTAAAATCATCACGTGGGATCATCTTCCATTGAGTTATCGAAGAATAAACAATTGGTTGACAAGAAACTATCATGGCCTAAAATGGTCAGATGGGGATGTTTCTTAAAAAAAAGTTTTAAATCAAGCAGAAAAAATAATAAAAAACTGTCACATCCTACTTGTAAAAGGTCTTGAAAAGACAAATTATTGTAAAAAATTATTTAAAAATTGTTAATATTGATGAATTTGTTGATAATTGTCAAATGAAAAATTTTTCTAATAATTTTCATTGTCAACGACATAAGGGAGTGTGTGCATGAAATTTATTTATTTATTTATTTATTGTATCAACGGGCTAGATTGCCCTTTTTTACAAGAATTATATACATATATATCTCTGCAGAGAAAAGAAACAAATATAAAATTTTTTAATCAAATTTACAAACTTCCTCAAACAACAAATTTTTAAATTCACACATTCTTTCACTAGATTTAACAATAGAATTCAAACAATTCCAGTTGCGTCTTAGGCTAGACAAAGTAGAGTGGTATACATAATCCTTACTTGAATTGATTTCAACCAACTCCCTGTGCTTTCTCGTATTAAATCTATTTTCCCTAACAAGGAAAAGTTCAATTAAAGGGTTCCCACAATTATGTAACGGGTACTTCAATATTTTATTTATAAGTAGTAAATCATAATAATTATGCAAAGATTTAACAGTGCAAAATTGCACATCTTTAGAGAAAACACAATAATCGTGATCATCATAATTGAAAGGTTTACCAAGTTTAAATGCTAAGTATCTAAAGAACTTGTGTTGTACAGATTCAAGTAATTTCAAATGAGTATCATAATGTGGTGACCAAATTTGAAAATTATACAATAAAATAGGTCTTACTAATGTTTTATATAAATAAATCAATGTATCACACTTGAATTTAGATAAAGACCTAATTATAAATCCTAAAATCTTGAACGCTTTGCTAACAACCGAATTTAATTGTTTGTCAAACTCAAAATTTTCTTGAAAAATTACTCCAAGATCTTTCTGCTCACTAACTCTCTTCAATTCAAAACTATCAATCTTATAACAAGTTACAAAATAGTCACCACGACGAAATGTCCGTAATGAACATTTATCAGCATTGAACTTCAAATCATTTCTCCGGCCCCACTCAATTATGGCATTCAAGTCAATTTGAAGCTTAGATTGATCAAGAGGAGAACAGATTCTAGAGAATAACTTAATATCGTCAGCGAATATAAGAATCTTAGAGTATTTTAAATTATCACCGATATCATTAATAAACAATAAAAACAAAAAAGGACCCAGGTGAGAACCTTGAAGTACCCCAGAATTTATTATAAATGAATCTGAAAAATTGCCCTTTATCCTGACAATACTCTCCCGACCAATAAGATAGGATCTCATCCAGGCCAACATAGCCCCGCGTACACCAAAATTATACAATTTTCGCAATAATAGGGAATGATTAACCGAATCAAAAGCCTTACTAAAATCTAAATAAACGGAATCAACTTGATAGCCAGAATTGAGTGAGTTAGCAATAAAGTCAGAGTAAATTACCAGATTAGATAATGTAGACTTCCCCTCACAAAAACCATGCTGCTTAGAAACCACCTTAGATACTTAGAACGATGTTAATTTATTACAAATTATATTATCAAGAATTTTGGCAAAATTACCCAAGATTGAAATAGGTCTATAATTTTCAACATCTGACTTATCACCAGACTTATGTATTGGTGTTATAAATGAAATAATCGTAATGTTTTGAAAAATAATGAAGCGTGTAAAATTTTTATTGAAACCTACAACCCAAAGAAACCTCAAAGAGGTAAACAAACTTAGGGAGAGTTTTAGCACCAAAACATTAGTTAAAGGATTTTTAACAAAAATTTGTGATATCAAACTATAAGAATTTTTTGATTTTAAAAATACGACATTTATCTGTTAATTGAACTAAACTCTACCAAATCTTACAGAAGTCAAAAAAGTATCTTCATTCAGAGTTTGGTAGAGTTAAGTTGAATTAACAGATAAATGTCGTATATTTAAAATCAAAAAATTCTTATAGTTTGATATCACGAATTTTTGTTAAAAATCCTTTAACTAGTGTTTTGGTGCTAAAACTCTTCCTAAGTTTGTTTACCACTTTTAGGTTTTTTTGGGGGATATCACTATTTTTTTTTGGTATAATGTTTTATTTAATACGTATTTTTTGTCTCTCCTTCAATTTTAATCGAAGTAAAATCAAAATTTAAAATAAGATACAAAAATTTTTTATTTAACTTTTTGTCATAAAATATTGATATCAATTTTCTTTCAAACTAATTCAAATTTAAAAATTAGTGTAAAAATTTGCAAAATTTTGCCATAGTTCCTGCTTTAAGAACTTTTTATGTTTTTTTATGATGTACTAAAAGAAAATTTAGGTTCTAATGAAATAGGGAAGTAGGCTCAATTTAAGGTCAAGCCAAGAGAGTTAGCGGTAAAATTTTTTTTAAAACGATTGATCAACTTAGCTTTTAAAGTTTTATCAATCTATTGATAGGATATAAAATCAATTTTTTTTTTATCATTAAATCTATTTCAATCCATAAAATATTAGAAAGAAATGTTTCAATCAAGTCGAATAAATTTTTGAGCTTATTTTTAAAAAGAAATTAAGGAAACAAATTTAAATTTATTTTTTTAATAAAAACCGCTACTGCACCATCTGGTGAAAATTATGTGAAGTGCCGAATGTCGATCGGCGTATGAATGTTTTTCGAACAGTGTGGAAAGTCCGAAAAAATGCCGAATTCAAAAACGCGAGTTAATAAATAAGGAAATTAAAAAAATATATGATGCGAAAACAATCCTCATCTCTTCGGTAGTGAAAAATAGGCGTACTCTAGAGGTTTAATGATGCAGGTAACTTGTTTTAATTTTTAAATAATAAATTAATTATGGTTAGTAGGGTTAAGGTAGCTCCAGCAGCTGTAAATAAGGCACGGCAGCTGGCTACTATTTAGGCGCGAAAAACTCTCCCAAGCCAGCTACCGCTGGCTTTGATTCATCAGCTGTTTTAACGCGAAAAGGATAAAAAGACATGAAGAGGTCACTGGAAGATTGATGCAGACAGATATAATCAAAGATAAAAAAAAAACTTCAAAAATGATAACACCAGTTTTACTTTAAAAGATGCAAGAATATCAAAATATATATATAGGTCATTCCAACATATTTCAGCAAAACCATGGGCACGAGGTCGACCGATTTTTCTAATTTTTTAATATGTTTAAGTTTAACTATATTTAAGAGCTTTGCCAAAATTTTAGCTTGAAATATGCCATAGAACCCGAATGGCATCCATTTGAAATAAAAAATAAGCCCTTTTTTAAGTATTTTTAAGCCTATTTTTATCCTAACTTCAAATACTCGCCAAAAATAGAGTTTTTCTTAGACTTTTATGGTTGACCTCGCAAAATTTTCGTTTTCCAGTCAACTTTTTGGAAAAAATTTTCTTGTAATTATGGTGAACATTTTGATGCAAGTGCTGTTACTAACGCTGATACTTATAAATTCATCGATTTTGACGATTTTGTTTGATATTTAATCGGCTGCCATTTAGTTAAGATCGAAAATTTTTGTTTCTGGTCAGCGGCAATCGATTTGTCTATTCAAGACGTTTAATTCTTTTTTTTTTGCGATTTAAAAACTTCAAAATTGTCGTAGTTACGGCCTTTCAAAAATGTTGCAAACTGTGAAAAACGCAAAAAATGCGTTTTTTGCTTGTATTGAAACTAATGGCATTTTTTTCTACCAATTTTTTTTTTTAAAGAATTTCTGTGAAAAATTTCTTCATACATGGTATAACAAGTTCTCATAATATTGGTCAACTTTTTCGGCCATTTTTCTATTGTTTCAAGCAGCTGATTTGTGCCATTTTATTCATTTTTTACAGTTTAGAGTGAAGAGTTCAAGAGTTTAATAAATATCGATTGACACTTCTTCAACAACTTAAAACGTCTTGAACGAACTTTTTATAATACTTTTACTAAAATTGTTTCTTTATAGTTCACTATAGTAAGAGTTGACAATTTTACATTTTGACTATTTTTATAAGAAATATATAAATTGTGAAAATCGAAAACAATTGTTTTATTTACTTATGAATAGAAGTATATAGTATAAAATTACTTTTTTAAAGAAATGCGTAATGCAAAAATATATTTCGTATAACGTTGTATATTTATAAGTAAATTTTGGCAAAGCTCCTAAATTTAGTTAAACTTGAACATATTAAAAAATTAGAAAAATCGGTCGACCTCGCGCCCATGGTTTTTCTGAAAGATATTGGAATGATAATGATTCATATATACAATTAGAAGAATACAAAATTAAAAATAAAAGATTTTGTATTTTTCTATCATCTTTCATATTTTTTATTTACATTTTACTAGAAATTACTCAGCACGCATAGGAAAAAACAAAAATAGTAACCTCAAATGCACTTTTCGAATATTTTAAAAACTTCTTCACCAATCAGCTCACGAATAAATTGTTTACGCAAGATGGCGATAGCTCTCTTTTATAAAGGGATTATTTTATTTTGTAATAAATAATTATATGAATATATCTAGTTAAAGTAATGATAATTATAATTTAAAAATAGTAGTAAAAGATCAAACTGCATATGTTGAACAAACTTTTGACGATGTATTTCAAAGAATAGTAAATTTGAAATTTAAAAAATTACTTATTTAAATATCTAAAAATTTTCATAAATATCCTTACAATTTGTAAGGTAAAGGATGTACTAATAAAAATTAAATTATTTTTTAAAACTCATAAGTTTTTTCTCAAATTTAACATCATCTCAAAGGCAAGCTCAATAAGTTCATTGCCGCTTTTCTCTTCAAGCATGTCTTGACCTTTATTCGCTGTGGCGTGAGTATGCGTACGTATTTCAAGGATGTCTTTCACTTCTCCGGGTCAGGCTAGTGCATTTCCCGATCATGCAAACCCTTTCACTTTTCATGATACCAGCGTAGTCAGGCTTACAGTTGAATCATATTGTATATAGTTATACTAATATGTAGTGGGACTTACTTTTACTTTTGTACGATGGGAGGAGAGCGGGGAAGTATGATATTATTGGTTACCTTCGCTTTCTTTTGAGGGGAGAAATTGTTTAGTAAAGTTAGAATCACACTTGGAATTTAGATGTATGTAGATATAATAATACATAGAATATGTATTATACATAGATATATCAATACACGAGCAATAAATGTAGGTATATTACAACACATACCTTCTGGGTATATTATTTGTTTGATTAAGCCCTGCCCACTTTGGAGTGGGGGAAATGCTGCGCTGTGATTGGTCAATGAGAAAAGGCCACGCCTACTCGCCTTGATATACTACTCCAAAGGTTCACCCGTGGCACAGCGTACTCGACGTCTCCCGCGCGACAAGTACAACGCAGCTAAGGCAAAGTTCGATAGCCTTTGCATTGCTGATATCTGCAGACGGGCTGAAAGCAATCCGTGGACCAGCCCTATCCATCTCGTTGGTAAGAAAAACAGTAATTGGTGTGTCGTCGAAGACTATCACGGACTCAATTTGGTTACCAAACCCGATAGGTATCCAGTTCCGCGACTGCATGACTTCACTGCTAACCTGCACGCCAAAACAATATTCTCGGCGCTTGAGTTGCACAAGGCCTTCCACTAAATTCCGGTTGCTTCCGAGGACATTCCAAAAACTTAGAGGTTTCTAGGTCCTGTTCGCAGTCAAGGGAGCATGATCGCATGTACTTGGTACCTAAACGTAGGCATCCAGCTGACCATGATCCTCCTCTTACAGCCTGGCTAAGCCAAGCCTTCCCGAGCTGTCTTATATCCCCATCACATCGCAGGCAACCCAGCGAGGCTCATCCCCTATAGAAACGATAATCCAACCGGCAACCGGGTTTATACCTTAACTTATTCACTACTTCAATAATTGAAAACTCAATAATTATTCCGGAGTATGCTGAATCACAATAAATTAGTTGTGAAAATTGCGTTGTTTGCGGATGCAAGCTTAAACCGTCCGTCAAATATAGTTGTGATCTCGTGTTCCAGTGTTCGAGAGACAACCAGGTGTCACCTCTCGATTCGTTCGACCCAACGTGATCGACTTTCCATGTACGGCGTAAGTTTTCCCGATTTGTTCGTACCAGCGTATGCGACGTTTCGAGAACCCAGCTAGAAGGTCAACCTGGCGATTCTTCTCGGTCTATCCGCTCCAACGTATCCGGCCTTACAGCTGTTTTCTTCAGAGCCAGGCATCGTCCTGGACATTTAGACTCACCAGGACTAGTATACCATCCGCAAGAGTTCCTAGCCCGAAAATTTTTGGTTTACTTATACAAGTGGTAGAATATAGAAATTTGACTCGCAAGGGTGATAGTTACCTACATTATTTATGTGACTCGCTCGCTCAACCTATGTAAACCACACTAAAAACGGTGACCTCTATTTTACCAGTTCAGGCTGGGATGATTTAACGATCATCATTATTGAGTTGAGTCGATTTCATTGCAATAAATTGGTATCGAGACAGTTTTCTCTTATTCATATCACTTATCGATTATGTCCTACGGACCTTTTATTTTTATTCTTATCAAAGTTTACTTCCCCGAACACTCACGGGGCTCACTGCGATAGTTACTTGAGAAAAAAATGTCCTGTTGAATAGATTGAACAATATAAGACATAATTGTATCCACAATAAAGCGGAATCTAATATGCTCCTGAATAAAACGATGTTATTGATTGTTGAATTAATACTTCAATGTAATTCAAACACGTAAGCACTTCATATACTCCCAATCATAGGTTATTTCAAATCACTAAATTTCATATGAATATCTCGTTATTCTATATTTTCTTATTCAACCAAAAACGAAATTTATAAGTTTAATTCCGTTGTGTTAACATTACCATCGCATGAAATGCTCTAGCCAGGCAGAGATCTTTTTTTTTCAGTGCTTGCTCGGCAATTTAAAAAAATAGAAATTGCATTAGTTCAGAACATATTTTTTTTTAACTAAAGACAGCTTAAACATTTTTTTTTACCGTAAATGAAATCTTATTCTTTTAGTAATTTTGAGATCAAAACATGATGTAAAAAAGAACATTTCTTGTTCAGACGCGCATGGGAATAGAAAGGAGTCGTTTTCGAAAACAATCTGACATGAAAGGGGCTATGGAGGTAAGGATATCGAACTCGAATAATGAAACTTTTTTTTTCTCCATGGGTGCCAATGGTAAAAAAAAGAAAAATTTCGAGATTTGAGTTTGATATCTCTTAACTCCATGAGGCCCCAGCTCCAACTTTTATGAAATTTGGCTTAAAGTTAGTTTTCGACATATACATGAGTGTGGTTCTAATTAATTTTGTTGAAATTTGGTATGTAACTTTATTAAAAATTGAAATTTATGAAAAAATTTGAATTTTTTTTTCTTTGATAATTCTTTTATAAATTTGAAAATTTTTTAGGCAAAATTCGACCACCAGCACTTATTATTATTTTTTTTATTTCAATATTTTTGTTAAAAAGTAAAATTTATAAAGAATCTTTTGAGACCTTAAAAATGATATCTCTTTTCATTTTTGAGTTATGAATTTTTTAAGTGGACGTTGATAAGAAAGAACTTTACACTTTGAATAAAATATGATAAAAGTAGTAAAATAAAAAATCATGTGTATCCGATTTTTTTTTCTATTATATGGAAGGTGTGACTAATTTGGTCACCCCTGATATTTTGAATGTGTGCAGTCCATGGTCACTCTATAGGATAAAAAGAATTCAAAAACAATAAATTATAAAGTATTAAGTAGTTTTGAACATTTAAAAATAACTTTTTCGTTTGCCCCATAGCAAAAGTAGTTTTTAATAGCTTTGCTCTTGTTTTTATCAGTGAAAATCAATACATTTAATGTTTCACCGATAAATTAGGATCCACCGATCGAAATAGTAATTTATATAACCTTCCATCTTTCCATCCGACGCACGTTCTATTAAATTTGACACTAAAATAAAAAAATTTACGATGATATATCATGATGATATATGATTTACTGATGATATATTTCGCCAAGGAGGGGTGACAAATAAAGCTGATAAATTTCGGAGAGCATCCTGTCTTACCCAGATGTCGAAGCATGATATCAGGGACGACGTTATCGAATGTACCCTTGACATCCAGAAAAAAATCAAAACTTAATGTATAGAAAGCCTTGCAGGGTTTCACGGCTGTATGTTTAAAAAAAATCCCACTCGTCAAAACCCGATTGGGCTTTAGGGGAAGTTAAATCGAATGACTTTTTGACAAAGTTTTAAAATTATAAACATAATGTGTGATTTTTTAATGAAAACTTTGATACATTACACTTTTAAGAACTGTTACTTTTTAGATAAATAAGTAATTTTTAAATGTTGTAAAAATTAATAATTTTAATTCAAAAAAGTGAAAGAAATTATCGCTTCATAAATAATTTATTTAAAAAAAAAAAAGGAGAGGGATTAGAAATGGACAATAAATTGATAAAGAAAAATTCATAAAAACAATTTAGAATAAAAAAATAATTATTTGTAAAATAATTAAAAGTTTTAAAAGAAAGAAACCAGCGCACGCCCATCAGAATGTTGCTGATAACGACGTCACAGAAAAATGAGTCGTTCCGAAAAAATAAAAGCCGCAGGAGAATCAGAATCGGGGTTACGGGTTCATTCCTCCATCACCCATGAACGGAGAAACATCTCGTTACATAATAGTCAGTCAGGTGGCCAAGGCAACTCTTTGCTACAGTACAACTCATTATCATCCTTAATCAAAATAATCACCCAATCGGTAAAGGCTTAGCTTCCATATTGGGTTTAATCTAAAGACCATCTGACCTCACTCAACGGACCATTGGTCAGTTATTTTTAAGCAATTCAGTGCGAGGTCCTACTGTAATTCTACGGTGTTAAATGCGATAGATTGTAATCTTATGCGATCCAACTCAATATGACGCATTGATAATCACGATAAATCATGCATTAAGATGCGTTTTATATATTTCCTGTGGAGATGCATAATATACAATTTTTCATTTTAGAAACATACTAGAAAAATTGTATTCACTTTATGAAGTGAAACTTCTATTCTGTCGGTAGAGAGTTTTGAGCGGTCAGGAGTGAATTCAAAAAACCTGGCTTCCCTCCACTCCTTCAATTTTCCCCTCAACTCGTGATCCCCCCACTCTTAGTTAGAAGTTTCACTTCTGCCGGGGGTTCTAAGACCCACACGTTTTTTTTATAATTCACCATACTTTTTTTCTTTTTAGATTTTTTTGCGCGAGGCTACTTACACTTTTTTTGGAGCATATTGTTCTTCGTAATAGACTTTTAGGGTGAAATCTGCATCATACGTCTGTACAATGAAACAATGAGTTTTGATTCTGTAATATATAATTTTTTCATCTAATTTTGTGACACCTTATATTCTGTGCTTAACTCATAAGGTGCGAAGAATCCTCTCGAAGTTTCTCAACATTATGCGCCGAAAAAAACTTAGCGCATGCTTAATTTCTACAATCGATACGTTCTTTTTTATCAAACTAAATTTTTTTTTTTCGAGTTTTTTTTTCTAGTTGCTTTTGTATTATGCAACTTTTTGACATTTTAGCACTCGTCTTATTTTCTTTTCAATTGCTACATCCAATTCGTTACAGTGGGCCTGGCACTAATTTTTAAAATTTTACTAGCTGTCACGCCACTGTGATACCACTAAAACACCGCGTCGCCTAATCACGCCGATGCAACATCACTGACGGTCATCAGCGGGATCACGATTAAGCTACACGGGCAATTGATTAGAAGAAAAGTGGCACCATTCCCGCCACCAGATAGTACAGGTAGCCTAAGCACGACTTATTATCAATAACGCCGTTAGCACAGCAGCCGCGGTGGAAGTGCCAGCTGAGTAACTTCAAATTGGTCGCAACTGCAGTGAAGATCCTAATCTTACGAGTACATGTGCGAGAAATTAAGTAAATTAAGTTCTATCAAAATTAAAACTCACGCTAATACATGACAGGCTGAATAGAAAAAAAAATCCGTGAAGTAAATCTAATAAAATAAAAGTGACTATAAAATTAAATTAAAAGGTGATAGTAAAATAATTAAAAAGGTGAATAAAAACCAGAATAAAAGTGACATTGCATTGAAATAAAGTGACTCTAAGTTAAATGGAGACAGCTGGCACCAACAGCTTCATCACAACAACTTTGTGCCGATAAAATATATTTGAAGTTTTATCATTAAAAGTAAATGACTGAACCATATAATTAACTGATGCATTCCTCTCTTCGAATATCCACCTTAAGATCGCAAGATCCTTCTCCCCGGTTATCCCTCTGCCGCGAAAACGTGGGATCAAAAAATAAAGTTTCACAACTCCTAGTTAACTCTAACTTTGAGTCTCCAAGGGTCAGCTAGAACGCGTGTAACATACATCATAAATAAACACACTGAAAGATACTAGAAAAAGAAATACAGCATTCAAAAATTAATAAGACACTAAAAACTAATTGACTTTTCGATTTACAGTTTCTGCATGCTTTGATTGTAAGAAAATATACTTACAAAAACAAGCATTATAAAAAAGGCTGCAATGTACGCCGTTCTAGACATCCACATGCTCACGAAACGATAGTGCTCACCAGTAACCACATTCCTGAAAGTAAAAGCATGGTTTAAGTTGGTTTTATGTATGCAAAAAACTATTCGTTTTCATTCGAAATTAGACAAAACTCTAGTCAGTAGATTTTTCACAGTTTTGTCGAAAAGTTGATAATAAAATTAACTAGCTTTCATGAAAGTTTGTCATAATATTCTAGGATCATAATAGTAGCTGTTAAAATTTTAAATTAGCAGGCTACACTAAAAAAATTTAATGAAATTTTCCTGAACTCAAGCATAAAGTATTCGTTTGTTTTATAATAAAATTTTAATTATATAAAAGCTGATGTTTGTTTTAATTTTCTATTAGTTTAAGATCTGAAGAGGCCCATAGACCGAAATAGCCGTCATTAAATAAAAAATAAAGTTTTTTTTTTTTTTTTTTTTTTTTTTTTTTATTCTTTTATAATACGACAATTTATTTCAAACATTAAACTTGCATAAAAGAATTACAAATACAAAACATGTTTATATTTTACAGGGGTTAAACCTTTTATTTTTTGGAAATAATTTAATTTATAGGCGTTTCGAATTTCGCGTCTTTCTTTAAGGTAGAACCTCAGTTACACAGGTAGTCAAGTTCCAATTTTAACCTCAGATTTGACTTGCTTCACGCAGATACAGAAATAGAAGTGCGTTGTGAGCAGACGCTTTTTTACCCATTTTACAAGTAAATAATTTTTAATTCATACTTAAAGGCTATGAATGTACTAATAATTTGCAATTACATATTTCTTGAAAAATTGTATTATTGTGAAAAAGTTTACAGCGTGCGGAGATATTTCGTTGCATAAAAATTTCACAAAAAACGAGCGTTCCCCATAAGATTGCGAGTTAAATAGTCGACACAAAAGTTAATAATATTTTAGAATATCTCTCTCTCATTAATTTTTTTGAAACATTGTATTTTTAACTTTTTTTAAATCCGAATGTTGATAAAATACCGCTGACGAGGTTTTTCCAAATGTAATTAAAATTTTGATTTGAAATTTGGCAGACAGTTCCATTACTTATATATCTAGTGTAAATATTTCTTCATTTTCAATAGTATTGTTTGGTTTAAAAAAAAAAAAAAAAAAAAAAAAAATAGCATAAGAACAATCAAAATCAGATAAAAGATGTTGTATTAAAGAAGAACTAAAATAACTTAAATATTGGTCTCAAACTTAAACAGTAAACAATATTTTGGAAAACGCAGAAATACTTGTACAAGATACACAGAAAATGAAACTTTCTGCAAAATTTCATGTCAAGATTTTGATAACTTTAGAAAAACCATTGTCAGCCGTATTTTATCGAAATTTTGCTTTAAAAACAGTGTTTAGTAAAAATGACTGACAGTGGTAAACCGAAAATAATTAAAATTTCAATTTCAAAATTTTGCAGAATGATTCATATTATGTTGATCAAATGCAAGAAACTTTGCTGGTACCGAATTTTTTTTTCTCTTTTTTTTGTATTGATAAATAAGTTATGGAAAAAATTAATAAACAAAGAATACAAAATTATCTACTTTCACTGCCCCTTATCCCTTTACTCCCATAGTCACCGGCGACTTCAACATAGACATGTTCAAAGTTAACGATAACTCAAAATATTTCCAACGCCACCTCACCAACATATCTCTCCACCTCATCGACTCACCCCACACCCACCACAGTCTCTGACACGATAGCTCCTGTCACCACACATAGCTCGACCTGTTCTTACTCAAAGACCCCAGCCAGCTTGTTTACCTATCGCAATTGCGATTATAAATGTGAAGGTTGGCGTAAACCTGGGCCGGGCAATTTGCCAAGTTTACCAATGTTGGCACACACCTGGTAAAACTTAATCACGAACCGTTGGCGGTGATGCATCGCAAAGCTGGGCCAGGCTTAGAAAATTTAATAGGTTAAAACCTTAGGTTTTCTGTCAGATAAAACAGAAAATATATTGATTATTTTTTTAAATAAATAAAGAGAAAAGTTCCAGATAGAGAAAGGCAATTGAGTGAATATGGTAAAAATATAAAATATTTTATTGCTCAAAAAAGGGCACTGTTTTGACTAAATTTTTGCTAAATTTACCAACCATATTTTTATAACAAAAAATTGTTTATTTTTACTACACATACTATAAAGGTACAAAAGCTTTTAACTTGTAATAAAATTTTTTTTTGATTCTTTAACTAGATTATTCTATTTTTAAACTTCAAACACTAACATAAGACTGATTCCAGTTCAAATCTTCATTTTGCAGTTGGGGTCTTATAATTTTCTAAAAATGAAATATGTTTTATTTTTTTTTGTGTTGTATAAAAAGACATTAACATTATAGTTTTTCCAAAATTTTTTTTGGAAAAGTTAGAGTTATATGATATGAAAGTTTTGAGGTAAAACGATCAATTTTTAAAAAAATAAAAATTTTTTTCAAACCCCCGCCATTTTGTCAAAAATTGTTATTATTTTTAGCTGTTTTTTGAGTTTGATAATAAATTTGTTGCTCTTCAAAATCCTATTTTAATTTTTGAAAAACTTTGATAACAACATGGCGGCCATTTTTCAAAACTGAAAACTTGATTTCCTCTAAACTATTTTTTTACACCAAAATTTTTTTGTCGATTGATGAAGTCATAATCAATATTTTCATGAGGTCTGTTTGACGCTTTATGCCTGTGGCAGTTGTAGGAAATTTTTTATATTCCGCCTCTAGTAGCTTAAGTACATTGATGCCATTTTGTCGGTGTGGAAGATTACATATACAAATTTAAGTAGCATGATCTAATAGCTGGAGTCAAGACCTTTTCAATGATATTACTTTTATATGAAAATGTTGATTAGAACTCTCGTTAAGAACATTTAAATATATTTTTTGAATTTTTTAAAATCTCCTTGAAGCTGAACAAAACTAAAAAGAGAATATACGCGCTTCGTGATCAATTCAGACCGTTTGAAAACTAAAAAATTCATATTTAAATGCTTATAAGCTCTAATGAATATTTTTCTTTAAACTTATATATAATTGAAAAGGACTTGACTCCAGCTATTGCATAACGTTACTTAAAATTATATACACCGTAATTCATCGGGAACTGCCAGCCAAGAGATTTCGGATTCATAATTTTTCGCTGATTCCTATGATAGTATGGTTCTTAAAAAATTATATTTTACTTAATTGACGATTGAAAGTGAGAACAATATTTAAAAATATAGGTTGAGAAAAATAGAATAGAAAAACTACAGTGCATATATATTGAAGCGAGCGAACATAAACATAACCGTAAATTTTTTAACGAAGATGGGCGTCGCGATGGAGTATAATTGACTCACTCACTAAATTAAAAATATTAATTGTAATAATGTGAACTAAAATAGAAACAATAAAACTAAAATAAAAATTCAAATATCATAACATTTTTACCGCAAAACTAACTAGCATTAAATAATAAGTAAAATGCTTCTTGCGAAAACCATCTGGAAGTCAGCAAATTTTTATGACTCCAAATTAAGCGAATAAAATCATTTTTATCCCTAAGTAAAAGAAGAAAACATGTCTTGGGACGGTTTTTTTTTTTAAAACAAAGGATTTTTTACCGTAACGCCTAATGTAATTCAATCAGAAGTCAAATTCATATTCTGACGATCAGCTGGAAGTAGGAAATTTGTTTTGATCCCTTAATAAAGGGATCGAGCATTCCTTTAGACAGCCCTTTTAGATATGCAAAAGATTTTTAATTGTCAAACTATCGAAAATTGAATAAAAAATAAAGTTCTTATTATGCAGGCCAGCTAGAAGTCGGCAAATCATTTTTAGCCTTTAATAAAGGGATCGATCCTTCCTTGGGACAGTCCTTTTTTGAAAGTAAAAGATTTTTGACCGTCAAACTATTGAAAATTGAATAAAAAATGAAGTTTTATGACGAGGGCTAGCTGGAAGGCGGTAAATCAATTTGGACCTGAAGTAAAGGGAAAGCCTTCCTTGGCACAGTCGTTCTTTAAAAGTAAAAGATTTTTGACCTTCCAACTATTGAAAATTTAATGAGAAACGATGGCCTTATTACGAGAGCCAACTGGAAGTCGGAAAATCAAATTAAACCCTAACTCAAGGATTCGAGCTTTCCTTGGGGCAGTCCTTTTGTAAAAGTAAAAGATTTTAAACCGTCAAACTATCGAAAATTGAATAAAAAATGATGTTCTTATTGCGAGGGCCAGCTGAAAGTTGGCAAATCAATTTGAACTTTAAGTAAAGGAATCGAGCCTTCCCTGGGGCAGTCCTTTTTTAAAAGTAAAAGATTTTTGACCGTCAAACTATTAAAAAATTTCATTTCTTATTTAATTTTAGATAGTTTCTTAGTAAAAAACTTTTACTTTTAAAATAACGGCTGTGCCAAGGAAGGCTTGATCCCCTTACTTAAGGTTCAAATTGATTTGCCGACTTCCAGCTGGCCCTCGTCATAAAACTTCATTTCTTATTCAATTTTCAATAGTTTGACGGTCAAAAATCTTTTACTTTCAAAAAAGGACTGTCCCAAGGAAGGATCGATCCCTTTATTAAAGGCTAAAAATGATTTGCCGACTTCTAGATGGCCCGCATAGTAAGGACTTTATTTTTTATTCAATTTTCGATAGTTCGACAATTAAAAATCTTTTGCCTATCTAAAAGGGCTGTCTAAAGGAATGCTCAATCCCCTTATTAAGGGATCAAAACAAATTTCCTACTTCCAGCTGATCGTCAGAATATGAATTTGACTTCTGATTGAATTACATTAGGCGTTACGGTAAAAAATCCTTTGTTTTAAAAAAAAAAAAAACCGTCCCAAGACATGTTTTCCTCTTTTACTTAGGGATAAAAATGATTTTATTCGCTTAATTTGGAGTCAGAAAAATTTGCTAACTTCCAGATGGTTTTCGCAAGAAGCATTTTACTTATTATTTAATGCCAGTTAGTGTTGCGGTAAAAATGTTATGATATTTGAATTTTTATTTTAATTTTATTGTTTCTATTTTAATTCACATTATTACAATTAATATTTTTAATTTACGTTTAGAGTGAGTGAGTCAATTATACTCCATCTCGTCGCCCATCTTCGTTAAAAAATTTACGGTTATGTTTATGTTCGCTCGCTTCAATATATATGCACTGTAGTTTTTCTATTCTATTTTTCTCAACCTATATTTTTAAATCGACGCTCGAGTTCTAAAAGCTGACAACTCAAAATTTTTTTTAAAAACATAACATCTCTCTAAAGGAAAGCTCTGAGATGTCATGTTATTAAAAAAAATTTTGAGTTGTCAGCTTTTAGAACTCGAGCGTCGAAATATTGTTCTCACTTTCAATCGTCAATTAAGTAAAATATAATTTTTTAAGAACCATACTATCATAATAATTAGGAATTAGCGAGAAATAATGAATCCGAAATTTCTCGGCTGGCAGTCCCCGATGAATCACGGTGTATGGAACCTTCCATACCGACAAAATTTCGTCAATGTAAGCTACTAGAGACGAAAAATAAAAAAATTCCCACAACTACCACAGGCATATAGCGCCAACCAAACCTTATGGAGTACATTGTTTATGACTTCATCAATCCACAAAAAAATTTTTATGCAAAAAAAAGATTTTTTTGAGGAAATCAAGTTTTTTAGTTTTTTGAAAAATGGCTACTATATTGTTAATTTTCAAAATTTTTCAAAAATTTGAAGGGGATTAAAGAGCAACAAGTTTACTATGAAACTCAAAGATCAGTGAAAAATAAGAATACTTTTTGACAAAATGGTGGTGGTTTGAAATTTTTTTTTTTTTTCCAAAAGTTGATCATTTTACCTCAAAACTTTGATATCACGTAAATCGAATAAATAAATATTTTTGGAAAAACTATAATATAGGTTTTTTTTTCATACAATATAAGAAGAACCATATTTCATTTTTAGAAAATTCTAATTTAAAAAAATTTTTTAGAGAATACTAATTTTCATCAACTTTTGTGCATTTTTGCAGATGAGTGTACATCCTTAAATATTGACGTGTGTTCAGAAATAATGCACTATACTCAATACTAATGGGTGCAACTATATGTCTGTACGCTCCATTCCCAACGTTTGCCCGAGCCAACACTCCGTCACTGCCAGTATATTGAGGTGCTATGCCTAGTCCAGGCTTACAGGACTGGCCGCCAATCTTACCACCCACGCCACAGAGCATAACATCATGTAACCTAAAATATCTTCGACCAAGCAAAATCACTCCCTTTCTTACATCAGCTCACTTGTACAGTTGTACTCTCAGTACTCAAAACTCTGTGCCCGGATACTGAAGCCCGTGATATAGTGGGTGCAAGGCTGCTCATCAGCAAGGCCACCACAAGGTCATCAACGTCAACTTCTGCTACAAACGCTGCAACGTCCTCAACTCGACCTCCAACCACAACCTCGCCTACTAATCTTCAGCAAAGTCACCCACCATCGATTCTGGTTTTTTTGCAACACTTCACTCCAGAGCACTCATGCTGGAAATTATTCAGAGCAAAATTAAGTTGGGTAAGCTGCACACCTCTGCATTATCATCAAATTCACCCCCTGAGATTGATCCCAACTCAATCATGCCTGGACTGCTGAACCTGAACGAATTCCTTCCTAAGGAAGTTTTCGATTTGCATCGTACTGTACGAGAGAAGGCGAGACAATCTGACTCTGGATTCATCACCTTCATCCGCAGTGGCCGAATCTACGTTCGCAGGAAGAAGGGAGAAACCCCTACACTCATATCCAGCATTGAAGATTTAAATCTTTTTTTTTAATAACAGGTATGCTGACACATCTTCTCTCTCACGGTAATATTACATTTTCATATTATCACTTCAGTCTTTTTCACAGTACGCATCTTTCATCTCCCACCTCACATGTAACTACTTCTTTCTACTTCAATCCGTTACCCTTCAGTTCTTCTTCATCTTATTCTCAATCATTCTCTCAACCTTCTACACACACTTTACACCAAAGGTCCGTGCGAGGTGAGGGCATAATACTGCATGTTTGTCATTTCAATTCTAACTCCCTTAAGGGACATATCGAGCAGATTAGGCTGTTTCTTTTGCCACAGTCCATGATACACGTGATAGCTGATACTGAATCCCATGCAGGTCCTTCGATTGAGGATGCGCTTGTTGCTTTGGAGGGTTATGCTCTTCATAGGCGTGACCGTAATAACCAGGGGGGCGGGGTGGCACTTTATGTTCATCAATTTCTCTCAGTCAAGCCTGCTCGTCTTCCACTGAGTGGAACGGTAGGCCTGGTCATCCTGAGTATCTTCTTGCTGAAGACTCTCTTGGAGGTACTGACCCCATATTTGTAGGTCTGTTGTATAGGCCCCAGCATGCCTTATTTGTCCTCGGGTCTGACTTTGCGTCCGACCTGCGTGATAATATGCATGCTCTCGGGCTCGCCCGATGCGGCTTTTGTGCGTAATTTTATTGAGGAGAATTCTCTGTTCTCGGTCCCATTTGGGTCTACACATCACACCTCCCACTCGGATACTTGGCTTGACCTAGTTCTCGTTGACGCACTTGACACTGTGACTAACTACTGGAAGACAGAGACACCTTCTATTGCGGGACACGACCTGATGACAGTTACCCTTGACATTAAAACCCCGTAAGTTTTGGCAAATGACTTTACTTTCAGGGACTTCAAATCTGTTGATGCTGGGGCTTTTAATAAATTTTTGCTTGGATGTGATTGGTCAATATTCACGGATGAAACGCATTCACTTAGTGAGAAGATGGATTACTTATACTCTAAACTCAATGCTGCTCTTGATTTTTTTGCTCCTCTGAAAACCCTCAAACAAAGAAAGAATCGGCATCCGTGGTTTACTGCATACCACCGTGACCTATTGATTGGAAGAGACCGATTCTACAGACGTTACCGACGCTCGAGACTCGATATTGAACTTTTTTTTTACAGGCAAGCGCGTGATTTTGCACATGAGAAGATTGAGTCTGCGAGACCAGGCTTAAGAACATCACTGATCCTCAACAGCTCTGGAAGGAACTAAGGCATCTTGGTATCTCTTTCAAAGCAGACTCCAATCTGGGTAGCTTCTTGGCGGAGGATCTCAATGCTCACTTTGCCTCTGTCTCTTTTGATAATATGGCATCAGATCTCTCTCTTTTTCTGAATAACTTGGAAAAAGAGGCAGATTATGGTGGCTTTGCGTTTGTGGATGTAACGGTGGACGAGATAGCACGCGTTTTGTGCCAGTCGACATCCCAGGCAGTGGGAATTGACTCTCTACCGCAGAGCTTTATTCAGTCAGCCTTTCCATCCATTGGTCCTTTTATCTGCAAAATCTTGAATACTTCCCTATCCACATCGACCTTTCCTGAGCAATGGAAGAAGTCAATAGTGATCGCTCTCAATAAAACACCCTCTCCATCTTTGTCTGAATGATTTTCGTCCGATCTCCCTGCTCAGTTTTATGTCGAAGATCCTTGAAAGACTGGTCCATGAGCAGATTACGGCTTTTGTTAAATCGCAGGGTTTGATGGACGATTATCAGGCGGCTTCAGAGCGGATCATAGCACACAGACAGCACTATTGAAACTCACGGATGACATTCGGGTGGGTATGTACAGAAGACAAATGACCGCGCTGTTGCTTTTTGATTTTAGTAAAGCCTTCGATTCAGTCTCGCACGTAACATTGCTCTGGAAACTACAATCCTTGGCTTTTTCACATGGGGTTTTGAGATGAGTTGCCTCTTATCTGACTGGCCACTCGCAGGCAGTAAGGGCAGAGGACGGCGGTTTTACTTTTTTCCGCCCCCTTAATAAGGGTGTGCCCTAGGACTCCGTGTTGGGTCCTCTGCTCTTCCTTCTGTTTATTGTTGACATTGCTCTAGGCCTTGGCCCTGGTGTCTTTCATGTGATTAATGCGGATGATCTGCAGATTTACGTGTGGGGCCGACTTGAGGACATTCATGCCACTCTAGGAAGACTAAGCCGGGGTGCTGAACACATTGCTGACTGGGCTGCCACTAATCAGCTGGTATTGAATGCTGGTAATAGCAAAGCCATGATTTTTGGGACCCCTTCCTATGTCAATGCCTTTAACGAGTTGGGTATTCATGACCTGCGGTTTGGTGGCTGTACTGTCCCGTTTGTCTCTATCTCATCAAATCACATATCTTTACTGCTGAGGGAGAAGACTGATTCTGGTACGACGTGATTAAATTGGGTACCTGTTCCAATATTATATAGCGATTTAGTGATTCTTTGGAGTGAATACAGATAGACTGATCTACTACAACGACTGTAGATTTGATTATATTCGCATTGCTGTATTATTATTACTGATATATACCTTCACATTCATCTTACTATTACTAGTATTATTATGATTATTGTTGTTGTTATTGTTATTGTTATTGTTATTGTTATTTTATATTATCTATAATTATATACCTTTATTTTGTAATTTAATCTGATGTAGAACTCTATCACCTTATGTATTTTGTACAACATAATGTACAATTAATAAACTCATCAAAATCAAAATCAAATCAAAATCAGCTCTCTCAGCCTTTCCCCCCTCAACTCGTCCCTCCCTGATGCACACTCACCTAATACTCCCCTCGCGAACCCCTCTGAACCCTCCATCGACCGTTATACAAAGACTATTATCTAGGCCATCATCACTGCGTTTGATGTGCTTGCCCCCTTAAATCGTTCATCATCTCCTCACGTAAAAAACCGTGGATTTCAGCTGATATCAAGCTACTCATTGACGAGCGTCAACGTATGTGCCGCAACGCCTGTATTTCGCACTCCACGCCATGTCGATGCCTATGCAAGCAAGCGTAATGAAGGTCAACCTCCTCGCTACAGCCAAGAACAACTTCACAAATCACCACCGCGCTTTCAGTCACAGGCAAATGGCGCAAATTGAATAAACTCGATCTTGGATTCCAGAAAGCAGCTTCTGCTCTTAAGTACTTCACAACAGAGATTCTTAATACCCACCTCGCCTCAGTGTGCAATACCTCACCACCACTAAACGAAACTGACGTTCTCGCAATATGCACTGCGCTCACGCTAAATTCCATCCCCACCTTTGACTTTGACACCATCACCACAGATGACGTTAGTACTGCTTTGAATACTTGCACATTCTCCAGCATCGGTGTTGACGGCATTCCCGCAGAAATTCTCAAGCTACCCGCTATTCTGCCTCACCTAGCGACCCTCAACAATCACTCGGTGGAGACCGGCATCTTTCCTGATGCTTGGAAACGCGCTCTCGTCGTCCCTCTTTTAAAAATACTCACCCCAACATTACTATCTGATAACAGGCCAATAACGCTACTCCGTGCTATCTCGAAAATCTTTGAGCAAATCGTACACGATGAACTTTTTACATTTCTCACCACAAACAACCTTCTTGACTCCATCAAGCTGGTTTCACACCCCATAACTCAACTCAGACAGCGCTCTTAGGAATACTCAACGACGTTTGCTGCTCCGTCGACAAGCAAAGAATCACTGGCCAAATAGCTTTCGATTTCTCGAAAGCTTTTGATTCCATACCTCACTCCAGACTACTACTAAAACTACGAGGCGTCAGCTGTTCCAACATGGTCATAAGTTGGTTTGCTGACTACCTCAGCGGCCGAACACAAGCTCTCAAAGGTTAAAACGGCAAGCCATCTGACTGGGAGGAGTTACTCCCTATCTACGGGAGTACC
The DNA here is from genome assembly GCA_038277355.1 of Encarsia formosa. Taxonomy (NCBI): domain Eukaryota; kingdom Metazoa; phylum Arthropoda; class Insecta; order Hymenoptera; family Aphelinidae; genus Encarsia; species Encarsia formosa. The sequence goes on along the minus strand of CM076184.1, from coordinate 39,316,753 downwards.
TCAGGGCAACGTTCTCGGCCCACTACTGTTTCTAATTTTCATCCTAGATCTTCCACTTGCACTGTTCTATGCACTACACAAAATCTTTGCCGATGATCTCGACATTTACATTGACACAAAAACCACCCCTGAAGGCCTCATCACCCTCGTACTTAAGCTAACTCATGACACCACTGCTATCGCATTATGAGCTCAAGTCAATGGCCTCAAGCTAAACACGAGCAAGACAATTGCCATGCTTTTCATCAATGAGTAATATTCAAGAAAACTCAGTGAACAGCCGCTTCGACTAATCTCCCTCCCGATACGCCTATCCCGTTTACCAACAAATTGAAAAGTCTAGGAGTCATCATCACCCTACACTCTGTTGGGGAGATCACCTCAAGGCCATCACTATCCGAGTTTACGGGTCCCTTCGTAGCCTTAGATTTTATAGACACGCCCTTGCACAACCTGTACGTAAACAACTCGTAAAGACATTGATTTTTCCGCACTTTGACTATGCCTGCACAGTATACCCTCACCGCTGAGAAAAATCTGAAGCTACACCGACTTCTCAGCGCATGCATACGCTACATCTACGGAAGCATCCCTTAGGTGGCCAACGTTACACCGTATCGACTCTCCTCAAACTGGTTTTCCGTACGTCATCGCTACAAATATTTCATTGGTACGCTCGTGCACAGAGTCATGATGCCGCACAAGCCAACTTACTTGTATGAGCAACCACCCCCCCCCCCCCCTCCTGTTCAGAAACCGGTAGTGAGTACTTCATAGATCCTTGTACTCGCACTGCTACCCAGCAAAACTCATTCACTGGTCATGCCACCCGAGTTATCAATTCGCTGAGCGGGCATGACTTAATTGAACTTTCCGTAGAAACCTTCAAATCCACGCTCTTTGATACGCTTCTAGAACGCGACCATCATGACTGACTCTAGCGCTCGCAACGTGAGAAGCTGACCACAGTCCCATCCATCCTTCCACACTCCCTTCGAGCTCGACTCTAACCCACCTCGCCCCTATAACGTACACGCACCCACACTGTATTTTTATTTAATTGTAAATGTAATTTTCAAAGTGTAATTACCGTAGTTTAAACTATTGTTGCTTTTCACCAGTGCCATTCTCATTACTATGTTAACACTACACTATTTTGCAACTCTTGTTCTAAATACTGTAATCATCGGTATCATTACTTTACCGGCTAAATAAAGTTCTACCTCAAAGTCAACAATAAATTTACTTATATTTCTCTCCATCCGCAATAGCGCAAACAAGGACCAACCATAAGATACGCGAGCACCCAACGGTCCACAGAAACGCAACAGTGTCTCCGAACCCAGAATCAACGCAAGTTCAAGTGCTCCTCGAGCTCTAGCGAGTTAAACGTAAAATTAACAAATGAAAGGAAAATCAGTTTTTGTACTTAACTCGCAAGAACTCGAAAACTACTAAATATTTTTTAATTAAATTTCAGCAGCACAATCTTGAACTTTTTTCGATGTCAAAAGAATGATTTAGATATTTTTAGAGTGTTTCAAAGCCAAGTTGAATGGAAAATATAAAAATAAAAAATAATTATCCTTAAACTTTAGATTAAGGATGTACACTCATCCGCAAAAATGCACAAAACTTGATGAAAATTTGATAGTACGTTTTTTGGTGCTTAACCCTTAAGCGCCTGAAATGACAAATTTTTTTTTTCATTTTCAAACTGAAGAATTTTACTGAAAAAATAAAAAAATCAATAAACAAATGCCCTTGTCCACTATTTTCAAGTATGCTCTATACGATAGTGTAGTTTAAATTAATGAAGAAGATGATTTTCAATTGTTTATTAACAATTTAAAAAAAAAAATGCCGAAAAATTAGTCGTTTTTTTTTTTTAATCGCAAATAAAACAGGGAAAAAATTTTTTTTGTCATTGCAAATTGTAGCAAACGTGTTTCTAGACTTCAAATTTTAATTCTTTTTTTATTCGTCTCTCTACGATTTTTTCCGTCAAAATGGCGGCCGTTCAAAGTTCAACAAAATTTTTAGTTTTCACTAAAGATACTGTTTTGACGATTTTTGCGGTTTATTGTAATTTTAAACATATTCTGGTGATAAATAATGCTTTTAGTTAACTTTTTTTACTTATTAAATAATTATATATTCAAAAAAACGAGTATCAATGAACAGATCATTTATAAGAAAAAAAATGGTCTCATATATACATACATATATATATATATATATACATTTTATTGATTCGTCATTTGTAGTACTTTATTTATGAAAAAATATGTATTTGAGTAATTGTGTATGCTTTTAAATGAAATTATGAAAGAAAAAAATATTGAAAATCAATAGTCACATCTAATATTGAGTTTGTGTTAAAAAAAATTTTGAGTTTACAGCGTAATAAAATTGGATTTTATTTGAAATTTTTTTACTATAAACGGTATATTTTTGATTTGTTCACTTGTGTAGCTGTAATGTAACAATTGAAAAGAGGAAAGAGTTTTTATAGGGTACATAATATAATAAAGAAAAAATTGAAGAGTAAAAATTGTCTTTTGTTGCTGCTTTCTGTGTAAATTATATAATGAATATGTTATAAATTTTTGGTTTTCTTTTTATTTTTTATATTTTTTTTGGGCTTTTTAGTGATTTATTTATTTTTTTTGCGTTTCTCATTTTCTATTTATTTTTTTGGGTTTTATGGTTTTTATTTTTTTATTTTTTTGGGTTTTTTGGTTTTTATTTTTTTTTTGGGCTTTTTATTTTTTATTTTTTTTATTTTTTTGGGTTTTTTGGTTTTTATGTTTTTTTTGGCTTTTTATTTTTTATAAATCACTAAAAAGCCCAAAAAAATTAGTGAAAACTAAAAATTTTGTTGAACTTTGAACGGCCGCCATTTTGACGGAAAAATCGTAGAGAGACGAATAAAAAAAAAAATTAAAATTTGAAGTCTAAAAACACGTTTGCTACAATTTGCAATGACAAAAAAAAAATTTTTCCCTGTTTTATTTGCGATTAAAAAAAAAAAACGACTAATTTTTCGGCATTTTTTTTTTTAAATTGTTAATAAACAATTGAAAATCATCTTTTTCATTAATTTAAACTACACCATCGTATAGAGCATACTTGAAAATAGTGGACAAGGGTATTTGTTTATTGATTTTTTTATTTTTTCAGTAAAATTCTTCAGCTTGAAAATGAAAAAAAAAATTTGTCATTTCAGGCGTTACGGGTTAAATTAATTTTTAAGATTTTTTTGCGGGACGTTAAAAGCCTTTTTTAAGAAATATATAAATTTGAAATTAACACGTGCGCTTATGGGAGACAAACGAGAATCGGTAAAAAAATGTAACAACTTATTCAAAAATGCAGAGAAGCCATTATTTCTGTTACGGACGTTACATTGTAAGCTTCATCATCTATAAAATTAACTGAAATGAATAAAATATCAAAATTGGTATCTAATAAGATGCAATTTAATCAGTAATAATAAAAAATATTATAATGTGTGTAATTTATATATTTATTAAGACGCACGAGTCATAAATATGCGTTACGGACGTTACTCGTATAAATGTAACATCCGTAACTGCTGCTTTTGACCCGTACGTCTTATCTAATTCATAAATTGTCTAATTCATAAATTGATATAGTATAATTTTTACACATTGTATTCATTAAATTGCATTTTGCTAGGAACTACTTTTTACACCATTTTTATTGTTATTCATTTTACAGCTTTTCAAAGCTACAAAATGTAACGTCCGTAACAGAAATAATCGCTCTACTAGACCTTCGAAAAAAATGAGTCGGTAACTAAGAATTTTAGGAATCGATTTTTCAAATAAAAACTAATGGTTGCAGAGCATTTGAAAAAGAAATAAATGCAAAAGTACGAAAAAATCGTTATAAAAAATATATAGTAGGACATCACGCTAGCAGCCAACGTAACCTCAAATCGTTGCAAGCAGCTGAATCGACTATGCGCCTGCTCGCAGTACACCTATATATATTTCGGATGAGTGTACATCCTTAAAAAGGAAGCATAAAAATTAAGAGTTGAAAAACTTCCAACGAGGAAGTTCTTCGTACTACTAGGAAGAAGTTTCTTGGAAAATTTCAAAACAGTATACCAAATAAGTAAAAAATGACAGCATTTTTGAAATGGTGAATCAGCCAGCTGCAGAGCTTGTGAACTCTAGAGATGTAGTGGTAGGGGAACTATGGTGAGTGACATAATTCGTGACGCTACGCTTTTTTTTCGTAGCCCCCTACGTCAAGTCTAGCGTACGATAAGGAACTTTGTTTCTAGAGAGAGAACGCTGCTCCTTCCTTACAGCTGCAAGCACGCAACTCTAATCAAAGCAACCCTGCTTTAGCGCAGAATCATGATCCCAGGAGCCCGATTTTCGATGGACCAAACCTACATAGACAAGCCTAAACTTTTAACCAGACAAAGAATACGAGTATCAACCACGCTTCACTAAGTTTTGGCAACCAAACTGGTGTTCTCCTTGGCACAGCACTTATTCTTGTACAAGGCTGAAACAATCGAAAGATAAAAACTTGAGCATTAATTGATAATTACTCCTAGCCTTCTTCTATCTCTAAAAACTTATCCTAGAAACATGGACTGGCCAATACACCCACATATGCTCTAACATCATTAATAGGCGGTGAACAGTCAGTTACTGAAAGGCAAGCTACAAAGTTCAAAATCAGTCCACATTTTAGAGCTCGATTTCTTTGTGAAGTGAACGCCCTTGTGGTACTCAGAGTGTGATCTTACGTACCTCTTCATGCTTCGGTTGATTCTAACTTCGTACATTCGTCAAATCTTAACTTAATAGACCCTACCTTTTAAGATAATTTTCAAATTGACGCATTATTAGAGGCAGATATATTTGCCCTTATAGAGAGGCACAGTGGCTTCGGGCTAGAGCGCGCGCCTTCCAATGTCGTGGGTTCAAGCCCAGGTCTCGGCGATTTTTCGAATGTTTTTTCACGCGTTTGAATTGTCGGTATTGAATCCACTGTGGCTTAGGTGAGGTAGGATGCCCTATATCAATTTATTCTAACTCGGACATCCAAAGACCGACTAAATTCTCTCCGAAAACATTGACCAGCCGCGAGTCCGAATCGGAGAAATAAAGTCGTCCGATGACCGACCGGAATAAGTATGTGTAAGGTTGACTACTTTACCGGGTTGAGCTTGAGTATCCCGATGCGCTTGCGGCTAGTAGGGTCGACTGAGTCGCCGAAAACCAAAATGCAAGCATCGCTCGAGAGATTCGCTCAATCGGGGTTCTTTAAGGAGGAATTAGAGTAGGGACACAGAATGAGAATTGGGCCGAAACCACGTTAAAAAGTACCAGAGAGGAAAGCAGAGTAAACTGTATAAAAACAACTTAGAGTACGACTGGCATAAGCTCCCTCACAGAGGCAAAGGGGGTGCCCCTGCTATTAGGCCTAATATAGGCTGTGGAGGGTAATGAGGTACAAAAAAAAAAAAAATTGTCCTTATAATTTAGGAAGGCATTGTAAAAAGTAAACCTAATGAGTCAATTGCGACCTGCTCACTTCTGAGTCAGTTGATTGCTGGTTCCATTCCGCAAAGATGAAACGTAACGAGGCTAGTTACGTTTCATCTTTGCAATGTACACTGTATTCTTTCTATTGTGCTGAAAGGGCACCTTGTCAGAAAATCTACAAAATTTCTGGTGATAGGAAGAGTTACCGTCAAAAAAAATTCCCATGCCTGATGAAAAAGAGTGCGAAGAACATTATACAACAAAAGTGATTAGAAAAGCCGACGGATGAAAAATAATATTCATACTTTCCGTTCGCACAACCAGATTGAAAATGCTGATTACCCCCCACTTGCTCCCTCAGGTGATGCATTATAATACGATTCGGCATGGCAAATCGTATTTTTCGTTTTACAGTTTTAATAATTTTCCGATTGAGCTGAAAAAATCTTAAAAAATTCTAAAAATCGGCTGTCAAGTGTGGTACTATCCAGTTTTCGACTAGGTCAATAGATAAATTATTAAAAAGTCTCTATTCAACTCCATCATGTAATCGGTACTTTTTGACGTGTAAAATACGCGGTAGAAGTGATACTTTTATATCTTGATTTCTTTTCACCACACCGTTGAATAAAAGGGTAAATTTCAGCCGCATTTTTATCAAAGTACCAAATTACATGATCTTGTTGAATAAAATATGATACTAAATTTATGCCTAAATTTGTACACTTTCATCTCGAGTTGATGATGCTCTCGATGTAAATGTACATTGTACAATTTCACACGTTGAGTAACATATTATTATGATAGCGGCTCAGAAGGTGGGCGTCTGCCATCTATGACTGCGATGTAACAGACTGAAATCGAGACTCTCGATATATCGATAGTGTCGAGAGCTGACGGCTCACTCGACGGACGGAGTTGGTGCCATCGCCCTTACCGATTGTGAGTATCTGCAAGTAAGAAAATCATGGTATACTTTATAGTCACAAATTATCGTACGATTATAATAGAATAATTTTTTCATTTATTCAGCGGTTGAGCTAAAGTAAGTATTGTTCTATACTTGAATTTTAAACATCAACCCGGGGCTAGTCAATACTAAAATGTGTATAGGCGCTTTGTGACGGGTTCAAATCATTTAACCCTTTCAGCGCCATGCGACCATTTTATAGTCGATTGATTTTTTAATCGGGAAACTAGTAACTTTTACGAAAACCTTTAATTTTTTGGTGTTTTTATAAGTGGGAGGACTTATTTTTTCGGAATCTCAAGTCAGGTCACTGTAATTTTAAGCTAGAAATTAAATATAACAGCTGTAAGTTGACTTGAGTCAAGGTGCCAGCTATAATGAAGTTTGAAAATTGTTACCTTTTTGTAAAAATACGTTTACGACAACTCATTAGAAAGTTTTGCCCAAACTCAGTATTATTTTGTATATAGACGCGTACCCGACGTAGTGAACCCGGGTGGCCCAAGTTGAAAAACCACGTCAGCGGCAACTTCTTCAGGAAGTTTGCCAGTAGCCGGAAGTCTTCAGAAAGTTTTGGCTGAAAAGAGTAAGTTTTGAATATAGATACGTCGTATCTATCGTGATATGGTAAACCTGGGTGCACCAGGTTCCTGTCGGCATTACGTTGATAACTTGTCTATATCTAAAAATTAGTGATCTCGGGCAGAACTTCCTTAAGAAGATGCCACTGACGTGTTTTTTCAACCTGGGGCATCCGGGTTCACCACTTCCACGTCGAGACCCGTCACATACGCGTCTATACACAAAAGTTACTGATTTCGAGCAAAACTTGTTTGGAATAACTTTTTCAAGAAATTTTGGCTAAAAAAAGTAAGTTTTGAGAATAGATACGTCGTATCTATACGTGGTACGGTAAACCTGGGTGCCCCAGGTCCACGTCGGCATTACGTTGGTTACTTGTCTATATCTAAAAACTACTGATTTCGGACAGAACTTCCTGAAGAAGTTGCCACTGACGTGGGGGGCACCCGAGTTCACCACGTCGAGGTCGATACCACGTCGGGTACGCGTCTATATACAAAATAATACTGAGTTTGGGCAAAATTTTCTAATGAGTTGTCGTAAACGTATTTTTACAAAAAGGTACAATTTTCAAACTTCATTATAGCTGGCACCCGACTCAAGTCAACTTAAAGCTGTTATATTTAATTTCTAGCTTAAAATTACAGTGACCTGACTTGAGATTCCGAAAAAAGAAGTCCTCCCACTCATAAAAACACCAAAAAATTAAAGGTTTTCGTAAAAGTTACTAGTTTTCCGATTAAAAAATCAATCGACTATAAAATGGTCGCATAGCGCTTAAAGGGTTAAAAATTCAAAATTTTTTATTCAAATGCTTGTAACTTGAGTTCTGGTCAATATTTTTGTACAAAATCATATATCGTTGAAAAGGTCTTGACTTTAGCTATTAAATGACGCTACTAAAAATTAGGTATGGAGCCTTTCACGATAACAAAGTGGCATCGATATCACGAAGCTGCTGGAGGTGAAAAATAAAAAAATTCCGCAAGCTTTTAGCGGAGACCAGACCATATGGAAAACACTGTTTATAAGTTCCCCAAACTGAAAAAAAAAATTTTGTGCAAAAAAATGACGTTTAGAGAAAATTATGTTTTTTGGTTTTTCAAAAATTGGCCACCACTTTGTTAATTTTCAAAATTTTCCAAAAATTCAAACGGTTTTCAAGAACAACAAATTTACTATCAAAATAAAAAATTAGCTATGAAAAAAAAATATTTTGACAAAATGACGGTGGTTTGAAAAAAAAAGTTTCTTTTTTCTATAAATTGATGATTTTACCCCAAAACTTTGATTTCGCATAACTCGAAAAAATTTTGTTTTTGAGAAAACTATAATGTAGGTCTCTTTTCAAACAGCATAAGAAGAAATATATTTCATTTTGAGACAAATCTAAGACCCCAACTGCAAATTTTAGAAAATTTGAAAAGGAAATCGGACTAATATAACAGAGATTTATGAAACTCAAAGCTCTACCTCTTGGTAAAAATAAACATGTCTCAGTAACTCTGAGCAACTAAAGTTTTTTTTTTTTCATAATTTTTCAATTTAAACGACTAAAGAGTCAATTGCCTAAATCAACCCTTGGCAAAACAATTAAATCCGTTTATAAAAAAGAGCTATCGCCATTTTGCGTAAAATTTTGATTCACCAGCTGATTGGTGAAGAAGTTTTCAAAATATACAAAAAAAAGCAATTGTTGTTTTATTTTCCGTGCACTGTTGTTTTATATTCCGCTTGCTGCGCATTTAGAGAGGCTAGTAATAAAAATTATAAAGTAAGATGAATTATGTGTTTACCATAAAAGAATTGAAATTGTCTTTTTCAAATAAATGATATGGTAATGATAGTATTTAATCTCCAGAACTAAGAATTTGATCAAATAAAACACAAACACAATTTTATTAAAAGGAAACTACTGAGTCTCTATTTAGTCAATTAATTAACAAACGTAAACGGTAATAGAGAGCGAGTAAGAAAAAAATAAAGCTTAACCCTTGTATATCGTACGTGATGACTAGCCGAAACAAAAGTAAGGCAGCAGCAACAAACCTGCAGAAAGAAGCAGGCTGCGAGCCTCACGGCGACTAGTGCTGAGAAAAAGTACCGGTGCTGCCACCTATTAGCACTATCTGGATACATTACGCGAACAGGTAATATGAAAAATCAGTACAAACAGACTCAAATTACTCAATCAAATAAAGTAAAACTTTTGAGTTCCAATATTAAATTTTTCAGTGCCTATGACAGAACCTGGCAAATTTTTAAGTTTGAGGTGATTTAAAAAATCTCCACTCCATCGAAAGTTTCCTAAATTTATAGAATAACTCGAGTCATGTGCTCAAACTATGAATAGCTTTCAACAGGATGAAAATACGAGACTTCGGGCAAAACTCGAAAGATTTTCAGTATTGATCCATTTTAGCAATTACGTCAAGTTACTTATTTGAATGGCCTTTGATAGGGCCCCGAAAAAACACGAACAAATTTAAAAATTCAAAATGTTTTCTTTCCATTCACTCGGTTAAACCGATTTAATATGTGAATTGAGTTTGTTGTATTATCAATAAAAAAACTCCAGAATACTTCAAAAGTTTTCTTTCGGGCAATCGATAAACTGATGTAAGCTGGAAATTGTAAATAACAATTTTTTTCAGGTGAACTGCCTCGACAGAGCTCGGCCCAACATCTGACAGTATTTACTTGCTAAATCGGTCCGATCGACGCATACGACGATATGTTAATTCCTTCGATAGAACCCGGCAAAATACTGCACAAAAGTTTTAACTCTTCAAATCGATTATACCGACGCAAGTTGCAAAAAGTAAATGATGTTTATGTTGTAAATAACCTTCGGAAGAAGCCGGCAAATCAGAATACAGTTCAAAAAAAAATCGCAATTTTTACTCATCTGATCGGATGTACCAATCCGAGTTTTTAGTTTTAAGCCATATTTTTCATGTAAATTGCCTTCAACAGGACTCGGCAAAACGCAACACAATTCAAAAAGTGTAAAAATTTTCACTCGTCCAATCGGTCGTACCGATACGAATTGTTAACTATGTCCACCGACGATAATAAATAAGAATCAGGTATAATTCTGTGTGCATCCGCCCCGATTCGTTTCGTGAGTTTTTCCCAATAAGAGCATGATGAACAGTGGTGTCGGTACCTCAAAGGCAATAATTAAAGAAGCGATAACTGAGAGAAAAGATCACTTCATTATCGATCAGCTAAGCCACTGATTCTGCTGTCCGAGGATCATATGTTTTGCAACTGCTGCGTGGATTGCTGTGACTGCTGCTACTCTAAAAATCAGAGATCCGTCATGTTGTTCTACAAAACAATCACACCAATATTTTTAATTCTTGAAATTCTTGGGTCATCCCCCCCCCCCACCAAAATTTTTTGGAAGGTATTTTTGATGCAAGTTCAACAAAAAACTTATCAGCTATCCCCCAAATACTCTGGGCATCCGAAATCAACAAAAAAAACTTATCGGCTATCACCCAAGCTCGGAATCCCCAAATACCCTGGGCGTCCGATAGTTAACAACAGCTCATTTAAAAAAAATAGTAAACTCCTTCTTAACTCTGATAACACTTACGATAAAGAAAGTAAACACGAACACGTGGTAATGGTTCTCGCGCTTTAAGGCTATATCACGCAAAGACCATGAACACACGCAGGACGTACCCAACGAAAAGCTAGAAACGCATAGCGTACTGTGTATCTTAGGTATGCGTGCTAGGTGTATACAACACGTAGTGATACTTCTAACGCTAAAGCTATGTAGGGACGACCCAATACACTGGACATTCAAGTAATTTTATAAATAAATAAATAAATAAATAAATAAATAAATAAATAAATAAATAAATAAATAAATAAATAAATAAATAAATAAAGAAGACCTTAAACTTTTCCAATGCATGTGCTATACAAAAAATGCGTTGTTTCAGAGTTAATTCGAGTTAAAAAGAAATGGGCCTTATAAAAGCTTTACAAGCCCCTGCAGGGCCTCAGGGGACCCAAAAAAATTTTCGAAAAATACTTAAAAATCGTAAAATTTTCTGCTCTTTCCGAATCCGGGGTCAAAAATAGGGGTTCCCATTTTAAAAAACGGACTTTGGGTCCATAGGTTCCAAAATAAGGCCCCGGGCCCAATTTTTTTGACCCATTTTGTTAGAAATTTTAAACCAAAAAACTTTTCGAATGCATGTGCTATACAAAAAATGCGTTATTTGAGAGTTAATTCGAGTTAAAAAGAAATGGGCCTTATAAAAGCTTTATAAGCCCCTGCAGGGCCTCAGGGGGCCCAAAAAATTTTTCGGAAAATACTTAAAAATCGTTAAATTTTCTGCTCTTTCCGAATCCGGGGTCAAAAATAGGGGTTCCCATTTAAAAAAACGGACTTTGGGTCCCTAGGGCCCAAAATAAGGCCCCGGGCCAAAATCCAAGGTAACCATTTTCTTTCCCCCTCCAAATCATAAAACTTTTATTAGAAAAATTTTTTGGTCCGGGGCTGCAGTTTCGAGATTTTGGAGCCTATAGATTAAAATGACTCACCTTGTATATACAGTGAGTATTATTCTGACATTTAATAAATGCACCCGGAACTATTCGGACATTTTGGTATTATCATGACGGTCAGGATAGCGACGTGACTTTTAAAATCAAAAAACTCGCGTTCCAGGTAAAACCAAGGTCCAGGAAATGGGAGATGTGTTATTTGGGATGGGTTATTGGAAAAAGCATTAAAATTAGTGCGGGGGAAGACCTAGGAAAAGTATTTATTGATGGGTTATTTGGAAAAAAAAAAAGATGGGTTATTTTGGTTTTTTTGAATACGTGGGTGGATTGCACGTGATTTGCGCTTAAAGAGGGTATATTATTGCTTTAGTAAATTTTTACGTGATGAGTACAGTGGGCATTACCCGGCCGAATAATGCCCACTGTACCTATATATATAAGATATATATATAATAAAGCGCCCTCGCCCCTAAAATGGTTACTGGACCCGCGCCTGCACTCGTAAGACTAAGGTCGAGTCGTCACTATGTCGGGAGTTTCCTTAACCCATTACCGCCCATGGAAAAATCAAAAGTGTTGGATTAGTATCGCAGGCTTAAACGCGTAGGATGGTTTGGATCGGGTATCTTAATGACCACAACAGTATTTTAGTTTTAAACTCTGATTAGGGCACTTTATTATATTTTCTTTCTAACAACTATCGGTATCTGTAATCTCAATAACGGGCGCGTCTGTACCATACGCTGCTGCGTCATCGACTGCTGCCGCCGCGGCTACGCAGGTCGCGCTAGCCTGTCAGCGTCAGGCACAGGTGGCGTTACACACACGAGTCTCCGACCACTTTAACTCAACACTCCCTCCTCGGCACTCGTGTGGGCGTTTACAAATTTTACACATGTTATACAATCTACAAGCTTTCAATGATATAATTCACATCTGATTTCTATCTTAATTTCTCAAACTTACATACTAACAAATTAAGTATTAAAACTTTAGCTTTCCAATTCTACATTAATTTAAACTTCTGATTTCAACGTTATAAATCTCTCAATCTTCCTAAATCTAAATCTATCCTCTGATTTTAATTACTCTTCAAGCAGATACAGCTTTAATCTAAACATTCTAAACTCTAACTTCAGAAAATTAAACTTTCATTCGCACACACAGGAAATTGTTTCTACTGTGTACTCTGCTGACCGAAGCCACGACCTCGACCTCCACGTCCTCTCCCTCTGGAGTTTCCGCCACCTCTGTTCATTACTGTTGACGGGGTCGTCTGTTTTCCCTGTTCTGCAGGTTCTGCCTGTACTCCGGGCTGAAAAATAAATGAAATATCATAATATAATTTTCAAGTTATACCTCTGATTATTAATTCATCTGATTATTTTGCGGTTTTAAAGATCTGAGTAACAAACTGATTAAATAAACCGTATTCCAGCGGCTTCGTGAATATGTCCGCGGTATTCTCCCTTGTGGGAATCCACAAGACTTTAGCTACCCCTTTAACAACCAGCAGTTTAATTTTATCCTCGTGTTTATCAGACAACTCAGGTTGGTTACCCGTTCTATCGCGGAATTTAAGGTTAGCGTGAATAGTAGTCAAGTCCTCGTCAAAATCACACAGCTTATGACAACCCTCCTTCTGAGTGTTGCTCACAGCCGCTGAGTTATCGCAGTAAATTTCAAATGGCAACATGGTCTCACCTGTAACATCCCGGAGAGCTTTGTCCAAAGACACAAGTTCCCGGCTTACCTCACTCATAGCTGCGTACTCGGCACTTGCTGTCGAGCGATAGACCTCTGATTGTTTGTGACTTCGCCACGCTATTGGATCACCGAACAAGTAAATTATATATCCACTTGTCGAAGTGGAGTCTGTCCAGTCGCAATAGCTTGAGTCGGTTTTGGCTGTAAGTCCATCTGATTTAGCTGTATATTTTAACCTCAACTCAGTCGTACCACGCAAGTATTGAAAGACCCGCTTAACGTCTTCCCAGTCCTCTATCGTGGGGAATGTCTGACGTCTAGATAAAATGTTTACTGAGTAGGTTATATCTGGTCTAGTACCACCAGCCAGATACAACAGACTCCCTATGGCCTCTCTGTAGGGTGCTTTAGGGTTTACTGCGTCATTCTGATTCTCTGATTTTCCAGCTTTGTCGTTTCTTCTCTTTTGTACCTGCCTGGACTCCATCGGAGTTCTCTAGGGTACGCTATTTTCCATCCCGAATCGTTCTAACACCTTCCTAGTATACTCTGATTGGTCAATTTCCAACACCTGATTTTTCCTATCTCTGATTATACGCATACCCAAGAAAGACTTTGGTTCGCCCAGGTCTTTCATTTCGAATATTCTGCTTAACTCTGATTTAATCTGATTTAATCTCTCCACTGAATTTGACATTATGATAAAGTCATCTACATAAACTACTGCGGCATCTATCTGCCCTTCTTTTATGCGAGTATACAAACACGGTTCATGAACCGTGTTTGTGAGGCCCAATTTATCCATTTCTGCTGTAAGTCTCTTGTTCCATCTTCTAGGACTTATGAGAAGTCCGTAGAGGGCCTTCAATAATTTGCATATTTTTGTTACACAGATTTCATTGTTTACATTTAATCCTGGCGGAATTTTCATGTATTTACTCTCTTCAAGTTCACCGTTCAGGAATGCAGTTTTTACATCCATCTGGCAGACTTCAAGATCATATTTATTCACTACAGCTAACAGACTTCTGATTAATGGGAGTCTGGATACCGGCGCATACGTATCCAGCAACTCATAGCGCGTTCTATCTTGAAAACCTCTTATTACAAGTCTGGCTTTGTATGTGGTCCTTCCGTCTACCTCTGATTTTCTCTTGAAAACCCACTTACAATCCAGTATGTTAGCCTTCTTCTCTTCTTTACGAGACACTGGTTTGTCCACCAGTTCCCAAACCTGATTTTTATGCATTGAGTTTAACTCTTCTTCTATTGCGCTTTTCCAAAACTCTCTATCTGGGGACGCCATAGCTTCCTCGTAGGAGCTAGGATCCTTATTTAAGGTAGCCAGGAGGGACCATTTTATCTCATCCTCTTCAGGATGGTATTTACCGGTATCTCCCTCGAAGACAACAGTCGACTTGTCCAAGTCGTCTGTTGCAAAGTAAGCAAAACTTGAGTCTGCAATTCGAGCCACCTTTTCCCCGGTCCTCGCGAACGTGGAATAATCTTTCCTCTCATTAGCCGTTCGCGATGGCTGGTGTCTCTTGGCTGGCAATACCACTGATTTTTCCACTGTTTCTGACTTTCTTTTTCTACCTCGTCTTACTTTACTTTCCACCTGATTTTCACTGATTTCCTCGGTCGCTTTCTCTGATTCATTCACACAATTTTCTTGACATTCATTGTTTTTCTCACGCATAAAATCCACACTTTGATCCTCGACTGATTCATTCTGATTTTCGAATTCAGGTACTTGTATTACTTCTGATTTATGTTCAAAATCATCTTTGTAGACAATCTTTTCATTGAACCCAACATTTCTGGAGTTAATGAACTTCCCTGATTGTGGGTGCCATAACAAGTAACCCGAGTTAGTATATCCAACAAGCACTGTCTCGAGAGCTTGTTCACCGAATTTTGTAGCCGGATTGGGTAAGTGTACGTATGCCTTACATCCGAACCTTCTCAACCTTTCGACATGCAGTTTCTGATTTTGAGCGAACACTTTCAGTGGTGTTTGAAAGTTATTCGCCCTATGCGGCGTACGATTATAAACGTGTATGGAAAAATCAGCAGCTAAAGGCCACATTGAACCCGGCAACCCTGAGTCAATCAACAGAGCCCTTACTTTAGACTCTATGGTCTTGTTGATTCTCTCGGCCTTGCCATTGTGCTGTGGGGTATATGGAGGTGAGAAATCTGCGTCTATCTTCTCAGCCTCCATCAACGAGTGAAAGTCCCCACCCAGGAACTCCCGCGCACAATCAGCTCTGATGTAACACACCTTAGCATTGTGGCCCAGAATATTTCTGGCTTTCCGCAAGAATTCTTCCAGGCGCTTTCCTGTCTCGCTTTTATATCTCATAGGATACCCCAGCGCAAACCTGGAATAATCATCCGTGAAAATGATATAGAACCTTTCCGAGCCAGGGTAAGACGTGGGCTTTATTGGACCCAATACGTCTGTATGTATCTCCTGTAACTGACGTTCTGACACTACTCTGATTTCTTTAAACGGTAGCCTCTGCATCTTTGCCAACACACATACGTCACACTCCGCAATTTCATCCTCAAATTCAACATTCCTCAAAACATCCACTTCTCTCCTCATTATCCCCCAGATACCCTACAGAGGCGTGGCCCAGTCTTCTGTGCCACTTCATACCCTCTGTTAGCTTATCTAAGCTTCGATTTTTATGCCCTGATTTAATACTGACATCTGCCCCTGATTCAAAACATCCATTACTCTCACTTATCTCGTGTATCACCCTTCTAAGTTTATCGCTATCCATATCCGCGTCTATGAAAAATTCTGACTCACTAGAAACGTCGTCAGCGACCCCAGTGCCTTTCTCCCTCCCAATCACAGACGGGTTTAACTCTGATTTATCAGTCACTCCCTCCGACGTTGACAGTCCGTCGATTGTTGTCTGAGATTGTTCACTGAGTTCGCTGACCGACACTAAACGTGCGGTGCATTCATAATCATGAGACTCGTCCATACCTTCTGATTTTATTCCATAAAAATTAACCAGCCAGTTAGGTTTTCTATAAACACCGGTTAGATAATTAACATCTGATTTTTTATCGAAAATTCTGATTTTTTTATTGTCCAAATGTATCGTCAATCCCACGTCAGCAAACTTATTCAAAGACAACAAGTTCCCAGAAAAACCGTGTGCCAACAAAACATTTGTCAATATAACGCCTTCCCCTGATTCACTATTCAAAATTAAATCTCCCTTGCCATTAATTTTAATATCCGCCATCTGATTTTTATTTGCACTCTTTATAACCCCCTTTAAGCACTTTCTGAAATTTTTAAGAACAAGTCCCTTTCCTACAATATGCTCAGATGCTCCTGAGTCCGCTATGAAAGTAATCTTACTATCCGGAATGAAATTTTCTCTCACCTGATTAGCAAAATTTGCCGAAGGCCCCTGAGAGTAAGGCCTCCCGTTCCGGCGACTGGAACGGTTACTCCGGCCGCGCGTCACTTTACCCCCACCTCCACCACGATTTGAAAAATTCCCACTCAGATCATTATTTTTATTCATATTACTCAAATATTCATACTTAGGGTTTGGACACGTCCTGGCGATGTGATTGTCGATGGTGTTGCAGGCGCCACAGAAATGGAGATTTAAGGGCTTCAAGGGGCAATCGTCCTTATAGTGTCCCCGTCTGAAGCACCGATGGCATTTTTTATCTTTCAGGGCGGGGTTAAAAACCGCCGTCCAGTTAAGGTTCGCCAGCTGTTGCGTCGCCATGCGGGCTGCCACATTGTACACCCTCTGATTATTGCCTCCTTGACCTCTTTGCTGCTGATTTTGGTTGCTCCTGATTTGACCCTGATTTGTGCGGAACTCCCTGTTGTCCGCCTCAACCTGTAACATTGTCGTTTTTAATTTTTCGTAACTCATTTCTTTTTCGTTAAGAGTTTTATAATTACGCCACTGATTCACAATTTCCGGGATAGTATGTCTAACGTTATTAAAAAGGTCTGTTGTGAGTTCTTTGGAGGTCAGATTATCAGTGTTTTCAAGTTCATTATATTCTCTCACTACTGATTCAAATCGTTGAATATAATCAGCCACAGATTCATTCTGATTCATTTTCATTTTCCTCAACTCATTCCTCACTGTCGTGTCTGACATATTTTTCATCAGAGCTCTCTGATTTTTTAAACATGTAATCATCCTTCTCGGATCATTCATGTTCAAGACAAGGTTGTGATGATAATCATCAATCCTGCCTATTATTATCGCTTTGACCTGTGTCTCCCTTACTGCTCTTTCCTCCAAAGAAAACTCAACATCCGACACCACATCCGAATCAATAACATCTGACAAGCCTTCTAAAAACAACTCATTCTTTAATTGGGCAAACCAGAGTCTAAACTCTTTTTCTTTCGTCAGTTTATATCTTTCTATCCCTACTTTCCTTCTAGATATTTCCCTTAAGGTCTTGTCGACACGGTTCAGTGTGGATTGCATGTGAAGAGAGCTATCTGCCTCACTCTGATTATACTCCAAATCGTTCGAAAAATTCAAGTTACCTGATTCGTTTTCTAAATTTACAACTGATTCATTCAATTTTCTCGAATTTTTGAGGTTAGGATTTTCTCTGATTTCTCCTAGTATCACCTCCTTGCCGCAATCCACACTGCCCCGGTCTTTATCTACTTTTGTAGCCCCTTTCACTTCTGTTTTACTCTGATTCTTTCTGTGATCGACTTTATAGGGATTATAGTTTCCTACTGATTTTAATTTTCCCTGCCCCCTTATAAACCTGTAACCCGATCTGAGGGATCGATCGCGGTGGAGTGTAAAATTTCTCTTACCCTGGGTTGCATGACGCGCTGGCGGAGATTTTGTTCTGACGCCAAGGACTTCGCAGCCGTTTCTTTGTAGTCCTGCATAAGGCTCTCTGAGATGGCCAGCAAGTCCCTCAGATTCCTGTTCTCCGCCTTTTCGGCCATGTACAGCTCCACGGGTACGAAGCGATTGTTCGGTAGCTTGTCCTGGAGGTGGATTGTCCGAATCCTTTCCTTTGCGCTCTCACTCTTTGGGATGGTTCCGTGGCCTGTGTGCACTTGGACCATCACTTGCTTGGTGAAGCCCGACTTTCCATTCTGATTTTTAATTTCAGTGACCACGCCCGGGGCTGGTTTCAGAGTCGGCATCTCTGGCAACCCGGTTGCTCCGTCGCCCGAATTCTCTGCCTGCTTACCCAGTTCTTCGGATATTTCACTGTCGGAGAGCGTTGGAGTGGTTTTGCCATCACCCGCCATTAGCGTGTCCACTGATTTTTCTAAAAAAAATTTTTGAAAGTTTGAGATTTTTTTTTCTTTTGGTATTTTGGTTTTTCTGATTAATTATTGATCTCTGATTGTGTCGACACATCAATTCTAATTTAACTCTGATTGAAAAAAAACTCAGAACATTTCAAAAAAATTACCTCCTTCAAGGTCCTCGGAAACCTCTGTTTCGTTAGTCGATTTACCTCCCTCATCGACTTCCATATCCTCATCCCTACCACCATGTATTCCGTCGTCGTCGGCGGGATTGTCCTGTAGACACAAAAAAATATTACCAAAATACCCTTTACAAGACGGATAATCCTTGAATTCCATGATCATACCATGATCAGGAAAACTTGGATCGAGCCATTTGTATCCCCCATACTTCAAAAATCACACGCACCTTCCCATGGATTCTCAGAAAAAGTACCACCTTTCCGGTCCGGGGAGTGGCCATGCGCGCATGATTCTCAAAGCACAAGTTCACGCAATGGCCCACGCGAGCGACTAACGTAACACGAAAATCACCCGCGGTATGGTGGTGCAATCTCGAGACAATTAATTTAGAATAAAACGTCAAACTCTGTCTCGCTTAGTCCATCGAGATCGCGGCCAACTTTCCTCGCATGCTGCAGTCATGCCTCGTGTGCGCGCGTTTCGAGACGGGCAGGAGGTACGCGAAGTAACAAATCGACTCGCATTCTACAGCTCAAAACAACAAAAAATCCGTCACGTGAGGAAAGTAAGAAAAAGAAAAAAAACTAATGCCGATCTGTCCCAAAAGTCGAAGAAAAAAATGATGCATCAAAAAAACGAAAACAGCGATAACGACAAGCTCCCGCGCGTTCATCCGATTCCGAGAAAAAGGGAAGGAACAGACCGGTGCGAGCCAATCAGCGTGCGCGCGCGAGTCACAACAAAGCCCAGCGAGTGGTTCGAAAACTCGGCCTCTACCGCCGTCGCCCGACACGCGTTTGCACACAAAGAAATTTTTCTTCGCACTTCTCACTTCCTACCTCGTTTTCCTTTTTCTCGTCGACCTCCGCGACGATTTCGTCGTTGCTCCATTGTCCGTCGACCTCCTCGTCGACCTCCGTGATGTCGTCGAGTTTTCTTCCTTCTAGGTCCTCGGCCATTATCGCAGCACGTTGACAGAGAAAACAAATCACTTTAACTCTGATTTTCTCTTGGTTAATTTTTCTTTCCCTCCTGCACGCGCACTGGCACACTTGACCGAGGAAAAAAAACGACAACCGGCAACAAAGCAAAAAAAATTTAGTCAAAAAGACGATCACCAAACCGCGTGCTGTGGCCCTAAACCTGTTGGATTAGTATCGCAGGCTTAAACGCGTAGGATGGTTTGGATCGGGTATCTTAATGACCACAACAGTATTTTAGTTTTAAACTCTGATTAGGGCACTTTATTATATTTTCTTTCTAACAACTATCGGTATCTGTAATCTCAATAACGGGCGCGTCTGTACCATACGCTGCTGCGTCATCGACTGCTGCCGCCGCGGCTACGCAGGTCGCGCTAGCCTGTCAGCGTCAGGCACAGGTGGCGTTACACACACGAGTCTCCGACCACTTTAACTCAACAAAAAGTGATATAAAAAAACTAACTGCTGAAAAACCTGTCTCATGAAAAAATAGTAGATACGTGTTTTTTTCTTTTTTCAATTTTCATTGTTTAAACATTATTTATTTAAACAAATTCGGAAAAAATTTTAAATTTTTATAAACTAATAACGGAATTCGATTCTTTGACCAAAAATAAGGCGAAAGTCATCTAAGTAATTTTTTAATCAGACGCTTAGATCTTTTGCTACGAGCGCTCAAACATGTAAAAATATGGTTTTATAGTGGTGAGCTCTGACTCGTAAAAGTGTATCTTCGGTGCGGCGCCTCGGAGCTCACCACTATAAAACCATATTTTTACATGTTTGAGCACTCGTAGCAAAAGATCTAAGCGTCTGATCAAAAAATTACTTAGATGACTTTCGCCTTATTTTTGGTCAAAGAATCGAATGCCGTTATTAGTTTATAAAAATTTAAAATTTTTTCCGAATTTGTTTAAATAAATAATGTTTGAACAATGAAAATTGAAAAAAGAAAAAATACGTTTCTACTATTTTTTCATGAGACAGGTTTTCCAACAGTTAGTTTTTTTATATCACTTTTGATTTTTCCATGGGCGGTAATGGGTTAAAGTATTGAAATATTTTTTATTTAATAAATTGATATTCTAAAAACAGAATATTCAACATAAATAAATATTCAATTCACCCTTTTTGATCTTCCGGGTAGGTGTTCGAATAAACTGAGAGGAGAGGTTAATTTTAAATAAATATCCGAAACTTAACAGATAAAACTCTATTTATTAAGAAAAGCCAGACTGTTACAAACAATAACGCATGATAAAGTTCCTTAATTTTAAGCTTACTTTAGTTCTTTTTGGTTCTTTTACTACTGTAGTGAGATAGATAAGGATGAGACAAGCGGCCGGGCTGTCCTGCTACGCTGTTGGAGTTGTTGTTTCAGTAATAGCGCAAAAGAAGTTTCCAGGCTTTTTTTAGCTTTAAAGACACAGCGTCAATATATCGATTATTGTCTTTTTTCGGTCACCAACCAATTATCGGTGCTTTATTCGTGTTGTTTTCTGACCGAATAACAGGTGTGTATATGGTCTGTTTTGCCGACCAAATATTTTCCATTATTTGGTCTGTTTTCCGATGTTTGGTCTGTTTTGCAGTCGCCATTTATCGGATCGTCAAAAAACTTACTCAAAAATGAATACGACTAGGGTTCCAGGCTTTGAGGTTAGAACGCGGCAGCACACGCTGTCATTTATTCAGAAAACAACACTCATCGCACCTAAAATTAATTGGAGCCCGAAAAAGCATATATTTGAACGTGTTCGATCGTGGGAGTCATGCAAGCCCGTACATAACCCCCATAATCGAACATGTTCAAATAAATACTATTGTGAATGGAACTCGATTTGTTTGACATTACTGTAGTTCAAGTTCGATGACTGCTGTCCGTGAAATATTGATTACTACCCCACTAGTTTCCCTCTTATCTGTATGACTGCTTTTTTATTTGGGGATCGCTGGTGGCTTCCTCTTCAGGTACACGGTAAAAAGTTTAGGACGGTGAGCGCATCGGTAGGCTAGCAGCCGAACTAAAAGTGTGTCGTTCGCGAGACAACAGATTGGCCTGTGCTGGTACGAGCGTAGGCCTGTGAGGGGCCTACTAGGTCTCCAAACGTCCTAATCGTATGCTCCCGCATGCGTGCACTACTCTGCAGTGAGTCTGCTTCGCATGTCACGATAACCTAAAAAATTCTAACACGCGCATGGTGCAATCGACAACTTAATTCCTATTTGACATCATATTTCTTGAGATTAGTAGTTTTATGTAGTATTAATAAAAAAACTTGAAATGGCTTAGAAAAATTAAGGAAAAATCAATGAAAACTTGAGAAACTTTTCAAAAATTTTTCGAACATTTTCCCAGTTTTTAAATTACATTGTTTGAAACTACTAATCTTTAGGAGTATTGTGTCAAAATTATGTAGCGATTCGTTTACTCAGTCCAGAATTCTGATGAGTTGAAAAAAATATTATTTTTCTGAACGCCGCCGCGAGTGAATATTTTTTCGGCGTAGGCCGTATATGGCCTACTCTAGGCCAAAATGCGTCCTAACCCTGTAGGACGACTGTAGCGCCACTTATCTTCAGCGGCCGGCCTAAACTTTTTTCCGTGTAAACGTTCTGTGTTTATGCATCGTCTCGCGTTCTCTCTCTCTCTCTCTTCCTTCTTATTCTCTTAACTTATCTTATTTAGCTGCCAATTATATTAAATATTGCAATTTCGAGAAGAATGATTGAAATATAGATTTATTTTAAAAAGAAAGTAAGTGCCAACATGACACTTGAGTCAATAAATTTATTTCTTGTGCACACCGTCATCAGGCCCTTTGAAGAACAACCTCGGGTTCCACTTCGGTTCGAACTCAGAGCTTTCAAACCGCCTCACTGAAAATGTTGCATCAGTGTCGAAACTCATTACTTTGCTGCAAATTCATTATTTTTGAAGGGCATATGTCGTAAAACTTACTATTTTCATTAATTATTATCAACTTTTATCAAAAATTGAAAAAAAAGAAATTTTCAAAAAAAATTCTTTTTACACAGGAATTTTTATTCATCATTAGATTTTTGTCCAAAAAAAAAACGAATTAATAAATTTATTTTTTAATTTGTATCTTTTTGTTTATGCCCATCAAAAATATTTACTTGAATAAAAAATTTTTTTTTAATTTTTGAAAATGAATCAAACAATAAATAAGAATTTATGCATTTAAAAAAAAATAGCCATTTATTATAGTATAAATTTAGATGACTTATTTGATTAAATTTTCTGAATAATTATCTCAAGGTTATGTTAAATAGCTTTCCAGTTTTTTTATTGTTTTAAAGTTTGTACCAAGTACTAAACAGAAATATTAATTTTTTTTTTTTTTTTTTTATTAACGGGCTAAAAACCCATTCTAAATGTGTAACGGGCGCGTGGGGAGATAGAATAAATTCAAATTTTATTCGCACGCGACGAAAAAAAAAAAACCTCATTACCGACCGTTAGAAACGCGTAGACGCACGGTCGGTAATGAGGCGACAGCGCCACCGGCCGAGTTGCGTCACTCGAGTCTTGACCGCGAGAGAAAACGCACGCGTGTGTGAGATTCATTTGCCGAATTATTTGTTCGCGATTATAATTGCTTTACGAGATCAACATCGTGACTGTTGATAGTGGTGCTGTTCGTGAAGTTTGGTATTATCACGTCCTCGAGTTGTCATTCGAGCGCTACGTGATAGTTGTAAGAAAACCTCACAGCAACCAGCAACCAGCGACCGGCCTTCGAAGACATCTCCGGCTTCAGCGAGGCATACAGGATTGATATTATTCAGCCGAGCGCAGGTGCACCTGATTAATCTAAGTAAGTTAGAAAGGCGTTTATTATAAAATTAATTGTATCGCGCGCGGGAGCGTGTTTTGTTAGAGTACCGTAGTACTCAGGAAAGATCTTCGCCCTTGTTCTTTTGGCGCGCTGCAGCAAGCAGACGAGCGCGAGAGTGTGTGTGTGCGTCGGTGTGTTAGTAGCGACCACAACACAACCGACGAACTTTATTTTTGTAAAATTAATTTTCGTCGTATCAAGACTTTGAGTCATTCGGGTTAAATTGTTTGTAAACAATTGTATAGAATTAATTTGGAATGTTACGTAATTTTTAATTTCTTTTATTTTATGGTTAATTAAAATTATTAAAATTTACATTCGACCATTAATTTAATTAACCCGTGTTCCTGCGATCGGTCCTCGTAGACTCACGCCACTACCGACGAAGGAGAGCAGCCGCGCCGCGTAATAAAAACATTAGTTCGCGTACGCGTCTTCCCCCCTCTTTTCAGGTATTGAAGAAAAATCGACGGATTGTTGTGTGCACAGAAAGTGCATTTTGTCATCAGGCCAGAGGAGTGCGGACGACGATCGCCGCGGGTTCTCGTGTCCAATCACGATCCTCCGAGGAATTAAATTCCTTAATTCGAGCCCTGTGACAATTGGCGCCCAACAACGTGTAGGTAGTTAATCAAGACGGAAGTTTGTTTGTGTGAGAGATCGTAGGTGTGCGCTGGCCGACGGGGGGTTCAAGGCCGGTCGGCAGTGTGAATTTTAAAATTAAAACAAAGGCGAAGAGGTTGCTACTGCTATAATTTATAGCATAGCAAGGTAAAATTTTTTTTGGTATTGTTAATTGCTCGGTGGAGTACGAATGGTTGCTAGATTTTGATTGAGATCGGTAATTTGTGTTTTTCTCTTTTTCTCGGGTTTGAGAATTTGAGCAGCACGAAATTAAATTCGCATCGGAGTTTTTTTTTTGGACCGTGTTGTGACACGGTGAGGTGTTTGTTTGGAGGCATAGCCGTAATTTAATTCCGACGCGGATATTTCGGGCTGCATTATTTCGATTTTAGATCAGTTTTTTCGGTTTTTAGAGCAAGTACTCCACCAAGCAAAACCTAGACGTGACAGTAGCGAGAGTTGAGCGCTAGAATATTAAGTTATTATATTATTATTGTAAAATATTATTTTACTCGCAGGCTGTTATCGACTAACGATCGGTAACAACTGTAACTTATATTTCTGAGTGAAAAATCGGGTTTTGACACGGGTTAAAACGATTGATTTTTTTAGTTATTTTGATTCTGTCGTGGCCTCAACGGGTAATTCGTTTTTTTAGCCAATCGGGAGTTTTTGTTAAATCCAAGCGTGGTTGGTGGACTTGGTGCTCATTTCGGATTGTTGGTTGAGATCGGTGGATCAAGTTGTTTTTTTTTATTTTATTTTTTTTTTCTTTGAACATAACTCAGAAATATAATTGGAATTTGTTATATATTTCAGGATTGCGAGATATAAATTTTGTGTGAAATACTAATAAATTAGAGTGTGTAGAAACTGTCACGTGGGTTAGGTTACCGTTTTCCTTGTAAGCTAGGTAACGCAGGACGCAGCTATGACGCAAGAGCTTGCGAGGGAGGATTTGATCTTTTCATGGATCGCGACCGAAGGGGCAGATGTCGTTTCCGAGGCTTTAGAGGAGCTTGAGCTCAAGCCTGGAGGTACGTTGATGGAAAAAAGTGGTAGGTTGCTGAAATGGCTGTTAGGTAATTATTCAGCAGAAGACTTTCTCGCAACCGAGTCCGAGGATGAGGGCGAAGTTAGAATCAAACGCGAAAGTCTAAGAGCCACTTTCAAAGCAACGACAGTGTGGGAGAAATCTGGGTCGACAATAATTGATCCAAATTATACCACAAGTGGCGCACACCCCTTGGCTGTCCTCATGGACGAGGAAATGGTCCGAGAGGCAGCTTCGAGAATCCAGGAGGAATACTCGAATATTTAGGTGCATGACCGCAATCAGGAAGGTGAAAATCTGGCGGGACATGGGCAACCGGACCAGGTTGACGATATTAACGCCGAAGTGCTACAAGCCGTGAGGTCGGTAGCGGAAGAACTTAAGGCGTTGAGAAAGACGAGTGAGGACACCCGAGCCAGGTTGGCAGCTATAGAGGCTGATAGGTACCGCCAGCTAAATCGGATCCGGGGACCGGGAGGCCCGGTCTCCTCGACAATAAGGCCGGAAATGCAAAACTCGTTAAATGACTGCAGTATGTCGACTGACTGTCAATTACCGCACGCTAGAGTCAACTTCGGTGAGACATCAGTGCGAGACGCGAGAGATAGCTCCAGTCCTATAGTCGCGAGACTGGACAGAGAACAAGAGTTGGAAGGACAGATAAAGGCCTTGCAGGCCGAGCTCGAACAATTGAGAAGCCATAGGCAGACGGATGATTTAGCTCAGGAGCCAATCCAGAATCAAGGCAATCCGATGAAGCCGATTGACGTTGGCATAATTGTTCGAAGATGGAATATTAGATTCAGTGGCGATAGTGAATCTAGTATTGAGCAGTTTTTATTGCAGAAAGAGGAATACAATAGACTCGCTGGTTTGACCGGTTCTCAATTATTGGATGCATTACCAATGATGTTGACCGGTGTAGCAGCCACATGGTTCCGCAACGTGCGGGAGACGATCCAGTCATGGGAGGCTTTTTGCCAAGAGGCCCGCGAGTGGTACGGAGTGGGAGACTACCAGCAGACCGCAAGGATGGAAGCAACGACACGAACTTAGGTGAAAACGAGCCAGTGCGGACCTACTTGACATGCTTGCAGTCTTATTTGCTAAAAATTAGACCAATACCGACTGAGAGGGAACAAATTGACTTCATGTTAACGAACATGTTACCTAGATTACGCAGGCAGATCAGGCGTGAAGAGGTTAAGTCAATTAAAGGCTTATTGAGCCAAGCAGTCGAGATCGAAAGAATTACTAACATGGAGTTAGTGTATAAGCCACCACCGTCACCCTCTACGTCAGTGTGGCCACATCTGGCATATAAGGAGGAGAAGACTAATAAAAAACCAAAGGTTAACATAGCCGCGACGGATACTTGACATGCTTGCAGTCTTATTTGCTAAAAATTAGACCGATACCGACTGAGAGGGAACAAATTGACTTCATGTTAACGAACATGTTACCTAGATTACGCAGGCAGATCAGGCGTGAAGAGGTTAAGTCAATTAAAGGCTTATTGAGCCAAGCAGTCGAGATCGAAAGAATTACTAACATGGAGTTAGTGTATAAACCACCACCGTCACCCTCTACGTCAGTGTGGCCACATCTGGCATATAAGGAGGAGAAGACTAATAAAAAACCAAAGGTTAACATAGCCGCGACGGATGTGACAGGCAGGTCTGCCGACCCTACGGTTATTAGCCTTCTTGAGACGATAGCAAGCAAGATCCAAGCTAAAAGCAAGAATCATGGGAAGCCTCAGGGCCCGAGGCCCCAGGGTTCAAACAAAGCCAGACCTACCAAGCAACGACGTAAGTCGGAGGACGACGGCAAGGCGAGGAGTCCATCTCCAAAACAAGGCAAGAGTGGGGAGAAAGACAGGAAGGCTGATAAGCAGGAAATACCTCGGTGTTTCCATTGTAAGCAGCTGGGACACATAAAACCGAATTGTCCCGAACGTTCGGGAAACGCCAAACCGGCGGAGTAAAGGACATTGGCACTTACTCCGCCGAGATACCGGCCAAGTCATCACTCGGAGATGGCAGTCAGGCATACTCAGTAGATCAGGAAGATTCTGAGCAGACGGGAGGTCCGAACGAGCCAGCAGAAGATAACCTTGATGTGGAAGGCAGATGGTGGATGCCAGTTAATATAGGTGACTTCTACATAAGAGCATTATATGATCCCGGTGCATCACGCACGGTAATGGGATCAACAGCAATTCAAATTGCTTCAGCATGCAACAGAAAAATCGAGGCATATTGCGGTAAAGGAGCCAAAGTGGCAGACGGCCGCAGATGTCCAATTGCTGGACATGTTGTTTTACCTTTTGAGGTTGCCGGGGTAACTCGGGATATAAAGGTAGCTATTCTGACACGTCCCGACGCGGATTGTTATTTAGGTACAAATTTCATCCGTACGTTCGATACTGTGCTAGATCCCGCAACGAACAAGCTGGAAGTAAGGATAGCTGGGAAAGCAATTGACCTCGAAGTTGCAGCTGTGTCAGACACCGAATTGACGAGTTTGGCGTCAATTGGGTTAGCTGACGTTCGTTCGGAAGAATTGGA
Organism: Encarsia formosa; assembly: GCA_038277355.1. NCBI lineage: Eukaryota > Metazoa > Arthropoda > Insecta > Hymenoptera > Aphelinidae > Encarsia > Encarsia formosa. The sequence continues at coordinate 39,288,854 of CM076184.1, read as the reverse complement.
AAGGCTTAATGAAGTGTTAGATCGAGCCATTCCGGAGGCTGATGGGCCATTAGGTTGTACAACGTGGATAGAGCACGAAATCGACGTTGGTGACGCTAAGCCTATCAAACAACGGTACTACCCAGTCTCACCAGCTGTGAAACTGGAAATGTACGAGCATGTTCTACAGATGCTAGACGACGACATAATCGAGCCTGCACCGAAAAGTGGCTGGTCGTCACCTGTAGTGATGGTAAAGAGAGAGAACGGTAAACGACGTAGTTGTATTAACTTTAAGAAAGTTAATTCTGTCAGTAAAAAGACAGAGGCTTACCCTTTACCATACATGGACGACATTTTACGCAAGCTGAAGAAAGCTAAGTATATTTCAACCATTGATTTGTCATCGGCTTATCACCAGGTTCCTTTGAGTGAGAAGTCGAGGCCGATAACGGCATTTACAGTACCTGATTTAGGCACTTTCCAGTTCAAAAGGATGCCATTCGGGTTAGATCAGGCTGGCGCCAACTTCCAACGCCTGATCGAAATGATAATAAGACAATTCGGACCTTATGCTTATGCGTATTTGGACGATATTATTATCGTTACTGAGGATTTCGAAACACATCTACGAATCCTCGAAGCCATTTTGAAAAAGCTCAGGGAGGCAGGTCTTACGGTGAATAGAGAAAAAAGTAAGTTCTGCCAATCTGAAGCAAAGTACTTGGGCGTTGTCGTTAGCCGTGACGGAATTCGACCGTGCCCGGAAAAAGTCGAAGCCGTTTTAAAATTCAGTGTACCGAAAAACCGTAAACAATTAAAAAGGTTTTTAGGCATGGCCTCGTGGTAAAGAAAATTTATTAAAAATTTCGCCACGATTGCAGAGCCACTGACACGGTTAACAAGCACGAGAGTGTGCTACAAATGGGACGCAGAACAACAGGACGCTTTCGAGAAGGTTTTAGTCTTGTTGGCGTCTGCCCCGGTGTTGGCTAGACCTGACTTCACCAAGCCGTTTACCATACAAACGGACGCCTCGAACACTGGTATTGGAGGCTGCTTCACTCAAACCATTGATGGGGAAGAACGAGTCATTGAGTACTTCAGTCAAGTCTTAAACCCGGCACAACGGAATTACAGCATGACAGAACGAGAATGCCTAGCCGTAGTTGAGGCAATCCGGAAATTCCGTTGCTACGTTGAAGGATTTCAATTTCACGTAGTGACGGATCATAATTCACTTAGGTGGATATACAGGTTGAGGAACGTAACGAGCAGATTAGCGAATGGTCGCTAGAGCTTCAAGGCTACACTTTTACGACAGAGTACCGTAAAGAGTCTCTAAATGTCGTGCCCGATGCGTTGTCACGCATGTATGAGGAAGAGGATGAACCTACCGTCGCAGCCGTAAGCTATCCTGTCGGAGAGCTTGACGACTGGTACTTGAACAAGATAAAAGCCGTTCAAAGAAATCCTGGCAAGTTTCTCAGGTGGAAAGTCGTGGCAGACAGGTTATATTATTATAAGTCTGACGACTTGATTGAACAGACGGTAGGTGATGATGATACCTGGAAATTGGTATCGGGCGACATATTAGGCCCATACACCAGAAGCAGAAATGGACACAAATACGTGTTAGTTTTGACGGATTTGTTTACTCGATGGGCAGAGGTAACACCGTTAAAACGGGCTGAAGGTGAGGCCATTTGGGATCATATCTGGCAAGACGTGATTTTAAGATGGGGTCAGCCAGAAAAGTTTTTATCGGATCAAGGTTCGGAGTTTAAAAACCATGCTATTGACGACAGATTCGTCAAGCTAGGTATTGAGCATGAAAACTCTCCGACGAATAATCCTGAGTCTAACGGCCAAGTTGAAAGGCTAAATCGGACTTTAAAAACGATGATTCGATGCTTTATTGCAGAAAACCAGCAAAGTTGGGACGAATTGTTACCCGAGCTAGTCTGTGCATATAACAGGGCGGAACACTCAGCCACCAAAACAAGTCCGACCATGTTAAACATGCTACGACAACCGAGTGACTGTAGCGTAGTCAACAAGGGATTGGCAGATGAACTGTTACGGAAGTATGAAGAATTGGCCCTGGAAGAATGGAAGAAGAAAGAAGATGGAGCAGTTATTCTTCGTAGTAAGGCTGGTGAAAATTCTCGCATGCAATAAGACAGGGCGGCGGAGCATTATGACAAACGGCACCGCGAGGTTTTCTTCGAACCAGGAGACATGGTTCTAAGGAAAAATAAAGTCCTGTCGAACAAAGCCAAAGGCTTCACAGCCAGTCTGGCTTCCAAATACTCAGGTCCGTATGTAATTATAGAGAGGCTTGGTAGTAACACGTATGCGATGAAAGATAAGTTTGGCAAAGAAATTCAGCCAGTAGCAGTTCAACAATTGAAGAGGTGGATCGGATGAGAAGAACTGGAAACTTCAGCTGAAGAAAGTCAGACACCGAGGGATGCGTTCGAAAATCCTGAAGCTAGCAAGCATCAGGTAGCGTGCGAAGGCGAGCGAGATCTGAGCAATCTGAACGGGCCTGATCATCTGGCTATGGGGGATGATCAAGCCAAACCGGTTGAATTGGCCCCCGCGAAAAGGGGCCGAGGTAGGCCGAAAGGCTCCCGAAAAGGGGGGACCGCCGTATTGGTTTCGCCATCACCACGGAGAACTCGCGCGCGACCGAAAACAATTTGATTTCCCTGTTCTTATCCTTTCCTTTCCTACTCTGTTTCAGTAATGGCCGATCAATACTCAAGAGAGGACTTAGTCCGAATCATGGAGGAGGAGGTTAGAAAGGGGATAGTACCACCACCTCCTGCCAAAGAAGAAGAGGACCAGTCAACCACTTCTTCGGCTAGTGCAATGGGGGCACTACAAATAAACCCTAACGGTGACACAGAGGTATCAAGCCAAGTGACCTCCACTTCACCAGCAGCATCGTCGGAGAGCTCAACATCCACTCCCACCTTGGACGATTGGAATAAAATGTTGGAGGAGCTTCGGGAATGCCGTGACTGGTCGGTAAGGCAAGAGGCCTATGAACACGAGATGTTCAAAAAGTTTTACCGACTGAAAGAGGCCTGGCAAGGACCATTACCTGGCACGATGGTATCTTGGAGCCAGCTGGTTACAGATAGAGAGTCTGATCTGTTGGACATTCAGCAGCGCCGAACAAATCGCAGACAATTGCGAGAGAGGGAAGCCAAGGCAAAAGCCGAACAAGCTAGGTTGGAAGCCTTAATGGAGTCAACGGCCGAGCAGAGGAGAAAATTGAGAAAAGAGGCCCAGAAAGCTCAACGGGATCTTTTCTTCGTCTCGATAGAGGCCCAGAAGGCAGCGGCACACATCGAGAACCGCAAACCGAAAGAGCAACAACGACGGGTTGGCTGAGTAGCCATTCAAGGTGATAAATAAACTCACTGTTCAGAGTAATAAATAAAGGTATAAGTTACTTAATCACAGTACATTGGTCATTCAATTCCTATCTTATCCTCGTACCATCCCAACTCGCTTAGGGCGCGTTTCGGGTAGATATCGATGCGACGAATCCAGGGATACGTCGAATCTGGTCCGGGGGTGTAACGGGCGCGTGGGGAGATAGAATAAATTCAAATTTTATTCGCACGCGACCGTTAGAAACGCGTAGACGCACGGTCGGTAATGAGGCGACAGCGCCACCGGCCGACTTGCGTCACTCGAGTCTTGACCGCGAGAGAAAACGCATGCGTGTGTGAGATTAATTTGCCGAATTGTTTGTTCGCGATTATAATTGCTTTACGAGATCAACATCGTGACTGTTGATAGTGGTGCTGTTCGTGAAGTTTGGTATTATCACGTCCTCGAGTTGTCATTCGAGCGCGACGTGATAGTTGTAAGAAAACCTCACAGCAACCAGCGACCGGCCTTCGAAGACATCTCCGGCTTCAGCGAGGCATACAGGATTGATATTGTTCAGCCGAGCGCAGGTGCACCTGATTAATCTAAGTAAGTTAGAAAGGCGTTTATTATAAAATTAATTGTATCGCGCGCGGGAGTGTGTTTTGTTAGAGTACCGTAGTACTCAGGAAAGATCTTCGCCTTTGTTCTTTTGGCGCGCTGCAGCAAGCAGACGAGCGCGAGAGTGTGTGTGTGCGTCGGTGTGTTAGTAGCGACCACGACACAACCGACGAGCTTTATTTTTGTAAAATTAATTTTCGTCGTATCAAGACTTTGAGTCATTCGGGTTAAATTGTTTGTAAACAATTGTATAGAATTAATTTGGAATGTTATGTAATTTTTAATTTCTTTTATTTTATGGTTAATTAAAATTATTAAAATTTACATTCGACCATTAATTTATTTAACCCGTATTCCTGCGATCGGTCCTCGTAGACTCACGCCACTACCGACGAAGGAGAGCAGCCGCGCCGCGTAATAAAAACATTAGTTCGCGTACGCGTCTTCCCCCCTCTTTTCAGGTATTGAAGAAAAATCGACGGATTGTCGTGTGCACAGAAAGTGCATTTTGTCATCAGGCCGGAGGAGTGCGGACGACGATCGCCACGGGTTCTCGTGTCCAATCACGATCCTCCGAGGAATTAAATTCCTTAATTCGAGCCCTGTGACAATGATAAATATCTAAAAAACTTATGTTGAACAGATTCTAGTATTTTGATAGAGTTTTCATAGTGTGGAGACCAAACCTGAGAATTATAGAGCAAAATCGTTCAGACTTATGTCTTATAGAGTTGAATCACAGTGCCAATCTTAAACTTTTGTGAGGATAATAACAAAACCTAGCACCTTTAAAGCCTTATTGACTGTGTTTTGTACTTGTTTATCAAATTGAAAACTATCTTGATATATGATTCCCAAATCTTTCTGTTCAGTAACTCTCTTTAAATTTTTACGATCGACTTAGTAATTAGTATCAAAGAAATTATTTCCCATGTGAAAAGTAATAAAAGAACTTTTATCAATATTAATACTAAGGTCATTAGCAACAGACCAATCTATGACAGAATTTAAGTCTTTCTGAAGCCTTGACTGATCAAGTGGTGATTTTACAGTACAAAATAACTTTACATCATCAGCAAAAATGAGGATTTTAGAAAATTTTAAATTTTCACTTAAATCATTAATAAAAATGATAAATAACAGTGGTCCCAAGTTTGAACTCTGAGGAACACCAGAGGGAACCAAAATTGGATCAGACTTATTTCCTCTAATTCTCACAATCTGTTCCCGATTACTTAAATATGACTTAAACCAACTTAATAGACTACCCTTGATTCCTAGATTAAACAATTTTCTAATAAAAATGGAATGATTAACACAGTCAAAGGCTTTATTAAAATTTAAATATATCGAATCAACTTGATAAGACTCATTTAAGGCTTCCGCAATATAATTATTGTAATAAACTAAATTTGTCAAAGTAGACTTACCCTGTACAAAACCATGTTGCTCTGTGACAATTTTACCAGTAAATAGACTATGTAATTTAGAGTAGACTATTGCATCAAACAACTTGGCAAAAGTACCAAGTATAGAGATTGGTCTATAATTCTCAACGTTTGTCTTATCTCCAGCCTTAAAAATAGGAGTAATAAATGACTTTTTCCATATCATAGGAAATATACCACATTTTAATGAACTATTGAATAAAACAATTAATGGTTTAATCAAATTAGAGGCACACTTATTTACAAAAACTTCTGGTATATCATCAGTTCCAAGGGCAACATTATCACCTAATTTTTTAAGAGCTAAAACTAAATCATTATTAGTTTTCATAATATTTGAACTATCACAAATTAGATTATCCAGAAAATCCCAGTCACTAAAATCACTAGTAGATGAGTAAGTGGAGTTGAAGTATGTTGCAAAAAGATCACATCTTTCAGTGGTTGAGGCAGAAGTATATCCCTTGTAGTTGACAAATTCAGGAACTCCATTTGATTTAGATAAGTCATGAATATATTTCCAAAATTGTTTTAATATTAAAATATTAAAAAAGATATCTCAAAAGATCTTTCCAAATTGTACTCGATAAAATGTGAGATACATGTTTTTGTAAGTGACTATGAGAAATTACTTCTGTATGGTAAATTTTTGTATTTTTTAGTACCTTCTAAAATTTCCTAAATCTAAATCTTATACTATAGTGCTGTAGCAGCATTATTTCAAAAGTTACAGAAATTTTATTTTATTTTAACCTAAATCGTTCTCTCATCAATAAAACACGGCGGTCGAGTACTGAAAAAATCCAACTAGAGCGGGAACGTTACCGTGCTTTTTCTGGAATGTGCTTTCTCAAATTTGACGGATAATCATTTATAACTGTCATTGTGACTGCGGCTAAGATAAAGAGTATCTTTAGCGAATTGTTTTGATAATGAAATTCCAGTATCGCTTACGATTAGCTTATCGCTCCAGCTTCATATTCAAAGTCGAAAATAATTGAGGCACCAAGGTTGACGCTTCTCGCATCTGATGCAAGAAACTTTCTACGTTAAGAGCTTCAAGAGGATAGGCTTGCCAATCGTATAGTATACGAAACGAGAAACGGAGGTATCCTCGTTTCAGATTTGAGAAAAAGTATACCATGTTTTGTTACTTTCCGACACTCATGATCGGTAAACGCCGTTTGGCGACCAAGCCGTCGGCTCATGACGCTATCTATATATTGAAAGTCTCGATTTTAGTCTGTTGTATCGCAGCGATAGATGGCAGACGCCCGTTCTGAACCGCTATCATAAAGAAATTTTTCATAATTTTTCTATTGAACTTATACAAAACTGGATAGTATTACACTTAAAAGCTGATTTTTATAATTTTTAAAGATTTTTTTAGCTCAATCAGAGAATTATTAAGGCTGTAAAACGCAAAATACGATTCGCCATGCCGAATAATGCATCACCAGAGGGCGCAAGTAGGGGTAAGCAGCACACTTAACATGCGAAGCAGTAGAGAGCTTAATTTCGAACGCAAAAAGTTGTTGATTGGCCCTAAATGGGACATAAATAAGGCGACTTAGATAAGAAAAAAATAAATAAATAAATACAGTAAAACTGGTAAATACGCAAATTACTCAAAAAATGTGTGTAATTTTAGAGCCTTGAGGTCTTACGAGTAAGGTGAAATAGGAAAGAAATTGAATGATACCATATTTATTAGTTCAGTTTAGCTTAAGGCGGAGTCATATGTGAGTTTCAGAATTTGCGTAAAAAAATAGTTGAAATTTAACTAAAATAAAAACGAAAAAATGGGCTCTGTAGCGCCCAAGCTACGGCCTTAAGCTATTTTTCAAGCCCAATCCCATCAAAATCGGATCAAAATTAACGTCAGAATATGGGAAACAGTTTTGTAAATTTTTGTATCTTAACAACATTTGCTATATATCTATATTTATTGAATTTTTGAGAGTATTTCCCATATTCTGACGTTAATTTTGATCCGATTTTGATGGGATTGGGCTTTGATGATAGATTAAGGAGGCTTGGCAGCGTAGGGGTCGTACCTAGCGGGGGCCCTTGCGGTTGCATGAAATTGAAAATAAGAAAAAAAGTATTTTTTTTTATTTTTTTTGATTAGTAAGTGATTATTAACATTTTTAAACATATTAAAACAAAATTGAGGATAAAAAATTTTTAAAAACGTTGAAAAATTGCATGTTTTAACGGTTATGTACCGCAATTTTCTATTTTTCTTGTAAATTAGTCCGATAATCCCATATTTCTATAATTTTAAAATAATCTTCAAATTTTTATCTTTAAAATGACACCTGACTCGTAGTAAACTTTTGGATTTTGATGATTTGCCAAATTTTTAAATGTTTTTTTCCATAAGAGCCCATATTAAAAAAAAATTCTAAACTGATTTTTTTCTCGAAAACGAGTCCAACAACCATTGTTGTGTTAAATAGGAGAGTTGTTTGTCTTACTTCAAGGAATCTACAGGAATTTTTTGGGTTCTTACTTTTGGATTTTGAAAAAACTGCCAAGCCTCCTTAAGCTACAGAGCTCTTTTTTTCATTTTCATTTTCATTTTTGATTTTACTGAATCTTCAATTTTTTGTTAAAATTACCTCTTTGACTTCGCCTTAAGAGTGCTCGCAGAGAGGTCCGAATTGACCATGTGAACTAAACAAACGGCCAGAAAAAAAAACTAATCGATCTACTATACCGACACGCAGGGCCGACGCTCGCTGAAAGCATCGGATGGAGCCTTGGACCTTGGGGCTTCAAGAAATTTTTAGTTTGAGTGAAAAATTATTATCAAAGCAATACATAAAAATAGTGAGTGCTTCAATAATAATTATTAAATTTATTATTATTATTTTTTTTTTTTACATTTTTTTGTCGTGTGCATTTGATTATAAATTAGGACGTACTAATGAAATAATGATTTACTTTATACAAAAAAACTAAAGGCTTATAGCTATTTTGATGTTTCAATCAGTTAGAAGTTAGAAACAATCATAATAAATTACTCTGATTTGGTTAAAACACAATCGGCATTTGACCGGTTATATTCCATATTGGCTTTTGACGACCAGCGTTGGGCCGAGCGACGCGCAGCTATTTTTAGATTCGAGATCGGCCGACTGCAGCTATCTCCGTGTTCTTGCCACGAACTGGGCCTATTGGTGCCGCACCAGCTGCTCCGATCACAACAAACCGAACGTGCTCCGATTTCTTTTACTTAGAGCGAGATTTTTTTTCTACTCTAAATTTTCTCGATAATTTTTTTTTTTTGGCTCCAATCTTTTATACATTTGTGAAAGCTTTTCATACAACAATTTTTTTATGTCAAAAGCCATAAAATTGAATGAAATAATTAAAAAGATGAATGATTTTAAATTTATTGTAACTTTTGTCAACTTATTCCGAATACCAAAAAAAAAAATCAATGATCGGGATGCACGGAAAAATCTCTTGTAAAAATTTAAACGAATATTTCAACTATTATTCTCGAAAAAAATTATTTTTACCATGGTTGACAACTTCAAAAGAAATGAACTAAAAAAATTTATTTTACTTATAAAAAAATGTATGTCATGTATCTATTTAATTATAAATGAATTATTAGATCTGTCAACAAAAAAATACCACACAATAGAATAATTGATCATTATATTATCCGTAGGAAGTCGCTCTTTACGCTGGTTTGAAATTATTGAACTATTACATAATCATATATCATTCTAAAGGTATTGGGAAAAGAAAACTTTTTGCGTAAACCGCGCCCATATATCTTCAAAAAAACTCTCACGAGAATAAAAATAAAATACAAAAATTGATCATTTTGTTACTCTTGAGAATCGCTCTGCCGCTAACTGAAAATGATTTGAATTGATTACTGATATACATTTTTTACATCCTTGCAAAGGTAAAGAAAAAAGAAAGCTTTTTTCAAAAACCACAGCCCTGTATCTTTAAATTTACTCTCGCTCGGTTCAAAAAATCAACTGAAAATTCGGTTTTCAATCCGTGAGTGTTGCGGAACGATTTAAACAATCGTAATTTATACATTGTTTGTGAAAGGTATTTTCTAGATTCGCGTTTAGTTATTTTTATATTGTTTATTTTCTTTCATTCCAAAGAATAATGTGAGTCGTCACTTTCTTCAATCCGAGTTTTGATCTCGAGATTGGGCCGTATGCACGAGAAAAGCTCGGGGCCACAGTGTTTCTTAATGAAAAAAGGAATCTCAGGACGGTTGGTGTGAAGTTGCGCACTAGCCGTGGACGTTGTGGCTATCAGAAAGTGACAACTCACGGTATCCAAGGAGTTTTTGTTTTTGTTTTTGGTATTCTTTAAGAACCTCACTTTTTGCTTGAATTTTGATTATTATTGATCTACGAAAAGGAAAGGAAAAACTAGAAAAAACCCGATAATTTGCCCTTGTATTTATTTAAAAAGTTGAATAAACATATTTTATTGAAAATTAAACCTATCGAATTTTTTCTATTCACATATTTCGATCCCTTCGCGTTACAGTGAGAAATCGCATTTTTGCCACCTAAAGATGTTTTGAATTTACTAAACCTGGACAAATCATATATCGTTTCAAAGCTATAAAAAAGGAAGCGTCCTGCGTGAACGACACGTCAAATTGCTTTGACGCGGTTCAAAAATACAACTGAAAATCCAGTTCTCAATCCATGAATAATCGCTTTTTTGCTGACCGAAGATATTTTTAATTGATTAAAAATTCACAAATCTTGCATCGTTAAAAAGGTATTGAAATAAGGAAGCAAAGCGAAAAGCGTGGTTTCTCACGTGCTAAAAAATGATTATGTTCGGCTGGTTTTTTGAACCACTCGAAGACAATATCAAAGACATTGAGGTGCGGTTCACGAAGGAAGCTTTCTTTTTTCAATATCTTTCCGACTATATATGATTTGGGCAGGTTAAATCAATTAAAAACATCTTCGGTCAGCAAAAAAGCGATTAATCACGAATTTAAAACTGAATTTTCAGTTGGATTTTTGAACCACGTGATGGCAGTTTCAAAGATATCGAGGTGCGGTTCACGCATAAAGCTTCCTTATTTCAAAACCTTTCTAACAATTTATGATTTGTATTGTTTTAACAAATAAAACAATTTCAGGTTAGCTATAAAGAAATGTCCTTTTTTCGTTGGTTTTCGAACTGTGCAAGAGCAATTTTGATGATGCAGGATTTCGGTAGTTGCAAAAAAATTCCTCTTTTCAATACCTTTAGAACGATATATGATTTGTATCGGTTTTATAAATTAAAAACATTTCAAGGTCCTAAATGAGCGTAAAGACTAAAGAGCGGTATCTTACTGATTACAAAATGTAGAATTTTTTTTTTTAATTCATAATTTTTATGGCTTTTGAAATAAAAAAATTTTTGTATAAAATCAACAAAAGATTGGAGCTAAAAAAAAAAATTGTATTGTACGTACGGTTTTTTCGAATCGATATACGATTTTCTTGCGGAGCATTACTTGTTTAAAAAAATTATGGTTTAGTGATTTTTAGGCATGTACAATGTCATACATAAAGGTACACTCCATCGACGATCTCCGACTGAGAAAACCAGTCCGAGTGGGGATCAGTGCCAAACAGCTGAGTCGGTGAATTGCTGCGGAGCGAGCGTTTGCCAAACATTCTGCCATGCAGTCGGAACTCACACCACAACAGCTGTCGCTGAACCCCGGGGCCCCAGCAACTCACAAAAAATGTGTAGGCCCTTGAATTTCCGCATCGATGCCATCTGCGGTATCTAGTTTGCCGCCCTAAGGGTGCAGCTACACTAGACGCGTATGAAGCGTGCGTATGACGCGTACGTATGATGCGTATGAATCGAATCCATCGGAATCCTCCAATCGCGTGTTTGTAGAGATTCTCTTTGGACTATTCTGTTGGATTCGAGTCATACGCATTATACGTACGCGTCGTACGCACGCTTCATACGCGTCTAGTGTAGCTGCACCCTAAAGACTAAAATCACAACGACCAGCCAGCTGAAATAGTTCCTGACTAACTGTGGCCGCTAGAGTCCACTAATTGTTATGAAAAAAATACCAAAAAATTCGTTATTCCAACATACAAGTGCCTTACTACCTGGATTTCTCATCAAGTGTAGGAATAATTTGGGGTAAGTAATTCTTTGTCACCGGCATTAACATGCGCAGCAGATGCCGAATTTTTCGAGATTTTCAATCAATTTTTTAAGCATTTAGAAAAGCTTTTTGAAAAAACCAGATAGTAAAGCAAGTGTAGACTAATTTTAACTATTTTTTGAAATTTTTTTTTTAACGATTAAATCACTATAGAAGCCGTATTTCGTCAGGAACTTTTTCTACGCGCCTGTAATACAACGTTAGGCGGCGCTCTCCGCGAGCTAGGCAGCACACTTAAGACGTCCAGCAAAAGGTGGCAGGAGGTCCTCTTTGAAAGTACCGACAAAGAGTACTAAGTACATTGCTTACCTCAAAAAACCTTTATTATCTTCATGTTCTGCGAGAGTTTTGATACTAGCCATCAAAAGGTCGTCATAACCCAAAAATTCATCAAGGATAAGTCTTGAAAAAGCATCGCCAAAACACTTATCATTTAAAGGATCTAAAGTTACAATTTTGACGGGAATATTTAATTTTTGACGTGCTGCTGGCGAAAGACGTAAAAAACCATACTCCAAAGAATATTCGACAATATATTCATCTTCAGGAAAAACTATAATTTATCATACATCTTATAAATATTTATACCACATTAACTAAAGATTTATAAATGATTCTAACCTGCTTTAACGATTTTTTCAACATCTGAAACCTGATCTTTTAACAAAGGCATTTTATTATCTCTTAAAGGTATGAATTTGCTTTCTTTGTGTGTTGTATTATCTTGAATTTGGAGTGTAGATGTTACTTCCTAAAATTATCAATACTTAATCATGAAAGTTGATACAAATACAAATCTTTTTTCCAACACATGGCGTGGAAAATGCAAATTTTCCACCTCATTTTATAGCAGAAGTTTGCACATTCCTAGCATAAAGCCTTTTCATAGTAGAAGACTTGTATTTATCATGATGTATCCATAACAATATTTTGTAGTTTTATTTAATTTTCTATGAACTTTTTAACTGTGTCAAGTAATATTCAAAACCTATTAATTGATCTTAACTCTGACAACTTTATAAAAAGATAATTGGGTTGTTTTTACTTCCAAGCTGATGAAAAATTCATGTTGTACACCACAAATTATACCCAAAGCAAAAAAAGATAGATATGAATTATGAGTTTTCCACTTTTCATATTCATTTTTAAGATTATTTTGATGACTACGATTTTTTTAGATTAAATTGAAAAACAATTTTTTTCCCATTAACACTGTAAAGCCAACACGCTTATAAATTTTATTTACCATCAAATAGGATCAGGTTATGAAAATCGTCTGCTATGAAAAAGCCTTATTGTGCTGAAAAATATATTACACCCAAGCAAGTCTAGAATGAGCTAATCCTTAGCACCCTTGGCACCCTTGCCTTTAGCTTGGATGCAGTTTGGGTTTGCTAAGAGCCTTCTAATTCTGGACTCCTTCAGGAAAATACTATTATTTTGAAAAAATATACATTGATTTGTTGTTTTGTGTAACCACTCCATATTTGAGTCGATAAATATGAATTAACAGCTGCATTTGCAGCACTAAAATTTTGAAATTTTTTAAAAGACCCTCCTGTAATTAGTTCTTTATCAGCTAAAGTAAGATTCTGAAGACCTTCATCAGATATTTGTATTTCTTGATTATTATTATTATCTACCGCAGATGGTTCTATATTAATAAATCTAAAAATAAGAAAATGAAAATTATTAGATGTAATTATTTTGAACATGAGGCAGGTAGTTCATATTAAATACAATCAATTCAAAAGTCTTCTATAAATGAGAGAACTCAAAAAAATGACAGCATTTTATCAATTATAAGAGAGAATAAAATTCAAAATGTATATCTGTGAGCTTAAATTTTTTAATCAGAAAGTTATTAGTATCAGTGCATGTTTTTGAATAAAAATTATGATTTAGAATAAATTTTATCAATTCCAAAATGGTATTTAAAAAAAAATTCATTCTATATAAAAATTTTAGCTTACCCATCTCTAGCTAGTAACCCTAACATACTACTTAAATCTTCCACTTTTTCTTGACGTAATTTTTCTTCTTTAGCATAACTTTTTTCTATACTATAGTCATCTGCTGCATTCCTTAAAATTTCTACTCTCAAAATACCATCTCGTGGCCACTCATCTCTGACATGTTCCAAACAATTTGCTGGTGTTCGTGAAAACACAACATGAATATAAACAAGTACAAAAAATGCCATTATTGCCTGAAAGAAAATATTTTTCTGATCTTAGAACTGTTATTTTTGGATAAAAACCATAAAAATGTACAAGTTTTTAAAAGTAAAAATTTGTGTGAGTAAATAAAGTTACATGCACTTTGTTTGATTTAAAAACAAATCAATAACTATAATAAAAATTTATAGAAAAAAAATTATAAAGTAAAAATTCATCATATAAAATTTATAAACTTATTTCATATTTTTAGTCAAAATCATTTACATTTTTAATAAACTACTAAAATATTAAAAGTACAGCTAATTTTTTATTAAGTCTAAATTAATTTTTAATTGTTAATTAAATTTTTGAACTTCTAATATATATTTTTACATACAATTAATTAATTTTAGCAATGCTCTTAATTATTTATTTTCCATAAAAGAACTTCATCACTATAAATTCATCAAGAAAAATGCAACCTAATAAATTTAAGATATTTTCAAACAAGCATATTAATTTAAAATAAGTTTAAAAAATACCAACCTTTAACAAAACAAAAAATTCTATCATTCGTCTCACAGGCCTGGGAAATGTTCTTGCATATAATAAAGCAGACTTAATGAACAACACATGAAATAGCCTATCTCGTACACTGAATAGTGGATTTTGATTATTATTATTTCTAACCCTATTCAAATTATTATTATTTAAAATAGGTCCAATAGCCCCTGCTAAATTATGGTTGGTATCTGCTACTGCAACATTTTGGTTATTAGCCAAAGGCACAGCAGCAACATCAATCTGAGGCATTTTTTATAGCTGATTAATGTACATTAACAAGGCATAAATAAAAGCTTAATACCATAAGCTTTTTAAGTTTAAAAAAATACTTCCCGTTATTAGGTGCTTTGTTTTGTAGTTCACCATTGCCAAATAAATTTTTTTCGGCAAGTCTCTGTTGAATCAAAGAAATTGGTAACTTAAAAATTTTTTTCTTGACAAATGCTTTTCAAAATTATAAGCTACAAAAGTCAGAAGTTTCAATTCAATTTATTTTATAATTAAGAGCTACAAATAGAAATATTTTTGAAAAAAAAAATAATTTATATATCTATTAAGCCAAGCAAATACACTAAGCCTTTTTTTTAATTTAATATTTTGACCTACTACACTTGTTCTTATTAATTACACTAAGAAATTTTTGAATTTGATATTAAAATAGTTGTTGAATATTTATAGTTATTTATTAAACATTTCATCATTAAAATCTTGTTTTAAACAATATTTTTACTAAACAAATTTTAATGAATTACAATTTGAAATTTGTAAACTGCAAAGAATTAATATAGTTTTTTATAAAGAACCTAATACACTTATTTAACTAAGACATATCAACTGTTTTAATATAGGAACAACTTTTTAAAACTTTTTTTTGACTAATGAAAATTTGGGTGGATTTAAAAAAATGCAAATATTAAAATTCTGTTCTTGCGGAATAAAAAAAATTTCAACTGAAATATATATAAATTTTTTTCATCATATTACCATTAAACATTTTAAAAATTATTAATGCCTTACAGAGAGAAATGTGAAAAATCAATCCAATATTTGCATAAAAAATTTGTCAAGAGTTCATTGAAATAATTTAATCATAAGAAACTAGAAACTTATTTCATCTAATTGAATAAACATTTTTAATATATGATTCTTTTCTTCAATCACTCTAAAATTTTTATTGAGCAAATGTCTTAAAAATATGAATCTCAATGATACCTTTTTAGACTTTTTATTGTTTAGGTAAAATTAATTCTAAAACTTGTTAAATAAAACAGCTGTTGTCTCTAATCACTATGTAAATTAAACTACTACCAAGCAAGTCTTATAACTTTTTTCTTTCCCTTTGAAATAATTTTTTTCAAAATCAAATAAATCAACTTAATTCAATATGTTTGAAATTTAAATTATTAAAGTACATAGTATAAATTAAGATTTTGAGATTTTAGTTTTAAGTAAAGATTTAAAACTGGATCAAAACATAACCTCCTATACCTATATTTTTATTACAACCAATCACTTCTAAATCTTGAGTTAAACAAAAAAGCACTATTTTTTAAATAATTTCATAATTATATCGAAGAAGAAAAAAAAAAAAAAAAAAAAAAAAAACAGCAATAAAATGGGGGCAAATAAACTTTCACTCGCAGCCGCGAATTATAAGTGTATAGAAATAACTTCGTGTGTGTTGTAAAAAAGTAACCGAAAAGTTCATTCAGCATTCACAAAGCTCAGTAATTATTTTAAAGTATTTTTTTTTTTTTTAACTATTTATCATATTAATAATCATATTATCATTACGTAATAATTGTGCTAAATAACTAACTTTTCAAAACTGTAATACTTTACAGGCTTTCAAAGGAAAAGCTTTAAGACGTACTCGACAGAGAACAGAAAGCTTACTACTGATGCAGTGCCGTTGATTTTGTACACCTAGGTATATATTCAGTTATTTAGCCTACGGATTACGACTGGCCCACAATAAACCAATTAGATTAATAGATGACGTTCTATCATCATGACTTGAATTAGGAACCTATTAAAACACCAAATCCGATTGACCACAAGCTTTTTATAAAATACAGGTGCAAATCAGTATATAGGTGCACTTTGCGTACATATTATTCATGATCGCAGTCGTCTGCTAAGTTAAGAACAGCTGTAGAGTACTGAGTAGCTGATAGATATAGCTACATGTTAGAACCATGTAGCTATATCTATCCATGTATCCCTTTACGGTGCAGCTACACTAGACGCGTATGATGCGTGCGTATAACGCGTGCGTATGATGCGTATGGCTCGAATCCAACAGAATAATCCAAAAGGAATCTCTACAAACACGCGATTGGAGGATTCCGATGGATTCGATTCATACGCATCATACGTACGCGTCATACGCACGCTTCATACGCGTCTAGTGTAGCTGCACCCTTATAAAAGAGAGCTATCGTCATCTTGCGTAAGTGTAAGATTTTTATTCGTGAGCTGATTGGTGAAGAAGTTTTCAAAATATTCGAAAAGTGCATTTTGAGGTTACTCTTATTGTTTTTTCCTATGCGCGCTTGCCGCGCGCTCAGAAGAGCTATAACTATTAAAAACTGTGTCCCTGCTCGTAGCTATAAGAACTCAAAACGAGTCATTAAAAACGATTGAAATTGAATAGAATAGAATAATTTTTAATCGATTCCAATGCATAGGAATAAATTTGGGTATTGAAATTGAATCCTGTTACTTATACTCATTTATAATAGACTCAGAGACGTCGCGAGCTCTTGTTACTAGGGGGATGTCATGAAAATTTGCCGACGAAAGATTTTAAAATTGCCGACATGAAATTATATTTTTCATTACCCCTCAAATTTCCGAAACTCTGGGCACCAAGTTCATTAAACTGTTCATTTGTTATCCTCCGAGCCTCAAAACCCTTAAGTTTGAATATCTGTTGATTAATTATCTTTTATAGGCCTTAAACTCCCAGAGCTTTGGGCATCGAGCTCGATAAACTGTTGATTAATAATTCTCAAAGCCTTAAGGATGTTTGGTACTTACGAAAAAATGCAGCCGTTTTGTTAATTTCGATCGGATTGATTTATGATTAATATCAAAGTAATCATTGAATTTTTTGCCTTTTTTTGTTCGATTTAATTTTTTAAAAAATCAAAGTGTTTTTTAAATAATTTAACCCGGACTCTTATGGAAATCAAGCAATTTTTTTCTTTAATCGTGTGTCACTCATCCAAAAAAGCAGGGACCATTAAAAGAATTATTGGAATTTGTAGATTTTAGGTTGAAGAAGATTTTAAGATTTTTTTTATAGTACCTTTCCGACCATTTGAAAAAGATAACGAAGAAAAACAAGCGCACAGCAGTGAAATTCCATGCGCGTCTGAGCAAGAAATGCTCGAACTTTTTTTCTTCTGTATGATTTGATCTAAAAATTTGTACACAATATTTTGAGGTCTTAATTTATAATGTGAGACCAAAAAAGTTAATGTTTTTAAACTTTTGTCGCAGAGTTTTGTAAATTGAAAATAAGGTTATGTTTTCGTGATTTTTCCTAATTTTTCAAAATATTTTTAAAACACAAAACTAATACTAAATTAAACTATAGACTTTCAACTATGCTGTGTACAATTTTATAAATGATTCATTCATTAGGGTCAGAGTACTGATGAGTTGAAAATAAAATCATCTCATCGGGCGCTGCGGCGGCCATCCCCTCCCCTCTTTTCCCCTCACCAAACATCCTTAAGGAGGTTACTACCCAAAAAGAATTACAAGGGGGATTTTAATGAAACCTCACCGAAAGTTTCATAAATAAGATATAAGTTCACAGCTTCATTTTTGAAGCAATTCATGGGATATTTTACGAAATATGAATAAACCAATTTTTGGCTCTTTTTACACGGTGGCTTATGGGAAAATCACATTTTTTACACTTTGACTAATGTTTTAAAACATTTCTATTCGGGAGTTTATAATAAAAAAATCACTAGTAGGAAGCAGTATTCACTCCCCATTGCAAGTATTCTCGGTGAAATCAGCGATGAATTCATCGGTGGAATCCTCGGTGAATTCCTCGCTTTTTGCGGTGAGGTCCTCGGCGAATCTTAACAGTGAAATCCTCGGTTAAATCCTCGGCGAAATCCTCGGCATTTTAACGGTTACGAAATTAACGAAGGGGTCAAGAAGGACATCTGGTGCACCTGGTGATACGTACGCCTTGAAGATGATTTCCCCAGGAAGTTTCGACTCCGGAGGGATCAGGGCGAGCACCTGGTGCACCTGGCGATACTTGCGCCTTAGAGAGGATTTCCCCAGGAAGTTTCGACTCCGGATGAGTCAGGGCGGACACCTGGTGCACATAGTGATACGTACGCCTTGGAGATGATTTCCCTAGGAAGTTTCGACTCCGGAAGGGTCAGGGCGCACACCTGGTGTACCTGGCAACACTTACGCCTTAGAGATGATTTCCCTAGGAAGTTTTGACTCCAGATGGGTCAGGGCAGAAACCTGGTGCACTTGGTGATACTTACGCCTTAGAGAGGATTGCCCCAGGAAATTTCACTCGCAGTTGATGCTGAGATAGTGTATCTTACCCCAGGTAGCACCAGGTCGACTACCAGGTAACCAGATCCATTAGCTCAGGAAGTTTTACTCGTAGTGGATGGTCACACAGGACCAAATTGAAGGTCCATTTTCATAAATTAATATCCCCTAGAATTTTAGGAGTAGAGTAAATATCCAGGAGCCGTTTTCTTCGTTTGGTGGAGTACTTTGAGAAAAAGTCCCGCTTTGTTGTAAAAAATTGTTTAAAACAATTGTTATTGCAAAAAAACTTTTGAAAAGTGAACGATGAAGTATATGAAAAAATCGTCTAAAAACAACTAGTGCTATTCTCCCGAATTTTTTTACGTCAAGATATTTATTGTACACCATCTAAGTCGCACAATATTTTCCGGGTCGTTTTATCATCGGGAACAACCCCAACCAGCTGCAGACAGGGGGATGAAACGTTACATAAAATTGTAAAGTGTAAAAAAAAAAGATTGCAATTCTCTAATCCCCCAAAACCCTGGGCGCCCGAGCTCAACTAAATACTGACTGCACTGGGAAAAAATTGGGGACGACTCTCCTCACGTGTCGTGCATGGGGATACACGACACTGTGGGCGAAACCCATATGCGGGGATCACGATCCTCACAGAAACTTTGAGTCAACGACCGATTAGCGTGATGTTTTCATAAATTGTTGAAATAGTGCTATTTTTACTTTAGAACAATCTCAAGGCTCGAAAGACTTGTAAAGCACAAGACGCATCACCAGTGAAATAACATATTTTGGCACATACATGACCGACAAAATTAGGATAAGCATCAAATTTTGAGGTTTGACTACGCCAAGATACTCGGTGATTGCTGAAAATATATAGGTATACAAACTGCTGCTCGAGGAACACTTTTCAAAAGTTTTTTCGCAATAACAATTGTGCGCGTAGGGGATCCCCATGCCCGACACGTGAAGAGAGTCGTCCCAAATTTTTTCCCAGTGTGGCTACCCCCCAAGCTCCAAGCCCCCAAAACCCTGGGCGCCCGAGTTCAACAAAATACTGATTGGCTACCCCCCCAAGCTCCAAGCCCCCAAAACCCTGGGCGCCCGAATTCAACAAAAAAACTGATCGGCTACCCCCTAAGCTCTAAGGCCCCAAAACCCTGGTTACAGAGTGGAATAATTTTACAAGTTGAGTGTACTCTATATTTTTATATCAAATCAATAAAAAAGTGTTTTTTTTTTCATTCCACAAGAACGTTATAGTAAACTCTTATTTACACTACTTAAAAAAATTACAAAATAACAAAAAAATAATATGAATTAAAAAAATTAATAACCAATTAAGAAACGAAAATTTTTACACTTTTTTCGAAATGTGTCATATTTGTTAAAACATTCAATTTATAGTTAAAAAAAAAAATTGTTGATGACGTTGCAAAAAAAGAGCAAAAAAAAACAATAAGTGAAAATCTTATAGCGTTTTCCTATTCAACCACGCCATTTAGGAGTTTAAAATCTCATACTTACAATTTCATGATGTATTTGCACCAAAGCAGCGTCATTAGGTATACTTAAAGAATTATTTATTTCATGCTTAAGTTAACTAAAATGCACACATATTATTGAAATAATTCAACTCAGGCTCCCAAGGTTTTTGGGGTTAAAACCTTACAGGATAAATGATAGTTGATCAGTTTTTTTGTTCAACTCAGGCGCCCAGGGTTTCGTGGACTTAAAGCTTGGAGGGTAGCCAATCAGTATTTTGTTGAGCTCAGGCGCCCAGGGTTTTAGGGGCTTGGAGCTTGGGAGGTAGCTAAGCAGTATTTTGTTGAACTCGGGCGCTCAGGGTTTTGTTGGCTTAGAGCTTGGGGGTAGCCAATCAGTTTCTATGTTGAGCTAGGGTGCCCAGGGTTTTGGGGGCTTGGAGTTTGGGGGTTATCCAACGAGTTTTTTTGTTCAACTCGGGTGCCCAGGGTTTGGAGGGCTTAGAGCTTGGGGGATAGCCGATCAGTTTTTCTGTTCAACTCAGGCTCCCAGGGTTCTGTGCGCTTGGAGCTTGGGGAGTAGCCAATCAGTATTTTGTTGGACTCGGGCACCCAGGATTTTGGGGGCTTAGAGAATTGCAATCTTTATTTTTTTTTTTATTCATTTATAACTTTATGTAACGTTTCATCCCCCTCTCTGCAGCTCATTGGGGTTTTTCCTGATGATAAAATGACCCGGAAATTTTTGTGCGACTTAGATGCTTGACAATCAATATCTTGACGAAAAAAATCCGGGAAAATTGCAATCCTTTTTTTTAATAATATTTTATGATTTTATTTAACGTTTCATCCCCCTGTCTGCAGCTGGTTGGGGTTGTTCCCGATGATAAAACGACCCGGAAAATATTGTGCGACTTAGATGGTGTACAATAAATATCTTGACGTAAAAAAATCCGGGAGAATAGCACTAGTTGTTTTTAGACGATTTTTTCATATACTTCATCGTTCACTTTTCAAAAGTTTTTTTGCAATAACAATTGTTTTAAACAATTTTTTACAACAAAGCGGGACTTTTTCTCAAAGTACTCCACCAAACGAAGAAAACGGCTCCTGGATATTTACTCTACTCCTAAAATTCTAGGGGATATTAATTTATGAAAATGGACCTTCAATTCGGTCCTGTGTGACCGTCCACTACGAGTAAAACTTCCTGAGCTAATGGATCTGGTTACCTGGTACTCGACCTGGTACTATCTGGGGAGAAATCTACTATCCCACCTTCTGCCACGAGTAAAAATTCCTGGGGGAAACGTCCTGGTTACCTGGTGGTCAAATTGGGGCTACCTGGGGTAAAATTTACTATCCTACCTTAAACTACGAGTAAAACTTCCTGGGGAAAGAACATCCTGGTTACCTGATGGTCGACCTGGTGGTACCTGGGGTAAGATCCACTATCCTACCGTCAACTACGAGTAAAACTTCCTGAGGAAATTGATCTGGTTACCTAGTAGTCGACCTGGTGCTATCTGGGGTGAAATCTCCTATCCCACCTTCAACTACGAGTAAAACTTCCAGTGGAAATCCTCTCTAAGGCATAAGTATCACCAGGTACACCAGGTGTGCACCCTTACCCTTCTGGAGTCAAAACTTTCTGGGAAAATCATCTCCAAGGCGTAAGTATCACCAAGTGCACCAAGTGTCCGCCCTGATCCCTTCGGAGTCAAAACTCCCTGGGGAAATCATCTCCAAGGCGTAAGTATCGCTAGGTACACCAGGTGTGCGCCCTGATCCCTCCGGAGTCAAAACTCCCTGGGGAAATTATCTCCAAAGCGTACTTATCACCAGGTGTCCGCCCCAACTGCTTCGGAGTCGAAACTTCCTGGGGAAATCATCTCCAAGGCGTAAGTTTCGCCAGGTACACCAGGTGTGCGCCCGACCCTTCCGGAGTCAAAACTTCCTAGGGAAATCATCTCCAAGGCGTAAGTATCACCAGGTGCACCAGGTGCTCGCCCTGATCCCTCCGGAGTCAATACTTCTTGGGGAAATCCTCTCTAAGGCGTAAGTATCACCAAGTGCACCAGGTGTCCGCCCTGACCTTTCCGGAGTCGAAACTTCCTGGGGAAATCATCTTCCAGGCGTACATATCACCAGGTGCACCAGATGTCCTTCTAGACCCCTTCGTTTTCGAATCCGTTAAAATGCCGAGGATTTCGCCGAGGATTTCACCGCAAAAAGCGAGGAATTCATCGAGGATTTCAGCGCGAAAAGCGAGGAATTCACCGATGAATTCACCGATGAATTCATCGCTGATTTCACCGAGGATACTTGCAATGGGGACTGGATACAATTATATTTTCCTCATAAAATTTCATGGGTTATTTGCAAAGAAAAAAATTACAGTAATCACTAAAAACTATAAAAATCCCGATTTTATCAGCAACATGTCTCTTCAGCTGTTGCGCGCGCAGCTGTCTGCTATGGTAAAGGTCTTCGCTTAAAATCTTTTAAACGTCTTTTTTAACGTGAAATCCATAGTTAATGAGTGTTCATCACACTTTTCGATTCATAATAAAAGTAGTTTTTAATAATTCTTGATCTAACTATCCATTATTTTTCACTGAAGTAAGTTCAAAGTAAGCCTGCTAGGTTGTGCGCGCGAAACAGCTGAACACGCTCTGCTACACATTACCTCTCACTCCAACTGAGTGAACTAGCCCAACTTCGACTTCACTAGTGCAGTAAGGTAAGGTGCAGTAACCTCCTGAAACCCCGAAAACTCTAGGCGCCAAGTTCAAGAAATTGTTGATTGAAAATTCTCCAAGCCCTGGGTGGCAAATTCGATAAATTGTCGATTATTATCATCAAGCCTTGATTCCCAAAAACACTGGGTGCTGAGATCAATATATTGTTGACTAATAATCTTCGAAGCATCAAACCACTAAAACCCTGGGCCCTTACTTTAATAAATTGTTGATCTACTATCCTCCAAACCTCAAACCCATAAAAACTTGGGCACCAAGTTTGATTGAATTATCCTTTGAGCCTGATACCCTTCAAACTCTAAGTGCCAAGTTCAATAAATTGTCGATTAATCTTCCTCCAAGCCTTTAACCCCAAAAACCTTTTGGGGCCAAGTTAAATGAATTGTTCATTAATAATTCTCCAAGCCTGAAGTTTAGACCTTGCATTAGTTATGACATTCACACTGAGACCTTCTTGGTAGGCTTTAGAAACTGCTGCATGTTTGGTGCTGTATCTTGTGAATTCTAAATCGACACCTGCTTCACTCATCATTGTGCTCAACTATATACTTATAGTTTGTTGCCCTACTGCCTTATGAGGTTTTGAGAAGGATATAAGAAATTTTGTTTTGCTTTCCCCTGATCCTATCAGTGCTCTTCTAGTAATGAATTATAGTTTTAGCTATGCACAGTTCAGAGTTATCAAAAAAAGGAAAAAAAGCTGATTGTTGAACTGCCCCATGCTTGGAAGTCTTGATGAGACTCCTGGCCCTTATCTCCACTCCCTTACGGTTCCTGATGTTGGCATTATCCAGGTTTATTAACTGCAAGGCTTGTATTTTTATTATTACACGCCAAGCATTTATTATTATTATTATTGTTATTAATAGTATTATTTTTTATTTTTTTTATTTTTTTTTTTTACGGAGTTGATGAATGCACTTACGTGTGGGACTCCAACCATCATACCCACTAAACACCCGTCTCCTTTACCCCTGCCCAGCCTGAAACTGCTTCTTTAGCATTACTTCTTGCCTGGGCAGCATGTCCAGCCCCCTCTCATGAGGGCGTCCGTTTCCTTCCCTGTCCTATGGATGAGCAGCTGCACGGCGCTCCTTTGCGGCTTTCAGCTCGCGCTGGAACACTGCACAGGACCCGCTTCCCGCGACGTGGTCGCACTTCTTACGCCCTTTTTTCTTGCAGAGAAAACAGAGTGGTGCTTTTTTGCACTCTGTCTTCTTGTGTCCGGTCTGGCCACATCGGAAGCAGCAATCCGACCTGGCTTCTTCATCCTTACAATCCCTTCATATGTGTCCGTATCCAAGGCACTCGTAGCATCGCACTACTCGCACCTGCGAACACGGCACAGAGTCCATCCTATCATCACTCTACCTGACTTCTCGATGCAAACTGCATCCTCCTCCGGGAGGTTGATGACAGCCAGCCCTGCACTTCAGTTTCCTGGTGGAAAGGGGGTTGTCTTCCATCTCTCTTGAAGATCGTGTTGGTGGCTTATCAAAGCCGTCTCAACGTCCTCTCTGCTCGCTGTGAGATCGATCCCTCGAATCTCTAGCGTCGTTGTCCTACGCCGGGATTTCTCCATGCTTCCTATACCTTGGACGACTTCTTCAACTTTTGACCTAAAAGTCTCCACCTCGTGTCCACCGTCGAGTCGCAGGAGTATGTCTCCCTTGCTGGTCTTACAGATGCCAGTAATAGCATTCGCGTCATCTGGTACCTGTATCTTCTGCCTCACCGTCGAGAATACTCTGGCGTAAGTCTGGCCAGTCCCAACTTTGATTACCAGAGTGTTGGCTTTCTTACCGTTTTCTCCCCCTTTCCTGCCCTTCCTGGCCTACCAGCTCTTTTTTCTTCTACAGTCTTCCCTCTGGCGTTCTCCGTCGATTTGGGCGATGCGTTTCCGTCACCCCTCTTCCTCTTCTTTCCTGGTCGTACATCTGGTTTTCCGCTCTCCATCACCCTTTTCTGTCCAGCCTTTGCTGCAAGAATAACGTCCCTCAGCAACCTTCCTTGTATTACCTGGCGCGTCTTTCCTCTGGACTTCCTCGATATCTCGTTTTCAGCGAGGTCTTCATAGAAGCCTATCTCGCTTTTGTCGCCCTCCTCGTGCTTTTTAGCACCTCCTCGACCCGTTCCTCAATTGCTAGTAGCCCGTATTTCACCGTCTTGTTGACGTTTTTCTGCACTTTGAAGGCATCCTACATCTTCCTTAATTCCTCCCTTATCTCCGTAAGGATCTCTTTCTCCTCCCGTCTGTCCTGGAGGACTTTCTGCCATCTCTTCTCGAGATACCCCAGGTCGTCTTTCGTGCTGTTGCTGAACGCACTGACAGCGCTGCCAATGCTCGAGGTGCTCCCTTTCCTTTTCTGCAGTTCTGGCACTTTCAGAAATACTCTCTGGTCGTTTCCTTCCATGTGTCCACGTTCTTGCCCTTCCCCCCCAGAATCCATGGGGCCAGCGTAGGCCACCCGGGCTTGTAGCGAGTCAGAACCTACGGAAAAATTTACTCCCTGAGGTACGTCTGTTTTGAGAGTCGTGCCGATCATGATGGGGTTCTTATTTGGGGTATCCTTCCCTTAGATTGGTTTTTCTATCCACCCCAGGTATTTTATTTCCCCGGTACCCCATACAAAGTAGTGAGCGTGCCCTTATCCGCAACCTAGGGAGGCGATGGTTTCTCCCTTCCAGCGCCTCCCTAGGTTGCGGATAAGGGCACGCTCACTACTTTGTAGGGGGTACCGGGGAAATAAAATACCTAAGGTGGACAGAAAAACCAATCTAGGGGAAGGATACCTCGAATTCAAACCCCCATCATGGACATGACTCTCAAAACAGACTAACTCCAGGGAGTGAATCTTCCCGTAGGTTCCAACTCGGTGCAAGCCCGGGTGGCCTACGCTGGCCCCACAGATTCTGGAGGGGGCTCAAAAACGTGTAGATACGGAACTAGAGAGACAAGATATGTTCTTCAAAATACCAGAAACGGAGGGGAAGCAACGCTAGCATCATCAGTAACGTGAGCGCCTTCGGTAACGCCACGCTGGATGATATAGGACACTGCGAGAAGGACAGGCAGAAGTTCGTCAAAGCGAGGCACGCTGAGAGAGATCTCTTGGAAGAGATCCAGCTCGAAGTCAACAAGATGATAGAGTCGTGCAAGTCGCAGAGGGGCGCCAACATGACCATCAAGGATGGCCTAAAGTCGGTGAAAAATAAAGTCAAGACGACACTGCGTGAGCATGGAGAGGGCGACGAGGGGGAAAAGGCCTATCGCCGGGGCCTTAACTTGGCCAAGGAAGCCAGGCAGGCAAAGGTGAAGATCCGACGTAGGATAGGAGGGCAGTTGGTGCGGGACCCGCCCGCAATATGCAGAGGGAAGAAAAGGGAGAGAATAAACCCTCCCTACTCTTGAAGAAAAGAAAGAGAGACAATGGTGAAGCTGCGCCAAGAAGAAAGGAGGAGAACGGAGGAGAAGGAAGAAGGAAGAGAGAAGAGGGAAGAAAGAAGAAGAAAAAAAAGAAGCCGGAAAGGAAAAACTACGCAACCTCCAGCACACTGGTCATCAAGGTCGGCACTGGCCAGACCTACGTTGGTGTGCTGGCAAGGATGAAGTGAGATCCAGACACCAGTCGAAGGTGCATCCGTCACTGATGTAAGGAATACTAACAGAGAAGACTTACTCCTGCGACTGGGCAGTGGAGCTGACCTCGAAACTTTCAAATCCAGGGTCGAGCAGGCTTTCCAAGGCTTGGAAAGCGTCGAAAAACCCCAGCGAAGAACAACGACGCTGGAGGTTCGAGGGATGGACCCAACAGCAAGCAGGGAGTACGTGGAGACGGCCTTGACGAGCCACTTACATGATCCTCTTGAAAAATGGAAGGTCAACCTGTTCCCACCTGAAAAGTGGGGCACAGGATTAGCAGTCGTTGACCTCTCGGAGAAAAGAGCTGCCAAGCTGATCAAGGCAGAAAAAATTAGGATCGGGTGGACCGTCTGCAGCATCCACCGTAGGGTATATGTAGTGCAATGCTACAGATGCCTGAGATACGGCCACATCGGACGGGACTGCAGCGAGAAAGATTCCAAGTTGGACAGCTGCTTCCGATGCGGTGAGGCTGGGCACAGGAAGGCAGGGTGCCAGGAACCTCCACACTGTTTCCTGTGCGATAAGGAAGGAAGTGCAAAGTGCGACCAAATAGCTGGAAGCGTAGACTGCCCTGTGTTTCGACGCGAACTGATCGCCTCGAAGAAACGTCAGGCTGTTGCATACCGATAGGAAGAAGATGACTAATTGCGGTGCAGTGCATAGCGAATTAGTGCAGTGCAATTCATTGCGGTGCACTGCACGGCTAATCAGCTCAATGCATTGCATTGCCGCGCAGTACACAGCGAATCAAAACACCAAAGTGCACTACCAATTTGTGCAATATAGTACACCTTAATCTGAATACTGTGCATTGCAGTGCGGTAAATGATGAAATAGTCCAAAACAGTGCACCCCAATTCGTAATACTGTGCATTATTACGGTTCTTCCCGAACCAGTGAACTTTCATCGCGATGTTTAGTTTATTACATGACAAAATGATGAAATGCCATGCAGAACATGCCCAAACCTGGCATACAGTGCGGGGCAGTGCATGACTATTAATGTCATTCAAGCAAAATGGTGCAAGGGTTGGCCTTGCTGGTGTAGCGCATGACAAACGCTGCACTGCAAAGAAAATCAAATTAATGGAACTTTTGGAAAATGATACATTGCAACGCCAAAACAGTTTTATGCGCTGCTAATAAATGTATTCCTATTTTACTAAACGTAACAATGCAAAATAAATTAATTTAATTTAGTACGAGGTGATGTTAAGCTACATTGAATGATATTTTACAAAAAATAAAATAAAATAAACATAGCAAGTGTCTTATTCACAAGTATGATTTTTTGGTATAGTTAGATTGAGCGAAATCAATTTTTTTTCCAGTTTTTTTTTTTTTTTTTTTTTTCTAGTGTTGAAAATTGCAGCTTACTTAGTAAATAGGTGGCAGGTTATTTTTGTTTTTTAATTATTATTTCTTATAATAGAAATCTTTGCAAATTTTCTAAGTTGCTTCGTCGTGCAGAATTAGTTCTTCTTCTATTGCACAACTTATAGAACAAACTGTACAATTGTTTGGGATGGTAACGAATAATTAATTTTGAACTTCGATATGTTATCGCAGAAAAATGCATAATTTAACAAAAATAATCTCAGAAATTTTTTTAATTGCACGACTCTTCATAACGCGTTCGATTTTTTCTTCAAAGGGTTGGTTCATTACGTTTCTAATTGAATAATTCAAGATTTCCTGGAATATTTTACCCATGTTCGAATAAATTTGTCATTTTCAAATTATGCACTCTCATTTTGGTATTTTTATATTTATATCAATTGTATTCATCCCTCTATAATTTTGATGTTATTTTTTATTCTTTTTTCAACTTTCAACATGTTTGACCCACCGATTGCCTTGAATTAATTTTAAAAATTTTGTTTGCTGCCGTGTAACTGTGAAGGCACTATTACATCAATGTACCCCTCAGTCTGTAAAACTTCAAAGTTCGTCGTGGGACATCCGCAGATTTACGTAGGCTCCGAGTGTCTTTACTTTACAAAAGGGAACAATAACGACCTCTCGCGCATCGAAGGCTTAGTAAAGTGCATGGTCTTACCTCCAAAAAACTTGTATCTTTCTGTATTACCTATTAAAATGAACGGGCGATTACTCTTCGCGTTATGCAGGTCTTGCTGCGAAGAATCTCGAAAAGACTTATGCGATCATGATGAAACAGAGCGGGCGCTCACGGGTACTTACGTCGTTGACGAACTAAGGAAAGCAATTCAATTGGGTTATAAAATTTCCGAAATTTTTGTAGTATGGCATTATAAAACAACGCAGTACGATCCAAAAACCAAAACGGGTGGTTTATTTGCAGAATATATCAATACGTTTCTCAAGCTTAAACAACAAGCCAGTGGCTGGCCCGAGTGGTGCGTCGACGATGAAAGTAAAAATAAATACTTGAGCGACTACGAAAAAGACGAGGGTGTAAAGTTAGATATAGACGCAATTAAAAAAAATCCTGGACTGCGATCGGTAAGTAAAATGGCGCTAAACACACTGTGGGGCAAGTTCGGCCAGGCCAGTTCTATGAAGGCCACAAATATTGTTAGAACACGAGCAGATCTTTTAGACATAATGACCGACGACGAGAAAGAAGTCGTTTCGATAGTACCGGCTAACGATACAGTTTTGTTTGTGAACTGGTTTTACAGGGACGAGGCCATCGTCGGTCCTTCAAATACAAACGTTGTAATTGCAGCTTACGTCACTGCCCACGCACGACTAAAACTCTATGCTTATATGGAAAAGCTTCAGAAACGCTGCTTTTATGTAGACACGGATTCGGTACTTTTTTTATCTCACGACGACGACTCCGACGAATACGAACCACCGCTGGGCTCTTTACTCGGTGATATGACAGACGAATTAGAAAGCTACGGTCGAAACTCTTACATAAAAACGTTCATCAGCGGTGGGCCAA
Source organism: Encarsia formosa (assembly GCA_038277355.1). Taxonomy (NCBI): domain Eukaryota; kingdom Metazoa; phylum Arthropoda; class Insecta; order Hymenoptera; family Aphelinidae; genus Encarsia; species Encarsia formosa. The sequence goes on along the minus strand of CM076184.1, from coordinate 39,259,131 downwards.
AATTTTACTGTTATCGAGTCGTTTCGGGGTCAACAAATGAAATTTCTGAAAGCTGTAAGGTAAAAGGTATAACTTTGAATTATATAAACTCACAAAAAATTAACTTTGAATCTATTAAAAAATTGGTAGAGGATAAATTTAAGGCGAACGTACCAGAATCCGATGATAATATTAAGCTTGATTTTAGAGCTATACGCCGAGTACCCATTCATAATGTTGTAACCCGGGATAAAACAAAAACATGTCAAGTAGTCCTCGAAAAAAGAATATTTTTTTCGCACGAAACATCTGTACCGTATGGCTTTGTCGGTGATAACAATTTGTAAAAAAATGTATTTGTAATTATTCAAGAAAATAAAAAAATTTGATTAAATATGCCATTATTTATTTACGTAAACAACCTTGTTTATACTCTCTCTTATCTCAATAGGTTGTTTACATCAACAAACCATCGAGGTAAAAGATAAGAACTCACGGCTCTCTCAGTTGTAACACACACCTTCTTATCTCTTGTTTATATAAACAAACCATTGAGATAACAGATAAAGAACTGTAGACCTCTCTACTGTAACCCGATACCTTCTTATCTCTTGTTTATATAAACAAACCATTAAGATAACAGATAAGGAACTGTAGACCTCTCTACTGTAACTCGACACCTTCTTATCTCTTGTTTATATAAACAAACCATTAAGATAACAGATAAGGAATTGTGCACCGGGTGATGACTCATCCGTCTCGCGCAATACCCCCGTATACTACTCACGCAATATAAGACGCTGCTGTAAACGCGACTTTGCGTAAGTGACAAACACATAAACATATACACACCTACATACACAAACAAAAATACGTAAAAGGTTCACATCACCCATAAACTGTATTTACTCTTGATAACATTTTTGGCTCAAATTGTGCATTTTATTAATAAAGATTGTTATCCAACTCTGATCCAAACAAATGAATATCGCGTGTGGTAGGAGCCCGTTCAAACATGTTAAATATAAAGTTTTTTGACCGTTTTAAGGTGCTCCTTTGAGAGGAGCTCTTAAAATTACGGCTCATCCGGGAGGAGCCCCTTCAAACATGTTAAATATAAGGTTTTTTGACGTTTTGAGGTCATTTCGTTTCTGGGGCATATTTTGATTTGATACTTTCTAAAAAACTTCATTGATAGTTCAGAAACAAATTCTTGTGGTCTAGTTCGACCAACTCAAAACTTCCTCGCACACTTTTTTGATCCGAAATTCACGGTTAAAAATAGCAAAGTGTTTTTTTGGAACGAAGTTCCTTATTTTAATCATACGTTAGGCCTACATTATTTTGGTGGCTTTGGAAACGGCTCATTAGAAGCAGAGAAAGTTAAAGAAACGTTTTGTCAAAACCCTGTAAAAAAGTATCGACCCGTTCCCAAGATATCGTGAGGTAAATACGAATTTTTTTTGTTTTTGAGGTTAGTAAAAAAACGTGGTTTTTTATATTTCTCTCAAAAACGAAAAAAAATTTCTTATGACTTTGAATGTAAAAAAGACGCGCAATTAAATTCAGCATCGAGTAATATTTTTTAATTTTGAGTTTAGGATGATTTCAAAATCACTAAAAATCAATATTCGGCTGGACTAGGCTACAGCCAGCAGAGCGGTAAGGTGGTTTTCATATCTAGGTCCTCAATTAAGGGCCTGCTTTCACAAACTGCCTTAGCGCTTAAGACGTTTGAAAATCGGCTCAGACAGGCTCATCCGCTACTTAAAAAATGCTGCCATTTTTTATCTATTTAAAATATCGCTTTGAAACTTTTCAAAAACCTTCTTCAAAACTTAATAAAAAGCTTTCTCGCAGAAAGTTTTTTCAACGCTTAATTCTTATGCCTGCTTTTTTAATCCAAAGTTCGAGGTTAAAAAGTTAATTTTTTTATTTATAATAAAAACTCGGCATTGAAACACCTTAGAAATATCTGGATCATTTTGTTGGCAGTGGGAAAGATTCAAAAATACGCTGCTAAAATTTCATTAAAAAATATTCAGTAGTTTCCGAGTTCTTGAGAGTTGAGTACAAACTTTAATTTTTCTTGATCTACGCATTTTGAGTTCATTTCTCAAGAACTCGGTAACTATTGAATATTTTTTAATCAAATTTTAGCATCATATTTTTTAAGCTTTTCCTCTGCCAAAAAAACGATCCAGATATTTTTGAAGTGTTTCAATGCCGAGTAAGGAAGGTAGCCGGTATGGGTTGATTTAGTGGTCCCTACTAGGGAACATGCAAACCCTAGGCATACACCCTCAGGTATACACCCATTGTGCTGAATTTCCTGCTTTACTCATTCCTTGCCCGAAGCTCTATCGATGGAGCTGATTATCGTCGTGATTACCGATATGCTGGCTTCCCTAGATCCTCTGGATCAATGATGAGTCTGCCCAGCCTTCTGGCCCGAAGTGTGGCCTAGGCGGGAAACTCACATAGGAGGTGTCCAGTCGTCTCGGCTGCTTCTCCACACCACCTGCATTCCGAGATATCTCCTATTCCTATCTTGAAAATATAGTGTCTCACTTTCCAGTGACCCATCCGATGACCAGTCTGAGTTTCCTCCTGCCTTCTTTAGGTCTGGTAGCCATTCCTTGGGTGGCTGTTCACCGATACAGGCTATTGTCCGCCTCAACCCCCCCCCCTCCATCTTCGATCCACTTCCTCTGATGTGCAGAGGACCATGGTGTCGTGCAGTGAACAGTCAGGCATATCCACAGTGCAGTAGTCTGCCCTGATGCTCATTGCACCACGGTTTGCGAACCTGTCTACCTTCTCGTCGCCTAAGATCATCGAATGCCCGGCACCCATAGTAAAGCAACACAATGGTTCGGTGTATGGCACTTTAGTGCCTCTTTGCGGAAGGCTACTTACCTGGAGTTCGTGGTCCTTCAGCGCTAAGAGCGCCGCTTTGCTATCCGAGAAAATTGTGACTGGTCCTCTCCTGTCCCCTCCGCTAGGGTGATTCACGCGCACTCCGTTATCGCCCTCACCTCAGCTTAAAAACCGTGGCAAAGTTGTCCAGGTGCAGCACTATCTTACTGGCGCAGCCCTGTCTCCAGGCTCCTGCCCCTACTCCTTCTACCCGTTTCGAGCCATCTGTAAACCAGACGACCTTCCGTCCGATGCACCTGTGCCGTCCTCCCTGCCAGTCAGCCCTGCTTACTTTCGTATCGTCAAATGGCCTGGAAAGTTGCACATCTTACCACTGGCTCAAGTGGGAGGGTTTTGATCAGGCGTTTTATCGCTGCCAGTGGTGCAGTTCCCATGCATCCCGTGAGGCCTCTTAGAACTAGAGCCTACACGCGGCCTAGTGCCGCTCTGGCGTACTTCACTTTTGCTACTCGGAGTTCCCAGATGGCCGCCCCGTGTAGTAGTCTAGATTTCAACATGCTGACTCTGCATGAGAGAGAGCATCATCATAGTTAGCTTTTAAATTAAAATTAAATTTTTAATTTAAATTAAAAACATTAAAATTAATTGGTATCTATTTTTTATAGGAAATTTAATTACTTTTTAACTATTTTAACATTTTTTGATTTTTAAATATTTTTAAAAGTGAATTAGAAAGTTTTAAATTTTAATTTTTAATAAAAAATACATTAATTATCAAGGAATAAATTTTAGAGGTATGGGTTAAAATAAAAAATTGGCTTTTTCACAACTATACATATATTTTGTTTCATTTAAATACACGGTTAAATTCCCATTACAATTTATTTAATAAGCATATATTTGATAAATCTACATAAAAACTTTTTCACACTTAGTCTTCGAAAGTCATTAAAATGTTGATTTAGATAAAACTTTTTTTTACGTTTACACTCTTACAATTCAACAGAATTATTTATTTAAAATACGATTTTTACAAACGGTCATTTTTTTCCACGAGGAAATAACCACTCACACTCTGCAATACATAATTGACACAGCCACCCGTGACAATCGTGTTGACACATAAACCATTCTTCCTCTTCTCCAGACACATAATTTTCATTACACATAACACACGACGTCTCACTATTTAATCTTAATTTCTCCGGTACCAGTCTTGGTCTTGTAGCCATTTTGCTACTGTCGTTTGAGCTTAATCTTAATTCCTCCAGTACCACTCTTGGGCTTCTAGCCATTACTTCACGGACGTTTAAGCTTGATCTTAATTTCTCCGGTACCAGTCTTGGTCTTATAGCCATTTTGCCACTGTCGTTTGAGCTTGATCTTAATTTCTCCAGTACCAGTCCTGGTCTTGTAGCCAAAAAGTCATGGACGTTTAAGCTTGATCTTAATTTTTCCGGTACCACTCTTGGTCTTGTAGCCATTATGCTACTGTCGTTTGAGCTTGATCTTAATTCCTCCAGTACCACTCTTGGGCTTCTAGCCATTACTTCACGGACGTTTAAGCTTGATCTTAATTTCTCCGGTACCAGTCTTGGTCTTATAGCCATTTTGCCACTGTCGTTTGAGCTTGATCTTAATTTCTCCAGTACCAGTCCTGGTCTTGTAGCCAAAAAGTCATGGACGTTGAATGTAGGGGTCTCTCTGATAAGCGACCCTCAAAACGCACTTTATAACATTCACTACCTTTTTCAATGTAACTTCCGACATGATGAAAAAAATGTTATATTCAAATATGCTTGAATGCTCTGAGTAACGCGTGTGATTTGAAAGCTCATACGGCTTTCATTCGACTGATCGTTGGGATAGAAAGAGAAGTAAAGGATCTAGATAAGCATTTTTTCACACGGTAAAGTACAATGTTTGTGAAGTTTTATTTTTCAATAAAAGTTTTATTATTGCAATGTAACAAAATATGCTTGCCATGCTTTTTGCTTCGTATCAAACACGGTGAAAGAATGCAAACCATGAAAGCTGACGCTGCGCGATAAGAGTAAATACATGAGCAGAGTTAAAATTCTTTCTTAAAATATATGCAAATTTTTCATTGTTAAATCCTAAAAACAATCAATAAGAACAAGATGCAAATTTTTCATTGTTAAATCCTAAAAAACAATCAATAAGAACAAGATGTAGCCGCAGCAGCAACAGCCTCAGCGATCTTGTCTCCTGCAGAGTCAGCATACCCACTGCGCTCGCAACACCCGAGCACTGCGCCTGGTCTTACCTTGAATAAGTCACTTCAAAGAGCTGCAGTTTTTTCTATAGCGCGCGTGTTCCGCGAGAATCAGTGTAAAGTTATGTCGCGAACCGTGAGTAGCTAAGCACCCATATTTACGATTAAAAAGTGAAAATCAAAATTGTAGGAAGCGCAAACTAGTGAAAAAACGTAGACGCTTGATGGACGGTGTCGATGTGTTAGGTCATGCCGTAGAAGAAGAATTAGCTCGTCATCTAAACCAAGTGCACGGAGACCCTCAACAAATTCAAGATCTTTTTGATCTTGAACCTTATGAGACTGATGAAGAAGAAGATGCCCTGGCCGACCTGGATGGAGAAGCACAGTTTATTGGCCGTTATAATTATGCGATACCTCAACTAAAAAGCCTTTACAATGACTCAATCGTATTCGGCATACCCGAACCAGATGACTGTTTAGAAAAAGGGAACGAAACAATGCTGACCAAAAAATTCTTACAACCTTTGATAATTAGTTCTGTGGTACTTCGAATAGTTAAGCAATTACTTAGCCTTTCTCTGTTGATCTCCGATTTTAGAACTTTACATAGATTGTTTCAGTATGAAACATTGCAATTGTTACTATTTTATGGAAAAAACTTACCCAGCACAAGACGGAGACTTTTAAAAATGCATGTAATGCAGGTAAAAAAACTGTTTACATGTTCGATTAAATTTTTAGATTCAACTTCTCCACGACCTTACAAGGTTGTATTAAAAAAAATCCTTTTGTCTTTGTCCAAATATATGAATCTTTTTGCACCTTTGTACAGTATTCGTGTAAGACACTGTTGTGATGCTTTAACAAGTTTAGCTGACGATATAAAATAATTTTACTGACTCTGTACATTCCTGTGAGGCAAGCAAGATGTCTCACATGTAAAACAATCTCCAGCTGCTCTTATGGGACTGTTACTGTCTACATCAGAAGGAAAAGGTCTTCCAGAGTGTGAACATCTCTGTTTTTCTGTTAAAAATGGCTAATACAATTGAAATTGTGAAGGTATATCTTGACGAAACGGATGAAACTATCGATGTTGGAGGCCCTGAGGACTTACCAAACGAGGGTGACTCCCTTCCAATCGAAGTAGAAGAGGAAACACGCAAAGTCTACGAAGATACACAGCTGTTGTCAATATCCGTAGAGTGTTGCTCAGAAGATGATGCTTCATCATCTTCGTTGTATCCTGCAGTGCTTATAAAAGAAGAAGTTATAGTTAGTGATTTTGAGTCAGATCTTGAAGATGAAGATTTTATCGGTTTTACAAAAGACGAAGTGGGTTTTTCAGAAAATAAACGAGACAATTTTTACTATTTCCTTATTCGCATTTTAAGTAAAGAAGCATCAGAACTGTTACCAACGAAATTAAACTTGAACAACAGCACCAGAAAGAGCAGAAGGACATCAAAACCAATACCGTAAAATAAGAAGAAATCAAACTTAAACGTCCGTAGCATAATGACTACAAGACCAAGACTGGTACCGGAGAAATTAAGATCAAGCTTAAACGTCCGTGAAGTAATGGCTAGAAGCTCAAGAGTGGTACTGGAGGAATTAAGATCAAGCTCAAACGACAGTAGCATAATGGCTACAAGACCAAGAGTGGTACCGGAAAAATTAAGATCAAGCTTAAACGTCCATGACTTTTTGGCTACAAGACCAGGACTGGTACTGGAGAAATTAAGATCAAGCTCAAACGACAGTGGCAAAATGGCTATAAGACCAAGACTGGTACCGGAGAAATTAAGATCAAGCTTAAACGTCCGTGAAGTAATGGCTAGAAGCCCAAGAGTGGTACTGGAGGAATTAAGATTAAGCTCAAACGACAGTAGCAAAATGGCTACAAGACCAAGACTGGTACCGGAGAAATTAAGATTAAATAGTGAGACGTCGTGTGTTATGTGTAATGAAAATTATGTGTCTGGAGAAAAGGAAGAATGGTTTATGTGTCACCACGATTGTCGCGGGTGGCTGTGTCAATTATGTATTGCAGAGTGTGAGTGGTTATTTCCTCGTGGAAAAAAAAATGACCGTTTGTAAAAATCGTATTTTAAATAAATAATTCTGTTGAATTGTAAGAGTGTAAACGTAAAAAAAAGTTTTATCTAAATCAACATTTTAATGACTTTCGAAGACTAAGTGTGAAAAAGTTTTTATGTAGATTTATCAAATATATGCTTATTAAATAAATTGTAATGGGAATTTAACCGTGTATTTAAATGAAACAAAATATATGTATAGTTGTGAAAAAGCCAATTTTTTATTTTAACCCATACCTCTAAAATTTATTCCTTGATAATTAATGTATTTTTTATTAAAAATTAAAATTTAAAACTTTCTAATTCACTTTTAAAAATATTTAAAAATCAAAAAATGTTAAAATAGTAAAAAAGTAATTAAATTTCCTATAAAAAATAGATACCAATTAATTTTAATGTTTTTAATTTAAATTAAAAATTTAATTTTAATTTAAAAGCTAACTATGATGATGCTCTCTCCCACGTGACATCAGCTGCTGCCGGGTGGCGTCGAGTGGACCCCGGCCTGAGAACCGCTGGCCACGTCCGGTGTACAAGAGTAAACCGATAAACTTCTTCTTTTTTTACAAGCCTCATCGTCAGTTTTTGGTCAATTTGACCAGAAAACATTCGCCCGAAGGGTTGGTAACTACGGCTCTCTCTCTCGCTAGACTCCATCTCCTTGGACGTACGTACACACGCTCTCGGTTTTTTCCTAATGTTTGAGTCTCGTTCCCGTGTTCACTGAGAGATTTTTTTCTAGTGTAGCGGTTCTCGTGCTAGTTTAAGTGGAGTGATTGACTTTTGTTTACTGTGGTGTTGCTCATAGTAATTTAACTTTGAAAAAACTAATTAAATTACACCAGTGCAAAGTGAGGTTAGTGCAAAATTTTGGCGGCATCAGTGTTTAGCCGCGCAAAGTACCTTAAGTTCTATCTACAATAGTGCGCGCATAGCCATAGCAAATCCGCGCGAATTTTTGAATCATAGTTAGGCTGCGCAATCGATACCTGGCAACCCGGCATACCTTGGAGCCTGTACGGTATACTATCACCTTACACTGGTTGACTGTTTTGGCAACTGTCACCCCTTATCTGCGGTTTTACGGCCTGACTATTCATAGTCTTCTACTACCTGCTAGCCTCTTTAGGTGGTCTATACCACACAGTGGTCTGACCATTTCTTGGCCTTTTCACTTACCTGTGGCCTGACCACAGGTTGACTAGTACTTCTTGTCCGTCATCTCGCTAGCTCTTTGTGCAGTACTGTGTGCTTGAGAGGTTAAGAGTAGCCAGTGATACTTAAAACTACAGTCATGAACGGGAAAGATACTCCACTCTGCGGCTCTTGTCACGGGCCCGCGCGCACAAATGCGAAACTACACTGTTGCGACAATTGCAGCAAGCTCTACCATTCGCAGTGTGCTAAATTAGCAACTGTTATGCTGCATGGTAAGCAAGCGAAAGCCTGCACGTTCTGCATCACCCAGGCCGCGCCTGACAAGACTAGGTTGAACGACGCAGTGAACACTCGTCTGCGCACAAACTCAGCCTCATCTGCTTCATCTAATACCTCGAATGCCGCAACTTCGGAGAATGTTGAGCCAGTAGCCAATGAGGCACTTTTGAGAAGTATCCTGAAAGAGCTTGGAAACCTGAAGACTTCCTTCAAGGAGCGCTTCGATGGAATTGACAACAAACTTGCTGATCTGGATGTCATCCCGAAGTTGGTAGCTCGAGTTGACACTGTTGAGGACCAGCTGGAAGATATAAAAGGTGAACTGGCTGAGCTGAAGGAGAAGTTTGAAAATCCGGAACTGTCTGCCACCCTCCACTGTGATACTGAGCTGTTAAATAAAATTCAACAAATTGAGAAAAAGAATGCCGCTCTCAGCTCTGATCTTGCTCGATTGAACGCGACGACACGTGCTACAAATTCCTCGGAGCTGGTAATTGGAGGTCTTGCTACTCCTCCTGGTGCCAACGTGAAATCACTTGTTCTCTCAGTACTCAAGACTCTGCGTCCGGATACTGAAGCCCGAGATATAGTGTGTGCAAGGATGCTCATCAGCAAGGCCACCACAAGGTCAGCAACGTCAACTTCCACTTCAAACGCTGCAACGTCCTCAACTCAACCTCCAACCACAACCTCGCCTACGAATCGTCAGCAAAGTCGCCCACCATCGATTCTGGTTACACTTCACTCCAGAAATTAGAAATTATGCTCATGCTTATTATGCTTATGCTCATGCTAGAAATTATCCAGAGCAAAATTAAGTTGGGTAAGCTGCACACCTCTGCATTGTCATCGAATTTACCCCCTGAGATTGATCCCAACTCAATCTTGCCTGGACTGCTGAACCTGAACGAATTCCTTCCTAAGGAAGTTTTTGATTTGCATCGTGCTGTACGTGAGAAGGCGAGACAATCTGACTCTGGATTCATCAGCTTCATCCGCAGTGGCCGAATCTACGTTCGCAGGAAGAAGGGAGACACCCCTACACTCATCTCCAGCATTGAAGATTTGAATCGTTTTTTGTAATAACAGGTATGCTGACACATCTTCTCTCTCGCGGTAATATTACATTTTCATATTATCACTTCAGTCTTCTTCACAGTATGCATCTTTCATCTCTCACCTCACATGTAACTACTTCTTCCGCTACTACATCCTATTTCAAACCGCTACTCTTTAGTTCTTCTTCATCTCATTCTCAATCATTCTCCCAGCCTCCTACACACTCTTTACACCAGAGGTCCGTGCGTGGCAAGGGCATGATGCTGCGTGTCTGCCATTTCAATGCTAACTCCCTTAAGGGACATATCGAGCAGGTTAGGCTGTTTCTTTTATCACAGCCCATGATACACGTGATCGCTGTTACTGAATCCCATTTGGGTCCTTCGATTGAGGATGCGCTTGTTGCTTTGGAGGGTTATACTCTTCTAAGGCATGACCGTAATAACCAGGGGGGCGGGGTTGCGTTATATGTTCATCAATCTCTGTCAGTTAAACACCTCTGCTCGTCTTCCACTGAGTGGAACGGTAGGCCTGGTCATCCTGAGTATCTTCTAGCTGAGGTCTCTCTTGGAGGCACTGACCCCATATTTGTAGGTGTGGTGTATAGGCCCCCGCATGCCCCATTTGTCCTCGGGTCTGACTTTGTGTCCGACCTGCGTGATAATATGCATGATTATGGCACTAAGGTCATCCTTGGTGATTTTAATGCAGACCAGCTCTCGGACTCACCTGATGCGATTTTTGTGCGTGATTTTATTGATGAGAATTCTCTGTTTTCGGTCCCATTTGGGTCTACACATCACACCTCCCACTCGGATACTTGGCTTGACCTGGTTCTCGTTGACGCACTGGACACTGTGACTAGCTACTGGAAGACAGAGACACCTTTTATTGCGGGACATGACCTGATGACAGTCACCCTTGACATTCAAACCCCCCAAGTTTTGACGAATGACTTTACTTTCAGGGACTTCAAATCTGTTGATGCTAGAGCTTTGAATCAATTTTTGCTAGGGTGTGATTGGTCAGTATTCACGGATGAAACGCAGTCGCTTAGTGAGAGGGTGGGTTGCTTGTACTCTAACCTCAACGCTGCTCTTGATATTTTTGCTCCTCTGAAAACCCTCAAACAAAGAAAGAATCGTCATCCGTGGTTTACTGCATACCACCGTGACCTATTGACTGAAAGAGACAGACTCTACAGACGTTACCGACGCTCGAGACTCGATATTGAACTACTTTTATACAGGCAAGCGCGTGATTTAGCACATGAGAGGATTGAGTCTGCGAGACTCGACTTCTATTGGCAAAGGCTTAAGAACATCACTGATCCTCAACAGCTCTGGAAGGAACTAAGGCATCTTGGTATCTCTTCCAAAGCAGACTCCAATCTGGGTAGCTTCTCGGTGGAGGATCTCAATGCTCACTTTGCCTCTGTCTCTTTTGATAATATGGCACCAGATCTCTCTCTTTTTCTGAATAACTTGGAAAAAGAGACAGATCATGGTGGCTTTGCGTTTGTGGATGTGACGGTGGACGAGATAGCACGCGTTATGTGCCAGTCGACATCCCAGGCGGTGGGCATTGACTCCCTACCGCAGAGCTTTATTCAGTCAGCCTTTCCTTCCATTGGTCCTTTCATCTGCAATATTTTTAATACTTCCCTATCCACATCGACCTTTCCTGAGCAGTGGAAGAAGTCAATAGTGATCCCTCTCAATAAGACACCCTCTCCGTCTTGTCTAAATGATTTTCGTCCTATCTCCCTGCTCAGTTTTATGTCGAAGATCCTTGAGAGACTGGTCCATGACCAGATTACTGCCTTTGTTGAATCGCAGGGTTTGATGGACGATTATCAGGCGGGCTTCAGAGCAGGGCATAGCACACAGACGGCACTATTGAAACTCACGGAAGACATTCGGGTGGGTATGGACGGAAGACAAATGACCGCGCTGTTGCTTTTTGATTTTAGTAAAGCCTTCGATTCGGTCTCGCACGTAACGTTGCTCAGGAAGCTACAGTCCTTGGGTTTTTCGCATGGGGTTTTGAGATGGGTTGCCTCTTATCTGGTTGGCCGCTCGCAAGCAGTAAGGGCAGAGGACGGCAGTTTTACTTCTTTCCGCCCCCTTAATAAGGGCGTGCCCCAGGGCTCCGTGTTGGGTCCTCTGCTCTTCCTTCTGTTTGTTGTTGACATAGCTGTAGGCCTTGGCCCTGGTGTCTTTCATGTGATTTATGCGGATGACCTGCAGATTTACGTGCGGGGCCGACTTGAGGACATTAATGCCACTCTTGGAAGACTGAGCCGGGGTGCTGAACACATTGCTGACTGGGCTGCCGCTAATCAGCTGGTGTTGAATGCTGGTAAGACCAAGGCAATGATTTTTGGGACCCCGTTCTATGTCAATGCCTTTAACGATTTGGGTATTCGAGACCTGCGGTTTGGTGGCTGCTCAGTCCCGTTTGTCCCCTCTGCGCGTAGTTTGGGGGTGGTGCTGGACTCTAAGCTGAACTGGAAAGACCATGTTAGGTATGTTTGTCGTAGAGCCAACTCTCTTTTGTACCGTCTTAACCATTTCAGACGCAGCACCACCTCTGAACTGCGTAAACACCTCGTGCAGACCTTGCTTTTTCCTATTATTGACTATTGTTCACTGGTGTACTGTAATATCTCGGGTGGGCAGGATCTCATACTACAGCGTTTGCTCAATCGTGGGATCAGGTACATCTTTGGGATTAGAAAGAGTGATCACGTTACACCCTACCGACGTGAGCTTGGCTGGCTTCGAGTAGCGGGCCGCAGGGATTATTTTGCTGCCTGCTTGCTCTATAGAATCCTTCTCACAGGTACTCCCTCCTATTTGGCGAATTTGTTTGTTGAGAAGCTCAGCTCACGTCCCTTGAGAATGGCGAACCCGCATGCACTTGATTCGTTGATTGTCCCCTTTGCTCGTACGGACTGTCTGAAACGATCTTTTCACATACTGGCTACTTACTCATGGAACACACTACCCCCTCATATACGCCAATCATCATCCCTGTCCAGTTTCAAACATCTCGTCAAAACACATATTTTTACTGCTGAGGGAGAAGACTGAGTCTGGTACGCCGTTGTTAAATTGTGTACCTGTTGCACATTCATCTTACTGTTACTAATGCTATTATTATTATTATGATCATTGTTTATTACTGTTATTGTTATTTTATATTATCTATCTATATTTACATACCTTTTATATACCTTTATTTTATCTTATTTTATTTATTTTATTTTATTTTATTTTATTTTATTTTGTAATTTTAATTTTATGTATAACTTTTTCACCTTGTGTATTTTGTACAACATAATGTACAATTAATAAAATCATCAAAATCAAATCAAATCAAATGTAGAGTCAGCATCGGCTGCGAGAAGCAGTCACGCGCTCCCCGACCACACCGCTAACCCTACTGCGCTCGCGACACACGAGGCAGCCGCCGCCGAGCACTGCGCCTGGCGAAGTAAATGAATCATGTTTGTTGACTTTCGCCAAAGCGGTACATATACTACTGGAGTTCACTTGACGGTGAACCCAAGAAAAGTCGAGGTCATGTGCTTTACAACCAGATGTAAAGTAGGCCTCATCAAGGGCATACATCTCATGGGTAGAACACTGGACCTGACCAATGAGATCAAGTACCTGGGAGTAACATTTGACTCTAAGCTCAGCTGGAAAAGGCACTTTGAAGCCAGCTGCGGAAAGGTGATACAGTCCTTCTGGGCATGCAGGAGGGCTTTCGGCAAGACATGGGGACTGGAGTCCAAAAAGATACGCTGGCTGTATTCAGCCGTGTTGAAATCTAGACTACTACACGGGGCGGCCATCTGGGAACTCCGAGTAGCAAAAGTGAAGTACGCCAGAGCGGCACTAGGCCGCGTCTAGGCTCTAGTTCTAAGAGGCCTCACGGGATGCATGGGAACTGCACCACTGGCAGCGATAAAACGCCTGATCAAAACCCTCCCACTTGACCCAGTGGTAAGATGTGCGGCTTTCCAGGCCGTTTGACGATACGAAAGTAAGCAGGGCTGACTGGCAGGGAGGACGGCACAGGTGCATCGGACGGGAGGTCGTCTGGGACAGTAGAGGACCAGTCACAATTTTCTCGGATAGCAAAGCGGCGCTCTTAGCGCTGAAGGACCACAAACTCCAGGTAAGTAGCAAAGAGGCACTAAAGTGACATACACCGAACCATTGTGTTGCTTTACTATGGGTGCCGGGCATTCGATGATCTTAGGCGACGAGAAGGTAGACAGGTTCGCAAACCGTGGTGCAATGAGCATCAGGGCAGACTACTGCACTGTGGATATGCCTGACTGTTCACTGCACGACACCATGGTCCTCTGCACATCAGAGGAAGTGGATCGAAGATGGAGGGGGGGGGTTGAGGCGGACAATAGCCTGTATCGGTGAACAGCCACCCAAGGAATGGCTACCAGACCTAAAGAAGGCAGGAGGAAACTCAGACTGGTCATCGGATGGGTCACTGGAAAGTGAGACACTATATTTTCAAGATAGGAATAGGAGATATCTCGGAATGCAGGTGGTGTGGAGAAGCAGCCGAGACGACTGGACACCTCCTATGTGAGTTTCCCGCCTAGGCCAAACTTCGGGCCAGAAGGCTGGGCAGACTCATCATTGATCCAGAGGATCTAGGGAAGCCAGCATATCGGTAATCACGACGATAATCAGCTCCATCGATAGAGCTTCGGGCAAGGAATGAGTAAAGCAGAAAATTCAGCACAATGGGTGTATACCTGAGGGTGTATGCCTAGGGTTTGCATGTTCCCTAGTAGGGACCACTAAATCAACCCATACCGGCTACCTTCCTTACTCGGCATTGAAACACTTCAAAAATATCTGGATCGTTTTTTTGGCAGAGGAAAAGCTTAAAAAATATGATGCTAAAATTTGATTAAAAAATATTCAATAGTTACCGAGTTCTTGAGAAATGAACTCAAAATGCGTAGATCAAGAAAAATTAAAGTTTGTACTCAACTCTCAAGAACTCGGAAACAACTGAATATTTTTTAATGAAATTTTAGCAGCGTATTTTTGAATCTTTCCCACTGCCAACAAAATGATCCTGATATTTCTAAGGTGTTTCAATGCCGAGTTTTTATTATAAATAAAAAAATTAACTTTTTAACCTCGAACTTTGGATTAAAAAAGCAGGCATAAGAATTAAGCGTTGAAAAAACTTTCTGCGAGAAAGCTTTTTATTAAGTTTTGAAGAAGGTTTTTGAAAAGTTTCAAAGCGATATTTTAAATAGATAAAAAATGGCAGCATTTTTTAAGTAGCGGATGAGCCTGTCTGAGCCGATTTTCAAACGTCTTAAGCGCTAAGGCAGTTTGTGAAAGCAGGCCCTTAATTGAGGACCTAGATATGAAAACCACCTTACCGCTCTGCTGGCTGTAGCCTAGTCCAGCCGAATATTGATTTTTAGTGATTTTGAAATCATCCTAAACTCAAAATTAAAAAATATTACTCGATGCTGAATTTAATTGCGCGTCTTTTTTACATTCAAAGTCATAAGAAATTTTTTTTCGTTTTTGAGAGAAATATAAAAAACCACGTTTTTTTACTAACCTCAAAAACAAAAAAAATTCGTATTTACCTCACGATATCTTGGGAACGGGTCGATACTTTTTTACAGGGTTTTGACAAAACGTTTCTTTAACTTTCTCTGCTTCTAATGAGCCGTTTCCAAAGCCACCAAAATAATGTAGGCCTAACGTATGATTAAAATAAGGAACTTCGTTCCAAAAAAACACTTTGCTATTTTTAACCGTGAATTTCGGATCAAAAAAGTGTGCGAGGAAGTTTTGAGTTGGTCGAACTAGACCACAAGAATTTGTTTCTGAACTATCAATGAAGTTTTTTAGAAAGTATCAAATCAAAATATGCCCCAGAAACGAAATGACCTCAAAACGTCAAAAAACCTTATATTTAACATGTTTGAAGGGGCTCCTCCCGGATGAGCCGTAATTTTAAGAGCTCCTCTCAAAGGAGCACCTTAAAACGGTCAAAAAACTTTATATTTAACATGTTTGAACGGGCTCCTACCACACGCGATATTCATTTGTTTGGATCAGAGTTGGATAACAATCTTTATTAATAAAATGCACAATTTGAGCCAAAAATGTTATCAAGAGTAAATACAGTTTATGGGTGATGTGAACCTTTTACGTATTTTTGTTTGTGTATGTAGGTGTGTATATGTTTATGTGTTTGTCACTTACGCAAAGTCGCGTTTACAGCAGCGTCTTATATTGCGTGAGTAGTATACGGGGGTATTGCGCGAGACGGATGAGTCATCACCCGGTGCACAATTCCTTATCTGTTATCTTAATGGTTTGTTTATATAAACAAGAGATAAGAAGGTGTCGAGTTACAGTAGAGAGGTCTACAGTTCCTTATCTGTTATCTTAATGGTTTGTTTATATAAACAAGAGATAAGAAGGTATCGGGTTACAGTAGAGAGGTCTACAGTTCTTTATCTGTTATCTCAATGGTTTGTTTATATAAACAAGAGATAAGAAGGTGTGTGTTACAACTGAGAGAGCCGTGAGTTCTTATCTTTTACCTCGATGGTTTGTTGTAAAATTAATTAATTAATTAAATTAAAGTAAAATTAATTAATTAATGGCATTTAATTAGTTCCACTTCAAAGTCAAAAATAAAGTTTTTGCTTGTTTGTTCTCTGTGCCATGTAATAAAGCTTTCTCTTTCGTCGTTTTTATTTTGCACAAGGCGCAGACATTCCTCTTCGCCTACGTACAATTTTGGATGGCCCACGACATACTTGGCTTTTTTACACACCATAGGATACAGACTATTCACGTCAACGTACCTGATTTTTTCATCCTGCTTACAAAAGTACTTTTTAACAGTATTACCCGTGCGACCTCCAAACAAAGCATCGCGAGGATTCAACGGACTTTGATAAATCATTTCTATTTTTTCACTTAAAAACTGTTTTAAACCTTCGTTTGTGTTTTTAAAGTCATCAAATTCCCAGATCTCAATTAATTTGTACTGCAAACTCTTTATTCGCTCTGATTGAGCGTGAGTACTTTCAAACCCTTATCCATTGTTTGACCGACTGACAGCTTTTCATCTCTATTAAATCGATAACAGCTTGGACAGCCGTGCCAATAACATCTAAAAGTAAGAAAAAATTTAGTTGATATAATTGATTATGAGAAATTGAAAGAAAAAAAAATTTTTAACTCACCCTTGGAACTGAAAAACCAATCCTCTATGTTTTTCTTGATGTTTTGGAGCACTGTAACCATCGACCAAAATTCCTTCCAATAATCTTTTTTCTCTGCAGCGACCTGCGTGCTCGATGGTTCGATTCAATGATTTTTCCATCCAAAATAGCCATTGAATTGCTTTCAAAGATTGCTTATTACAAAATCTATAACCTCCTGGTGGAATTATACCTATTTGATTCTTTTTCAAAAATTTTTTCTTGAACACTCTCATGCAAGTAGAAGCAATCGTCGTACACTCCAGAAATGGGTCCACCCCAAATTTCATAAAAGTTTCTCGAAAATTCAAGCATGCCAGTCTTAAGATTTTTACATCTTGTTTGCAGTATTTAATTAGTTCCACTTCAAAGTCAAAAATAAAGTTTTTGCTTGTTTGTTCTCTGTGCCATGTAATAAAGCTTTCTCTTCCTTTTTCACCCATGGTATCAGGGGAGTAAAATTTTATTGATGGTAAAACCCCTACGTAATTTGCATTTTCAGGCTTATTAAAAAAATGTGGGAATGTACCTTTTTCTATGTTCTTTAAACCATATGCCTTTGGTAGATTACTGAGGGGCATATGGAAATAATTCAAACTATCAATAAATTTTACACCCTTGTACTGCACCACTATAATCTTCGTACCGTTCAGAATCACGGACGGTTTTTCACGTTCACTTTTTTCGGCCAAATACTTGAAAATAAACTGTGCGTCATAACCTTGAGCATTATGAGCTATACACACGACTCGCTTAAAATTTTTACGGGGCTTCAGAGCTAGATCCATGAATTGCTTCACAGGGTTGGTCTTGAAAACATATTCACGTTCTCCACACTTGTCGCATGAGACCGAAATATCGCTCTCTTGTAAGCAAAAATTGCAAACTTGATGCACAACACACAAGTTCGGTTTATGAATTTTTTTCTCATCATCTCCAAGCACAGGCACAGCTTGTTGCGTCTCAAAATCATAAAAAAGAAATATGACTCTGTTTGACTTTTCAGATGCTTTGATCGGTTGCATGAAACATTGATGGTCTGGCATGTACATGCAGCAAGTCTTACAAAAACTTTTTCCGCACTCGTGTTTAGGATTAGAAACGAGTTTGAAACATATTTGACAAATCCTAATACTCGAACATACACTAGATTTTTCAGATAAATTCGTTTTTAAATGATTTTGAAAACACTCTTGGCCTAAAAAAAATCTAAAACACAAGTGACATTTGATTAATGTTTGTCTCTCGTCGCACGCAGGGTAGTGCAAACACTTTGAACACCTGTTTGTACATCTGTGATGAATGAATCTTGAATAGCTTTTATTGCAGGGTATGCAGTAGCCATGACTTCCTGATGCCCCAACGAGATTAAGTATAGGTTCAAAATGATGTAAAGCTTCATAATACATTATACGAATAATATAATCGACGCTTTTGTGCTTGTAATTAACTAAATTCGTTCCATCGTAAACAGGTTTTTCACCCCGTGCAAAATTTTTAAAAGAGTAGACAACTATAGCGATTCCTTTTGTCGCAAGATACTGCTAAAATTTTTCAATTTCTATTAAACTACAACCTTCTTCAGGAATGTCAACTCGAGCTAATTTTATTAAATCAAGAGCTGCTTTTTTTTGAGCTGTCCCATTGATCTGTCGTATGCTGTTCCAATAATCATGTAAAACACCTGATCGTACTTTACCTCTGATGCTGTAAGCGCAAGCAGCAATGAGAGAACGCGGCAAACATAAATTATCGTCATTTCGAATAGTAAGTATTGATTTTTTTTTTACAGCGTCTTCGGTCAACCTCACGCGTCCGTAACCTGTTATATTTTTAACTATACTGCAATTTATCAAAATCAAAACAATGTGTGGTGAAGTATGGTCAAAAAATTTAACAAGTTTAACCATGGAAGTTTTGGAATAAAAGCTGCATTTTTTGATTTTGCACTACAGCGAAGGTACAATCGACTACCTATATAATTGAGGAATTTTCCACGACCAAAAAATTATTTTGATTTTGAAAAACGTTTTAAAACTTAAAAATTTATTGGATAAACCTACATTCAAGCTTCTCAACACCTGTAAAGGTAGCTAAATTGTTTGTGTTATTATTATTATTTAACTTCTAATTTTGAAACTTTTTTTTAATTTATAATTTTAGAATTCGATGAAATGATGACTGATCAAGAAGGAGATGAGTTTATCAACCGTTGCGTATATGATCTGGGTGAGCCATCGACATCAGCTGAAAATAACAATCCGCAGCCTTTGTCATCTGAAAGTAGCTCTGATTCAAACGATTCAGATACCGATACAGCTGCTTATGATGATGATGACGATGATGATGACTACGAGCTCCAAAATGTTAATAGTAAGAATTAATTGTTTATAGAGTTGAAAAATAAATTCAGACTCTTATAGTTTTTTATTTTAGATGTATTTTTACAGGCTGGTAATGGAAGACAACAAAATCAACGAATAGTCATAGATAGCGACAGAAGTAGATATTATTAAAGATTTGGAATCGAAGGTCGTGAAATAAATGTAAGAATAGTGCCACCGCATGTTGAAACCAAAGTTTTTCAATGGTTAGAGGAAGCTTTACGCGATTTGCACGCTGAACTTGTTAAAAAAGCGACTCCTTCTGATTTTATCGGACTTACAATAAATTCAGAAAGACTCACTCATGGTCCAGTGTGGCTTTCATTTAGGCCACTGCGTGATTTCAACGCAGAAGAGTTAGGCAACTGCTTTTTAGCATATCTCAGAGTTCAAATGAGTACAACATCAAGGACTCTTTGAATATAAATTGCAGTATAGTTAAAAATATAACAGGTTACGGACGCGTGAGGTTGACCGAAGACGCTGTAAAAAAAAATCAATACTTACTATTCGAAATGACGATAATTTATGTTTGCCGCGTTCTCTCATTGCTGCTTGCGCTTACAGCATCAGAGGTAAAGTACGATCAGGTGTTTTACATGATTATTGGAACAGCATACGACAGATCAATGGGACAGCTCAAAAAAAAGCAGCTCTTGATTTAATAAAATTAGCTCGAGTTGACATTCCTGAAGAAGGTTGTAGTTTAATAGAAATTGAAAAATTTTAGCAGTATCTTGCGACAAAAGGAATCGCTATAGTTGTCTACTCTTTTAAAAATTTTGCACGGGGTGAAAAACCTGTTTACGATGGAACGAATTTAGTTAATTACAAGCACAAAAGCGTCGATTATATTATTCGTATAATGTATTATGAAGCTTTACATCATTTTGAACCTATACTTAATCTCGTTGGGGCATCAGGAAGTCATGGCTACTGCATACCCTGCAATAAAAGCTATTCAAGATTCATTCATCACAGATGTACAAACAGGTATTCAAAGTGTTTGCACTACCCTGCGTGCGACGAGAGACAAACATTAATCAAATGTCACTTGTGTTTTAGATTTTTTTTATGAAAAATCTAGTGTATGTTCGAGTATTAGGATTTGTCAAATATGTTTCAAACTCGTTTCTAATCCTAAACACGAGTGCGGAAAAAGTTTTTGTAAGACTTGCTGCATGTACATGCCAGACCATCAATGTTTCATGCAACCGATCAAAGCATCTGAAAAGTCAAACAGAGTCATATTTCTTTTTTATGATTTTGAGACGCAACAAGCTGTGCCTGTGCTTGGAGATGATGAGAAAAAAATTCATAAACCGAACTTGTGTGTTGTGCATCAAGTTTGCAATTTTTGCTTACAAGAGAGCGATATTTCGGTCTCATGCGACAAGTGTGGAGAACGTGAATATGTTTTCAAGACCAACCCTGTGAAGCAATTCATGGATCTAGCTCTGAAGCCCCGTAAAAATTTTAAGCGAGTCGTGTGTATAGCTCATAATGCTCAAGGTTATGACGCACAGTTTATTTTCAAGTATTTGGCCGAAAAAAGTGAACGTGAAAAACCGTCCGTGATTCTGAACGGTACGAAGATTATAGTGGTGCAGTACAAGGGTGTAAAATTTATTGATAGTTTGAATTATTTCCATATGCCCCTCAGTAATCTACCAAAGGCATATGGTTTAAAGAACATAGAAAAAGGTACATTCCCACATTTTTTTAATAAGCCTGAAAATGCAAATTACGTAGGGGTTTTACCATCAATAAAATTTTACTCCCCTGATACCATGGGTGAAAAAGGAAGAGAAAGCTTTATTACATGGCACAGAGAACAAACAAGCAAAAACTTTATTTTTGACTTTGAAGTGGAACTAATTAAATACTGCAAACAAGATGTAAAAATCTTAAGACTGGCATGCTTGAATTTTCGAGAAACTTTTATGAAATTTGGGGTGGACCCATTTCTGGAGTGTACGACGATTGCTTCTACTTGCATGAGAGTGTTCAAGAAAAAATTTTTGAAAAAGAATCAAATAGGTATAATTCCACCAGGAGGTTATAGATTTTGTAATAAGCAATCTTTGAAAGCAATTCAATGGCTATTTTGGATGGAAAAATCATTGAATCGAACCATCGAGCACGCAGGTCGCTGCAGAGAAAAAAGATTATTGGAAGGAATTTTGGTCGATGGTTACAGTGCTCCAAAACATCAAGAAAAACATAGAGGATTGGTTTTTCAGTTCCAAGGGTGAGTTAAAAATTTTTTTTTCTTTCAATTTCTCATAATCAATTATATCAACTAAATTTTTTCTTACTTTTAGATGTTATTGGCACGGCTGTCCAAGCTGTTATCGATTTAATAGAGATGAAAAGCTGTCAGTCGGTCAAACAATGGATAAGGGTTTGAAAGTACTCACGCTCAATCAGAGCGAATAAAGAGTTTGCAGTACAAATTAATTGAGATCTGGGAATTTGATGACTTTAAAAACACAAACGAAGGTTTAAAACAGTTTTTAAGTGAAAAAATAGAAATGATTTATCAAAGTCCGTTGAATCCTCGCGATGCTTTGTTTGGAGGTCGCACGGGTAATACTGTTAAAAAGTACTTTTGTAAGCAGGATGAAAAAATCAGGTACGTTGACGTGAATAGTCTGTATCCTATGGTGTGTAAAAAAGCCAAGTATGTCGTGGGCCATCCAAAATTGTACGTAGGCGAAGAGGAATGTCTGCGCCTTGTGCAAAATAAAAACGACTTTTCAAACACGAACGGTTTGGTAAAATGTAAAGTGTCACCGCCTAGAAATTTGTTTCATCCTATATTACCTGTAAAAGTGCACGATAAGTTGCTCTTTCCACTTTGTCGTATGTGTGCCGAGCAAATGACGCAAAGAGAATGCAGGCATGAAAACCCAGCGGATAGACAGTTTATTGGTACGTGGTTATCCGAAGAATTGAAAAGAGTAATAGAATTAGGCTACGTGATTGTCTCAATTTTTGAAATTTGGCAGTATGATGTAACGCAGTACGACCCTGTAACGAAAAAAGGTGGAATATTTGCCGAATACATAGATACTTTTTTCACCCAAAAAACTCAAGCTTCTGGTTACCCTCCCGAGTGCACAACCGAAGAAGAAAAAGAAAAGTTCATTTCAGAGTTTGAAAAAGTCGAAGGTATCAAATTAGATAAAAAAGCTATAAGTTTTAATCCAGGTTTGCGTCTAGTTACAAAACTTGCAATAAATTCTATTTGGGGAAAATTCGCGCAAGCTCAAAATAAGCAGCAAACCGAAGTGCTTACCTCATCAAGCTGATTGTTTGAGTTATTACACAGTAAAGATATAGATGTTAATAGTATCCTACCTGTAAATGACGAGTTGTTGTACATTGGTTGGTCTTACAAGTCTGAAGCGCTTACTCCCTCACGATCTACGAATGTTGTTGTCGCGGCATTCACCACCGCGCAAGCCCGATTAAAACTCTTCGAATATTTGCATTTTTTGGGTCCCAGAGCTCTCTATTATGACACAGATTCCGTGCTTTACATAAGCAAACCTGATATGCCCGATTTACCTATCGGAACTATGCTGGGAGAGTTGACGGACGAGTTAGCCGATAAAGGTGTCGGTACTTATATTACCAAATTTTTATCTGGAGGTCCTAAATTCTACGCTTTTGAGTACGTGAAACCAGACGGTAGCAAGGATTACGTGTGTAAAGTAAAAGGAATTAGACTTAACTTTATAATTAGACAGCAAATTAATTTTGAATCTATGCACGATATGATAGTAGGAAAAATTGAAAATATCGTTATTTATTCTTCAAACATACGCCGAACAGCTTTTCATGAAGTAATCACACAAAACGAATCCAAGATTTGTAAACCCGTGTACGGTAAGAGGTATTTTAAAAGCTTAGAAAAAAGTTATCCTTATGGTTTTAAATCCCCAACGCTTGAATAGTCTCTCTGGGTTTAAAAAACTTGAAAAGAAAAAAATAGTCAGCATATCAGCTTTATTTCGACGATGACCTTAACGAAGAGCTCGTCAGCGTTTTTCACTAGGCTGCGTACGATCTTGTAGGTGTGATACGTGGGCATCACAGTGCTCGCGGTCGTAGACCCCTTCGCAGCTGGTGGTGGTGGTCGCGCACTCGCGTTTCTCCTTCGCTGATAAGTATGCAACGCTACTTTTCTGATGCTGCTGCTGCTGCTGTTGCCAACGAGTGGGATAAGACCTTGAAAAAAAGATTTCGCGTGCACAGTGCGTCAAAAAGTGTAAAATGGTTAAAAGTGAAATATATCTCTCGAAAATTTTAAGTATTGTAAATAAAAATTGGTCCAAAAAAAAAAAATGTGTAAATGAATTAAAAAGCAAAATAAATCTATTGTTGGCAAAAACCCTTTTTTTCCCTCTCCTGTTTTCTTTATTCACTGAAAAAGTTCAAAATTTTTAACTTTCATGTTTTAATAATTAAAAAAAAAAACAGCAATTTTAAGTCTCAACAGTCTTCACTTTCTTTTTAAAAATATTATTGATATAAACAAAAACAAACGCAGAAGCTCAAGCAAATGGTCAAGCTCAAGCAAATGCTCAAGCAAATGCTCAAGCTCAAGCTCAAGCTCAAGCAAAAAGAGCATCAGGCGCTTGCGCTCTGTCGGAGACCAGGCGTCTCCCTCTCCGGCGGGGCGGCAAAATTTAGACAATCGAGTAAATCGCGTCAGTTGTAACGATGACCTTACAGTGGGAGCACCCGTTTACGTCAATTCTGAGTGGTCCCACAGGGTGTGGAAAAACTGTTTGTGAAAAAATTTTTAAAATTCATCGATCGTATGTGTGACACTCGCTTTCAACGAATAATATTGCATTACGCCGAGTGGCAAAACGGCTATCGCGACCTCGGTGAAAAGATTGAATTTCGCGAGGGACTGCCTCAAAGCGGGGATTACGCAAGCGACCCTAGACCAAAACTCGTAATTGTTGACGACTTGATGCGCGAATCGAGCACAGGGGGCGCAGTTGTCGATTTATTTACAAAAGGGAGTCACGTAAATAACTTGTCGGTAATATTCATTACTCAGAATATTTTTCATCAAGCCCGAGGTCAACGCGACATATCGCTGAACGCGCAGTACATCGTTGTTTTTAGAAATCTCCGCGATCGCACTCAGATTACGCATCTCTCGCGTCAACTGTGTCCCGAAGATCCGCGTTTTTTGCAGGAAGCATACTGGGACGCTACTTCTGAGCCCTACGGATATCTGCTACTGGATTTGAAACAAAATACTCCGGAAAACTGCAGATTTCGGACATCTATTTTCCCCGACGACGAGTGGCAGTACGTTTACGTGCCGCGTAAAAATATAAAAGGTGGTGACAAAGCAAATCTCGTACCAGTCGCGTCACTGTGATGGCTCGTAAACGTAGAGCGCCGTTTTCCGAAAAAGAAAAACATATTTTGCGAGCCTTGTATCACCTCAACGAGGAGCAGAGAAAAGCCGTTTTGCGCAAAGCTGATTCTTCATTGATTAAACGTATTTGCGAGTGCGCCTTGAACATCTTAGTGGGGAACGTACCACTTGGAAAAAACCACAAGACGCGTCTTCGGCACCACGCCTCTACTTTACGAACGCTACCCAAGCCCAAGGTTAGTTTGGCTCGAAAAAAAAAAACTAATCTTTCAGCGGGGAGGCGGATTTTTACCTGCGCTGTTGGCACCTCTTCTTGGTACCGTTTTATCAACTCTCATAGCTAAATAATGGACCACGCTCGAAAATTAGTTTTACTACCGTACGACAGTCTTCAGCGAATACAACAGCTGGTAGGCAAAGATGGCCTTCTCAAAACAGTCCAGACTCCTGGCACACCAAGTGAAAGGCTCGACGCGCATATGAACGATATTTTAAACTCAGTCGAAAGAGGAAAAGACGATCGAGAAAAGTGGCTCGATTACAGTCGTGCGTTGCAGAGATTTCTTCTTTTTAACGATAAGACGGAAAAAAAAATTGTCTCGGCCCCTGATAATTTAACTCAAGATCGCTCGACCAATGAAAGTGAAGAGAAAAAAAGAAAAACTTTTTTGGAAGACAGCTTCATCATCGCAGGAGTACCCAAGACTTTTAAAAGCGCTGCTACTAACCTTGTGCGTCATTTGAAGCGGGCTGGTAACGTCACATGGTCCCCGAGTGGCGCTGTAACTATAAACGGAAATTCGGTGGCGGGGGCTAATATCGTCGACTTGGTTGGCGATGCTCAGAGACACAGAAAACGCGCTCCACCTACAGGTCGTAAACAGTTTAATGCTGCTCTTCGAGAGGCGAACATACCGCGCGAGTTTATCGGAAATAATCAACTGTGGGAGCAAATTGTTTCCTGTGCTCATAATCAGTCATCCAGTGCTACTTCT
Organism: Encarsia formosa; assembly: GCA_038277355.1. Lineage (NCBI taxonomy): Eukaryota > Metazoa > Arthropoda > Insecta > Hymenoptera > Aphelinidae > Encarsia > Encarsia formosa. The sequence continues at coordinate 39,233,358 of CM076184.1, read as the reverse complement.
TCTCCTTCCTCGGATATTTTAGCTCACAGCTACAACTCTGGAGGGGAACGACCTCATTTGATTTCCCCAGCTGATATTACCGAAGACCGAAGTAGTGCTTTCGAAAAAAGTGACAATTTTGAAAAAAGTTTGTCAAGACGGCAAAAGAGAAACGCTAAAAAGGCATTGGAAAAAAATTCAATCGCTACCGGAACTCCGAAAAAACAAAAATTAAATAACCAGGGAGGATGGGAGTTTCTGTAGAAAACGCTACTCTCGCCGAGAGCAAAGAGGAAGAAAAAAGTGCTTTGGATGCTATCGTAGACCTGATGCCTTTTGAAATGCATGTACCAGGTTATAAGTTTTGCGGTCCAGGTACAAAATTGTCCGAGCGTTTGAATCGTGGTGACGTAGGCATCAATCCTCTAGACGAAGCGTGTCGTGAACACGATATAGCATACGCCGATAAAAAGGCCAACCACCGTCAAGCTGATCGCGTGCTTGCCGAAAAAGCGTTTTCTCGCTTGTTAGCCTGTGAGACTCCTCCCGATGAAAGAACAGTTGCAATGATGACGGCCTGCTGCATGGTCAGCAAGATTACATTTGAAAATTTTTTCAATCGAATAAAAAAAGCTATCAAGAGGAAGGACAAGAAGAAGACAAAGTCAGTAAACTGTCAACCTTTGCAGAAGAAGAAGAAGAAGAATAATAAAAAGAGCGATAAAAAAAATGCATAGACGACTGCAAAGCTTGTATTACGGCCTACCTCGCGACACGGCATACGCGGGTGCAAACAATCTTTTACACTCTACACGAAAGCAATATAATAAACCGAAGGTTTTAAGTTGGCTAGAAGGTCAAGATACCTATAACTTACATAAGCAGGTGAGAAGACGGTTTCCTCGACGCCACTACAACGTTCGTAACATGGATGATGTATGGGAAATTGATTTGATGGACATGAGGTCCCTAAAATCTTACAACAATAATTACGCTTATCTTCTTACCGTTATAGACGTTGTGAGTAAATATTCATGGGTTGAGCCGATAAAAGACAAATCTGCAAAAAGCGTAATTCTTGCTTTCGATAATATATTTAAAAAGGCTAACAACAGAGTTCCCGTTTCCATGCAATTCGACAAAGGTAAAGAGTTTGTAAATCGCGAGTTTCAACTTTACCTGAAAAACAAAAATATATTGTACCGCGTTGTCCGTAGTCCCGATGTTAAAGCCGCGATCGTAGAGAGACTTATAAGATCGATAAAAGAGCGAATTTACAGATATTTAACGCATAAAAACACGCATAGATATTTAGATGTTTTGCCTAACATTGTAGAAGCTTATAATTATACTCAACACACAGCTACAAAAATGACACCGGCGTCCGTTACCCTTGATAACGCTGCCGAAGCTCGTAGAAACATCAAGCATCGTTACGAACGCCCCATCGTCAGAGTTCCTAAATATAACGTGAACGACCTGGTGCGCGTCAGTCGAGCTCGAAACGTTTTTGCGAAAGGTTACGAGAGTGGTTGGACCTTGGAGTTATTCAAGATTTCTCGGATATCCTTGACTAGTTATCCTCCTGTTTATCACCTAAAAGATTTAGCCGATGAAGAAATCGATGGATTTTTCTACGAGGAAGAGCTTAGTCGCGTAAAAAAGATTTAAAAAAGGTTTTTCTGACGTCGAAAAAATTTTAAAAACTAGAACCAGTGGTCGCTCGAAAGAATATTTTGATCGGTGGCGGGGAATTGAAAAATCTAAAATGAAGGACCAATTTTATATTGTTCTTCCCAGTAACAGTAGCATGCATTATTACCCTGACAATACTACAACTCGCTTCGTCACGCAGCTACCTCAGCAAATACGCTTACACGGCACCTGGGCAGTCGCTTTAACGGAGATAAGGATTCCATTGACCTTTCAGCACATTCCACTTGAGCGTGAAGAGAGATTAATTCCTGTGATACGATACCGAAAGAAACCGACGATAGATTACTTGTTACTCGACGCAGAAAAAAAAACACAGGCTTTGACTGCTGCTTATGAAACTAATTTAACCTCTGACACAGGTGAAAAAGATCAAGAAACTACGGTTTCGACTTCAACTGTATCGCCGGGGGTTTATAAAGATATAAAAACTTTTATTCACGAACTCAATAATTTGGCTTGTACAAAAAATCATCTAGAGTTTGGCATTGAACGCGGTGATTATGCATCTGTTAAACGTCTCTGCACTGAAGCAGAGTGTGCAGGTTTCAACCATAAAGTCAATCTCTCTGCGCGAATAAAAACTATTCTTGGCTTGGACGTCAACAGTGTCAATATATTTGAATCAAACGAGGCGATTGTTGGAATTCGTCCTGCTAATCTTTCAAATTGTCTACCATCGATGTTGATGGTTTACACAGACATTTGTGAGCCGCATTTTACAGGTGACGTGCAAACTCGACTGCTACGCGTTGTCTCGCTAGGTACCGATGAATACACTTACGGGGGTCTTCGAATCAAAAGTTTCTCCCCACCCATGTATTTAGATCTACTATTTAATTCTTTTGAGACTATCGAAATCGATATAAGAGACGAACACGGTGAACCAATACCATTTGATTTTGGTACGTTGGCAGTGACACTGCATTTCAAGCGTACGGATTAAACTATTGAAAAAAAAAAAAAAAAAAAAAATGTATATGGAGCGTAACGACGAATTTTTTATTCTTCAAAATGGCGGAGGTGTTGGAAAAGGTGTTGGTCATATTTTTATCGGATCTCCCTATCAAAGAAGTCATGGAGGCATAGGATCTTTTCTTGCGGGCATCTTTCGGCGAGTTCTGCCTTTACTATCGAGTGGTGCTCGAGCCGTTGGCAAAGAAGCTTTTCGTGCTGGTATGAACGTTGTGACCGACGTGACTCAAAATACTCCGGTAAAAGAGTCACTGCGCAATCGCATACGTGAGTCTGGAATGAACTTGAAGCGTAAAGCCGAAGATAAATTGGATGCAATGATGATGGGAGGATCAGGTTATAAAAGGCCTCGTGGCATGAGCGCTTTGCAGTTGTTAACCGACTCTGAGACTGTTTGCAAGCGCAAGAGAAAATCAAAAATAAAAAAAGCACTTAAGAGAAGTACAAAAAAAAATAATAATAAAGTAAAGAAAAGAAAGAAAAAAATTGTGAAAAGAAGTGCAAGAGATATTTTTGATTAATCAGCAAAATGGCGTTTCTACATACTCAATCGTGCGAGTGTTTAAAATCGGAGCTCTTGTTATTCGATATTCCTCCAACCTTAACAGCTATAGAAAGTTCAAAGTACGTTCAATACAAGCCAATATCTTCGCTCACTGACGATTCACCTATAGAGTTTGTTATCACTGGTACAGGAGACGAATATCTCGATTTAACCCACACGATGTTGAGTTTGAGAGTAGCTTTAAAAGGTACAGTTCCAAAAGAATCTTCAGAGGAAGAAGCAAAAAAAGTTGGACCTGTTAACAATTTTATGCACTCCCTGTTTAACCAAGTGGATGTCTTTTTCAATCAAAAAGCTGTTTCGCCACCCAATCATGCTTACGCTTATAGAGCGTACATAGAATCTTTACTCAACTACGGCCCCGCTGCCAAAAAATCTCATTTGACAAGCGTTCTTTGGTACGACGATACAGCTAAAAATATGGATGACTTAGGAACAGCAAACAGTGGCCTCGAAGCTCGAAGCTCGTCCTCAGCTGGCCTAGAAAACTTTTCAACTACAAAAAATCTGTGGATCTGATTGGTCATTTACACGGAGATGTCTTCAATCAAGAAAAATTATTAATAAATGGCGTCGAAGTGAGAGTTCGCTTGGTAAAATCGAGAGATGCTTTTAGTCTTATGGATCCTGTAGGATGCTACTCTGTTCATATCGAAGAAGCGTCTTTATTAGTGCGACGTGTAAAAATCAGTCCTAGTGTTTTGTTAGCTCATGCTAGAGCGCTTTCAAAGTCAACTAGTAAGTATCCCCTTACGCGCATAGAAACAAAATCTATTACGATGCACAGCGGTATTCACGGTGAAACCTTAGATAACGTCATTTTAGGGCAACTTCCAAAAAGAATAATTTTAGGTTTTGTTAATAATAAAGCTTTCAACGGTGATCGTCGCCTTAATCCCTTCAACTTTAAAAATTTTAACATTAATTTTCTATGTCTGTATGTTGACGGTGTGCAGGTACCGTCGAAACCTTTGCAGCCTGATTTAAAAAAAAACGGTGCGTATATAGATTGTTATCTCTCTCTATTTTCGGGTACCGGTGTTCATTTACTTAACGAAGGTAATAACATACCTCGCGAGTCTTACCCTGATGGCTACTGCCTTTTTGCTTTCGATTTAACGCCTGACTTATCTGCAAACGAGTGTACTCATTGGAATTTAATTAAACACGGTAGCGTTAGAATAGATGTTAGATTTGACGATCCTCTGACCGAAACAGTAAATTGTATAGTTTATTCGGAATATGAAAATATTTTAGAAATTGACGCGTCGAGGCAGGTTCTCGTAGACTTTAGTGGTTGAATCACTAGATGTCGCTTTTTAAGTATATAAAGTTAGTCTCATTAAAAAATGAGTTAGTTAACGAAATAGAGTCCTACAATGGAGCTCATTGCAGATGTTCAATTTTTCAAAGATAAAAATAACAAGTTGGCACCTAAAGAAATAGCTTTGTTATCTTTAAAAAATGAATTTGTCGCGCATTGGATTGTTAGCGCTGTGCACCGAGTAGATTCGCTACCTTGTGAAGTTCGTAAAGAGAATAATTGGTTGACAAGGAATCAACACGGCATAGATTATTTAGAAGGGAGTGTGACTTTGAAAACGCTCAATCGTACGCTCAGCGATATTTTTAAAAGTGTCGATAAAACTTATGTTAGGGGTAAAGAAAAGTGGTTAATGTTTCATAAAATGACTACTAGAGAAGTTATTAATTTAGAGTACGATACGAACTGTTCGTCATTTAATAACCTACCGTGGAGCGACAAGTACTGTATAAATCACGCTGTAAAAAGTAATTATTTAAAATTTGCTTGTGCTTTAAATAACATCTACCGAATTAAAGCATACTTGCTATCTAAATCTCAAAGCTTAAATAACGATTTCCCTTTAAATTCACCTGTAACATTTTACAATGAACAGCCTGCAGATTCTAAACAAGTTATCGCTGATGCCCTCACATACTATCGGTGTGTTCCCTGCGGATCGGATTCCATGGGTATGGATGAAACCGACGGCCTTTGTATTTAACACTGATAATCACACTCAGCCTGGTATGCATTGGGTTGCTATACATGTAGATTCACACGGTTTTGGGCATTATCTAGATAGCTACGGTATACCCCCGTTCATACCCAATCATATTAAAACTTTGCGCAAAAATTGTAAGCATTTAAGATGGAATGTTAAACAACTTCAGAGTGAGACATCCGACGTATGTGGTCAATATTGTTTAATGTTTTTACATCTTATGACTAATGGATTGGGTTTCGAAGCTTTTCTAAATCATTTTTCTGATGACTTGAAAAAAAATGATTGTATTGCAAGATCTTTTATTAAACACAAATCACGTGATAATTATCAATCTACGGGTAACGGCGGCTGTGTCATACATTGTTTACAAAGTAGTAGTGCGAAAATGTCTTTATTGTAAAATCACGTTGTCAGGACTTTGTAAAACGCCAATGCTGCATTTGCGGGGCTTGCAATATTTATTTTAAATAATTTATACCTATAAATTGCACGACGAAAGTCAGTCTTTCCATCAGTCACAAAGTGTACAGCCCTCGACTTAACTGACCACCTACTCTTTACCAGCCGAACAAAAGCCAATAAACAAGCTCTCGGATTTTTGAAAGTCATCTTCCTGAAATTACTTGTAAGTAGATTTGGCGACCTCTATTATTTTTACACTTTATTTATTAATTTTCTTAAATTAATCAAAAAAATTTGTTCTAGGCTTAAAAATATGGCTGCAGAAGAAGTAGGCATCGACTGGCTTAACAGTATATCTCAAGCACCTGATTTACCCCGTAAAAACTTAAAGCAGCTGAACATAAATCACAAATACAAAGTGACATCTGTAAACAAGACGACAACAAAATATGGACGCAAAATTTTGGCTACCTTTGATAACGAATTTGCTATTTATCTGCCTCAAAAAATTTCGGATGCTCTGATCAAGCACAATTTCTTTTGGGAAAAAGTGCAAGATAATGTAGAAAAGGAAAAATTTTATGCCACCTACATGGGCAATTTTCAGTTCGATTTTACTTTCAATGACTAAGTGTGAAAAAGTAAAAGTTTTGTAATGAAATGTAAATGTAATGAAATAATGTAAACATTCAATAAATGGAAAAAAAGTTAAAAAATATATACTTCACTTGTTTTTAAATATCCTTCTCCGGACTTGAATCATTTTTATCAGGATTAAAAGTTATTATAAAAGTAAGATTGATTAGTATTAAAGTAAAATCAAAGTATTTTTCAAAGGAATAAAAATTATTAAAAAGTAAAATTAATTAGTATCAAAGTATATTCAAAGTATTTTTTTCAATGGTTTAAAAATTATTATTATTAATTTCTAATTTTTTTTGATTTCTTAAACTATTTTATTAATTTAAAAATGACCGATCCAGAATTAAATAATCTCTTGAAGAATAGAACAAGATACAGATGCCGCAGCAGCAGCAGCTCCTGTAGAGTCAGCAGCAGTCGCGACGTCCGAGCGCAGCCGCCTCAGCGACCCCGAGCACCACCTCTCGCAGCACCCGCGAGCCACCGCCTCGACCGCGTCACCGCACCAGGAAGCCCTCCTCCTCCTTCCAGAGCGGCCCCAAGCACCCCCTCCCGCAGCAACCACGAGCCGCCGCCTCGAAAAAGCTAATATGATGATGTTCTCTCTCATGCAGAGTCAGCATCGGCTGCGAGAAGCAGTCACGCGCTCCCCGACCACACCGCTAACCCTACTGCGCTCGCGACACACGAGGCAGCCACCGCCGAGCACTGCGCCTGGCGAAGTAAATGAATCATATTTGTTTACTTTCGCCAAAGCGGTACATATACTACTAACTCCTTTACACCATTTCTCGACAATTCTAAGTGCTAGTTGCATCAGGCCCGCCACCACGTCTAGGTCGTCAGCTCTAGCAAGGATAAGATCATCGGCATATGCCAAGGTAAAAATTCCGGCTTCGCCCAGCAATCTCAGCCGGGTGTCGATGACTAGACACCACATTGTGGGAGACAATACTCCAAACCTGTGGGCATCCTTTCCCGACCCTACCCTTCCGGGTACGGTCCTCTTATGTAGCAAGCAAGCTCCTAGTGCTCAATACGTGGCACATCCATCTCACCAGTGTGGGTGGGATGGCTCTGCACCCTTGCGGATGCTTTCCACCCTGGTGTGGTTGAATGCTTCTTCTATGTCCAGCAGGGTTGCTGTCCTTTGCCTTCCATACTTTTCATAATCCATGATTCCACCTCCATGAGGACTGTATCTATGGACTTGCCTGCCTGGTAGGCGTGCTGCTTGCAGTGCAGCGGTCGGTTGACCAAGGACGTTTCCTTTATGTACCCAGCTACCAGCCTTTCGAATGTTTTCAGTACGAAGGATGACAGACAAATAGGTCTGTGGTCTTTCGCATTATGACTACTCTACCTGAGTGTAGAGTAGAGGCAGCTACAAGTTGCCTCTCTTTGCCTTTCTTATCTTGTACGTAACAATCGCAGCTGTCCTTGATCACGATATCCCTGTCACAAAAGGGAGCCAAGGCTTCTGCATTGACAATCAAGGCAGTTCTCGCTCAATCTCCGGTCCAACTGTAGTGGGTGCCGCATCCACTTCGACCTGTTATTTTGCCTGCCCTTATCCGGGGTTCCTGCATAAAGTACTGAAAGGCTATACTTGTTTGCACTTCTGCCATGCGTTTGACTAAGGCAGCCGAAGCGCTTTTACAGTGGTGCGAATTGATCTGGGTGAACAAGGTAGTAGACGGTGCCATGCGGGTATGCCCTGGGTTTCGTCCACCCCGAATGCCGAGTAAATAACTATTAAAAATCGAAAAATCAACTTTTTAACCTCAGACTTTGGATTAAAAAAGCAGGAAAAAAATTCAAAATTAAAAAAACTTTTTGCGAGGAAGTTTTTCATTTTGATTTGAAGAAGGTTCTTGGAAAGTTTTAAAGCGGTATTTCAAATAGGTAAAAAATGACAGCGTTTTTTAAGTAGCGGATGAGCCTGCCTGAGCCGATTTTCGAACGTCTCGAGCGATAAGGCAGTTTGTGAATGCAGGACCTCAATTTGCTATTGCACCTGAAGTCCAAGTAATATAGTCCACATGGTCAAATTTTCACTTGAAAATTGTCTAAATTGTATGACTCTTACTATGTAATCATAAAAAACAAATTTTTGTTTTTCATATCAACAACATCCCAAAACAAAATATTTTAATAATCTCACTCTATCCTCATTGGAATTAAATGAATAAGCAAATTCTATACATGAGCAAACAGCTCAAACAATTTTATTTTTTTAATAGTTTTTTTTTTTTATTCACTGTCATAACAGTGCTAATGAACATCCGAATGAAATAAAAAAATATTACTTTCAAATATTTATATTGATTATGATTAATAATATCATAATTATTTTAAAACATTTCATCACAAAAGTTAATTTTAATATTAATTTTTCAGCTAATTAAGTTAGGACTGGTATTTAAATAATATTAAAAAATATTTTTAATTGAATAATAATTATAGATTAACTTATTTTAATTAAACTTATTATTAATCCTAAATCTGCTTTTCAAGTAATAAATAATAATAATAATAAAAATTCAAAAATTATTGCGTGAAGGTATTTTTCATTGACGTTTTTTACGTCAAAAGTTTTGATAACGAAAAAAATTTTTTGCCGTCGTAAAATTTGTTCATCGACAAAAAGTTTTGTTCGTCGCGAAAAGAGGAAATATAATCCCACCCCCAGCACTAGCCAATCCGAGGGGGGAGCAGGCGAGCTATAAGCTCGAACGAGCACTGCTGTTAGGGCACAAAATTCTGTGCACCTATGCTAGGGCACTTTATGCAGCTGCACAGAGCTCTTGTGCAGCTGCACAGACAGCGCCTGAGCAGTTAGTTACACCTTGGGGATGATTTCCTCAGGAAGTTTTGACTCCGGAGGGGTCAGAACGGACAACTGGTGCACTTGGTGATAGTTACACCTTGGAGATGATTTCTTCAAGAAGTTTCGACTCCGGAGGGGTCAGGGCGGACACCTTGTGCACTTGGTGATAGGTACATCTTGGGGATGATTTCTTCAGGAAGTTTCGACTCCGGAGGGGTCAGGGTGGACACCTGGTGCCCTTGGTGATAGGTACACCTTGGGAATGATTTCTTCAGGAAGTTTTCACTCTGGAGGGGCCAGAACGAACACCTGGTGCACTTGGTGATAGGTACACCTGATGATTTTCCCAGGAAATTTTGACTCCGGAGGGGTCAGGGTGGACACCTGGTGCACTTGGCAATAGTTACACCTTGGGGATGATTTTGCCAGGAAATTTTGACTCCGAAGGGGTCAAGATGGACACCTGGTGCCCTTGATGATAGGTACACCTTGGGGATGATTTCCTCAGGAAGATTTCACTCCGGAGGGGCCAGAACGGACACCTGGTGCACTTGGTGATAGTTACACCTTGGGGATGATTTTCTCAGGAAGTTTTGACTCCGGAGGGGTCAGGGGGGACACCTGGTGCCCTTGGTGATAGGTACACCTGATGATTTTCCCAGGAAATTTTGACTCTGGAAAGGTCAAGATGGACACCTGGTGCTCTTGGTTATAGGTAAACCTTGAAGATGATTTTCCCAGGAAATTTTGACTCCGGAGGGGTCAGGATGGTCACCTTTTCATAAACAAATGAAAATTTATGTTACTTCTTATATGGGTAGAAATAAATTTTTAATGTCATATGATTCTTCAAATCCTTACCTAATGATATCTGAAAAAAAAATTAGTAATATTCATAAGAAAAAAAGTTATGAATTTTTAAAGATTAAAAACTCATGGAAAAAGCGGCTTTTGGGCCGCCCGGTCGTATATATGTATATGACTGTAGCACTGAGAAAAAAAAAGCGGCAGATACTACCCGGTTACTCGAGCAATAATTGCTTGACAGCTCAAGTAACAGGTAGAACCGTAATCTTTACTCGAGACTCGAGCAAATACTGTTCGAGTCGTTAACCAGCGCATAGACCTGTCTGCTGCTTCAAATTTTAGTTATCTTTTTTGTGAGTGAAAACAAAGATGTTTTATTGAGAAGTGTAGTTATTTATTTCTAAAAATATTTTTAAATGCAGATCTTAGTTAATTTTATCGTACAAGTCATTGAATTTTTATGAGGTGTTTACTATTGCGATCCTAACCTCAAATTTTGTGTTTCAATTAACGTTATGAGCTATATTTTATATTTTTATGCATGTAAACATAATTATTCTAATAAATTTAATCGAAATTAATAATAAAAATATGACAATTTATGTCACAGATAATGTTATTGAATTCTTTGATGACTTGCTCGTCAAACATTGTTAAGCAGCATCAGATAACTCAAGCAAATAATGCTCGAGTCTTCAAGTAAAAATTACGGTAACGCCTCTTACTTAAGGTGAAGATGTAACCGAGTTTTCATAAAATTTGTCGATTGCAATTTAAAAAAAAATAAAAGTGAAAATTGAAAAAAACGCTCTGTAGCGCGCTAGATGATATTTTAAGCTATTTTTTAAGCCTTATTTGATGGAAATCGGTTAACAAATAACTTCAGGAAACTTGGAAAAGTTTTCTTCTTATTCAGAAAAATTGTAGTAGTGTATGTCGTCTGCTACTGCCAGTGGCTGCCGCCCTCAATGTCCGAGCTTACTAGTAGTCGGGTGCAGAGAATGTAAACTGTAAGATCTCTGATTATTTTGGTACATTTAATTTTGATGTGTTCTTCTGATTTTTTGATTAATACCTTACTACAATGCATGAAAATTACTATTTTTTAAAATCTATTGATTAGTCTAAGCATGAAATTTTTCTTTTATTGATAGTCAATTATCTTACTGGGTGATGGCAAGCGAGTAGCTCTTAGTGTTTATAAATAAGAAAAAGAAAATGAAGAAGAAAAAGAAAAACAGCATCGAACAAAGTGCCCAAAAACTTGAAGAATATTTATGAATATGACACTAAATTAATTTTTGTGCATGATTTGTAGGTTAAAAATTAAGCATTTTGGGAAATAATTTATCAACAAAGAAGAAAGAAGAATTATTTATTACTGCCTGTTGCTTATAAAATTTCTAATTTATAAAATTTTATCTTTGCATGTGCTGCTGCATGAAATAAATTTGAAAGGTTATGGGAATGGGGTGCATGTACGGTTCGTGTATTTATTCCGCGCACGGTAGCAGACGATGCAAGGGTCTGCTACACATGGTTAACGGGAGGAAAACGATTTTCCAAGTTTCCTGAGGCCAATACTTAATATATTCATCTGTGATTGGGCTTAAAAAATAGCTAAAAATAGCACTTAGCGCGCTACAGAGCGTTTTTTTCAATTTTCCCTTTAATTTTTTTTTATAGCCACTTTTTACTTCCAGCGCTGGTTACGTCTTCACCTTAAGCTCTCAAGCAACTATTGCTCGAGTCTCGACCAACCTTTGCTTGTCACCTAAGCAGTATCCCTGTTGAATGTCCACACGAGTGGCACACGTAACATTATTTTCAAGTAGATGATTATAAAAAGGGAATAAAATATGGATATAGTTAATTATTTAATGATTTTATAGCCTCTTATGTCATAAATAATCAAAAAATTGGTTTTTTTTTTTATTGTACGTGCTTTTCTTTAACTCACAATGTTTCGTCGTCGTCGTCGTACGTTCAAAACTGCCAAGCTCTAGAACTTGGAGCTTGTAAGACCTGGAGGTCTGAAATTTTGCAGAGGGTCTAGGTTCGGATGAAAATACATGAATCCATAGTCACTTATCGACCGGGACCTCCAGGTCGCCGATGACAGGGGTACTTGAGGGAGTCATCTCCGAGAATTTGGGATAAATTCTTCAGGGATGACTTTGAGGGAAGTTCTAGTGTATTTAACGAGGCAATTTGAACCTAAGTACCAAGGTCACCGATGATGGGGTTACTCGGGGTACCTGGGGGTCATCTCCGAGAATTCGGGTCGAATTCTTGGGATATGACTTAGGATAGATTTCGGGGGTGTTTCAGAGCATATGAGGAAGAAGTTTGAACCTGGAGAGCCAGATCGACGATGACGGGTGTACCTAGGGAACGTGGAGGTCATCTTCGAGAGTTAGGAACAATTTCTGCGGAAATGACTTTAAGAGGTGTAATAGAGTATTTATCGAGGCAACTTAAACCTAGGTACCCAGGTCACCGATGACGGTTGTTCCTGAGGAACCTGGAGGTCATCTTCGACAGTTTGGGCCAATTTCTGCAGGGATGACTTTAAAGTTCTGAATTTTTGCTCAACTAAATTAGACTTGTCGGAAATGACCCTCAGGTACTCCAGGTACCCTCATCATCGGTGACCTTGGTACTAAGGTTCAAATTGCCTCGATAAATAGTCTATATTACCTCTTAAAGTCATTTCCACAAAAATTGTCCCTACCTCCCGAAGATGACCTCCAGGTTCCCTAGGTACACTCGTGATCGTCGACCTGGCTCTCCAGGTTCAAACTTCTTCCTCATATGCTCTAAAACACCCCCGAAATCCATCCTAAGTCATATCCCAAGAATTCGACCCGAATTCTCGGAGATGACCCCCAGGTACTCCGGGTACCCCCATCATCAGTGACCTTGGTACTTAGGTTCAAATTGCCTCGATAAATACCCTAGAACTTTCCTCAAAGTCATCCCCGAAAAATTTAGCCCAAATTCTCGGAGATGACTCCCTTAGGTACCCCCGTCATCGGCGACCTGGAGGTCCAGGTCGATAAGAGACTACGGATTCATGTATTGTCATCCGAACCTAGACCCTCTGCAAAATTTCAGACCTCCAGGTCTTACAAGCTCCAAGTTCTAGAGCTTGGCAGTTTTGAACGTACGACGACAACGATAGAACATTGTGAGTTAAAGAAAAGCACGTAAGATAAAAAAAAAATTTTTTTGATTATTTATGACACTAGAAATTTCTTTGCGCGCAAGCGCGCATAACTCTTTTTTTTATTGCTTTTGTAATGAAAGCTTAAGCTTTGATTAAATAAAGAAAATTTGAAATAATTGCTTTGTTTTACTTAGAAAAATTTAATTTAATACTTTAAGTCATTACTTAGGTACGACTGATAACATAAATAAAAATAAATTAGTATTAAATTTTCAAATGAAAATAATTAGATTTTTTAACTACTATATTGCGGCCAAAAGGAAAAGGGTAGGTAACTGCCAACTGCATGAATGTTCGAAATCGAGATTTTAAATTTTTTGAATATAATTTTATATTCTTTTTTAAATTTTATTAACCTGAAAGTTATAATGAATTTTATTTTAAAAAAAATTGATAGTTTGTAAAAGTTAACCTACTTACATACGAATCTGAAATTTCAAATTATTCTACTATAACTCAATTTTACGTAATTTCTCGACAAATATTTTGAAGACTGTTATATAATGTTCTAAATTTTTCTCAATTTGACGTATTTATTTTCTTCGTTTTTTTCTGTAATGATTTATTCAATCAAAACATCCATGAGAATTGAGATTTAAAACTTGGAATTCAAAATACTTGAAAAGTGACGCAAATTGCAGTTACCGACCTCTATGCTTATGGCGGCAGTAGATTATGATCGGTTTTATAACTTAAAGCTTCATTTAAGCGGTTTTCAGATTCTTGTTGTTTTAAAGAGTGAACCCAAAAATCGACAAATTTTAGCTCATTTGGCAAAATCGTGATTTTTTGTGAAATTTCAAACATGCAAAATCGGTGATATCAATCAAAAAAACACCAAATGGATTTTCTTCTTAGAATTTCACTTAGAATACGATGGTATTTTTTTTCTGAAAATTAAACTTATTAGAATTTCCCCTTTAAACGTCTGTATAAAGATACTACTTTAACCGATCGTATCGCTGCAACAACAAATTTTCTCCATTTTCAACTTGGCAGGGCTTCATATCTGACCATGAAAAACTATATGCACCAAAAATTTTTTCGGAATTTTTTTGTTATCATTACCATTATTTATTTACAAATGAAATAGCTTAAATTTTCTTTTGGATTGCAGTTTGTGGAATACCGATTTTAACGAAATTTTAGGATTCATTTTCTGAGTCCAAATAATGAACCTGACCATATATATATATATGTTTTTCTAATGGGCCTTTTAGAACAATCTATTATTTTTCAGAAAAAAAAAAAAAAAAAACTAACAGTTTTTAGTTAATTTTCAAAAGATTTGTGTTCGAAGTTTTTTTCATTCTCTTTATATTTTCATGAAAATTCACCAAAAAATAAAGAGAATGCGGGGTTGCAGAACTTCTTAAAAGTTAAAAATTTCTAACTTAAATCTTTTGAAAATTAGCTAAAAATTTTTTTTTTTTTTTTTTTTTTTTTTTTAATAATATTAATACAGCTAGTAGACTATTTTTTCAATAACAGGCCTATTAGCAAGACATATTTATGATTAGGTGCATTATTTGGACCCAGAAAATGATTCCTAAAATTTCGTCAAAATCAGCGTTCCGCAAACAATGATCTTTAAAAATCCTTAATATTAATACTTTTCAAAAAAAATTGACGGTTGCATCAGAAGTTGAAGTAAAAACTGGTAAAGTAATACTTAATAGATTCAGAATCCGTTTGCTGATGATAAAAAAGAACAGTTTTCACTGCCTCAATTTTGTAAAAAAAAGGTAGTGGTAACAATAATAATATTTTTTATTGCTTAGAGGTCTATAAGTGTAAAAATTTTATAATCAATGAATTTTTTTTTTTCATGAAATAAAATACATTGAAACCAAGAAAGTCATAGCTAGGACTTTTCCTATAGAGTAAGGCTTTTTAATAATGATGATTTTTGATAGCCTTTAATTTTCTTGTAATGAAACTGTTATTTTTGTCAGTTTATTGAAAAAATGGTTTAAAATTTTTTCTTTAGTGAATAAAAAAATCAGAAAAATCTGAACGATTTCAGTAAAACTAATTTCAAAATTTAAAATTTAATCAAATTTTAGTTTCAATTTCATAATTTTAAAATTTTAAACAATCGACACAATTTTTTGATTTAACTTGTAGTAAATTGCAGGGAGTTTTTTACTAAGAACTGTCCTTCTGCTTTAGACCAAGAAAAATAATGAATTTTCCTTCAATGAAGTAAAAAGAATAGATTATTCGTATAAGTAGACAATTTTAAAAAAAATTTAGCGCACATAAACTGAGAAGAAAATTTTTGTTATTTTTTAAACGCTTTAAACTATTTTAAATAATGTTTTGATTTTAAATTTTTATACAAGTTACCTAGCATTCTTAAAATAAAATTTCTTCAGAAGTCCTTTTATAATTTTCCATTTAAGATTTTGTTCAGATTTATAAATTTTTTTTAGCGGAAAATTCCGATCCACAAATATGACTTATTTTTACTCCTGCAACCAGAGTTGCTCGAACAATAGAATTCCAAAATCTTGATATAAATTAATAATTTTTGCTTTATTAAAATGATTTTGTTTTGAAACACATCCTAAAAGCTGTCTGTAAATGATAGTAAACTCACGTCAGTTTACAATAATAATTACCATTTTGCACATTTCCTTAAAATCAGCTTAATAATTTTTTGCCATCATGAAAAAAAATGTTAACAAAAAGTAAATCTATATGAAATTCTAAAAAACAGAGAGTGTCCTTTGCACAAATTAACCTATAAATCGTAATTTTACAACACTCACAATAAGCATTTCTTTAAATAATAACATTATAATTGTTAGCTGTTGCTAACAGAAAAAATAATAAAATGCCGGTGAAACTAATAAACTTGTACAGGATCAACATTAAAATAATAATAAATAAATCTTAATTAACAATTGCCAAAAAATTTTCAGTCATTATAAAAGCTATCATACACAGAATAAAAATAACCTATTTAAAAAACACTTCGGCTCAAGATGATCGACTGTCAATTTCTATTTAGAATAATAAATTTCAATTTTACCTCTAAAAAACTTTTGCACCAATCATAGCACGAATAAAAACTTTTTCAAGATGGCGATATCTCCTTTATACTATAGGATAAGAGGCTATATACCATTAAATAATTAACTATATCCATATTTTATTCCTTTTTATAATCATCTACTTGAAAATAATGTTACGTGTACCACATGTGTGGACATTCAACAGGGATCTACCGCTTTTTTTTCTCAGTGAGACAAGCGAGTGTCGACGTTCGGCGCATAAACATATACAGGGTGATAGGAAATGACCAGACCTAAGGTATATTACGTGATTCAACAGAAAAAGTTAAGTCAGAACCATAAATAAAATCTCGATTTAATGCATAAACTAATTAGTTGTTTAAGGAGGCTCAAGCGTTTGGTGCCGTATCAATCGGAGGGTGCCACAGAGGGCTTAATTATTTTTCAACATTACTTGATTTGATTTCAGTTATCAGCGCTATAAATTTATTTTTTTAAGTTTTTCCATGGTAAAAATGTTAAAGTAAACGATCAAACTTATATTTGTGAAATTTTTGAGTGTCAAATAGAGGTTAGGTTGAGTCGATTTTGAGCTTTATCTTATTTTTCTCAAAATTTAGGTCGGCTACCCCTAGTTTTTTTTATATCATTTTGAACGTTGAAAAAATATACATCATTGCTGATTTTACCTGAATTTACAGTCTTTTTATTTGAGAGAAATCGTAAATTAACCACAAGATCCCATAAGAACACACGTTAAAAGGCAAAATCTTCAATTCACAATAACTTTTAAAATCATCCGTCAACCTGCATTTTTCTTTACACGAATCGATTCTACGAATAATAAAGAACATATATTGCCAATCTCAACTAAATATATCTTTTTAAGTCAAAGTCGCATGAGCCTCCTTAACATTTTGATTAACCAATCAGCGTGAAATATGCAAATTTTTGGGAGGGCTAAAGTGCAAGAAGCCGGAACCATCCACCTCGAAAGTGATTTTCCTTCAAGAAGAAAAAATCTGGAGTAATATCTGGAAAACACATTTTAAACATGTGTTAAATTCACAAAATAAAATTTTCTTAAAATTCAAAAGCAACAATTTTTTCATTGCTTTATAATTTTTATCCCATCGTGACGATTTATAAGTAGTTTGAATTACAGTTGTAGCTTCAAAATTGACTGAATTAAGATACCTAATCATTTAAGATTGATTACATTGATACACTTTATTTAACTCATAACTTAGGCAATTTTGGTCGTACAATCAAGATTCAAGTTTCTTTGAAATCGTTATTTCGAGGAGAACACGATCATCTTTTTAAAAATTTTTAATCTAAAATTATTATAAAATTTTTTTATTTTGTGTAAAGCCGTAAAGTAAATACAAACTAGGCCCGCTTTCACCCTTCGGTTAAGCTCTGCTCTCACGTAAGCAGTAAGACTCAGCAGGGGGGGGGGGGGGGCAGGGGGGGCTTATTTGTATTTACTTTACGGCTTTACACAAAATAAAAAAATTTTATAATAATTTTAGATTAAAATTTTTTAAAAAGATGATCGTGTTCTCCTCGAAATAACGATTTCAAAGAAACTTGAGTCTTGACTGTACGACAAAAATTGCCCAAGTTATGAGTTAAATAAAGTGTATCAATGTAATCAATCTTAAATGATTAGGTATCTTAATTCAGTCAATTTTGAAGCTACAACTATAATTCAAACTACTTATAAATCGTCGCGATGGGATAAAAATTATAAAGCAATGAAAAAATTGTTGCTTTTGAATTTTAAGAAAATTTTATTTTGTGAATTTAACACATGTTCTGTGATGGCCTGAATCAACCCGTTTTAATTTTTTTTATCATCACTTTCCCTTACCCTGGTATTTTTACTTTATCTTATTCTAATTTTATTTGTAAGCACCATGTGCAGTTAATGATAGTTTTTATTTAGGCAAGAGGAAGAAAAAAAAAGGGAAACCTAGTTCCCCTACAAGGCTCAGCGTTCTCCACTCTTTTGGCCCATTGAAATTTCCCGTTGCCGACTAAGAGGGTCGTAAACGATGGTATGCGATGGACCACAGGAGTGGTTAAGCATAGGCCTGTACAACAGCTGCGCAAATAGATTTTATCTTTATTACAAAAAAAAGAAACTCTTGAGTTTACACGGGGGTTTTCTTCCCAAGAAAAACGTCGCCCACCCGGTCGTAAACAACCGGGCTTTTTGGGGCAGATAGCGTTAAGTGGGTCCGCCTGTACACTCCCGCTGGCCCCGGCAGACAGGCGCGGAGGGCAATAAAAGGCGGCCCTTTTAAGTATAAGTGCGAGAAAAGAAGAAGAGAGAGAAGGAGCTAGGAGAGATACCCGTGGAATTTTCCCCTACTTTTCCAACACTCCCGAAAACCGAGGTCTCCTGGCCCAGGCCAGGACTCGGTGAAATCAGTTAGCAGTGAATCCTAGGACTGATCGGCTGCTCAACAATCAAACTCTTCACATAGGTCTTAGACTTTGATTGTTTTGAGTTTAGTAGATCTTCTTGGAATTCTCAAAAGTCTTTGGTTTACCCTTGCTTTTGCCAAGACTTTTTTATTAAACTTTAAGTATTTAAGTTTAAATTGATTAGTAAAAGTGCCAGTGGTTTCCCCATCGGACTAAATAAGTCCGATCTGAATCTCGGACCATCTCCTTAGGACCAGCCAGGACCAGCTTCAGATTTCTCTCTTCTTTTCTCTGGTTTAAAACAAGTAAGAAACATTTATATTTATGCACCTATTGTAACTCTAAAACTATCAATGTAACCCCTTTTTCTTTAACAAGTTAATAAACAAGTAAAAATAATCTACAATTCTTTTAAATTATCTTCTTCCTTTTCTTTTCTTATTACAGTTTTCATAAAGAGTTTTGTTTTCAACAAAACTCTTTAAATGATTAAATTTTTTTTTATTCTCTCATTAAAATAAAACAAATACAGAAAAATCCCGTCGGATTCTGACGGGAATTTAGCATAAAATTTTAATAAAGATTTATCTTTGATAAATCAAGAAAATAGAGATTTTCTTTTTAATAATAACATCAAGAATAAGTTTTCCTATACAAAAAACAACAAAACTAGACTCATCCTAGATGAGTTCATTTTCAGATAAAATAGACAAGGATTTATCTTTGATAAATCAAAGTAATTGAGTTTTCTTTAATAATTACAGCAAAAGTAAATTTTCTTTTGCCAAAAAACCAAAAACCACAAAATTAGACTCATCCTTGATGAGTTTATTCTCAAATAAAATAACAAAGATTTATCTTTGATAAATCAAAGTAATTGAGTTTTTCTTTAATAATTACAGCAAAAGTAAATTTTCTTTGAAGAAAAACCAAAAACCACAAAATATAACTCATCCTTGATGAGTTTATTCTCAAATAAAATAAACAAAGATTTATCTTTGATAAATCAAGGTTATTGAGTTGTCTTTCACAATTACATAAATAGTAAATTTTTCTCTAAATAAGGAAAAATACAAATAAAACCCTGGGTCTGCACAGCGGTTTAACCAAGGCAAGAATCCCCGTTTCAATCCTTGGCAGCCGCTCGACAAGGATTGACTTAACCTGTCTGAATACGAACAGGACCCAGATTACTCCAGATTTTTTCTTCTTGAAGGAAAATCACGTTCGAGGTGGATGGTTCCGCCTTCTTGCACTTTGGCCCTCCCATAAATTTGCATATTTCACGCTGATTGATTAATCAAAATGTTAAATAACTAATTAGTTTATGGATTAAACGAGATTTGATTCATGGTTCTGACTTAACTTTTTCTGTTGAATTACGTGATATACCTTAGGTCTGGTCGTTTTCGATCACCCTGTATATGCCACCGGGCGGCCCAAAAGCCGCTTTTTCCATGCGTTTTTAATCTTTAAAAATTCATAACTTTTTTTCTTATGAATATTACTAATTTTTTTTTTTCAGATATCATTAGTTAAGGATTTGAAGAATCATATGACATTAAAAATTTATTTCTATCCATACGAGAAGTTACATAAATTTTCATTTGTTTATAAAAAAGTCGATTTTTTATAAATAAATAAAAAAATTTTTATTAAATGAATACATATTATAATTCTTCTTACAAATTTTGACTAGCCATCCAAATTGTGTAAACTTTCATCAATTATTTTTTAAATGATCGTAAGTGGAAAAAAATTATGCTTAAAAACGAATTTATTTATAACTATTATAAAAATCAAAATTTTTTAAAAATATTTTGGGGACTTAATTTTGACGTATGAACCTTAGATTTCCTGTATAAAAAATTACGAAAATCGAAAGCTTGATTTTTAGTGGCCCACTTCAGGAATTTTGGCTCCGCATTAAAATAAAATGAGCTAGTGACACATGTAATATGTAGTCAGCATAAATATACGTAAAGTATAAAGTTATTATCAAGATAAGAATAATTGTAAGACCAAACGAGTCATAGACATGGTGCCCCCCAGACATGGTGCCCCCCGCCTCAATCTTCAGGCAAATTTTCAGGCAAGGCAAATACCACTAGTTAAATAACCCACTATCCCTAGGCACTGTATTAAGCAATAATTAGTTAATAAACAAATAAAGTAACCCCTCAAGCACCCGATAACCATGGGCACCTTGTTAAAAAAATTAATAATGGATAAACATGTAAAAAAATAATCCCCCAAGCACCCGGTAACCGTGGGCGTCGAGTTAAAAAAATTAATAGATAATAAACAAATAAAAAAATAATCCCCCAAGCACCCAGTAAGCGTGGGCATAGCCCCAAAAAAATTAATAGCTAATAAACAAATAAAAAAATAATCTCCCAAGCACCCGATAACCGTGGGCACCTTGTAAAAAAATTAATAATGAATAAACAAATAAATATATATTCCCCCAAGCACCCGATAACCGTGGGCACCTTGTTTAAAAAATAAATAATGAATAAACATATAAATAAATAATCCCCCAAGCACCCGGTAACCGTGGGCATCGAGTTAAAAAAATTAATAGATAATAAACAAATAAATAAAGAATCTCCCAAGCACCCGGTAATCGTGGGAACCTTGTAAAAAAATTAATAGATAATAAACAAATAAATAAAAAATCCCCCAAGCACCCGATAACCGTGGGCACCTTGTAAAAAAATGAATACCTAATAAACAAATTAACAAATAATCCCCCAAGCACCCGATAACCGTGGGCGTCGAGTTAAAAAAATTAATAGATAATAAACATGTAAATAAATAATCCCCCAAGCACCCGGTAACCGTGGGATCCTTGTAAAAAAATTAATAATGAATAAACAAATAAATAAATAACCCCCCAAGCACCTGATAACCGTGGGCGTCGCGTTAAATAAATAATAAGTTAAAAATTAATAAAAAAATGACCCCCCAAGCACCCGATAACCGTGGGCACCTTGTAAAAAAATTAATAATGAATAAACAAATAAACAAATAATCCCCCAAGCACCCGATAACCGTGGGCACCTTGTAAAAAAATTAATACCTAATAAACAAATAAACAAATAATCCCCCAAGCACCCGATAACCGTGGGCGTCGAGTTAAAAAAATTAATAGATAATAAACATGTAAATAAATAATCCCCCAAGCACCCGGTAACCGTGGGATCCTTGTAAAAAAATTAATAATGAATAAACAAATAAATAAATAACCCCCCAAGCACCTGATAACCGTGGGCGTCGCGTTAAATAAATAATAAGTTAAAAATTAATAAATAAATGACCGCCCAAGCACCCGATAACCGTGGGCACCTTGTAAAAAAATTAATACCTAATAAACAAATAAGCAAATAATCCCCCAAGCACCTGATAACCGTGGGCGTCGCGTTAAATAAATAATAAGTTAAAAATTAATAAATAAATGACCCCCCAAGCACCCGGTAACCGTGGGCACCTTGTAAAAAAATTAATAGATAATAAACAAATAAATAAAAAATCCCCCAAGCACCCGATAACCGTGGGCACCTTGTAAAAAAATTAATACCTAATAAACAAATAAACAAATCATCCCCCAAGCACCCGATAACCGTGGGCGTCGAGTTAAAAAAATTAATAGATAATGAACATGTAAATAAATAATCCCCCAAGCACCCGGTAACCGTGGGATCCTTGTAAAAAAATTAATAATGAATAAACAAATAAATAAATAACCCCCCAAGCACCTGATAACCGTGGGCGTCGCGTTAAATAAATAATAAGTTAAAAATTAATAAATAAATGACCCCCCAAGCACCCGATAACCGTGGGCACCTTGTAAAAAAATTAATAATGAATAAACAAATAAACAAATAATCCCCCAAGCACCCGATAACCGTGGGCACCTTGTAAAAAAATTAATACCTAATAAACAAATAAACAAATAATCCCCCAAGCACCCGATAACCGTGGGCATCGAGTTAAAAAAATTAATAGATAATAAACATGTAAATAAATAATCCCCCAAGCACCCGGTAACCGTGGGATCCTTGTAAAAAAATTAATAATGAATAAACAAATAAATAAATAACCCCCCAAGCACCTGATAACCGTGGGCGTCGCGTTAAATAAATAATAAGTTAAAAATTAATAAATAAATGACCGCCCAAGCACCCGATAACCGTGGGCACCTTGTAAAAAAATTAATACCTAATAAACAAATAAGCAAATAATCCCCCAAGCACCTGATAACCGTGGGCGTCGCGTTAAATAAATAATAAGTTAAAAATTAATAAATAAATGACCCCCCAAGCACCCGGTAACCGTGGGCACCTTGTAAAAAAATTAATAGATAATAAACAAATAAATAAAAAATCCCCCAAGCACCCGATAACCGTGGGCACCTTGTAAAAAAATTAATACCTAATAAACAAATAAACAAATAATCCCCCAAGCACCCGATAACCGTGGGCGTCGAGTTAAAAAAATTAATAGATAATAAACATGTAAATAAATAATCCCCCAAGCACCCGGTAACCGTGGGATCCTTGTAAAAAAATTAATAATGAATAAACAAATAAATAAATAACCCCCCAAGCACCTGATAACCGTGGGCGTCGCGTTAAATAAATAATAAGTTAAAAATTAATAAATAAATGACCCCCCAAGCACCCGATAACCGTGGGCACCTTGTAAAAAAATTAATAATGAATAAACAAATAAACAAATAATCCCCCAAGCACCTGATAACCGTGGGCGTCGCGTTAAATAAATAATAAGTTAAAAATTAATAAATAAATGACCCCCCAAGCACCCGGTAACCGTGGGCACCTTGTAAAAAAATTAATAGATAATAAACAAATAAATAAAAAATCCCCCAAGCACCCGATAACCATGGGCACCTTGTCTAAAAAATTAATAATGAATAAACAAATAAATAAATGATCCCCCAAGCACCCGGTAACCATGGGCACCTTGTCTAAAAAATTAATAGATAATAAACAAATAAATAAATAATCCCCCAAGCACCCGGTAACCGTGGGCGTCGAGTTAAAAAAATTAATAGATAATAAACAAATAAAAAAGTAATTTCCCAAGCACCCAGTAAGCGTGGGCGTAACCCCAAAAAAATTAATAGCTAATAAACAAATAAAAAAATAATCCCCCAGGCACCCGATAACCATTGGCACCTTGTTAAAAAAATTAATAGATAATAAACAAATAAATTAATCATCCCCCAAGCACCTGGTAACCGTGGGCGTAGCCCCAAAAAAATTAATAGATAATAAACAAATGAATAAAGAATCCCCCAAGCACCCGATAACCATGGGCACCTTGTTTAAAAAATTAATACCTAATAAACAAATAAATAAAGAATCCCCAAAGCACCCGATAACCATGGGCGCCTTGTTAGAAAAATGAATAGATAATAAACAAATAAAATTATCATCTTCCAAGCACCCGGTAACCGTGGGCGTAGCGTTAAAAACATTAATAGTTAATAAACATATAAATTGGGAATCTTATATTGACCAAATTATTAAGAATGAACCAGTGGCATACAACAGCCTTTAATCGGCTCGAAGTGATAAATTATGTGCTCAAATATTTTTTTTATAAAATTCTGCGAACATAGAGTGTACTTTAGTTTTATTACAATAAGTATGGATTCAATACATAATACTTACAAACCACTTTCAAACTACAAATGTATTTATCAATAGAAATTGCACTAAAAAATATACATGCGTTTCTTCAGCTAATTATCTCGATTTTATATTTAAAATTTATTGTCTACTGTCGTCGAATGGTGCAGACTATTCCTGGTTGAAGGTTAATTACCTCCCATTCTCCATTGTACGGAAGATCATCTAAAAGTTAATTTAGCTATGAAAATTATTCGGTACACTTTTGTTGTTTCATTCATTATGTTAATTTAAAAAAAAATTAACCTTTTTCTGATTCCACTGAAGAGTCAGCATTAACTTCGGCCATTTTTTCGTATGTTACAATCGAATCTATTAGTTCTGGAGCTGCCACTTCCATTGGAATTTCGGCTTCTACATGGAAAACCAAATCATTATCATGTTTAAATATAAATTATTTACGAAGTCGTGTTTAAATTTAAGTAACGAAAAATTCATTAGTTATATGTAGAAGTAGTTAACGGCATGCATTTTATAAAATTAAATCGTTTTAGTGTTCTGGGAATAACAGTAAATTATTTATTTTTAATAAACATTAATTTTTATTTGACTACAATACCCTCAAATCCAGTTCCAAGTGACGCTTCAACTTCTGTGAAAAAAGTAACTTTTAAAATATTGGCGATTGCTCTGAAATTCATAAAGTATAAGAAAGATAAAATTTGTTCTGACCAGCTCGAAGAGTCAGGTCCCTATCGTCCAGTTGTTCGGGAAAGTAGGACAGGTTATTTAAAAATGCATTGAAGGTCATTTTTTTTTCATCTAACTTGTCCCAGCAAATAGATACTTTCATATCTTGGATAAGTTGTGATCGTCGTTTCACTATACAGTAATCAATCTTATTCCTGACTGCATCAAGCAGAAACCATGACTCTTCCTGTGTTTCTATCAATATATCTAGAAAAGAAGCTTTCATCAAATTTGAGTCGTTTGAAAAAACATTAAAGAATATTAAAACTAATGTTTCATTTTGAATTAAAAAACTTTTTTTTTCAAAAAATCATTTTTGCTCTTAAATATAATAACTTACTCAGAAACTCTGAAACACTCGGATTCTTTGACAACAGACTGTTTAATGTCCGATGATAGGTCTCCAAAAAATTATTAGTTCGGCAAATTTTTCTGTACACACAAAAATAAAGATCGCTATTAAGCCATGTCCTCTCAAAATAGGCAAGAAAGTCGTGTGCGCCCTTATCATTCGGAAATAGGTTTAGAACCTCTGCTTTTATAATTTTGTATCCAGTGTGCACATCTTCATTAGGAAGATAACCTAAAGCTATAAGTTTTTTTATGATCTTATGTTTACGCGGGGCTTTTTTCCTTTTGTATTCTTTTTTCGTTAAAAATTTTAGTCTTTTTGCATTCTTATATAAGGCCTAAAATAATAAATAAACTATTAATACACTGAAAAAGCAAGTTACCCGCCTATACTGCTGGGAAGTCAGTCGTGCATGCCGAGCAGCTTCAAGCCCCGCTGGCGCGAGGTAGCTCAGCCCGGGACGCAGCACTAAAATTTTGTCATGCCACGCATAAAGTTTGATGCGCTCAGTCAACGTTTTTATTCTTAAATCACAAAGTTTTCCGAGTTTAAACCTGTGAGAAAATTTGAAACTAAAAAAACTTATGTTATTTGGTTGAATTAAGTAGACTAAGCATATCATATTTGAAGCGCTGTACGGCGAAACGTAAGTGCTGTATGACAGGCTGCGGTGCGCCGTGACTGTGGGACTAAAATCAGCAGCGCGCGAGTCAGCCCAGCATGCACGACGGACTTCCACCAGCGCATCCCGACGATTTATTTTTTCCTTACAGTTACAGTACAGAAACTGTGTTAAATCTTGTAGAGATCTAAATGCTGTCGTCAAAATTATATATTAAAATATAAAATACTTTTCGCATGATAACGTTTACAATTTCAATAAATATTTTAAATTAGAGCAAGATTAAAAACTTTGTGTACTTAATAAGAAAATACTATTTGAAACAATAACAGCGTAATTTAAAAATGAAATTTAACAGGTAAATAAAAAAAATTATGTTTAAACAGATTTTATAGGTTTTATTTTATTGAAATTTAAAAATTATATTAAATTTTGTGATTTACCTGTCCAAAATGAAACAGACATCCAAGCACAATGACGCCTGGAAAGACTTTTTCCATTGCTTTTTTCATTGCTTTTTCGAAATCTCTCATGCATTCTTTTACCACAATTTCTGGAAAAGTTTCTTTTAAATGTTTTAATATTATTTCGTAAGACTGCGCTTTCTTGTTTTGCATTACCGCCCAGGCTATGGGAATGGCCTAAAATAATTGTAACTTGTTAAGAGTAATTCAATATAGCATCATTGGCTTGTATTAAAAAAATCATACACTTTAGAGTAAAGAACGAAAACACTGCAGATTCATTTCATGATTACATTTGCGCCGTATAAGTCAGTTTTTGAATATGCAACCAAGAAAAATACATTGTAGGTTTAGAAAAATAAAAAATAAAATTTTTTCAAATTAGTACATTGATTTGTCATTGTAACAAATTAAATTTATGAAAAAATACTAAATTTATTTCGAGAATTTACGTGTCATTCACGAGGGACCACTCGATCACTCGTGCTATTGAACTACTTTTTTTATGATACATTAGACAGTATTGAACTAAATTGACTAATTTAAACTTTGAAAAATTGTTTCAATAAATAAACTTACTCTGCCATTATGCTCGGCCATTATCGTGAGGAACTGCGCACTTCGGGAAACTTTCAAATTGGGCCTAGTTTTATATGTTCCGTCCAAATATAGTTTTATAATCTCTGCTAGCTCCTGTATAAACTTTTTTTCATACCAGAGTACACTATAATTTGGCTCACCATCTTTACCAGCCGCGGCATTGAGTAGAACAGTTTCAATTTTATGCTCTATTCCTTCCAATGTATAAGTGAGAGATTCATCGTCTTTGATCAGCAATTCAGCTAAGTCTTTGATTGTCTGGAAATCTGAATACTTGCCAACCTTTTTCACTTTGGCTCTAGCTTTCTTTCGCAAACGGGTTGCGTGTCTTACCAAGCTGTTGTATTTTACGTGGCGAGCCACTTCCATGGGATAGCTGAAAATTTTTTTGTTAATCATCGGAAGAAATTATTACAAAATTTATTAGTGCACGAAGTTTAAAAAAAATGAAAATTGTTTGTGTACTTAAGAAATTTGACAGGACGTTAATATTTTACAAACACATTAGAAACTTTGAAATTTTTTATAATTTTCGTAAGCTAAATGCAAGCATTTTTGTCTAGTTACTCAAAAGCTTTGTCTATTAATGATTTTCAATATTTTAACGAAAACTTACTTTTTTCGAACCTCTCGAAACAGTTGAAAGTAATTTACTGATTCTTTAACAGCAAATTTATAAAACTCCTGCTTAAATGATTTAATTTGTTCTTTCAATGTTGTCATCGATTTACAATCCCGAGTGTGCTCTTTCTCCGGAACGTCATTAATAGTTTCGGACGTGGCGTCATAATATCTTCTTATGGAACCTTTACAAGAGTCTTCCTTTTTTGATCTGCGCCACTTGGTGCAGTAATAAAGCCTATAAAATTTAATTTTCTTTTTTAAAACAAGAAATGATTAATTATGCAGACCTGTTATTCATGCATCGCGCTGAATGATAAAAAGTTTTAAATATTTATAGAAATAATCAAATCACATACTATTTTTTATTTTTCTCAATATTCTCAACAATTCATATGTCAATTAAATACAATTAAATACTCGTAATACGTTATGGTTAAATACTACTCAAAAATTTACTGTATTTTGACTGTCTGCCCGCAGTCAGTCTGATGTTGTTTCTGTCGACTTTCATGATTACAAACTTCATAGAATTATAAATTTCGTCTTTAGCCGAATTTTTTCTCAATAAAATTATTACAATATTCAAAAAAATTAAATGATAAAAATTTTTTCACTTGGTTCCGTATCTGTTTGAGGTAAAAAAAACTGTATAACTTATTTCTCAACATAATTAAAATTGCTCATTGTTTTGTATGCAAAGTATAAAGCTAACTATTAAGCGAGTGTGCTCACAATTTTTGTAAAAAATAATTTTTATATCGATATGTAGATCGATAAAAATAACAAAAATTAGAAATAATATTAAAATAATTTATTATATTTCTTGGGTTATTGGACACATATTCAAATGAATACAGAATTGACTCACCCCATAATTGAGAAGGGAAAATTGTATGTTGCCCGAAGCAAAGTTTCAAAATGTTCTTTCAAACTTTTCTGTAACTAACAGTGACGAAAAAAAAATTTTATACCACTAGTGCGTAGGTACTCGATTAAACGCACGCTTCGAAATTTAAAAACTCGCCCTACGCACCAGTGGTATAAAATAGTATATGTAACGGTAGCAGCACGTCACCAGGGCTTCTTAAAGTTACTCGTGCTACGCTTCGCTTCGCACTCGGTACCTTTAAAACCGGCCTGGCGACGATACTGCAACCCGTGGCAAAATACACTATTCCATTATTTTTAGAAAAAAGGTATCACTTAGCCCTTTCAGTTCAAAAGCTTCCTGAGAAACATCCAGCAAAGCTTGTTAGCGGTGCACAAGTTGCATTTAAAGTTGCCGAATGCGTCAGGAGAAATGCTTGAATTTTCGTCAATGAGAATTTTCCACAGTCAATCTTTTTTTTTTGTCTTGCGGTTCCCGAGAGAGGCGGCAGCAATTTAGAGTGTAGTAATAAAATGAATTTTTGGGAGATAAATAGCTCGGAAAAATCTGGTATGTTGTTTTTAAAAACTGATTTTGAAAATTTATTTTCGGAGGATTCAAATATAAATTCACTAAAGTAAAAAAGAGAATCTTTGCATTGACATACTGCCCACGCGGGGGGTACACACACACACACACGCGCGCGCGCGGGCGCGCACTCCTTAGTAAGGTTATGGAGTTTTTTGTTTCATAATTGTTGTGCCCTTTTTTTATCTGTAGGTGCTAGAAAAATTTAACAAATTATATTCAGAATTATTGGCACACACATGCACAAATTACGTTTTCTTACGTTATTAGCCCCCCCCCCCTCCCCCCCGGGGCCTGATTGTCTAACTCGATACGCGTGAAACGCGCGTATATCGTTTGTTTCAAAGGTATCAGTTGTTAAAGCACCTTCATTCGAATCTTAAAATCGCCGGTAATTAATGTGCTGAGGCCTGATTTATCAAAAATTTGTCTTAATTTTATTGTTATTAATTTTAATTAATTCGTTGTCTAACTCGATACGCGCG
Organism: Encarsia formosa; assembly: GCA_038277355.1. NCBI lineage: Eukaryota > Metazoa > Arthropoda > Insecta > Hymenoptera > Aphelinidae > Encarsia > Encarsia formosa. Next base: position 39,203,720 of record CM076184.1, on the reverse strand, counting down.
TTTCACGCGTATCGAGTTAGACGATCAGGCCCCCGCGAGAGAGGAAAATCTCCCTTTTTTCAATGAACACTTGAACCTTACATTTTTTGTCATAATATATATAACGTTATTAAAAAAATTTTCTTCTTTTAATGAATTGAACACTTACAGACTGGTAGTATCTGGTTTTACGGCTTTTTTTTTATGATAGGAGAGACCGTTGAATTTGATAGACGGCGGAAAAACGTCTTTTAAATCCATTGCTAATAAAAAATATTAAGCAGAACACACTGAAAGTTACACAAGTTACGAGTATGTACTGGATAGTAACAGTTCAAAAAGAAGATGACAACGTGAAAACAAGATTTTTTTTCCTTTCTTTGTTAAATAAATTGCAGGTATGCCCACGCGCTCGTGTTAATGCCCCCTCTGCAGACAGAATAGAGAGAGACACACACATGCGCGCGCGCGTGCTAATTAAGAGCAGATTTTTAGTACGGGTGACGTTAAAGTACTTCTGCTTGATAGATGCGTGAATTATTCAAAAAAATATGAACGTAACGAGTAGAAATAACTGCAATAAATTAGTTAAGATATGAGTATGTTCATTTCACAATTCAAATGTTTAAAAAATATTCCATTAAAAATTATCATTAGGGCTGGCATTTTTTTTTTTTATTTGTCATGAAGTATGAAAATTATATGAAGTGTGCTTTAAGTGAATCTATAATCGAAACAGTTTTATTTACTAGCAAAAAAAATAAAGATCATTTTTTTTATATTAAAATATGTATGCAACTGCAAACATTTGAAATTGAAAATACTATTTTAAATAATAAATTTTTTAAATAATATACAAAACGACGTTATAGGGGTTCACTGAATTTCCTTTTTTTGGAGACTTTCAATAATTTTTAAATATACTAACTTCAGTACAATTTTTGAGGAATCATTTGAAAGGGCGCCTTTGCACGCGTTCTACAGAAACAGCTCCTGCATTTTCTCCCAACAAAAATTCTACTATTTCAACATATTGGTATATCACTTTAAAAACTTTCAGAAAACTTCAAAACTTAATAAAGATTATGTTTATAAGTAAATTCAGCTCTAAACTTTTATTTGCTTCCTTATTATTTACAACAGTTGTCTCTACCTTCACATCTTTAGTAAAACTCTTGCACAAGAAATAAGAAAGTACCAAATATTTTTTGATGAAATTTTATAATAACAAACTTGAATATTTTATACTGCTAATGAAAACGTTTACTTTGGAATAAGCTTAGAGAGTCATACAAAGAACTTTATAAAAAATGAAATTACAGAAATAAATATAATAAGTGTACTGTATGAATCATTTGGTTGGGAAGTGTATTTATGGATTGACAAAGCTGTGCGAGAATGGGAAAAAAAATCATATTTTTTAATAAGCTTAACGGACTGTCAGAGTTCCTAAGTAGCTCTCAGATGGAAACTTCTGAATCCAGGTGGTAAAGGTAAATATTGACGATTTTTTTTTCGCTTAAAATAATCTTACAAAATTACTCACTAGTTATTAAAAATGCTGAAAAAGTTATTTAGAATAGTTTCCAATCGCGTGCATTCACAAAAAGTGAGCATGTACTGCATACAATGAAATTTTTTTCAAAAACTGTTGACAGCTCTTTGAAGATACTACATTTATAAATATTGCTTACTTACCGTGTATCCATGGTCCAGTCTGTGTAAATCATGCACTTTCAAAACAACATAACTTTCATACAGTGAACTTTTTTTGTAAAACTATTTTTTTATATACGATGTACATACTTGAAAAAAATAACTTTGTTAATAAATTTTATAGTACTTTTTGAGATACAATATGAGCAGTCATATTTAAAAGGTCCCTTGGGTAGAAAAAAAAAAATTTCGAATTACATAAAAATAACTAATGTTAAAATTTAAGAAAAACTCTTGATTTTTCATAACTGTCACTATTAAGTATATAGAAATTAGTTTCAAAAAGCTATCATCAGAAAATCTTTAGTTTCTAAAATAAAAGAGTTTAAATGAACGTAAGAAAGTGTAACTGAAAAGCATTTTTGAGTGTTATTTTAAATAATTTCATTAAAAATGTTTAGTTACATAATGTTAATATGTTTAAAATGCAATAAATATTTAAGTTTTTAAAAAGTTGGAAGTCTATCGATTATTTTTGAATTTTTGTGCGTTTTCAAAATACGTAGCCCTTTTTCCGTCACGTATGACGTACGTACCGGAAGTGTTTTTACTAATTGGATTATTATTCGGAAAATCAGTATGAATTTCTATTCTAGAAAAATAATTTTCAAATAAGGTACCTGTACCTAATATGGCCCCCCTAAGCGAGAATCGACGTTGTGGCGAATCAAATCAATATTTTTTGACGGGTAAGGTCTCATTTTAAAGCTTAATTCAAGAGCTTTAAAATGAAACCTTACACGTTTGATTTTGATCAATGAGCTTCAAATGTCAGAGGATTTACCAAAACATGGTTTTTTAAGACACATAAAATTTGTGTCCTAATATGGCCCCCCTCCCCCCCCCCCCCCCCCCGAAGTATTTTATTCATTGCGATTTTTTAAATCAATTAGAATATGAAAATTAAAAAAACTTCAAAATTTCTAACATTTTAAAAATAATTTATTTAAAAATTGAGCCTTTTTTACAATTTTTTTGAAAGCTTTGCAACCAGTACAAAAATTACAACTTTAAATTTGTATCAAAGTTTGATTTTTGAGCTAGAATGCTTTTTTAGTTATAAAATGAAAAAAAGCTTTGAAACAATTAAATTTATTTTTCTTAAATAACATTAGGATAGGATTTTCTAAAAAGTAAACATGAAACTATGGACTCTTAATATCGGTATTTCTACTAGAATAAAACCCGTTAGAAAACGAGTTTAACAAAAACTAAGGTCGCGTTTTAAAGCTGAAACAATAACGAATCGAAGCTACTTATTCAAATTTTGGTCAGATGCGTCTAAATATTTTGGCAGACCATTTAATTACTACGTAAAATAATAACGGAGGTATACAAAACGAGTTTTAGCTATTAGGCGTGCGCAAAAATAATTTTAAAATGTTCTAAACAACTGAAAACTTGATAATTCAGTGTTTTTGACTTCTTCCTACCTTGTAGAGATGCCGCATATCGAGCATATTCAAAATAACAGGGGGGGGGGGCATATTAGGCACGCTTACCTTAGTTACAGATATTTTGAAATTTTTCATGCAGGGGGAATTTTTCATTTTATTAAAACTTGTATAATAAATTTAAGTAAAAGTTAAAGCTTAAAAAAATGAGAGGCTTTTTGCGTCACGTACGTAGCACCTTATTTTTGACTTATACCTCACAAATAAAGAAATATTATAACATTAAAAAATTAAAAAAAAAAAAAAAAAAAAAAAACACTACTAATCAAAAATAGTACTTTTCGTGCTTGTAGGCGATATCTCGAGTAGGTAGGTCAAGTAGGTACTCGGTAAATCTGTAAGAGTGAGGTTAGCTCAAATCCACTCGAAGCCTAGTAAAAAGTGAGCCACTCTAAGCTAAGAGTGGGTCACTTTTAACTCGATTCGAGTGAATTTTCGTGCTTTTCACTCGAACAAATTTAGAAGGTATATCCCTACGAGAGTATCGCCTATAAGCATGAACATTATTTTTTGTTAGTAGACCACGAAAATTAAAGTTTTAGTTCGGCAAGTGCGACGAAAACTTGAGTTTTCATCACAGTGTGACCAAAACATCTTTTTACCAGTTTTCTTTTCTTTTTTTTTGTACTTTACTCGATTTTACATTTGTTTGAAGTGGTAGAGCGTAACGTAGGTAACAAAAGTAATTGCTCATATGTAGACAGTGATATTTAGAAGCTAATTTGTAAACAGCAAAAATACTCATTGATAAAGCGAATTGTCCCTGTTACATAAGTGTTAAGCAATAATATGTTAAAAATAAATTGCTTCTTTTGTTTAAATTTAGTTCAAAGTCTAATCTTTTCATAAACTTTTGCCAACACAACTGATTGAGAGTAATGAACAGTTTCGATAAAAAAGCGCTTCACTAACATGGCAACTTGAAAATTTTAGCAATCTTTCGAAACGAAAACACAAAACATGCTTGATACTAGGAGCAAGACTTTAGGTTTTTTCAGTGGTAATTAAAAAATACTGTGCAATAGTTGTCGAAACGCCGCGCGTTTATTTGTTTATTTGTTTATTCATTATTAATTTTTTTACAAGGTGCCCACGGTTATCGGGTGCTTGGGGGATTATTTGTTTATTTGTTTATTCATTATTAATTTTTTTACAAGGATCCCACGGTTACCGGGTGCTTGGGGGATTATTTATTTACATGTTTATTATCTATTAATTTTTTTAACTCGACGCCCACGGTTACCGGGTGCTTGGGGGATTATTTGTTTATTTGTTTATTATCTATTAATTTTTTTACAAGGTGCCAACGATTACCGGGTGCTTGGGAGATTCTTTATTTATTTGTTTATTATCTATTAATTTTTTTAACTCGACGCCCACGGTTACCGGGTGCTTGGGGGATTATTTATTTATATGTTTATTCTTTATTTATTTTTTAAACAAGGTGCCCATGGTTATCGGGTGCTTGGGGGAATATATATTTATTTGTTTATTCATTATTAATTTTTTTACAAGGTGCCCACGGTTATCGGGTGCTTGGGGGGTCATTTATTTATTAATTTTTAACTTATTATTTATTTAACGCGACGCCCACGGTTATCAGGTGCTTGGGGGATTATTTGCTTATTTGTTTATTAGGTATTAATTTTTTTACAAGGTGCCCACGGTTACCGGGTGCTTGGGGGGTCATTTATTTATTAATTTTTAACTTATTATTTATTTAACGCGACGCCCACGGTTATCAGGTGCTTGGGGGATTATTTGCTTATTTGTTTATTAGGTATTAATTTTTTTACAAGGTGCCCACGGTTATCGGGTGCTTGGGTGATTTTTTATTTATTTGTTTATTATCTATTAATTTTTTTACAAGGTGCCCACGGTTACTGGGTGCTTGGGGGGTCATTTATTTATTAATTTTTAACTTATTATTTATTTAACGCGACGCCCACGGTTATCAGGTGCTTGGGGGATTATTTGTTTATTTGTTTATTCATTATTAATTTTTTTACAAGGTGCCCACGGTTATCGGGTGCTTGGGGGGTCATTTATTTATTAATTTTTAACTTATTATTTATTTAACGCGACGCCCACGGTTATCAGGTGCTTGGGGGATTATTTGCTTATTTGTTTATTAGGTATTAATTTTTTTACAAGGTGCTCACGGTTATCGGGTGCTTGGGGGGTCATTTATTCATTAATTTTTAACTTATTATTTATTTAACGCGACGCCCACGGTTATCAGGTGCTTGGGGGGTTATTTATTTATTTGTTTATTCATTATTAATTTTTTTACAAGGATCCCACGGTTACCGGGTGCTTGGGGGATTATTTATTTACATGTTTATTATCTATTAATTTTTTTAACTCGACGCCCACGGTTATCGGGTGCTTGGGGGATTATTTGTTTATTTGTTTATTAGGTATTAATTTTTTTACAAGGTGCCCACGGTTATCGGGTGCTTGGGAGATTATTTTTTTATTTGTTTATTAGCTATTAATTTTTTTGGGGCTATGCCCACGCTTACTGGGTGCTTGGGGGATTATTTTTTTATTTGTTTATTATCTATTAATTTTTTTAACTCGACGCCCACGGTTACCGGGTGCTTGGGGGATTATTTATTTATATGTTTATTCATTATTTATTTTTTAAACAAGGTGCCCATGGTTATCGGGTGCTTGGGGGAATATATATTTATTTGTTTATTCATTATTAATTTTTTTACAAGGTGCCCACGGTTATCGGGTGCTTGGGAGATTATTTTTTTATTTGTTTATTAGCTATTAATTTTTTTGGGGCTATGCCCACGCTTACTGGGTGCTTGGGGGATTATTTTTTTATTTGTTTATTATCTATTAATTTTTTTAACTCGACGCCCACGGTTACCGGGTGCTTGGGGGATTATTTTTTTACATGTTTATCCATTATTAATTTTTTTAACAAGGTGCCCATGGTTATCGGGTGCTTGAGGGGTTACTTTATTTGTTTATTTAACCAATTATTGCTTAATACAGTGCCTAGGGATAGTGGGTTATTTAACTAGTGGTATTTGCCTTGCCTGAAAATTTGCCTGAAGATTGAGGCGGGGGGCACCATGTCTGGGGGGCACCATGTCTATGACTCGACCAAACTTGTTCATCATATTCATTTATAATATTACTTTAATAAACTTCATTTATATACAAATAACCACAGAGTAATTAATTACGAACTAACACAAGATCTACGATTCTGCATTACTACAGTGATGCAGAATATATAAACTTTTATTAGTTTATTTCAACAATATCAATAGCAAGATATGATCTGGTTTTGGACGAGCGAAGCGCGTTAGTTGGCCCTAGATTATCACAAAAAAGATACCATAAAAATCCATTAATTTCGATTGAAAAGTTTTCACGTGTTGATTGATACTATTCAAAACCATTGAGTTTTAACTGATCCCAATGGACATGTATTGATTTTTTTTTTTTGCAGGGTTGAATCAATAAAAATAAAAAAAAAGTTTATTTCATACGACCGAGGATTTTATTGAACTTTTTAAAGTATTAAATCAATAAAAAAAAAAAAAAAAAAAAAAAAAAAACAAATAATTATAAACTGAAAACCTTTAAACTCCCATACCGCTGGAAGAATAGATAAATAAATTATTTATCATAAACAAATGATTAACTGACAAGTTTTAAACCCTTTTTACGCTGGAAAAATAGATGAATTAATAAAAATTAAAAAAAAAGTTACTATTTGCAGGTATCACAAGGAGTATTAAACAGAAAGAAAAAAACAGCATTTATCTTTTAAATAAAAAATTATTTAATTTATGAATGATACAATGATTTCATGAATTCATCGCTGATTTCACCGAGGATACTTGCAATGGGGATTCTAGCTCAAAAAACAAACATTAATCATAATTTAAAGTTGTAATTTTTCTACTGGTTGCAAAGCTTTCAAAAACATTGTAAAAAAGGCTCAATTTTTAAATTAATCATTTTTAAAATAATAAAAATTTTAAAGTTTTTTTAATCTCATATCCTGATTGGTTTAAAAAATAGGAACTAATAGCAATTAATAAATTACTTCAAGGGGGCCATATTAGGTACACAAATTTTAGGTGTCATAAAAAAACGTGTTTTGGTAAATCCTCTGGCATTTCAAGCTCATTGATCAAAATCGTACGCGTAAGGTTTCAATTTAAAGCTCTTGGATAAACCTTTAAAATGAGACCTTACACGTACCTTAATTGAGATTCTTAATTCTGAGCCACGATTTATTTTTCTCGATTATTACGATTTATTTCCACTTATCCGCGTTGTATACAATATATGGGAATATCAAATCTACATTTCTTGTGTTTATTATTTTTACGATAAACGTTGAACTGAAAGTTATTATTTTACACATATCATAACCAACAATAATAATTACCAATAAAACGCACTGTAAATGTACATATAATATCCTGCATAAAACTAAACACGCTTCGGCAGCATGGCAGCTAGCACTGTTTAGAAAAAGAAATGAAGAATAGGGGAGGGAAGAAAGAGTGAGACAGAGAGAGAGAGGCGCCCAACTGCCGCTGTACACTGGGAAAAAATTGGGGACGAGTCTGCTCAAAGGAGGTAGCGCTGCTACACTACCCTGTGAGGACAGCGAAACCCATATTTGGGGATCACGGTCCCCACAGAAACTTTGCGTCGACGATCGATTAGCGTAATGTTTTCATAAATTGTTGAAATAGTGCTATTTTTACCATAGGACAATCTCAAGTCTCGAAAGACTTGTAAAGCACAAGACGTATCACCAGTGAAATAACATATTTTGACACACATATAACCGACATAATAAGGATAAGCATCTAATTTTGAGGTTAGACTACGCCAAGATATACCTCCCCTACTCGGTGATTGCTAAAAATATATAGGTATACAAACTGCAGCTCGAGGAACGTTTGCGCGTAGGGGATCCCCATGTACGATCGGTGAGCAGACTCGTTCCCGATTTTTCCCCAGTGTAGCTAGGGATCTTACAGGGGTGGAATAATATAAGATAAGCACAATGAGCGCGTGCGCGCGCGCCAGGGTTGGATACGATATTCCTTTGTGGGAACGGTGAGCTGTGTTCAGGGCGTACAATCGTACCAAGAAACAAACGGTCTATATATATTGAGCGGTTTATAGGCTATGAGTTTCAAACGTTATCGACATTGCAGATTCGTAAAGTTATTAAAAAAAAAAAAATTATTGATTCATTTTTATAAACTAAATACCTCTTTAAGAATGGAAAAAAAATTAAAAAATAACCTCCAAGAAATAATAATTGATGATTAATCCACCAAATATTTAATATTTAATTATTTAATACCCTGAGCATCGAACTAAAAAAAAAAAAATAAAATAAGTAATTGTTTATCCCCAAGCCTTTAGACCCAATTACCTTGGGCGTCGAGTTGAATAAAAAAAACGAATTGTTTTTCTCAGAGGTTTTATACTAAAAATCCCAGGGCATAAGTAAAATTAAAAAAGTAATTGTTTCTTCCCCATTGCAAAGATCACCGATGATATCATCGCATTTTATGGTGATATAAACGGTGATGAAATATGCGATGATATCATCGGTGATATCATCGCATACAGGTTTTACAAAAATTTCAAGAGTTCTGGAAAGAAACAATGGTTCCTAGTGCACCTGGTACAAGACCTAGGTCAAGAATAAACATCTTCAGGAAGTGTTCCCCGTAACCGATGTCCGGCCTAGAACTTGATTGCATCAGGTAGTCTACCAGGTTACCGAAACAACTTCTCCAGGAAGTTTTCCTCGCGAACGACTTTCAGGAGGGTTGAAAAGAAATTCGTTCGATCCAGGCCATCAAAAAGGTTACCGAAACGACTTCTCCAGGAAGTTTTCCTCGCGAGCGCCTTCCGGTGGGTTATAAAGGAATTCGCTCGCACTAGGTCGTCTACCAGGTTACCAGAACGACTTCTCCAGGAACTTTTCCTCGCGAGCGCCTTCCGGTGGGTTATAAAGAAATTCGCACGCACCAGGCCGTCTACCAGGTTACCGAAACGACTTCTCCAGGAAGTTTTCCTCGCGAGCGCCTTCCGGTGGGTTATAAAGGAATTCGCTTGCACCGGGTCGTCTACCAGGTTACAAAAACGACTTCTCCAGGAACTTTTCCTCGCGAACGACTTTCAGGGAGGTTATAAAGGAATTCGCTCGACCAGGTCGTCTACCGGGTTACAGGAACGTCTTCTCCAGGAAGCTTTCCTCACGAACGACTATCGGGGGTAAGAAAGGAATTCGCTCGCACCAGGTCGTCTACAAGGTAACCAAAACGACTTCTCCTGGAAGTTTTCCTCGCGAACGACTTCCGGGGGGTTATAAAGGAATTCGCTCGCACCAGGTCGTCTACCAGGTAACCAGAACGACTTCTCCGTGAAGTTTTCCACGCGAACGACAATCGGGGGTTAGATAGGAATTCGCTCGCACCAGGTCGTCTCCCAGGTTACCGAAACGGATTCTCCAGGAAGTTTTCCTCGCGAACGACTTCCGGAAGGTTATAAAGGAATTTGCTCGCAGCAGGCCGTCTACCAGATTACCAAAACGACTTCTCCAGGAACTTTTCCTCGTGAACGACTTCCGGTGGGTTAAAAAGAAATTGACTTGCACCAGGTCGTCTACCAGGTTACCAAAAGAACTTCTCCAGGATCTTTTCCTCGCAAACGACTTTCAGGGGGGTTATAAGGGAATTCGCTTGGGACAGGTCGTCTACCAGCTTACCAAAACGACTTCTCAAGGAACTTTTCCTCGCGAACGACTTTCAGGGAGGTTATAAAGGAATTCGCTCGCACCATGTCGTCTACCGGGTTACAGGAACGTCTTCTCCAGGAAGTTTTCCTCACGAACGACTTTCGAAGGGTAAGAAAGGAATTCGTTCGCACCAGATCATCTCCCAGGTTACCGAAATGAGTTCTTCAGGAAGTTTTCCTCGCGAACGACTTCCGGGGGGTTATAAAGAAATTCGCGCGCACCAGGTCATCTACCAGGTTACCAAAACGAGTTCTGCAGAAAAATTTCCTCGCGAACGCCTTCGGGGGGATTAAAGAGGAATTCGCTCGCACCAGATCGTCTACCAGGTAAGCGAAACGACTTCTCCTCGCAGTTTTCCTCGCAATCGACTTCCGGGGGGTTGTAAAGGAATTCGCCCTCACCAGGTCGTCGACCAGGTAGCTAGAACGCTTTCTCCGTGAAGTTTTCCTCGCGAACAACTTCTGGGGTTTTATTATAGAATTCGCTCGCACCAGGTTGTCTACCGGGTTACAAGAACGTCTTCTCCAGAAAGTTTTCCTCACGAACAACAATCGGGGGTTAGAAAGGAATTCACTTGCACCAGGTCGTCTACCAGGTAACCAAAACGACTTCTCCTGGAAGTTTTCCTCGCGAACGACTTCCGGGGGGTTATAAAGGAAAACGCTCGCACCGGGTTGTCTACCAGGTAACCGAAACGACTTCTCCTGGAAGTTTTCCTCACGAACGACTTCCGGGGGGTTATAAATGAATTGACTCGCACCAGGACGTCTACCAGGTAACCGAAACGACTTCTCCGGGAAGTTGTCCCCGCGAATGACTACGGATGGTTATAAAGGAATTCGCTCGCACCAGGCCATCTACCAGGTTAGCGAAACGACTTCTCCAGGAAGTTTTCCTCACGAACGACCTCCGGTAGGTGATAAAGGAATCCGCTTGCACCAGGTCGTCTACCTGGTTACCAAAACGACTTCTCCGGAAAGTTGTCCTCGCGAACGACTTTCAGGGGGGTTATAAAGGAATTCGCTCGGACCAGGTCATCTACTAGGTAACCAGAACGACTTCTCCAGAAAGTTTTCCTTGCGAACGACTTTCAGGGGGGTTATAAAGGAATTCGCTCGCACCAGGCCGTCTACCAGGTTACCAAAATAACTTCTCCGGGAAGTTTTCCTCGCGAACGACTTCCTGGAGGTTATAGAAGAATTCGCTCGCACCAGGCCGTCTACCAGGTTACCAGAACGACTTTTCCAGGAAGTTTTCCTCGCGAACAACTTCCGAGGGATTATAAAGGAATTCGCTCGTACCAGGTCGTCTACTAGGTTACCAGAACGACTTTTCCAGGAACTTTTCCTCGCGAACGACTTTCAAGGAGGTTATAAAGGAATTCGCTTGCACCAGGCCGTCTACCAGGTTACCGAAACGACTTTTCCAAGAAGTTTTCTCCGCAAACGACTATCAGGGGGGTTAAAAAGAAATTCGCTGGCACCGGGTCGTCTACCAGGTAACCAAAATGACTTATCCTGGAAGTTTTCCTCACGAACGACATCCGGGGGGTTATAAAGGAATTCGCTCGCACCAGGCCCTCTACCAGTTTAGCCAAACGACTTCTCCAGGAAGTTTTCCTCGCGCACGACTTTCAGGGGGCTATAAAGGAATTCGCTTGCAACAGGTCGTCTACCAGGTTACTAAAACGACTTCTCCAGGAAGTTGTCCTCGCGAACGACTTCCGGGGGTTTATTATAGAATTTGCCTGCACCAGGTCGTCTACCGGGTTACAGGAACGTCTTCTCCAGGAAGTTTTCCTTACGAATGACAATCGGGGGTTAGAAAGGAATTCGCTCGCACCAGGCGTCTCCCAGGTTACTGAAACGAATTCTCCAGGAAGTTTTCCTCGCGAACGACTTCCGAGAGGTTATAAAGGAATTCGCTCGCAGCAGGCTGTCTACCAGATTACTAAAACGACTTCTCCGGGAACTTTTCCTCGCGAACGACTTCCGGTGGGTTATAAATGAATTCGCTCGCACCAGGCCGTCTACCAGGTTAGCGAAACGACTTCTCCAGGAAGTTTTCCTCATGAACGACCTCTGGTGGGTAATAAAGGAATTCGCTCGCACCAGGTCGTCTACCAGGTTACCAAAACGACTCTTCCGGGAAGTTGTCCTTGCGAACGACTTGTACGGGAGTTATAGAGGAATTCACTCGCTCCAGGCCCTCTACCAGGTTAGCAAAACGACTTCTCCAGGGCGTTTTCTTCGCGAACGACTTTCAGGGGGGTTACAAAGGAATTCGCTCGCACCAGAACGTCTACCAGGTTACCAAAATAACTTCTCCGGGAAATTTTCTTAGCGAACGACTTCCGGAGGGTTATAGAGTAATTCGCTCGCACCAGGCCGTCTACCAGGTTACCAAAATAACTTCTCCGGGAAGTTTTCCTCGCGAACGACTTCCTGGAGGTTATAGAAGAATTCGCTCGCACCAGGCCGTCTACCAGGTTACCAGAACGACTTTTCCAGGAAGTTTTCCTCGCGAACAACTTCCGAGGGATTATAAAGGAATTCGCTCGTACCAGGTCGTCTACTAGGTTACCAGAACGACTTTTCCAGGAACTTTTCCTCGCGAACGACTTTCAAGGAGGTTATAAAGGAATTCGCTTGCACCAGGCCGTCTACCAGGTTACCGAAACGACTTTTCCAAGAAGTTTTCTCCGCAAACGACTATCAGGGGGGTTAAAAAGAAATTCGCTGGCACCGGGTCGTCTACCAGGTAACCAAAATGACTTATCCTGGAAGTTTTCCTCACGAACGACATCCGGGGGGTTATAAAGGAATTCGCTCGCACCAGGCCCTCTACCAGTTTAGCCAAACGACTTCTCCAGGAAGTTTTCCTCGCGCACGACTTTCAGGGGGCTATAAAGGAATTCGCTTGCAACAGGTCGTCTACCAGGTTACTAAAACGACTTCTCCAGGAAGTTGTCCTCGCGAACGACTTCCGGGGGTTTATTATAGAATTTGCCTGCACCAGGTCGTCTACCGGGTTACAGGAACGTCTTCTCCAGGAAGTTTTCCTTACGAATGACAATCGGGGGTTAGAAAGGAATTCGCTCGCACCAGGCGTCTCCCAGGTTACTGAAACGAATTCTCCAGGAAGTTTTCCTCGCGAACGACTTCCGAGAGGTTATAAAGGAATTCGCTCGCAGCAGGCTGTCTACCAGATTACTAAAACGACTTCTCCGGGAACTTTTCCTCGCGAACGACTTCCGGTGGGTTATAAATGAATTCGCTCGCACCAGGCCGTCTACCAGGTTAGCGAAACGACTTCTCCAGGAAGTTTTCCTCATGAACGACCTCTGGTGGGTAATAAAGGAATTCGCTCGCACCAGGTCGTCTACCAGGTTACCAAAACGACTCTTCCGGGAAGTTGTCCTTGCGAACGACTTGTACGGGAGTTATAGAGGAATTCACTCGCTCCAGGCCCTCTACCAGGTTAGCAAAACGACTTCTCCAGGGCGTTTTCTTCGCGAACGACTTTCAGGGGGGTTACAAAGGAATTCGCTCGCACCAGAACGTCTACCAGGTTACCAAAATAACTTCTCCGGGAAATTTTCTTAGCGAACGACTTCCGGAGGGTTATAGAGTAATTCGCTCGCACCAGGCCGACCATCAGGTTACCAGAACAACTTTTTCAGGAAGTTTTCCTTGCGAACGAATTCCGAGGAGTTATGAAGGAATTCGCTCGCATCAGGTCGTCTACAAGGTTACCAGAACGACTTCCCCGTGAAGTTTTCCTCGCGAACAACTTTCGGGGGTTTATGATAGAATTCGCTCCCACCAGGTCATCTACTGGGTTACAAGAACGTCTTCTCCAGAAAGTTTTCCCCGCGAACGACTTCCGAGGGGTTATAACGGAATTCGCTCGCACTAGGTCGTCTACCAGGTTACCAGAACGACTTCTCCAGGAACTTTTCCTCGCGATCGACTTCCGAGGGGTTATAAAGGACTTCGCTCGCACCAGGTTGTCTACCAGGTAACCGAAACGACTTTTCCTGGAAGTTTTCCTCGCAAACGACTTTCGGTGGGTTATGAAGGAATTCGCTAGCACCAGGTCGTCTACCAGGTTACCAAAACGACTTCTCCAGGAACTTTTCCTCGCCAACGATTTTCAGGGGGGTTTAAAGGAATTCGCTCGCACCAGGCCGTCTACCAGGTTACCAAAACGACGTCTCCAGGAACTTTTCCTTTCGAACGTCTTTCAGGGGGGTTATAAAGTAATTCGCTCGCACCTGGCCGTCTACCAGGTTACAAGAACGTCTTCTCCAGAAAGTTTTCCTTACGAACGAAAATCGGGGGTTAGAAAGGAATTCGCTCGCACCAGGTCGTCTCCCAGGTTACCGAAACGAATTCTCCAGGAAGTTTTCCTCGCGAACGACTTCCGAGGGGTTATAAAGGACTTCGCTCGCACCAGGTTGTCTACCAGATAACCGAAACGACTTCTCCTGGAAGTTTTCCTCACGAACGACAATCGGGGGTTGGAAAGGAATTCGCTCACACCAGGTCATCTACCAGGTTACCGAAACGAATTCTCCGGGAAGTTGTCCCCGCGAATGACTACGGATGGTTATAAAGGAATTCGCTCGCACCAGGCCATCCACCAGGTTAGCGAAACGACTTCTCCAGGAAGTTTTCCTCACGAACGACCTCCGGTAGGTGATAAAGGAATCCGCTTGCACCAGGTCGTCTACCTGGTTACCAAAACGACTTCTCCGGGAAGTTGTCCTCGCGAACGACTTTCAGGGGGGTTATAAAGGAATTCGCTCGGACCAGGTCATCTACCAGGTAACCAGAACGACTTCTCCAGAAAGTTTTCCTTGCGAACGACTTTCAGGGGGGTTATAAAGGAATTCGCTCGCACCAGGCCGTCTACCAGGTTACCAAAATAACTTCTCCGGGAAGTTTTCCTCGCGAACGACTTCCTGGAGGTTATAGAAGAATTCGCTCGCACCAGGCCGTCTACCAGGTTACCAGAACGACTTTTCCAGGAAGTTTTCCTCGCGAACAACTTCCGAGGGATTATAAAGGAATTCGCTCGTACCAGGTCGTCTACTAGGTTACCAGAACGACTTTTCCAGGAACTTTTCCTCGCGAACGACTTTCAAGGAGGTTATAAAGGAATTCGCTTGCACCAGGCCGTCTACCAGGTTACCGAAACGAATTTTCCAAGAAGTTTTCTCCGCAAACGACTATCAGGGGGGTTAAAAAGAAGTTCGCTGGCACCGGGTCGTCTACCAGGTAACCAAAATGACTTATCCTGGAAGTTTTCCTCACGAACGACATCCGGGGGGTTATAAAGGAAATCGCTCGCACCAGGCCCTCTACCAGTTTAGCCAAACGACTTCTCCAGGAAGTTTTCCTCGCGCACGACTTTCAGGGGGCTATAAAGGAATTCGCTTGCAACAGGTCGTCTACCAGGTTACTAAAACGACTTCTCCAGGAAGTTGTCCTCGCGAACGACTTCCGGGGGTTTATTATAGAATTTGCTTGCACCGGGTCGTCTACCGGGTTACAGGAACGTCTTCTCCAGGAAGTTTTCCTTACGAATGACAATCGGGGGTTAGAAAGGAATTCGCTCGCACCAGGCGTCTCCCAGGTTACTGAAACGAATTCTCCAGGAAGTTTTCCTCGCGAACGACTTCCGAGGGGTTATAAAGGACTTCGCTCGCACCAGGTTGTCTACCAGATAACCGAAACGACTTCTCCTGGAAGTTTTCCTCACGAACAACAATCGGGGGTTGGAAAGGAATTCGCTCGCAGCAGGCCGTCTATCAGATTACTAAAACGACTTCTTCGGGAACTTTTCCTCGCGAACGACTTCCGGTGGGTTATAAATGAATTCGCTCGCACCAGGCCGTCTACCAGGTTAGCGAAACGACTTCTCCAGGAAGTTTTCCTCATGAACGACCTCTGGTGGGTAATAAAGGAATTCGCTCGCACCAGGTCGTCTACCAGGTTACCAAAACGACTCTTCCGGGAAGTTGTCCTTGCGAACGACTTGTACGGGAGTTATAGAGGAATTCACTCGCTCCAGGCCCTCTACCAGGTTAGCAAAACGACTTCTCCAGGGCGTTTTCTTCGCGAACGACTTTCAGGGGGGTTACAAAGGAATTCGCTCGCACCAGAACGTCTACCAGGTTACCAAAATAACTTCTCCGGGAAATTTTCTTAGCGAACGACTTCCGGGGGGTTATAGAGTAATTCGCTCGCACCAGGCCGACCATCAGGTTACCAGAACAACTTTTTCAGGAAGTTTTCCTTGCGAACGAATTCCGAGGGGTTATAAAGGAATTCGCTCGCATCAGGTCGTCTACAAGGTTACCAGAACGACTTCCCCGTGAAGTTTTCCTCGCGAACAACTTTCGGGGGTTTATGATAGAATTCGCTCCCACCAGGTCATCTACTGGGTTACAAGAACGTCTTCTCCAGAAAGTTTTCCTCGCGAACGACTTCCGAGGGGTTATAACGGAATTCGCTCGCACTAGGTCGTCTACCAGGTTACCAGAACGACTTCTCCAGGAACTTTTCCTCGCGATCGACTTCCGAGGGGTTATAAAGGACTTCGCTCGCACCAGGTTGTCTACCAGGTAACCGAAACGACTTTTCCTGGAAGTTTTCCTCGCAAACGACTTTCGGTGGGTTATGAAGGAATTCGCTAGCACCAGGTCGTCTACCAGGTTACCAAAACGACTTCTCCAGGAACTTTTCCTCACCAACGATTTTCAGGGGGGTTTAAAGGAATTCGCTCGCACCAGGCCGTCTACCAGGTTACCAAAACGACGTCTCCAGGCACTTTTCCTTTCGAACGTCTTTCAGGGGGGTTATAAAGTAATTCGCTCGCACCTGGCCGTCTACCAGGTTACAAGAACGTCTTCTCCAGAAAGTTTTCCTTACGAACGAAAATCGGGGGTTAGAAAGGAATTCGCTCGCACCAGGTCGTCTCCCAGGTTACCGAAACGAATTCTCCAGGAAGTTTTCCTCGCGAACGACTTCCGAGGGGTTATAAAGGACTTCGCTCGCACCAGGTTGTCTACCGGATAACCGAAACGACTTCTCCTGGAAGTTTTCCTCACGAACAACAATCGGGGGTTGGAAAGGAATTCGCTCGCACCAGGTCATCTACCAGGTTACCGAAATGAATTCTCCGGGAAGTTGTCCCTGCGAATGACTACGGATGGTTATAAAGGAATTCGCTCGCACCAGGCCATCTACCAGGTTAGCGAAACGACTTCTCCAGGAAGTTTTCCTCACGAACGACCTCCGGTAGGTGATAAAGGAATCCGCTTGCACCAGGTCGTCTACCTGGTTACCAAAACGACTTCTCCGGGAAGTTGTCCTCGCGAACGACTTTCAGGGGGGTTATAAAGGAAATCGCTCGGACCAGGTCATCTACCAGGTAACCAGAACGACTTCTCCAGAAAGTTTTCCTTGCGAACGACTTTCAGGGGGGTTATAAAGGAATTCGCTCGCACCAGGCCGTCTACCAGGTTACCAAAATAACTTCTCCGGGAAGTTTTCCTCGCGAACGACTTCCTGGAGGTTATAGAAGAATTCGCTCGCACCAGGCCGTCTACCAGGTTAGCGAAACGACTTTTCCAGGAAGTTTTCCTCGCGAACAACTTCCGAGGGATTATAAAGGAATTCGCTCGTACCAGGTCGTCTACTAGGTTACCAGAACGACTTTTCCAGGAACTTTTCCTCGCGAACGACTTTCAAGGAGGTTATAAAGGAATTCGCTTGCACCAGGCCGTCTACCAGGTTACCGAAACGACTTTTCCAAGAAGTTTTCTCCGCAAACGACTATCAGGGGGGTTAAAAAGAAATTCGCTGGCACCGGGTCGTCTACCAGGTAACCAAAATGACTTATCCTGGAAGTTTTCCTCACGAACGACATCCGGGGGGTTATAAAGGAAATCGCTCGCACCAGGCCCTCTACCAGTTTAGCCAAACGACTTCTCCAGAAAGTTTTCCTCGCGCACGACTTTCAGGGGGCTATAAAGGAATTCGCTTGCAACAGGTCGTCTACCAGGTTACTAAAACGACTTCTCCAGGAAGTTGTCCTCGCGAACGACTTCCGGGGGTTTATTATAGAATTTGCTTGCACCAGGTCGTCTACCTGGTTACAGGAACGTCTTCTCCAGGAAGTTTTCCTTACGAATGACAATCGGGGGTTAGAAAAGAATTCGCTCGCACCAGGCGTCTCCCAGGTTACTGAAACGAATTCTCCAGGAAGTTTTCCTCGCGAACGACTTCCGAGAGGTTATAAAGGAATTCGCTCGCAGCAGGCCGTCTACCAGATTACTAAAACGACTTCTCCGGGAACTTTTCCTCGCGAACGACTTCCGGTGGGTTATAAATGAATTCGCTCGCACCAGGCCGTCTACCAGGTTAGCGAAACGACTTCTCCAGGAAGTTTTCCTCATGAACGACCTCTGGTGGGTAATAAAGGAATTCGCTCGCACCAGGTCGTCTACCAGGTTACCAAAACGACTCTTCCGGGAAGTTGTCCTTGCGAACGACTTGTACGGGAGTTATAGAGGAATTCACTCGCTCCAGGCCCTCTACCAGGTTAGCAAAACGACTTCTCCAGGGCGTTTTCTTCGCGAACGACTTTCAGGGGGGTTACAAAGGAATTCGCTCGCACCAGAACGTCTACCAGGTTACCAAAATAACTTCTCCGGGAAATTTTCTTAGCGAACGACTTCCGGGGGGTTATAGAGTAATTCGCTCGCACCAGGCCGACCATCAGGTTACCAGAACAACTTTTTCAGGAAGTTTTCCTTGCGAACGGATTCCGAGGGGTTATAAAGGAATTCGCTCGCACCAGGTCGTCTACAAGGTTACCAGAACGACTTCTCCGTGAAGTTTTCCTCGCGAACAACTTTCGGGGGTTTATGATAGAATTCGCTCCCACCAGGTCATCTACTGGGTTACAAGAACGTCTTCTCCAGAAAGTTTTCCCCGCGAACGACTTCCGAGGGGTTATAACGGAATTCGCTCGCACTAGGTCGTCTACCAGGTTACCAGAACGACTTCTCCAGGAACTTTTCCTCGCGATCGACTTCCGAGGGGTTATAAAGGACTTC
Source organism: Encarsia formosa (assembly GCA_038277355.1). NCBI lineage: Eukaryota > Metazoa > Arthropoda > Insecta > Hymenoptera > Aphelinidae > Encarsia > Encarsia formosa. Next base: position 39,184,633 of record CM076184.1, on the reverse strand, counting down.
GCTCGCACCAGGTTGTCTACCAGGTAACCGAAACGACTTTTCCTGGAAGTTTTCCTCGCAAACGACTTTCGGTGGGTTATGAAGGAATTCGCTAGCACCAGGTCGTCTACCAGGTTACCAAAACGACTTCTCCAGGAACTTTTTCTCGCCAACGATTTTCAGGGGGGTTTAAAGGAATTCGCTCGCACCAGGCCGTCTACCAGGTTACCAAAACGACGTCTCCAGGCACTTTTCCTTTCGAACGTCTTTCAGGGGGGTTATAAAGTAATTCGCTCGCACCTGGCCGTCTACCAGGTTACAAGAACGTCTTCTCCAGAAAGTTTTCCTTACGAACGAAAATCGGGGGTTAGAAAGGAATTCGCTCGCACCAGGTCGTCTCTCAGGTTACCGAAACGAATTCTCCAGGAAGTTTTCCTCGCGAACGACTTCCGAGGGGTTATAAAGGACTTCGCTCGCACCAGGTTGTCTACCAGATAACCGAAACGACTTCTCCTGGAAGTTTTCCTCACGAACGACAATCGGGGGTTGGAAAGGAATTCGCTCGCACCAGGTCATCTACCAGGTTACCGAAACGAATTCTCCAGGAAGTTTTCCTCGTGAACGACTTCCGAGGGGTTATAAAGGACTTCGCTCTTACCAGATTGTCTACCAGGTAACCGAAACGACTTTTCCTGGAAGTTTTCCTCACGAACGACAATCGGGGGTTGGAAAGGAATTCGCTCACACCAGGTCATCTACCAGGTTACCGAAACGAATTCTCCGGGAAGTTGTCCCCGCGAATGACTACGGATGGTTATAAAGGAATTCGCTCGCACCAGGCCATCCACCAGGTTAGCGAAACGACTTCTCCAGGAAGTTTTCCTCACGAACGACCTCCGGTAGGTGATAAAGGAATCCGCTTGCACCAGGTCGTCTACCTGGTTACCAAAACGACTTCTCCGGGAAGTTGTCCTCGCGAACGACTTTCAGGGGGGTTATAAAGGAATTCGCTCGGACCAGGTCATCTACCAGGTAACCAGAACGACTTCTCCAGAAAGTTTTCCTTGCGAACGACTTTCAGGGGGGTTATAAAGGAATTCGCTCGCACCAGGCCGTCTACCAGGTTACCAAAATAACTTCTCCGGGAAGTTTTCCTCGCGAACGACTTCCTGGAGGTTATAGAAGAATTCGCTCGCACCAGGCCGTCTACCAGGTTACCAGAACGACTTTTCCAGGAAGTTTTCCTCGCGAACAACTTCCGAGGGATTATAAAGGAATTCGCTCGTACCAGGTCGTCTACTAGGTTACCAGAACGACTTTTCCAGGAACTTTTCCTCGCGAACGACTTTCAAGGAGGTTATAAAGGAATTCGCTTGCACCAGGCCGTCTACCAGGTTACCGAAACGAATTTTCCAAGAAGTTTTCTCCGCAAACGACTATCAGGGGGGTTAAAAAGAAGTTCGCTGGCACCGGGTCGTCTACCAGGTAACCAAAATGACTTATCCTGGAAGTTTTCCTCACGAACGACATCCGGGGGGTTATAAAGGAAATCGCTCGCACCAGGCCCTCTACCAGTTTAGCCAAACGACTTCTCCAGGAAGTTTTCCTCGCGCACGACTTTCAGGGGGCTATAAAGGAATTCGCTTGCAACAGGTCGTCTACCAGGTTACTAAAACGACTTCTCCAGGAAGTTGTCCTCGCGAACGACTTCCGGGGGTTTATTATAGAATTTGCTTGCACCGGGTCGTCTACCGGGTTACAGGAACGTCTTCTCCAGGAAGTTTTCCTTACGAATGACAATCGGGGGTTAGAAAGGAATTCGCTCGCACCAGGCGTCTCCCAGGTTACTGAAACGAATTCTCCAGGAAGTTTTCCTCGCGAACGACTTCCGAGGGGTTATAAAGGACTTCGCTCGCACCAGGTTGTCTACCAGATAACCGAAACGACTTCTCCTGGAAGTTTTCCTCACGAACGACAATCGGGGGTTGGAAAGGAATTCGCTCGCAGCAGGCCGTCTATCAGATTACTAAAACGACTTCTTCGGGAACTTTTCCTCGCGAACGACTTCCGGTGGGTTATAAATGAATTCGCTCGCACCAGGCCGTCTACCAGGTTAGCGAAACGACTTCTCCAGGAAGTTTTCCTCATGAACGACCTCTGGTGGGTAATAAAGGAATTCGCTCGCACCAGGTCGTCTACCAGGTTACCAAAACGACTCTTCCGGGAAGTTGTCCTTGCGAACGACTTGTACGGGAGTTATAGAGGAATTCACTCGCTCCAGGCCCTCTACCAGGTTAGCAAAACGACTTCTCCAGGGCGTTTTCTTCGCGAACGACTTTCAGGGGGGTTACAAAGGAATTCGCTCGCACCAGAACGTCTACCAGGTTACCAAAATAACTTCTCCGGGAAATTTTCTTAGCGAACGACTTCCGGGGGGTTATAGAGTAATTCGCTCGCACCAGGCCGACCATCAGGTTACCAGAACAACTTTTTCAGGAAGTTTTCCTTGCGAACGAATTCCGAGGGGTTATAAAGGAATTCGCTCGCATCAGGTCGTCTACAAGGTTACCAGAACGACTTCCCCGTGAAGTTTTCCTCGCGAACAACTTTCGGGGGTTTATGATAGAATTCGCTCCCACCAGGTCATCTACTGGGTTACAAGAACGTCTTCTCCAGAAAGTTTTCCTCGCGAACGACTTCCGAGGGGTTATAACGGAATTCGCTCGCACTAGGTCGTCTACCAGGTTACCAGAACGACTTCTCCAGGAACTTTTCCTCGCGATCGACTTCCGAGGGGTTATAAAGGACTTCGCTCGCACCAGGTTGTCTACCAGGTAACCGAAACGACTTTTCCTGGAAGTTTTCCTCGCAAACGACTTTCGGTGGGTTATGAAGGAATTCGCTAGCACCAGGTCGTCTACCAGGTTACCAAAACGACTTCTCCAGGAACTTTTCCTCACCAACGATTTTCAGGGGGGTTTAAAGGAATTCGCTCGCACCAGGCCGTCTACCAGGTTACCAAAACGACGTCTCCAGGCACTTTTCCTTTCGAACGTCTTTCAGGGGGGTTATAAAGTAATTCGCTCGCACCTGGCCGTCTACCAGGTTACAAGAACGTCTTCTCCAGAAAGTTTTCCTTACGAACGAAAATCGGGGGTTAGAAAGGAATTCGCTCGCACCAGGTCGTCTCCCAGGTTACCGAAACGAATTCTCCAGGAAGTTTTCCTCGCGAACGACTTCCGAGGGGTTATAAAGGACTTCGCTCGCACCAGGTTGTCTACCGGATAACCGAAACGACTTCTCCTGGAAGTTTTCCTCACGAACAACAATCGGGGGTTGGAAAGGAATTCGCTCGCACCAGGTCATCTACCAGGTTACCGAAATGAATTCTCCGGGAAGTTGTCCCTGCGAATGACTACGGATGGTTATAAAGGAATTCGCTCGCACCAGGCCATCTACCAGGTTAGCGAAACGACTTCTCCAGGAAGTTTTCCTCACGAACGACCTCCGGTAGGTGATAAAGGAATCCGCTTGCACCAGGTCGTCTACCTGGTTACCAAAACGACTTCTCCGGGAAGTTGTCCTCGCGAACGACTTTCAGGGGGGTTATAAAGGAAATCGCTCGGACCAGGTCATCTACCAGGTAACCAGAACGACTTCTCCAGAAAGTTTTCCTTGCGAACGACTTTCAGGGGGGTTATAAAGGAATTCGCTCGCACCAGGCCGTCTACCAGGTTACCAAAATAACTTCTCCGGGAAGTTTTCCTCGCGAACGACTTCCTGGAGGTTATAGAAGAATTCGCTCGCACCAGGCCGTCTACCAGGTTAGCGAAACGACTTTTCCAGGAAGTTTTCCTCGCGAACAACTTCCGAGGGATTATAAAGGAATTCGCTCGTACCAGGTCGTCTACTAGGTTACCAGAACGACTTTTCCAGGAACTTTTCCTCGCGAACGACTTTCAAGGAGGTTATAAAGGAATTCGCTTGCACCAGGCCGTCTACCAGGTTACCGAAACGACTTTTCCAAGAAGTTTTCTCCGCAAACGACTATCAGGGGGGTTAAAAAGAAATTCGCTGGCACCGGGTCGTCTACCAGGTAACCAAAATGACTTATCCTGGAAGTTTTCCTCACGAACGACATCCGGGGGGTTATAAAGGAAATCGCTCGCACCAGGCCCTCTACCAGTTTAGCCAAACGACTTCTCCAGAAAGTTTTCCTCGCGCACGACTTTCAGGGGGCTATAAAGGAATTCGCTTGCAACAGGTCGTCTACCAGGTTACTAAAACGACTTCTCCAGGAAGTTGTCCTCGCGAACGACTTCCGGGGGTTTATTATAGAATTTGCTTGCACCAGGTCGTCTACCTGGTTACAGGAACGTCTTCTCCAGGAAGTTTTCCTTACGAATGACAATCGGGGGTTAGAAAAGAATTCGCTCGCACCAGGCGTCTCCCAGGTTACTGAAACGAATTCTCCAGGAAGTTTTCCTCGCGAACGACTTCCGAGAGGTTATAAAGGAATTCGCTCGCAGCAGGCCGTCTACCAGATTACTAAAACGACTTCTCCGGGAACTTTTCCTCGCGAACGACTTCCGGTGGGTTATAAATGAATTCGCTCGCACCAGGCCGTCTACCAGGTTAGCGAAACGACTTCTCCAGGAAGTTTTCCTCATGAACGACCTCTGGTGGGTAATAAAGGAATTCGCTCGCACCAGGTCGTCTACCAGGTTACCAAAACGACTCTTCCGGGAAGTTGTCCTTGCGAACGACTTGTACGGGAGTTATAGAGGAATTCACTCGCTCCAGGCCCTCTACCAGGTTAGCAAAACGACTTCTCCAGGGCGTTTTCTTCGCGAACGACTTTCAGGGGGGTTACAAAGGAATTCGCTCGCACCAGGCCGTCTACCAGGTTACCAAAATAACTTCTCCGGGAAGTTTTCCTCGCGAACGACTTCCTGGAGGTTATAGAAGAATTCGCTCGCACCAGGCCGTCTACCAGGTTAGCGAAACGACTTTTCCAGGAAGTTTTCCTCGCGAACAACTTCCGAGGGATTATAAAGGAATTCGCTCGTACCAGGTCGTCTACTAGGTTACCAGAACGACTTTTCCAGGAACTTTTCCTCGCGAACGACTTTCAAGGAGGTTATAAAGGAATTCGCTTGCACCAGGCCGTCTACCAGGTTACCGAAACGACTTTTCCAAGAAGTTTTCTCCGCAAACGACTATCAGGGGGGTTAAAAAGAAATTCGCTGGCACCGGGTCGTCTACCAGGTAACCAAAATGACTTATCCTGGAAGTTTTCCTCACGAACGACATCCGGGGGGTTATAAAGGAAATCGCTCGCACCAGGCCCTCTACCAGTTTAGCCAAACGACTTCTCCAGAAAGTTTTCCTCGCGCACGACTTTCAGGGGGCTATAAAGGAATTCGCTTGCAACAGGTCGTCTACCAGGTTACTAAAACGACTTCTCCAGGAAGTTGTCCTCGCGAACGACTTCCGGGGGTTTATTATAGAATTTGCTTGCACCAGGTCGTCTACCTGGTTACAGGAACGTCTTCTCCAGGAAGTTTTCCTTACGAATGACAATCGGGGGTTAGAAAAGAATTCGCTCGCACCAGGCGTCTCCCAGGTTACTGAAACGAATTCTCCAGGAAGTTTTCCTCGCGAACGACTTCCGAGAGGTTATAAAGGAATTCGCTCGCAGCAGGCCGTCTACCAGATTACTAAAACGACTTCTCCGGGAACTTTTCCTCGCGAACGACTTCCGGTGGGTTATAAATGAATTCGCTCGCACCAGGCCGTCTACCAGGTTAGCGAAACGACTTCTCCAGGAAGTTTTCCTCATGAACGACCTCTGGTGGGTAATAAAGGAATTCGCTCGCACCAGGTCGTCTACCAGGTTACCAAAACGACTCTTCCGGGAAGTTGTCCTTGCGAACGACTTGTACGGGAGTTATAGAGGAATTCACTCGCTCCAGGCCCTCTACCAGGTTAGCAAAACGACTTCTCCAGGGCGTTTTCTTCGCGAACGACTTTCAGGGGGGTTACAAAGGAATTCGCTCGCACCAGAACGTCTACCAGGTTACCAAAATAACTTCTCCGGGAAATTTTCTTAGCGAACGACTTCCGGGGGGTTATAGAGTAATTCGCTCGCACCAGGCCGACCATCAGGTTACCAGAACAACTTTTTCAGGAAGTTTTCCTTGCGAACGGATTCCGAGGGGTTATAAAGGAATTCGCTCGCACCAGGTCGTCTACAAGGTTACCAGAACGACTTCTCCGTGAAGTTTTCCTCGCGAACAACTTTCGGGGGTTTATGATAGAATTCGCTCCCACCAGGTCATCTACTGGGTTACAAGAACGTCTTCTCCAGAAAGTTTTCCCCGCGAACGACTTCCGAGGGGTTATAACGGAATTCGCTCGCACTAGGTCGTCTACCAGGTTACCAGAACGACTTCTCCAGGAACTTTTCCTCGCGATCGACTTCCGAGGGGTTATAAAGGACTTCGCTCGCACCAGGTTGTCTACCAGGTAACCGAAACGACTTTTCCTGGAAGTTTTCCTCGCAAACGACTTTCGGTGGGTTATGAAGGAATTCGCTAGCACCAGGTCGTCTACCAGGTTACCAAAACGACTTCTCCAGGAACTTTTTCTCGCCAACGATTTTCAGGGGGGTTTAAAGGAATTCGCTCGCACCAGGCCGTCTACCAGGTTACCAAAACGACGTCTCCAGGCACTTTTCCTTTCGAACGTCTTTCAGGGGGGTTATAAAGTAATTCGCTCGCACCTGGCCGTCTACCAGGTTACAAGAACGTCTTCTCCAGAAAGTTTTCCTTACGAACGAAAATCGGGGGTTAGAAAGGAATTCGCTCGCACCAGGTCGTCTCTCAGGTTACCGAAACGAATTCTCCAGGAAGTTTTCCTCGCGAACGACTTCCGAGGGGTTATAAAGGACTTCGCTCGCACCAGGTTGTCTACCAGATAACCGAAACGACTTCTCCTGGAAGTTTTCCTCACGAACGACAATCGGGGGTTGGAAAGGAATTCGCTCGCACCAGGTCATCTACCAGGTTACCGAAACGAATTCTCCAGGAAGTTTTCCTCGTGAACGACTTCCGAGGGGTTATAAAGGACTTCGCTCTTACCAGATTGTCTACCAGGTAACCGAAACGACTTTTCCTGGAAGTTTTCCTCGCGAACTACTTTCGGTGGGTTATAAAGGAATTCACTAGCACCAGGTCGTCTACCAGGTTACCAAAACAACTTCTCCAGGAACTTTTCCTCGCCAACGATTTTCAGGGGGGTTTAAAGGAATTCGCTCGCACAAGGCCGTCTACCAGGTTACCAAAACGACGTCTCCAGGCACTTTTCCTTTCGAACGTCTTTCAGGGGGGTTATAAAGGAATTCGCTCGCACCTGGCCGTCTACCAGGTGACAAGAACGTCTTCTCCAGAAAGTTTTCCTTACGAACGAAAATCGGGGGTTAGAAAGGAATTCGCTCGCACCAGGTCGTCTCCCAGGTTACCGAAACGAATTCTCCAGGAAGTTTTCCTCGCGAACGACTTCCGAGGGATTATAAAGGAATTCGCTCGTACCAGGTCGTCTACTAGGTTACCAGAACGACTTTTCCAGGAACTTTTCCTCGCGAACGACTTTCAAGGAGGTTATAAAGGAATTCGCTTGCACCAGGCCGTCTACCAGGTTACCGAAACGACTTTTCCAAGAAGTTTTCTCCGCAAACGACTATCAGGGGGGTTAAAAAGAAATTCGCTGGCACCGGGTCGTCTACCAGGTAACCAAAATGACTTATCCTGGAAGTTTTCCTCACGAACGACATCCGGGGGGTTATAAAGGAAATCGCTCGCACCAGGCCCTCTACCAGTTTAGCCAAACGACTTCTCCAGAAAGTTTTCCTCGCGCACGACTTTCAGGGGGCTATAAAGGAATTCGCTTGCAACAGGTCGTCTACCAGGTTACTAAAACGACTTCTCCAGGAAGTTGTCCTCGCGAACGACTTCCGGGGGTTTATTATAGAATTTGCTTGCACCAGGTCGTCTACCTGGTTACAGGAACGTCTTCTCCAGGAAGTTTTCCTTACGAATGACAATCGGGGGTTAGAAAAGAATTCGCTCGCACCAGGCGTCTCCCAGGTTACTGAAACGAATTCTCCAGGAAGTTTTCCTCGCGAACGACTTCCGAGAGGTTATAAAGGAATTCGCTCGCAGCAGGCCGTCTACCAGATTACTAAAACGACTTCTCCGGGAACTTTTCCTCGCGAACGACTTCCGGTGGGTTATAAATGAATTCGCTCGCACCAGGCCGTCTACCAGGTTAGCGAAACGACTTCTCCAGGAAGTTTTCCTCATGAACGACCTCTGGTGGGTAATAAAGGAATTCGCTCGCACCAGGTCGTCTACCAGGTTACCAAAACGACTCTTCCGGGAAGTTGTCCTTGCGAACGACTTGTACGGGAGTTATAGAGGAATTCACTCGCTCCAGGCCCTCTACCAGGTTAGCAAAACGACTTCTCCAGGGCGTTTTCTTCGCGAACGACTTTCAGGGGGGTTACAAAGGAATTCGCTCGCACCAGAACGTCTACCAGGTTACCAAAATAACTTCTCCGGGAAATTTTCTTAGCGAACGACTTCCGGGGGGTTATAGAGTAATTCGCTCGCACCAGGCCGACCATCAGGTTACCAGAACAACTTTTTCAGGAAGTTTTCCTTGCGAACGGATTCCGAGGGGTTATAAAGGAATTCGCTCGCACCAGGTCGTCTACAAGGTTACCAGAACGACTTCTCCGTGAAGTTTTCCTCGCGAACAACTTTCGGGGGTTTATGATAGAATTCGCTCCCACCAGGTCATCTACTGGGTTACAAGAACGTCTTCTCCAGAAAGTTTTCCCCGCGAACGACTTCCGAGGGGTTATAACGGAATTCGCTCGCACTAGGTCGTCTACCAGGTTACCAGAACGACTTCTCCAGGAACTTTTCCTCGCGATCGACTTCCGAGGGGTTATAAAGGACTTCGCTCGCACCAGGTTGTCTACCAGGTAACCGAAACGACTTTTCCTGGAAGTTTTCCTCGCAAACGACTTTCGGTGGGTTATGAAGGAATTCGCTAGCACCAGGTCGTCTACCAGGTTACCAAAACGACTTCTCCAGGAACTTTTTCTCGCCAACGATTTTCAGGGGGGTTTAAAGGAATTCGCTCGCACCAGGCCGTCTACCAGGTTACCAAAACGACGTCTCCAGGCACTTTTCCTTTCGAACGTCTTTCAGGGGGGTTATAAAGTAATTCGCTCGCACCTGGCCGTCTACCAGGTTACAAGAACGTCTTCTCCAGAAAGTTTTCCTTACGAACGAAAATCGGGGGTTAGAAAGGAATTCGCTCGCACCAGGTCGTCTCTCAGGTTACCGAAACGAATTCTCCAGGAAGTTTTCCTCGCGAACGACTTCCGAGGGGTTATAAAGGACTTCGCTCGCACCAGGTTGTCTACCAGATAACCGAAACGACTTCTCCTGGAAGTTTTCCTCACGAACGACAATCGGGGGTTGGAAAGGAATTCGCTCGCACCAGGTCATCTACCAGGTTACCGAAACGAATTCTCCAGGAAGTTTTCCTCGTGAACGACTTCCGAGGGGTTATAAAGGACTTCGCTCTTACCAGATTGTCTACCAGGTAACCGAAACGACTTTTCCTGGAAGTTTTCCTCGCGAACTACTTTCGGTGGGTTATAAAGGAATTCACTAGCACCAGGTCGTCTACCAGGTTACCAAAACAACTTCTCCAGGAACTTTTCCTCGCCAACGATTTTCAGGGGGGTTTAAAGGAATTCGCTCGCACAAGGCCGTCTACCAGGTTACCAAAACGACGTCTCCAGGCACTTTTCCTTTCGAACGTCTTTCAGGGGGGTTATAAAGGAATTCGCTCGCACCTGGCCGTCTACCAGGTGACAAGAACGTCTTCTCCAGAAAGTTTTCCTTACGAACGAAAATCGGGGGTTAGAAAGGAATTCGCTCGCACCAGGTCGTCTCCCAGGTTACCGAAACGAATTCTCCAGGAAGTTTTCCTCGCGAACGACTTCCGAGGGGTTATAAAGGACTTCGCTCGCACCAGGTTGTCTACCAGGTAACCGAAACGACTTCTCCTGGAAGTTTTCCTCACGAACGACAATCGGGGGTTGGAAAGGAATTCGCTCGCACCAGGTCATCTACCAGGTTACCGAAACGAATTCTCCAGGAAGTTTTCCTCGTGAACGACTCCCGGGGGGTTATAAAGGAATTCGCTTGCACCAGGTCGTCTACCAGGTTACCAAAACGACTTCTCCAGAAAGTTTTCCTTACGAACGAAAATCGGGGGTTAGAAAGGAATTCGCTCGCACCAGTCCGTCTCCCAGGTTACCGAAACGAATTCTCCAGGAAGTTTTCCTCGCGAACGACTTCCGAGGGGTTATAAAGGACTTCGCTCTTACCAGATTGTCTACCAGGTAACCGAAACGACTTTTCCTGGAAGTTTTCCTCGCGAACTACTTTCGGTGGGTTATAAAGGAATTCACTAGCACCAGGTCGTCTACCAGGTTACCAAAACGACTTCTCCAGGAACTTTTCCTCGCCAACGATTTTCAGGGGGGTTTAAAGGAATTCGCTCGCACCAGGCCGTCTACCAGGTTACAAGAACAACTTTTTCAGGAAGTTTTCCTCGCGAACGACTTCCGAGGGGTTATAAAGGACTTCGCTCGCACCAGGTTGTCTACCAGGTAACCGAAACGACGTCTTCTGGAAGTTTTCCTCACGAACGACAATCGGGGGTTGGAAAGGAATTCGCTCGCACCAGGTCATCTACCAGGTTACCGAAATGAATTCTCCAGGAAGTTTTCCTTGTGAACGACTCCCGGGGGGTTATAAAGGAATTCGCTTGCACCAGGTCGTCTACCAGGTTACAAGAACGTCTTCTCCAGAAAGTTTTTCTTACGAACGACAATCGGGGGTTGGAAAGGAATTCGCTCGCACCAGGTCATCTACCAGGTTACCGAAACGAATTCTCCAGGAAGTTTTCCTTGCGAACGCCTTCGGGGGGGGGGGGTTTCAAAGGAATTCGTTCGCTCCAGATCCCCAAAGCCCAACCACCCTATTACACTGAGCTCGCGAGTTTTTTTTTATGAATAAATGAATAAAAAGATAATCCCCCAAGCAGCTACAACCCTATAACGCCAAGCTCGGGTTTTTTTTTATTTTTAATTAATGAATCGTTACACAATCCCCCAAGCTGCTTCAACCCCATAACGTTGAGCTCGCGATTTTCTTTTTTTTTCAAATTAATGAATAAATACACAATCCCCTTAGCTGCTATAACCCCATAACTCCGGGCTCGCCAGTTTTATAAAAATAAATAAATGGAAAAAATATTTTTAAAACAAAATTCGTGAGCTCAGTTATTCGGGGTGGTAGGAACTTGAGGGATTTTTTTTAATTTATTTATCTCTTAAAAACTTGCCAAAGGACGGGAGATTTTTTTTCCATTCATTCATTCATACAAAACTCGTGAGCTCGGCGTTATGGGGTTGTAGCAGTTTAGGGGATTATCTATTTATTCATTTATTTATAAAAAAAACTCGTGAGCTCGGTGTTTTTGGGTGGTAGCAGCTTGGGAGATTATGTATTTATTCATTTATTCATAAAAAAACTCGCGAGCTCGGCGTTATGGGGTTGTAGCAGCTTGGGAGATTATGTATTTATTCATTTATTTATGAAAAAAACTCGTGACCTCGGCGTTATGGGGTTGTAGCAGCTTGAGAGATTATGTATTTATTCATTTATTTATAAAAAAAACTCGCGAGCTTGGCGTAATGGGGTGGTTGGAGGTTTGGGGATCATGTATTTATTCATTTAACCATAAAAAAAAACTTGTGAGCTCGGTGTTAGTGGGTGGTAGCTGCTTAGGGGATTATCTATTTATTCATTCATTTTAAAAAAAAACTCGCGAGCTCGGCGTTATTGGATTGTAGCAGCGGGTATATAGCATATGATAGAATGAAAATTTCATCATCCCCAGCTGAAAAAATCCATATGGAAATCCGTAAGGAAATCCGTACAGGAACCCATAAAGGTTCCCGTAAAGGACCCCATACGGGATCCCGATACTGATATTTGGTCAGGGTTTCAGTACGGGTTTCGATACGGGTTTCCATACAGATTTTTTTTTTTTTTTTCTTTTTAAGTTTTTTTTTTTTTATTGATTTAATATCATAATTACTTACTTATATTGTATTCTTCAATAGATTTATTACGATAGTAAAATTATTTAGAATAAAATTATCAAAGAAAAATATTCGGTTTGACTGGGATTCGAACCCACGACCCCAGGCATGACAGGCTGACACTCTACCACCTGAGCCATTGAGCTAGCATGCACCAAGACTTAAATTAAACTCTTTTAATATACAACTTATTGTCGGTTAAGCCCTTTAATGTAGATGAAGCTTTGACAAAATTTGTTTTAGATTTAAATAATGTAATACAATTGCTCGCGCTTGCGCGCTGAGAGAGACTAGTTAAAAATCAAAAATAAAACAGTTATTAAAGTAGTTTAATTAAAGTCTTGGTGCAAGCTAGCTCAATGGCTCAGGTGGTAGAGTGTCTGCCTGCCATGCCTGGGGTTGTGGGTTCGAATCTCAGTCGAACAAAATTTTTTTCTTCTATAATTTTATTATTAATAATTATTAATAATTAAATGTAATAAAGAATAATACATCAATATCTAATAATAATAATATTAAATAAATTAAAAAATAGTGAGAAAATGAAATTAAAAGACAAAAAAACCCGTATGGAAAACCGTACGGAAACCCTGACCAAATATCAGTATCGGAAACCCGTATGGGGTCCTTTAGGGCGATGGCACGAGCTCGCAGGATGCGGGAAATCCTGCGTCCCGTGTCCCGCGTTTTGCGTTTATACCAAAGACGCAAGTCGCGAGACGCAGGATTTCCCGCATCCCGTGAGTTCGTGCCATCGCCTTTACGGGAACCCTTATGGGTCCCCATACGGGTTTCCTTACAGATTTCCATATGGATTTTTTCAGCTGGGTCTGGAAATTTTACCTAGTCATATACATGGTGCCCTCCAGACATGGTGCCCCCCGCTTTATTCGGGAAGATTGACCGTCACAGTTACCGCGCAAGAATAAAAGCTGAACAACAGAAACCGTTGCAAATAATTAGTCGATAAATAAATAAATAAATAAACAGCCAATCTCTAAGCACCAATAACGCTGGGGAAAGCAATAAATGAACAATTTTTTGAAAACAATTAAAGAAACCGCCAAGCTCCAAGCCCCCATAATGCTGGGGAGAGTAATGAATCAATAATTTTTTATAAACAATTAAATAAACCAACAAGCTCTAAATTCCCATAACGCGGGGGAGAACGTTAAATAAAATATTTTTTTTAAACAATTTACTAAACCGTCAAGCTCTAAACCCCCATTACGCTGGGGAGAGCGATGAATAAATTATTTTTTATCAACAATTAATTAAACCGCATAGCTCTCAACCCCTATACGCTGGGGAGAGTAATAAGTAAATAATTTTTTAAAAACAATTAAATAAACTAACAAGCCCTAAACCCCCATAGCGCTGGGGAGATTGATTAATGAATAATTTTCTAAAAACAGTTAAATAAATCAACAAGCTCTAAACAGCATTACGCTGGGGAGAGTAATAAGTAAATATATTTTTATAAACAATTAAATATACCAACAAGCTCTAAATCCCTATTACGCTGGTGAAAACAATAAATTAATTTTTTTTTATAAATAATTAATTAAACTGCCAAGATCTTAGCCCCGAAAACGCTGGGGAAAGCAATAAATGAAGAATTTTTTAAAAACAATTAAAGAAACCGCCAAGCTCCAAGCCCCCATAACGCTGGGGAGAGTAATGAATCAATAATTTTTTATAAACAATTAAATAACCCAACAAGCTCTAAGCCCCCATAACGCTGGGGAGAACGATTAATAAATTATTTTTTATAAACAATTTCTCAAATATAATTTATTTATCGTTATTTTTGAAAAACAATTTAAATAAAATAAATTATTAATCGTTCTTCCCAGCGTTATGGGGTTTAGAGCTTGTTGGTTTAATTAATTGGTTATAAAAAAATTATGTACTTATCACCCTCCCCAGCGTTATGGGGGCTGAGGGATTAACGGTTTTAAGAATTTTTTATAAAAAATAATTTTTTTATCGTTCTCTCCAGCGTTATGGGGGTTAAGAGCTTGTTGGAATATTTAATTTTTTATAATAAATTATTTATTCATCGCTCTCCCCAGCATTATTGGGGCTTAGAGCTTGGGGGTTCATTTATTTATTTATTCATTGATTAATTATTTGCATTGGTTTCTGATATTCAGCTTTCAATTTTCCACAGTAACTGCGACGGGCAATCTTTTCAAATATAGCGGGGGGCACCACGTCTGTGACTCCCGTTTTCGAAGGCTACTGACTTGAAACTATCGCCCGTCGACCACTTGTGACTTTCTTTGACCTGAAATGAGTGCTTGGTCCCCATGAGCAGATTCTCGAATACATTCCTGAAGTCGTTCCGGTAACCTTGTAGACGACCTGGTGCGAGCGAATTTCTTTATAACCCCCGGAAGTTGTTCGCGAAGAAAACTTCCTGGAGAACTTATTTTAGTAACCTGGTAGATGACCCGGTGCGATTGAATTCCACAATAAACCCCCAGAAGTCGTTCGCGGCGAAAACATCCTGGAGAAGTCGTTCCGGTAACCTGGTTGACAACCTGGTGCGAGCGGGTTCCTTTATAACCCCTGATCGTCGTTCAAGAGAAAAACTAACTGAAAAAGACGTTCCGGTAACCTGGTTGACGACCTGGTGCGAGCGAATTCTATAATAACCCCCTGGAAGTCGTTCGCGAGGAAAACTTCCTAGAGAAGGCGTTCTGTCAGCCTGGTAGACGACCCGGTGCGAGCGAATTCCTTTAGAACCCCCCGGGAGTCGTTTGCGAGGAGAACTTCCTGGAGAAGGCGTTTCGGTAACCTGGTAGATGACCCGGTGCGATTGAATTCCATAATAACCCCCCGGAAGTCGTTCGCGCGGAAAACTTCCTAAAGAAGTCGTTTCGGTAACCTGGTAGATGACACGGTGCGATTGAATTCCATAATAACCCCCCGGAAGTCGTTCGCGAGGAAAACTTCCTAGAGAAGTTGTTCTGGTAGCCTGGTAGACGACCTGGTGCGAGCGAATTCCTTTCGAGCCCCCGATCGTCGTTCAAGAGGAAAACTAACTGAAAAAGACGTTCCTGTAACCCGGTAGACGAACTGGTGCGAGCGAATCCTATAATAACCCCCTGGAAGTCTATCACGAGAAAAACTTCCTGGAGAAGTCATTCCGATAACCTGGTTGACGACCTGGTGCCAGCGAATTCTATAATAACCCCCTGGAACTCGTTAACGAGTAAAACTTCCTAGAGAAGACGTTCCGGTAACCTGGTTGAGTAAATGGTCCGAGCGAGTTCCTTTATAATCCCCCGGAAGTCGTTCGCGAGGAAAACTTCCTAGAGAAGACGTTCCGGTAACCCGGTAGACGACCTGGTGCGAGCAAATTTTATAATAACCCACTGGAAGTCGTTCGCGAGGAAAACTTTCTGGAGAAGTCGTTTCGGTAACCTGGTTGAGGACCTGGTCCGAGCGAGTTCCTTTATAACCTCCCGGAAGTCGTTCACGAGTAAAACTTCCTAGAGAAGGCGTTCCGGTAACCTGGTGGATGACCCGGTGCGATTGAATTCAATAATAACCCCCCGGAAGTCGTTCGCGCGGAAAACTTCCTAAAGAAGTCGTTTCGGTAACCTGGTAGATGACAAGGTGCGATTGAATTCCATAATAACCCCCCGGAAGTCGTTCGCGAGGAAAACTTCCTGGAGAAGTTGTTCTGGTAGCCTGGTAGACGACCTGGTGCGAGCGAATTCCTTTAGAACAGCCCGGAAGTCGTTTGCGAGGAGAACTTCTTGGAGAAGGCGTTTCGGTAACCTGGTAGATGACCCGGTGCGAGCGAATTCCTTTATAACCCCCCAGAAGTCGTTCGCGAGGAAAACTTCCTAGAGAAGACGTTCCGGTAACCCGGTAGACGACCTGGTGCGAGCAAATTTTATAATAACCTACTGGAAGTCGTTCGCGAGGAAAACTTTCTGGAGAAGTCATTCCGATAACCTGGTTGACGACCTGGTGCCAGCGAATTCTATAATAACCCCCTGGAACTCGTTCACGAGTAAAACTTCCTGGAGAAGTCGTTCTGGTAGCCTGGTAGACGACCTGGTGCGAGCGAATTCTATAATAACCCTCTGGAAGTCGTTCGCTAGGAAAACTTCCTGGAGAAATCTTTCCGGTAAACTGGTAGATGACCTGGTGCGAGCGAATTCCTTTATAACCCCCCGGAAGTCGTTTGAGAGGAGAACTTCCTGGAGAAGTCGTTGCGGTAACCTGGTTGACGACCTGGTTCCAGCGAATTCCTTTCTAACCTTCGATCGTCGTTTAAAGGGAAAACTAATTGAAAAAGACGTTCCTGTAACCCGGTAGACGAACTGGTGCGAGCGAATCCTATCATAACCCCCTGGAAGTCTATCACGAAGAAAACTTCCTGGAGAAGTCATTCCGATAACCTGGTTGACGACCTGGTGCCAGCGAATTCTATAATAACGCCCTGGAAGTCTATCACGAGGAAAACTTCCTGGAGAAGTCATTCCGATAACCTGGTTGACGACCTGGTGCCAGCGAATTCTATAATAACCCCCTGGAAGTCGTTCGCTAGGAAAACTTCCTGGAGAAATCTTTCCGGTAAACTGGTAGATGACCTGGTGCGAGCGAATTCCTTTATAACCCCCCGGAAGTCGTTTGAGAGGAGAACTTCCTGGAGAAGTCGTTGCGGTAACCTGGTTGACGACCTGGTTCCAGCGAATTCCTTTCTAACCTTCGATCGTCGTTTAAAGGGAAAACTAATTGAAAAAGACGTTCCTGTAACCCGGTAGACGAACTGGTGCGAGCGAATCCTATCATAACCCCCTGGAAGTCTATCACGAAGAAAACTTCCTGGAGAAGTCATTCCGATAACCTGGTTGACGACCTGGTGCCAGCGAATTCTATAATAACGCCCTGGAAGTCTATCACGAGGAAAACTTCCTGGAGAAGTCATTCCGATAACCTGGTTGACGACCTGGTGCCAGCGAATTCTATAATAACCCTCTGGAAGTCGTTCGCTAGGAAAACTTCCTGGAGAAATCTTTCCGGTAAACTGGTAGATGACCTGGTGCGAGCGAATTCCTTTATAACCCCCCGGAAGTCGTTTGAGAGGAGAACTTCCTGGAGAAGTCGTTGCGGTAACCTGGTTGACGACCTGGTTCCAGCGAATTCCTTTCTAACCTTCGATCGTCGTTTAAAGGGAAAACTAATTGAAAAAGACGTTCCTGTAACCCGGTAGACGAACTGGTGCGAGCGAATCCTATCATAACCCCCTGGAAGTCTATCACGAAGAAAACTTCCTGGAGAAGTCATTCCGATAACCTGGTTGACGACCTGGTGCCAGCGAATTCTATAATAACGCCCTGGAAGTCTATCACGAGGAAAACTTCCTGGAGAAGTCATTCCGATAACCTGGTTGACGACCTGGTGCCAGCGAATTCTATAATAACCCCCTGGAAGTCGTTCGCTAGGAAAACTTCCTGGAGAAATCTTTCCGGTAAACTGGTAGATGACCTGGTGCGAGCGAATTCCTTTATAACCCCCCGGAAGTCGTTTGAGAGGAGAACTTCCTGGAGAAGTCGTTGCGGTAACCTGGTTGACGACCTGGTTCCAGCGAATTCCTTTCTAACCTTCGATCGTCGTTTAAAGGGAAAACTAATTGAAAAAGACGTTCCTGTAACCCGGTAGACGAACTGGTGCGAGCGAATCCTATCATAACCCCCTGGAAGTCTATCACGAAGAAAACTTCCTGGAGAAGTCATTCCGATAACCTGGTTGACGACCTGGTGCCAGCGAATTCTATAATAACGCCCTGGAAGTCTATCACGAGGAAAACTTCCTGGAGAAGTCATTCCGATAACCTGGTTGACGACCTGGTGCCAGCGAATTCTATAATAACCCTCTGGAAGTCGTTCGCTAGGAAAACTTCCTGGAGAAATCTTTCCGGTAAACTGGTAGATGACCTGGTGCGAGCGAATTCCTTTATAACCCCCCGGAAGTCGTTTGAGAGGAGAACTTCCTGGAGAAGTCGTTGCGGTAACCTGGTTGACGACCTGGTTCCAGCGAATTCCTTTCTAACCTTCGATCGTCGTTTAAAGGGAAAACTAATTGAAAAAGACGTTCCTGTAACCCGGTAGACGAACTGGTGCGAGCGAATCCTATCATAACCCCCTGGAAGTCTATCACGAAGAAAACTTCCTGGAGAAGTCATTCCGATAACCTGGTTGACGACCTGGTGCCAGCGAATTCTATAATAACGCCCTGGAAGTCTATCACGAGGAAAACTTCCTGGAGAAGTCATTCCGATAACCTGGTTGACGACCTGGTGCCAGCGAATTCTATAATAACCCCCTGGAACTCGTTCACGAGTAAAACTTCCTAGAGAAGACGTTCTGTCAGCCTGGTAGACGACCTGGTGCAAGCGAATTCCTTTAGAACCCCCCGGAAGTCGTTTGCGAGGAGAACTTCTTGGAGAAGGCGTTTCGGTAACCTGGTAGATGACCCAGTGCGAGCGAATTCTATAATTACCCCCTGGAAATTAATCGCGAAGAAAACTTCCTGGAGAAGTCGTTGCGGTAACCTGGTTGACGACCTGGTTCCAGCGAATTCCTTTCTAACCTTCGATCGTCGTTTAAAGGGAAAACTAATTGAAAAAGACGTTCCTGTAACCCGTTAGACGACCAGATGCGAGCGAATTCTTTTATAACCCCCTGGAAGTCGTTCGTGAGGAAGATATCCTAAAGAAGTCGTTTCGGTAACCTGGTAGATGACACGGTGCGATTGAATTCCATAATAACCCCCCGGAAGTCGTTCGCGAGGAAAACTTCCTGGAGAAGTTGTTCTGTTAGCCTGGTAGACGACCTGGTGCCAGCGAATTCTATAATAACCCCCTGGAACTCGTTCACGAGTAAAACTTCCTAGAGAAGGCGTTCTGTCAGCCTGGTAGACGACCTGGTGCGAGCGAATTCCTTTAGAACAGCCCGGAAGTCGTTTGCGAGGAGAACTTCTTGGAGAAATCTTTCCGGTAAACTGGTAGATGACCTGGTGCGAGCGAATTCCTTTATAACCCCCCGGAAGTCGTTTGAGAGGAGAACTTCCTGGAGAAGTCGTTGCGGTAACCTGGTTGACGACCTGGTTCCAGCGAATTCCTTTCTAACCTTCGATCGTCGTTTAAAGGGAAAACTAATTGAAAAAGACGTTCCTGTAACCCGGTAGACGAACTGGTGCGAGCGAATCCTATCATAACCCCCTGGAAGTCTATCACGAGGAAAACTTCCTGGAGAAGTCATTCCGATAACCTGGTTGACGACCTGGTGCCAGCGAATTCTATAATAACGCCCTGGAAGTCTATCACGAGGAAAACTTCCTGGAGAAGTCATTCCGATAACCTGGTTGACGACCTGGTGCCAGCGAATTCTATAATAACCCCCTGGAACTCGTTCACGAGTAAAACTTCCTAGAGAAGGCGTTCTGTCAGCCTGGTAGACGACCTGGTGCAAGCGAATTCCTTTAGAACCCCCCGGAAGTCGTTTGCGAGGAGAACTTCTTGGAGAAGGCGTTTCGGTAACCTGGTAGATGACCCAGTGCGAGCGAATTCTATAATTACCCCCTGGAAGTTAATCGCGAAGAAAACTTCCTGGAGAAGTCGTTGCGGTAACCTGGTTGACGACCTGGTTCCAGCGAATTCCTTTCTAACCTTCGATCGTCAATTAAAGGGAAAACTAATTGAAAAAGACGTTCCTGTAACCCGTTAGACGACCAGGTGCGAGCGAATTCTTTTATAACCCCCTGGAAGTCGTTCGTGAGGAAGATATCCTAAAGAAGTCGTTTCGGTAACCTGGTAGATGACACGGTGCGATTGAATTCCATAATAACCCCCCGGAAGTCGTTCGCGAGGAAAACTTCCTGGAGAAGTTGTTCTGGTAGCCTGGTAGACGACCTGGTGCGAGCGAATTCCTTTAGAACAGCCCGGAAGTCGTTTGCGAGGAGAACTTCTTGGAGAAGGCGTTTCGGTAACCTGGTAGATGACCCGGTGCGAGCGAATTCCTTTAGAACCCCCCGGAAATCGATTGCGAGGAGAACTTCCTGGAGAAGGCGTTTCGGTAACCTGGTAGATGACCCGGTGCGAGCGAATTCCTTTATAACCCCCCAGAAGTCGTTCGCGAGGAAAACTTCCTAGAGAAGACGTTCCGGTAACCCGGTAGACGACCTGGTGCGAGCAAATTTTATAATAACCTACTGGAAGTCGTTCGCGAGGAAAACTTTCTGGAGAAATCGTTTTGGTAACCTGGTTGAGGACCTGGTCCGAGCGAGTTCCTTTATAACCTCCCGCAAGTCGTTCGCGAGGAAAAATTCCTAGAAAAGGCGTTCCGGTAACCCGGTAGACGACCTGGTGCGAGAAAATTCTATAATAACCCACTGGAAGTCGTTTGCGAGGAAAACTTTCTGGACAAGTCGTTTCAGTAACCTGTTAGAAGACCTGGTGCGAGCGAATTCTTTTATAACTCCCCGGAAGTCGTTTGCGAAGAGAACTTCCTGGAGAAGGCGTTTCGGTAACCTGGTAGATGACCCGGTGCGATTGAATTCCATGATAACCCCCCGGAAGTCGTTCGCGAGGAATACATCCTAGGGAAGTCATTCCGGTAACCTGGTTGACGACCTGGTGCGAGCGATTTCCTTTCTAACCCCCGATGGTCATTCAAGAGGAAAACTAACTGAAAAAGACGTTCTTGTAACCCGGTAGACGACCAGGTGCGAGCGAATTCTATATAAGCTCCCTGAAAGTCGTTCACGAGGAAAACTTCCTGGAGAAGTCGTTCCAGTAACCTGGTTGACGACCTGGTGCCAGCGAATTCCTTTCTAACCCCCGATCGTCGTTTAAGAGGAAAACTAACTGAAAAAGACGTTCCTGTAACCCGGTAGACGACCAGGTGCGAGCGAATTCTATATAAGCTCCCTGGAAGTCTATCACGAGGAAAACTTCCTGGAGAAGTCATTCCGATAACCTGGTTGACGACCTGGTGCCAGCGAATTCTATAATAACCCCCTGGAACTCGTTCACGAGTAAAACTTCCTGGAGAAGTCGTTCCGGTAACCCGGTAGACGACCTGGTGCGAGCAAATTCTATAATAACCCACTGGAAGTCGTTCGCGAGGAAAACTTTCTGGAGAAGTCGTTTCAGTAACCTGTTAGAAGACCTGGTGCGAGTGAATTCTTTTATAACCCCCTGGAAGTCGTTCGTGAAGAAGATATCCTGGAGAAGTCGTTTCGGTTACATGGTAGATGACCTGGTGCCAGCGAATTTTATAATAACCCCCTGAAACTCGTTCACGAGTAAAACTTCCTAGAGAAGGCGTTCTGTCAGCCTGGTAGACGACCTGGTGCGAGCGAATTCCTTTAGAACAGCCCGGAAGTCGTTTGCGAGGAGAACTTCTTGGAGAAGGCGTTTCGGTAACCTGGTAGATGACCCGGTGCGAGCGAATTCCTTTAGAACCCCCCGGAAATCGATTGCGATGAGAACTTCCTGGAGAAGGCGTTTCGGTAACCTGGTAGATGACCCGGTGCGAGCGAATTCCTTTATAACCCCCCGGAAGTCGTTCGCGAGGAAAACGTCCTGGAGAAGTCGTTTCGGAAACCTGTTAGATGACCTGGTGCGATTGAATTCCATAATAACCCCCCGGAAGTCGTTCGCGAGGAAAACTTCTTAGAGAAGGCGTTCTGTCAGCCTGGTAGACGACCCGGTGCGAGCGAATTCCTTTAGAACCCCCCGGAAGTCGTTTGCGAGGAGAACTTCCTGGAGAAGGCGTTTCAGTAACCTGGTAGATGACCCGGCGCGAGCGAATTCCTTTATAACCCCCTGGAACTCGTTCACGAGTAAAACTTCCTAGAGAAGGCGTTCTGGTAACCTGGTGGATGACTTGGTGCGATTGAATTCCATAATAACCCCCGGCAGTCGTTCGCGCGGAAAACTTCCTAAAGAAGTCGTTTCGGTAACCTGGTAGATGACATTGTGCGATTGAATTCCATAATAACCCCCCGGAAGTCGTTCGCGAGGAAAACTTCCTGGAGAAGTCGTTCTGGTAGCCTGGTAGACGACCTGGTGCGAGCGAATTCCTTTCGAGCCCCCGATCGTCGTTCAAGAGGAAAACTAACTGAAAAAGACGTTCCTGTAACCCGGTAGACGAACTGGTGCGAGCGAATCCTATAATAACCCCCTGGAAGTCTATCACGAGAAAAACTTCCTGGAGAAGTCATTCCGATAACCTGGTTGACGACCTGGTGCCAGCGAATTCTATAATAACCCCCTGGAACTCGTTCACGAGTAAAACTTCCTAGAGAAGTCGTTCCGGTAACCTGGTAGATGACACGGTGCGATTGAATTCCATAATAACCCCCCGGAAGTCGTTCGCGAGGAAAACTTCCTGGAGAAGTCGTTCTGGTAGCCTGGTAGACGACCTGGTACGAGCGAATTCCTTTCGAGCCCCCGATCGTCGTTCAAGAGGAAAACTAACTGAAAAAGACGTTCCTGTAACCCGGTAGACGAACTGTTGCGAGCGAATCCTATAATAACCCCCTGGAAGTCTATCACGAGAAAAACTTCCTGGAGAAGTCATTCCGATAACCTGGTTGCAACCTGGTGCCAGCGAATTCTATAATAACCCCCTGGAACTCGTTCACGAGTAAAACTTCCTAGAGAAGACGTTCCGGTAACCTGGTTGAGTAAATGGTCCGAGCGAGTTCCTTTATAACCCCCCGGAAGTCGTTCGCGAGGAAAACTTCCTAGAGAAGACGTTCCGGTAACCCGGTAGACGACCTGGTGCGAGCAAATTTTATAATAACCTACTGGAAGTCGTTCGCGAGGAAAACTTTCTGGAGAATTCGTTTCGGTAACCTGGTTGAGGACCTGGTCCGAGCAAGTTCCTTTATAACCTCCCGGAAGTCGTTCGCGAGGAAAAATTCCTAGAAAAGGCGTTCCGGTAACCCGGTAGACGACCTGGTGCGAGAAAATTCTATAATAACCCACTGGAAGTCGTTTGCGAGGAAAACTTTCTGGACAAGTCGTTTCGGTAACCTGGTAGATGACCCGGTGCGATTGAATTCCATGATAACCCCCCGGAAGTCGTTCGCGAGGAATACATCCTAGGGAAGTCATTCCGGTAACCTGGTTGACGACCTGGTGCGAGCGATTTCCTTTCTAACCCCCGATGGTCATTCAAGAGGAAAACTAACTGAAAAAGACGTTCCTGTAACCCGGTAGACGACCAGGTGCGAGCGAATTCTATATAAGCTCCCTGGAAGTCTTTCACGAGGAAAACTTCCTAGAGAAGTCGTTCCAGTAACCTGGTTGACGACCAGGTGCGAGCGAATTCTATAATAACGCCCTGGAAGTCTATCACGAGGAAAACTTCCTGGAGAAGTCATTCGGATAACCTGGTTGACGACCTGGTGCCAGCGAATTTTATAATAACCCCCTGGAACTCGTTCTCGAGTAAAACTTCCAGGAGAAGTCGTTCCAGTAACCTGGTTGACGACCTGGTGCCAGCGAATTCCTTTCTAACCCCCGATCGTCGTTCAAGAGGAAAACTAACTGAAAAAGACGTTCCTGTAACCTGGTAGACGAACTGGTGCGAGCGAATCCTATCATAACCCCCTGGAAGTCTATCACGAGGAAAACTTCCTGGAGAAGTCATTCCGATAACCTGGTTGACGACCTGGTGCCAGCGAATTCTATAATAACGCCCTGGAAGTCTATCATGAGGAAAACTTCCTGGAGAAGTCATTCCGATAACCTGGTTGACGACCTGGTGCCAGCGAATTCTATAATAACCCCCTGGAACTCGTTCACGAGTAAAACTTCCTGGAGAAGTCGTTCTGGTAGCCTGGTAGACGACCTGGTGCGAGCGAATTCTATAATAACCCTCTGGAAGTCGTTCGCTAGGAAAACTTCCTGGAGAAATCTTTCCGGTAAACTGGTAGATGACCTGGTGCGAGCGAATTCCTTTATAACCCCCCGGAAGTCGTTTGAGAGGAGAACTTCCTGGAGAAGTCGTTGCGGTAACCTGGTTGACGACCTGGTTCCAGCGAATTCCTTTCTAACCTTCGATCGTCGTTTAAAGGGAAAACTAATTGAAAAAGACGTTCCTGTAACCCGGTAGACGAACTGGTGCGAGCGAATCCTATCATAACCCCCTGGAAGTCTATCACGAGGAAAACTTCCTGGAGAAGTCATTCCGATAACCTGGTTGACGACCTGGTGCCAGCGAATTCTATAATAACGCCCTGGAAGTCTATCACGAGGAAAACTTCCTGGAGAAGTCATTCCGATAACCTGGTTGACGACCTGGTGCCAGCGAATTCTATAATAACCCCCTGGAACTCGTTCACGAGTGAAACTTCCTAGAGAAGGCGTTCTGTCAGCCTGGTAGACGACCTGGTGCAAGCGAATTCCTTTAGAACCCCCCGGAAGTCGTTTGCGAGGAGGACTTCTTGGAGAAGGCGTTTCGGTAACCTGGTAGATGACCCAGTGCGAGCGAATTCTATAATTACCCCCTGGAAGTTAATCGCGAAGAAAACTTCCTGGAGAAGTCGTTGCGGTAACCTGGTTGACGACCTGGTGCCAGCGAATTCTATAATAACCCCCTGGAACTCGTTCACGAGTAAAACTTCCTAGAGAAGGCGTTCTGTCAGCCTGGTAGACGACCTGGTGCAAGCGAATTCCTTTAGAACCCCCCGGAAGTCGTTTGCGAGGAGAACTTCTTGGAGAAGGCGTTTCGGTAACCTGGTAGATGACCCGGTGCGAGCGAATTCCTTTAGAACCCCCCGGAAGTCGTTTGCGAGGAGAACTTCCTGGAGAAGGCGTTTCGGTAACCTGGTAGATGACCCGGTGCGAGCGAATTCCTTTATAACCCCCGGGAAGTCGTTCGCGAGGAAAACGTCCTGGAGAAGTCGTTTCGGAAACCTGTTAGATGACCTGGTGCGATTGAATTCCATAATAACCCCCCGGAAGTCGTTCGCGAGGAAAACTTCCTAGAGAAGGCGTTCTGTCAACCTGGTAGATGACCCGGTGCGAGCGAATTCCTTTAGAACCCCCCGGAAGTCGTTTGCGAGGAGAACTTCCTGGAGAAGGCGTTTCAGTAACCTGGTAGATGACCCGGTGCGAGCGAATTCCTTTATAACCCCCTGGAACTCGTTCAAGAGTAAAACTTCCTGGAGAAGGTGTTCCGGTAACCTGGTGGATGACCCGGTGCGATTGAATTCCATAATAACCCCCCGGAAGTCGTTCGCGAGGAAAACTTCCTAGAGAAGGCGTTCTGTCAACCTGGTAGATGACCCGGTGCGAGCGAATTCCTTTAGAACCCCCCGGAAGTCGTTCGCGCGGAAAACTTCCTACAGAAGTCGTTTCGGTAACCTGGTAGATGACACGGTGCGATTGAATTCCATAATAACCCCCCGGAAGTCGTTCGCGAGGAAAACTTCCTAGAGAAGACGTTCCGGTAAGTCGGTAGACGACCTGGTGCGAGCAAATTCTATAATAACACACTGGAAGTCGTTCGCGAAGAAAACTTTCTGGAGAAGCCGTTTCGGTAACCTGGTTGAGGACCTGGTCCGAGCGAGTTCCTTTATAACCCCCCGGAAGTCGTTCGCGAGGAAAACTTCCTAAAGAAGGCGTTCTGGTAGCCTGGTAGACGACCTTGTGCGAGCAAATTCCTTTAGAACCCCCCGGAAGTCGTTTGCGAGGAGAACTCCCTGGAGAAGTCGTTTTGGTAACCTGGTAGATGACCCAGTGCGAGCGAATCCTATAATAACCCCCTGGAAGTCTATCGCGAGGAAAACTTCCTTGAGAAGTTGTTACGGTAACCTGGTTGACGACCTGGTGCCAGCGAATTCCTTTCTAACCCCCGAATTCGTTTAAGAGGAAAACTAACTGAAAAGGACGTTTCTGTAACCCGGTAGACGACCAGGTGCGAGCGAATTCTATAATAACCCCCTGGAAGTCGTTCACGAGTAAAACTTCCTAGAGAAGGCGTTCCTGTAACCCGGTAGACGACCTGGTGCGAGCGAATTCTATAATAACCCTCTGGAAGTCGATCGCTAGGAAAACTTCCTGGGGAAATCGTTTTGGTAACCTGGTAGATGACCTGCTGCGAGCGAATTCCTTTACAACTCCCCGGAAGTCGTTTGCGAGGAGAACTTCCAGGAGATGGCGTTTCGGTAACCTGGTAGATGACCTGGTGCGATTGAATTCCATAGTTACCCCTGGAAGTCGTTCGCGAGGAAAACTTTCTGGAGGAGTCGTTCCGGTAACCAGGTTGACGACCTGGTGCGAGCGAATTCTATATAAACTCTCCGGAAGTTGTTCGCGAGGAAAACTTCCTAGAGAAGGCGTTCCGGTAACCTAGTTGACGACCTGGTGCGAGCGAGTTCGTTTCTCACCCCCGATCGTCGTTCAAAAGGAAAACTAACTGAAAAAGACGTTCCTGAAACCTGGTAAACGACCTGGTGCGAGCGAATTCTATAATAACCCTCTGGAAGTCGTTCGCTAGGAAAACTTCCTGGAGAAATCCTTCCGGTAACCTGGTAGACGACCTGGTGCGAGCCAACTTCTTTCAATGACCCCCCGGAAGTCGTTCGCGAGAAAAACTTCCTAGGGATGAAGTTCCGGTAACCCGGTAGACGACCTGGTGCGAGCAAATTCTATAATAACCCACTGGAAGTCGTTCGCGAGGAAAACTTACTGGAGTAGTCGTTCCGGTAACCTCGTAGACGACCTGGTGCGAGCCAAATTCTTTCAATGACCCTCTAGAAGTTTTTCGCGAGGAAAACTTCCTGGAGAAGTCGTTCTGGTAGCCTGGCAGACGACCTGGTGCGAGCGAATTCCTTTAGAGCCCCCGATCGTCGTTCAAGAAGAAAACTAACTGAAAAAGATGTTCCTGTAACCTGGTAGACGACCTGGTGCGAGCGAATTCTATAATAACCCTATTTAAGTCGTTCGCGAGGAAAACTTCCTGGGGAAGTCGTTCCGGTATTCTGGTTGACGACCTGGTGCGATTGAATTCCTTTCTAACCCCTGATCGTCGTTCAAGAGGAAAACTAACTGAAAAAGACGTTCCTGTAACCTGGTAGACGACCTGGTGCGAGCGAATCCTATAATACCCCCTGGAAGTCTATCACGAGGAAACGTTCCTGGAGAATTCATTCCGATAACCTGGTTGAGTAAATGGTGCGAGCGAGTTCCTTTATAACCCCCCGGAAGTCGTTCGCGAGGAAAACTTTCTGGAGAAGGCGTTGTGGTAGCCTGGTAGACGACCTTGTGCGAGCGAATTCCTTTAGAACCCCCCGGAAGTCGTTTGCGAGGAGAACTTCCTGGAGAAGTCGTTTCGGTAACGTGGTAGATGACCCAGCGCGAGCGAATTCCTTTATAACCCCCCGGAAGTCGTTCGCGAGGAAAACTTCCTGGAGGCGTCGTTTCGGTTACCTGGTAGATGACCTGGTGCGATTGAATTCCATAGTTACCCCTGGAAGTCGTTCGCGAGGAAAACTTTCTGGAGGAGTCGTTCCGGTAACCAGGTTGACGACCTGGTGCGAGCGAATTCTATATAAACTCTCCGGAAGTTGTTCGCGAGGAAAACTTCCTAGAGAAGGCGTTCCGGTAACCTAGTTGACGACCTGGTGCGAGCAAATTCCTTTAGAACCCCCCGGAAGTCGTTTGCGAGGAGAACTCCCTGGAGAAGTCGTTTTGGTAACCTGGTAGATGACCCAGTGCGAGCGAATCCTATAATAACCCCCTGGAAGTCTATCGCGAGGAAAACTTCCTTGAGAAGTTGTTACGGTAACCTGGTTGACGACCTGGTGCCAGCGAATTCCTTTCTAACCCCCGAATTCGTTTAAGAGGAAAACTAACTGAAAAGGACGTTTCTGTAACCCGGTAGACGACCAGGTGCGAGCGAATTCTATAATAACCCCCTGGAAGTCGTTCACGAGTAAAACTTCCTAGAGAAGGCGTTCCTGTAACCCGGTAGACGACCTGGTGCGAGCGAATTCTATAATAACCCTCTGGAAGTCGATCGCTAGGAAAACTTCCTGGGGAAATCGTTTTGGTAACCTGGTAGATGACCTGCTGCGAGCGAATTCCTTTACAACTCCCCGGAAGTCGTTTGCGAGGAGAACTTCCAGGAGATGGCGTTTCGGTAACCTGGTAGATGACCTGGTGCGATTGAATTCCATAGTTACCCCTGGAAGTCGTTCGCGAGGAAAACTTTCTGGAGGAGTCGTTCCGGTAACCAGGTTGACGACCTGGTGCGAGCGAATTCTATATAAACTCTCCGGAAGTTGTTCGCGAGGAAAACTTCCTAGAGAAGGCGTTCCGGTAACCTAGTTGACGACCTGGTGCGAGCGAGTTCGTTTCTCACCCCCGATCGTCGTTCAAAAGGAAAACTAACTGAAAAAGACGTTCCTGAAACCTGGTAAACGACCTGGTGCGAGCGAATTCTATAATAACCCTCTGGAAGTCGTTCGCTAGGAAAACTTCCTGGAGAAATCCTTCCGGTAACCTGGTAGACGACCTGGTGCGAGCAAATTCTATAATAACCCACTGGAAGTCGTTCGCGAGGAAAACTTACTGGAGTAGTCGTTCCGGTAACCTCGTAGACGACCTGGTGCGAGCCAAATTCTTTCAATGACCCTCTAGAAGTTTTTCGCGAGGAAAACTTCCTGGAGAAGTCGTTCTGGTAGCCTGGCAGACGACCTGGTGCGAGCGAATTCCTTTAGAGCCCCCGATCGTCGTTCAAGAAGAAAACTAACTGAAAAAGATGTTCCTGTAACCTGGTAGACGACCTGGTGCGAGCGAATTCTATAATAACCCTATTTAAGTCGTTCGCGAGGAAAACTTCCTGGGGAAGTCGTTCCGGTATTCTGGTTGACGACCTGGTGCGATTGAATTCCTTTCTAACCCCTGATCGTCGTTCAAGAGGAAAACTAACTGAAAAAGACGTTCCTGTAACCTGGTAGACGACCTGGTGCGAGCGAATCCTATAATACCCCCTGGAAGTCTATCACGAGGAAACGTTCCTGGAGAATTCATTCCGATAACCTGGTTGAGTAAATGGTGCGAGCGAGTTCCTTTATAACCCCCCGGAAGTCGTTCGCGAGGAAAACTTTCTGGAGAAGGCGTTGTGGTAGCCTGGTAGACGACCTTGTGCGAGCGAATTCCTTTAGAACCCCCCGGAAGTCGTTCGCGCGGAAAACTTCCTACAGAAGTCGTTTCGGTAACCTGGTAGATGACACGGTGCGATTGAATTCCATAATAACCCCCCGGAAGTCGTTCGCGAGGAAAACTTCCTAGAGAAGACGTTCCGGTAAGTCGGTAGACGACCTGGTGCGAGCAAATTCTATAATAACACACTGGAAGTCGTTCGCGAAGAAAACTTTCTGGAGAAGCCGTTTCGGTAACCTGGTTGAGGACCTGGTCCGAGCGAGTTCCTTTATAACCCCCCGGAAGTCGTTCGCGAGGAAAACTTCCTAAAGAAGGCGTTCTGGTAGCCTGGTAGACGACCTTGTGCGAGCAAATTCCTTTAGAACCCCCCGGAAGTCGTTTGCGAGGAGAACTCCCTGGAGAAGTCGTTTTGGTAACCTGGTAGATGACCCAGTGCGAGCGAATCCTATAATAACCCCCTGGAAGTCTATCGCGAGGAAAACTTCCTTGAGAAGTTGTTACGGTAACCTGGTTGACGACCTGGTGCCAGCGAATTCCTTTCTAACCCCCGAATTCGTTTAAGAGGAAAACTAACTGAAAAGGACGTTTCTGTAACCCGGTAGACGACCAGGTGCGAGCGAATTCTATAATAACCCCCTGGAAGTCGTTCACGAGTAAAACTTCCTAGAGAAGGCGTTCCTGTAACCCGGTAGACGACCTGGTGCGAGCGAATTCTATAATAACCCTCTGGAAGTCGATCGCTAGGAAAACTTCCTGGGGAAATCGTTTTGGTAACCTGGTAGATGACCTGCTGCGAGCGAATTCCTTTACAACTCCCCGGAAGTCGTTTGCGAGGAGAACTTCCAGGAGATGGCGTTTCGGTAACCTGGTAGATGACCTGGTGCGATTGAATTCCATAGTTACCCCTGGAAGTCGTTCGCGAGGAAAACTTTCTGGAGGAGTCGTTCCGGTAACCAGGTTGACGACCTGGTGCGAGCGAATTCTATATAAACTCTCCGGAAGTTGTTCGCGAGGAAAACTTCCTAGAGAAGGCGTTCCGGTAACCTAGTTGACGACCTGGTGCGAGCGAGTTCGTTTCTCACCCCCGATCGTCGTTCAAAAGGAAAACTAACTGAAAAAGACGTTCCTGAAACCTGGTAAACGACCTGGTGCGAGCGAATTCTATAATAACCCTCTGGAAGTCGTTCGCTAGGAAAACTTCCTGGAGAAATCCTTCCGGTAACCTGGTAGACGACCTGGTGCGAGCCAACTTCTTTCAATGACCCCCCGGAAGTCGTTCGCGAGAAAAACTTCCTAGGGATGAAGTTCCGGTAACCCGGTAGACGACCTGGTGCGAGCAAATTCTATAATAACCCACTGGAAGTCGTTCGCGAGGAAAACTTACTGGAGTAGTCGTTCCGGTAACCTCGTAGACGACCTGGTGCGAGCCAAATTCTTTCAATGACCCTCTAGAAGTTTTTCGCGAGGAAAACTTCCTGGAGAAGTCGTTCTGGTAGCCTGGCAGACGACCTGGTGCGAGCGAATTCCTTTAGAGCCCCCGATCGTCGTTCAAGAAGAAAACTAACTGAAAAAGATGTTCCTGTAACCTGGTAGACGACCTGGTGCGAGCGAATTCTATAATAACCCTATTTAAGTCGTTCGCGAGGAAAACTTCCTGGGGAAGTCGTTCCGGTATTCTGGTTGACGACCTGGTGCGATTGAATTCCTTTCTAACCCCTGATCGTCGTTCAAGAGGAAAACTAACTGAAAAAGACGTTCCTGTAACCTGGTAGACGACCTGGTGCGAGCGAATCCTATAATACCCCCTGGAAGTCTATCACGAGGAAACGTTCCTGGAGAATTCATTCCGATAACCTGGTTGAGTAAATGGTGCGAGCGAGTTCCTTTATAACCCCCCGGAAGTCGTTCGCGAGGAAAACTTTCTGGAGAAGGCGTTGTGGTAGCCTGGTAGACGACCTTGTGCGAGCGAATTCCTTTAGAACCCCCCGGAAGTCGTTTGCGAGGAGAACTTCCTGGAGAAGTCGTTTCGGTAACGTGGTAGATGACCCAGCGCGAGCGAATTCCTTTATAACCCCCCGGAAGTCGTTCGCGAGGAAAACTTCCTGGAGGCGTCGTTTCGGTTACCTGGTAGATGACCTGGTGCGATTGAATTCCATAGTTACCCCTGGAAGTCGTTCGCGAGGAAAACTTTCTGGAGGAGTCGTTCCGGTAACCAGGTTGACGACCTGGTGCGAGCGAATTCTATATAAACTCTCCGGAAGTTGTTCGCGAGGAAAACTTCCTAGAGAAGGCGTTCCGGTAACCTAGTTGACGACCTGGTGCGAGCAAATTCCTTTAGAACCCCCCGGAAGTCGTTTGCGAGGAGAACTCCCTGGAGAAGTCGTTTTGGTAACCTGGTAGATGACCCAGTGCGAGCGAATCCTATAATAACCCCCTGGAAGTCTATCGCGAGGAAAACTTCCTTGAGAAGTTGTTACGGTAACCTGGTTGACGACCTGGTGCCAGCGAATTCCTTTCTAACCCCCGAATTCGTTTAAGAGGAAAACTAACTGAAAAGGACGTTTCTGTAACCCGGTAGACGACCAGGTGCGAGCGAATTCTATAATAACCCCCTGGAAGTCGTTCACGAGTAAAACTTCCTAGAGAAGGCGTTCCTGTAACCCGGTAGACGACCTGGTGCGAGCGAATTCTATAATAACCCTCTGGAAGTCGATCGCTAGGAAAACTTCCTGGGGAAATCGTTTTGGTAACCTGGTAGATGACCTGCTGCGAGCGAATTCCTTTACAACTCCCCGGAAGTCGTTTGCGAGGAGAACTTCCAGGAGATGGCGTTTCGGTAACCTGGTAGATGACCTGGTGCGATTGAATTCCATAGTTACCCCTGGAAGTCGTTCGCGAGGAAAACTTTCTGGAGGAGTCGTTCCGGTAACCAGGTTGACGACCTGGTGCGAGCGAATTCTATATAAACTCTCCGGAAGTTGTTCGCGAGGAAAACTTCCTAGAGAAGGCGTTCCGGTAACCTAGTTGACGACCTGGTGCGAGCGAGTTCGTTTCTCACCCCCGATCGTCGTTCAAAAGGAAAACTAACTGAAAAAGACGTTCCTGAAACCTGGTAAACGACCTGGTGCGAGCGAATTCTATAATAACCCTCTGGAAGTCGTTCGCTAGGAAAACTTCCTGGAGAAATCCTTCCGGTAACCTGGTAGACGACCTGGTGCGAGCAAATTCTATAATAACCCACTGGAAGTCGTTCGCGAGGAAAACTTACTGGAGTAGTCGTTCCGGTAACCTCGTAGACGACCTGGTGCGAGCCAAATTCTTTCAATGACCCTCTAGAAGTTTTTCGCGAGGAAAACTTCCTGGAGAAGTCGTTCTGGTAGCCTGGCAGACGACCTGGTGCGAGCGAATTCCTTTAGAGCCCCCGATCGTCGTTCAAGAAGAAAACTAACTGAAAAAGATGTTCCTGTAACCTGGTAGACGACCTGGTGCGAGCGAATTCTATAATAACCCTATTTAAGTCGTTCGCGAGGAAAACTTCCTGGGGAAGTCGTTCCGGTATTCTGGTTGACGACCTGGTGCGATTGAATTCCTTTCTAACCCCTGATCGTCGTTCAAGAGGAAAACTAACTGAAAAAGACGTTCCTGTAACCTGGTAGACGACCTGGTGCGAGCGAATCCTATAATACCCCCTGGAAGTCTATCACGAGGAAACGTTCCTGGAGAATTCATTCCGATAACCTGGTTGAGTAAATGGTGCGAGCGAGTTCCTTTATAACCCCCCGGAAGTCGTTCGCGAGGAAAACTTTCTGGAGAAGGCGTTGTGGTAGCCTGGTAGACGACCTTGTGCGAGCGAATTCCTTTAGAACCCCCCGGAAGTCGTTTGCGAGGAGAACTTCCTGGAGAAGTCGTTTCGGTAACGTGGTAGATGACCCAGCGCGAGCGAATTCCTTTATAACCCCCCGGAAGTCGTTCGCGAGGAAAACTTCCTGGAGGCGTCGTTTCGGTTACCTGGTAGATGACCTGGTGCGATAGAATTCCCTAATAAACCCCCCGGAAGTCGTTCGCGAGGAAAACTTCCTAGAGAAGGCGTTCTGGTTGCCTGGTAGACGACCTTGTGTTAGCGAATTCCTTTAGAACCCCCGATCGTCGTTCAAGAGGAAAACTAACTGAAAAAGACGTTCCTGTAACCCGGTAGACGAACTGGTGCGAGCGAATCCTATAATAACCCCCTGGAAGTCTATCACGAGAAAAACTTCCTGGAGAAGTCATTCCGATAACCTGGTTGACGACCTGGTGCCAGCGAATTCTATAATAACCCCCTGGAACTCGTTCACGAGTAAAACTTCCTAGAGAAGTCGTTCCGGTAACCTGGTAGATGACACGGTGCGATTGAATTCCATAATAACCCCCCGGAAGTCGTTCGCGAGGAAAACTTCCTGGAGAAGTCGTTCTGGTAGCCTGGTAGACGACCTGGTACGAGCGAATTCCTTTCGAGCCCCCGATCGTCGTTCAAGAGGAAAACTAACTGAAAAAGACGTTCCTGTAACCCGGTAGACGAACTGTTGCGAGCGAATCCTATAATAACCCCCTGGAAGTCTATCACGAGAAAAACTTCCTGGAGAAGTCATTCCGATAACCTGGTTGACGACCTGGTGCCAGCGAATTCTATAATAACCCCCTGGAACTCGTTCACGAGTAAAACTTCCTAGAGAAGACGTTCCGGTAACCTGGTTGAGTAAATGGTCCGAGCGAGTTCCTTTATAACCCCCCGGAAGTCGTTCGCGAGGAAAACTTCCTAGAGAAGACGTTCCGGTAACCCGGTAGACGACCTGGTGCGAGCAAATTTTATAATAACCTACTGGAAGTCGTTCGCGAGGAAAACTTTCTGGAGAAATCGTTTCGGTAACCTGGTTGAGGACCTGGTCCGAGCGAGTTCCTTTATAACCTCCCGGAAGTCGTTCGCGAGGAAAAATTCCTAGAAAAGGCGTTCCGGTAACCCGGTAGACGACCTGGTGCGAGAAAATTCTATAATAACCCACTGGAAGTCGTTTGCGAGGAAAACTTTCTGGACAAGTCGTTTCGGTAACCTGGTAGATGACCCGGTGCGATTGAATTCCATGATAACCCCCCGGAAGTCGTTCGCGAGGAATACATCCTAGGGAAGTCATTCCGGTAACCTGGTTGACGACCTGGTGCGAGCGATTTCCTTTCTAACCCCCGATGGTCATTCAAGAGGAAAACTAACTGAAAAAGACGTTCCTGTAACCCGGTAGACGACCAGGTGCGAGCGAATTCTATATAAGCTCCCTGGAAGTCGTTCACGAGGAAAACTTCCTAGAGAAGTCGTTCCAGTAACCTGGTTGACGACCAGGTGCGAGCGAATTCTATAATAACGCCCTGGAAGTCTATCACGAGGAAAACTTCCTGGAGAAGTCATTCGGATAACCTGGTTGACGACCTGGTGCCAGCGAATTTTATAATTACCCCCTGGAACTCGTTCTCGAGTAAAACTTCCTGGAGAAGTCGTTCCAGTAACCTGGTTGACGACCTGGTGCCAGCGAATTCCTTTCTAACCCCCGATCGTCGTTCAAGAGGAAAACTAACTGAAAAAGACGTTCCTGTAACCTGGTAGACGAACTGGTGCGAGCGAATCCTATCATAACCCCCTGGAAGTCTATCACGAGGAAAACTTCCTGGAGAAGTCATTCCGATAACCTGGTTGACGACCTGGTGCCAGCGAATTCTATAATAACGCCCTGGAAGTCTATCATGAGGAAAACTTCCTGGAGAAGTCATTCCGATAACCTGGTTGACGACCTGGTGCCAGCGAATTCTATAATAACCCCCTGGAACTCGTTCACGAGTAAAACTTCCTGGAGAAGTCGTTCTGGTAGCCTGGTAGACGACCTGGTGCGAGCGAATTCTATAATAACCCTCTGGAAGTCGTTCGCTAGGAAAACTTCCTGGAGAAATCTTTCCGGTAAACTGGTAGATGACCTGGTGCGAGCGAATTCCTTTATAACCCCCCGGAAGTCGTTTGAGAGGAGAACTTCCTGGAGAAGTCGTTGCGGTAACCTGGTTGACGACCTGGTTCCAGCGAATTCCTTTCTAACCTTCGATCGTCGTTTAAAGGGAAAACTAATTGAAAAAGACGTTCCTGTAACCCGGTAGACGAACTGGTGCGAGCGAATCCTATCATAACCCCCTGGAAGTCTATCACGAGGAAAACTTCCTGGAGAAGTCATTCCGATAACCTGGTTGACGACCTGGTGCCAGCGAATTCTATAATAACGCCCTGGAAGTCTATCACGAGGAAAACTTCCTGGAGAAGTCATTCCGATAACCTGGTTGACGACCTGGTGCCAGCGAATTCTATAATAACCCCCTGGAACTCGTTCACGAGTAAAACTTCCTAGAGAAGGCGTTCTGTCAG
The DNA here is from genome assembly GCA_038277355.1 of Encarsia formosa. Taxonomy (NCBI): domain Eukaryota; kingdom Metazoa; phylum Arthropoda; class Insecta; order Hymenoptera; family Aphelinidae; genus Encarsia; species Encarsia formosa. The sequence goes on along the minus strand of CM076184.1, from coordinate 39,148,756 downwards.
CCTGGTAGACGACCTGGTGCAAGCGAATTCCTTTAGAACCCCCCGGAAGTCGTTTGCGAGGAGGACTTCTTGGAGAAGGCGTTTCGGTAACCTGGTAGATGACCCAGTGCGAGCGAATTCTATAATTACCCCCTGGAAGTTAATCGCGAAGAAAACTTCCTGGAGAAGTCGTTGCGGTAACCTGGTTGACGACCTGGTGCCAGCGAATTCTATAATAACCCCCTGGAACTCGTTCACGAGTAAAACTTCCTAGAGAAGGCGTTCTGTCAGCCTGGTAGACGACCTGGTGCAAGCGAATTCCTTTAGAACCCCCCGGAAGTCGTTTGCGAGGAGAACTTCCTGGAGAAGTCGTTTCGGTAACGTGGTAGATGACCCAGCGCGATTGAATTCCATAATAACCCCCGGCAGTCGTTCGCGCGGAAAACTTCCTAAAGAAGTCGTTTCGGTAACCTGGTAGATGACATTGTGCGATTGAATTCCATAATAACCCCCCGGAAGTCGTTCGCGAGGAAAACTTCCTGGGGAAGTCGTTCTGGTAGCCTGGTAGACGACCTGGTGCGAGCGAATTCCTTTCGAGCCCCCGATCGTCGTTCAAGAGGAAAACTAACTGAAAAAGACGTTCCTGTAACCCGGTAGACGAACTGGTGCGAGCGAATCCTATAATAACCCCCTGGAAGTCTATCACGAGAAAAACTTCCTGGAGAAGTCATTCCGATAACCTGGTTGACGACCTGGTGCCAGCGAATTCTATAATAACCCCCTGGAACTCGTTCACGAGTAAAACTTCCTAGAGAAGTCGTTCCGGTAACCTGGTAGATGACACGGTGCGATTGAATTCCATAATAACCCCCCGGAAGTCGTTCGCGAGGAAAACTTCCTGGAGAAGTCGTTCTGGTAGCCTGGTAGACGACCTGGTACGAGCGAATTCCTTTCGAGCCCCCGATCGTCGTTCAAGAGGAAAACTAACTGAAAAAGACGTTCCTGTAACCCGGTAGACGAACTGTTGCGAGCGAATCCTATAATAACCCCCTGGAAGTCTATCACGAGAAAAACTTCCTGGAGAAGTCATTCCGATAACCTGGTTGACGACCTGGTGCCAGCGAATTCTATAATAACCCCCTGGAACTCGTTCACGAGTAAAACTTCCTAGAGAAGACGTTCCGGTAACCTGGTTGAGTAAATGGTCCGAGCGAGTTCCTTTATAACCCCCCGGAAGTCGTTCGCGAGGAAAACTTCCTAGAGAAGACGTTCCGGTAACCCGGTAGACGACCTGGTGCGAGCAAATTTTATAATAACCTACTGGAAGTCGTTCGCGAGGAAAACTTTCTGGAGAAATCGTTTCGGTAACCTGGTTGAGGACCTGGTCCGAGCGAGTTCCTTTATAACCTCCCGGAAGTCGTTCGCGAGGAAAAATTCCTAGAAAAGGCGTTCCGGTAACCCGGTAGACGACCTGGTGCGAGAAAATTCTATAATAACCCACTGGAAGTCGTTTGCGAGGAAAACTTTCTGGACAAGTCGTTTCGGTAACCTGGTAGATGACCCGGTGCGATTGAATTCCATGATAACCCCCCGGAAGTCGTTCGCGAGGAATACATCCTAGGGAAGTCATTCCGGTAACCTGGTTGACGACCTGGTGCGAGCGATTTCCTTTCTAACCCCCGATGGTCATTCAAGAGGAAAACTAACTGAAAAAGACGTTCCTGTAACCTGGTTGACGACCAGGTGCGAGCGAATTCTATAATAACGCCCTGGAAGTCTATCACGAGGAAAACTTCCTGGAGAAGTCATTCGGATAACCTGGTTGACGACCTGGTGCCAGCGAATTTTATAATAACCCCCTGGAACTCGTTCTCGAGTAAAAGTTCCTGGAGAAGTCGTTCCAGTAACCTGGTTGACGACCTGGTGCCAGCGAATTCCTTTCTAACCCCCGATCGTCGTTCAAGAGGAAAACTAACTGAAAAAGACGTTCCTGTAACCTGGTAGACGAACTGGTGCGAGCGAATCCTATCATAACCCCCTGGAAGTCTATCACGAGGAAAACTTCCTGGAGAAGTCATTCCGATAACCTGGTTGACGACCTGGTGCCAGCGAATTCTATAATAACGCCCTGGAAGTCTATCATGAGGAAAACTTCCTGGAGAAGTCATTCCGATAACCTGGTTGACGACCTGGTGCCAGCGAATTCTATAATAACCCCCTGGAACTCGTTCACGAGTAAAACTTCCTGGAGAAGTCGTTCTGGTAGCCTGGTAGACGACCTGGTGCGAGCGAATTCTATAATAACCCTCTGGAAGTCGTTCGCTAGGAAAACTTCCTGGAGAAATCTTTCCGGTAAACTGGTAGATGACCTGGTGCGAGCGAATTCCTTTATAACCCCCCGGAAGTCGTTTGAGAGGAGAACTTCCTGGAGAAGTCGTTGCGGTAACCTGGTTGACGACCTGGTTCCAGCGAATTCCTTTCTAACCTTCGATCGTCGTTTAAAGGGAAAACTAATTGAAAAAGACGTTCCTGTAACCCGGTAGACGAACTGGTGCGAGCGAATCCTATCATAACCCCCTGGAAGTCTATCACGAGGAAAACTTCCTGGAGAAGTCATTCCGATAACCTGGTTGACGACCTGGTGCCAGCTAATTCTATAATAACGCCCTGGAAGTCTATCACGAGGAAAACTTCCTGGAGAAGTCATTCCGATAACCTGGTTGACGACCTGGTGCCAGCGAATTCTATAATAACCCCCTGGAACTCGTTCACGAGTAAAACTTCCTAGAGAAGGCGTTCTGTCAGCCTGGTAGACGACCTGGTGCAAGCGAATTCCTTTAGAACCCCCCGGAAGTCGTTTGCGAGGAGGACTTCTTGGAGAAGGCGTTTCGGTAACCTGGTAGATGACCCAGTGCGAGCGAATTCTATAATTACCCCCTGGAAGTTAATCGCGAAGAAAACTTCCTGGAGAAGTCGTTGCGGTAACCTGGTTGACGACCTGGTGCCAGCGAATTCTATAATAACCCCCTGGAACTCGTTCACGAGTAAAACTTCCTAGAGAAGGCGTTCTGTCAGCCTGGTAGACGACCTGGTGCAAGCGAATTCCTTTAGAACCCCCCGGAAGTCGTTTGCGAGGAGAACTTCTTGGAGAAGGCGTTTCGGTAACCTGGTAGATGACCCGGTGCGAGCGAATTCCTTTAGAACCCCCCGGAAGTCGTTTGCGAGGAGAACTTCCTGGAGAAGGCGTTTCGGTAACCTGGTAGATGACCCGGTGCGAGCGAATTCCTTTATAACCCCCGGGAAGTCGTTCGCGAGGAAAACGTCCTGGAGAAGTCGTTTCGGAAACCTGTTAGATGACCTGGTGCGATTGAATTCCATAATAACCCCCCGGAAGTCGTTCGCGAGGAAAACTTCCTAGAGAAGGCGTTCTGTCAACCTGGTAGATGACCCGGTGCGAGCGAATTCCTTTAGAACCCCCCGGAAGTCGTTTGCGAGGAGAACTTCCTGGAGAAGGCGTTTCAGTAACCTGGTAGATGACCCGGTGCGAGCGAATTCCTTTATAACCCCCTGGAACTCGTTCAAGAGTAAAACTTCCTGGAGAAGGCGTTCCGGTAACCTGGTGGATGACCCGGTGCGATTGAATTCCATAATAACCTCCCGGAAGTCGTTCGCGCGGAAAACTTCCTAGAGAAGACGTTCCGGTAAGTCGGTAGACGACCTGGTGCGAGCAAATTCTATAATAACACACTGGAAGTCGTTCGCGAAGAAAACTTTCTGGAGAAGCCGTTTCGGTAACCTGGTTGAGGACCTGGTCCGAGCGAGTTCGTTTCTCACCCCCGATCGTCGTTCAAAAGGAAAACTAACTGAAAAAGACGTTCCTGAAACCTGGTAAACGACCTGGTGCGAGCGAATTCTATAATAACCCTCTGGAAGTCGTTCGCTAGGAAAACTTCCTGGAAAAATCCTTCCGGTAACCTGGTAGACGACCTGGTGCGAGCCAACTTCTTTCAATGACCCCCCGGAAGTCGTTCGCGAGAAAAACTTCCTAGGGATGAAGTTCCGGTAACCCGGTAGACGACCTGGTGCGAGCAAATTCTATAATAACCCACTGGAAGTCGTTCGCGAGGAAAACTTACTGGAGTAGTCGTTCCGGTAACCTCGTAGACGACCTGGTGCGAGCCAAATTCTTTCAATGACCCTCTAGAAGTTTTTCGCGAGGAAAACTTCCTGGAGAAGTCGTTCTGGTAGCCTGGCAGACGACCTGGTGCGAGCGAATTCCTTTAGAGCCCCCGATCGTCGTTCAAGAAGAAAACTAACTGAAAAAGATGTTCCTGTAACCTGGTAGACGACCTGGTGCGAGCGAATTCTATAAGAACCCTATTTAAGTCGTTCGCGAGGAAAACTTCCTGGGGAAGTCGTTCCGGTATTCTGGTTGACGACCTGGTGCGATTGAATTCCTTTCTAACCCCTGATCGTCGTTCAAGAGGAAAACTAACTGAAAAAGACGTTCCTGTAACCTGGTAGACGACCTGGTGCGAGCGAATCCTATAATACCCCCTGGAAGTCTATCACGAGGAAACGTTCCTGGAGAATTCATTCCGATAACCTGGTTGAGTAAATGGTGCAAGCGAGTTCCTTTATAACCCCCCGGAAGTCGTTCGCGAGGAAAACTTTCTGGAGAAGGCGTTGTGGTAGCCTGGTAGACGACCTTGTGCGAGCGAATTCCTTTAGAACCCCCCGGAAGTCGTTTGCGAGGAGAACTTCCTGGAGAAGTCGTTTCGGTAACGTGGTAGATGACCCAGCGCGAGCGAATTCCTTTATAACCCCCCGGAAGTCGTTCGCGAGGAAAACTTCCTGGAGGCGTCGTTTCGGTTACCTGGTAGCTGACCTGGTGCGATAGAATTCCCTAATAAACCCCCCGGAAGTCGTTCGCGAGGAAAACTTCCTAGAGAAGGCGTTCTGGTTGCCTGGTAGACGACCTTGTGTTAGCGAATTCCTTTAGAACCCCCCGGAAGTCGTTGGCGAGGAGAACTTCCTAGAGAAGTCGTTTCGGTTACCTGGTAGATGACCCAGTGCGAGCGAATTCCTTTATAATCCCCCGGAAGTCGTTTGCGAGGAAAGCTTCCTAGAGAAGACGTTCCGGTAACTCGGTAGACGACCTGGTGCGAGCAAATTCTATTATAAGCCACTGGAAGTCGTTCGCGAGGAAAACTTTCTGGAGAAGGCGTTGTGGTAGCCTGGTAGACGACCTTGTGCGAGCGAATTCCTTTAGAACCCCCCGGAAGTCGTTTGCGAGGATAACTTCCTGGAGAAGTCGTTTCGGTAACCTGGTAGATGACCAAGTGCGAGCGAATTCCTTAATAACCCCCCGGAAGTCGTTCGCGAGGAAAACTTCCTGGAGGCGTCGTTTCGGTTACCTGGTAGATGACCTGCTGCGATAGAATTCTCTAATAAACCCCCCGGAAGTCGTTCGCGAGGAAAACTTCCCAGAGAAGGCGTTCTGATAGCCTGGTAGACGACCTTGTGTTAGCGAATTCCTTTAGAACCCCCCGGAAGTCGTTGGCGAGGAGAACTTCGGGAGTGGGTCAAAAAATCCAGGCGACAAAATATCCGCGACAAAACATCCTCGACAAATTATCCGGGCGACCAAAAATCCGACGACAAAAAATCCGAATGATAAAATAACTGCGACTAATCAACCAATATAAAAATGTCTGCGACTAAACATCCAAAGTCAAAATATCTGCGACTTCACATCCGAAGTGGGGATATTTATTTGGGAGTCGTTATACTTCACTTTAAACTCTTATTGAGTTCGCAACCAATTCTCGACTCGGAAGGTTCATAATATTTACATTTGTAATGGGTCTCGAGTTTGTGTTGAGTCAGAAGGGCAAACGCTTATTAATTCATAATCATTTTGTGTTTTACGAACATACTAGAAGCGAAAATGCGGTTAATTGGCGTTGTACTTACTACAATAAACTAAAGTGTAAAGCAAAAGTGCACACAAGTTCAGATAAAAAAAGTGGTAATGTTTTGAGTGTCAGCAAAGAAAAACACAATCATGTAGTTGAAAAAGCTGAAATCTAAACTTTAAGAGTAAAAGCAAAAATAAAAAAATTGCTTCCAAAACGTCTGAAATTCCCATGAATGTCGTTGCGAAGGAAACCTCAGTGATATCTAAAAGTACTTCTGCCCTTTTACCTCTTAATTAATCTCTATGTAGAACGATGCAACGTGAGCGTTTGAAAATTCTTGGTGGTAATGCCTTACCTCGCGACGTATCAGAATTAGTGGTTCCGGATATTTATAGTAAAACATTAAGAGGTGACAAATTTTTGTATCAAGATTTCACTGAACTTGAAAAAAGAATTTTAATTTTTACAACAACAGAAAATTTAAAAATATTAAAAAAATGTCAGATATGGCAAGGAGATGGAACCTTCGATCCAGTGCCACAAATATTCAATCAAGTGTACACCATCCATGGCCGTTTCAATGATAATCTTTTACCACTTGTTTATGTTCTCACAACAGATAGAACAAAGGAATCCTATAAATATGTTTTAAATTGCTTAAAACAATTAAAAAGAGGTTTAAAACCATCGTCATTTATATCTGATTTAGAAATTCCTTTTTTTCTTGCTGTAGAATCTGTTTTTCCTGAATGTGACATTCATGGGTGTCTATTTCATTTTGCACAATGTATATGGCGTTGTATTCAAAGACTTGGTTTACAAGAGAAGTATTTAAACGATGAGGAATTTTCTTTGGAAGTGCGAAAGTTAGTGGCACTGGCATTCGTGCCTAAAGATGATATTGTTTATTGATACGATATACTTGTGGAATCTGAGTATTATCAGGCCAACAAAAAAGTACTATTGCCATTACTAGAATATTATGAAAAAACTTGGGTGATAAGAAGAGGAAAACGAACGAGATCTCCTAAATTCTCACATGAACTTTGGAATTGTCACGATTGTGTGACGGACAATTCTCCTCGTACTAACAACGATGTAGAAGGATGGCACCGAGGATTTTCAGCTAAAATCAATGTATCCCATGCATCCATGTGGAAATTTTTTAATAGTTTGCAGTTAGAACAAAGTTTGTGTGAAAATAAAATCAGCGACATTGTTGCTTCTAAAGTTGTGAAAACTCGTAAGAGAAAATATGATGAATTTGACGAACGTCTTCGGCGAATCGTTGATAAATACAGTCGCGATAATGTACCTGAATTCTTAGAAGGTGTAGCTTTGAATGTTTTTTTTTCTAAAATCAATAAGAAGGCTAGAACATAAATTATTAATCACGTAATGTACTTAATGTAAAATATATTTTTTGATTGTTTTTCTTTGTATGTTTTGATGTAAATTCATTTCTATAAACTTAGTTGTGAAACTGTATTGATGTTTTGTAAAAAGATACTCAGAATGGACTTAGAGTTAGATATAACATACCTATACTTGTATAAATCCTTATGTATAAATTCTAATTAAAAGCAATTTATTTTTGTTAGTAAACAAATTTACGAAATGAAGATTTTAATTGATTTTTATTTATTTACAAACAAACCCAAACATGAATTAAGTTTAATTGTGCCAAAAAAAAAATTACTTATTCCTACTATTGGTTTTCATTTTTTTTAATTCTTGATGAATTTTTATAATTATGATTGTATTAAAATTTTGTTAAACAATTAAAATTAAAATATAAACTATAAAAACGTTTGAACTATACGCATAAGTCGTGTAATAATAATATTTTTTAATTCTTTTTTTATTTTAATATAAAATAGTTCGAATTAATTGTCGTGGATATTTTGTCGTTGGACGTTTTGCCGCGGATGTTTTGTCGGAGATATTTAGTCGTCGGATTTTTTGTCGTCGGATTTTTGGTCGCCCGGATAATTTGTCACGGATGTTTTGTAGCGGATATTTTGTCGCCTGGATGTTTCGTCGGTAACCCGAGAACTTCCTGGAGAAGTCGTTTCGGTAACGTGGTAGATGACCCAGCGCGAGCGAATTCCTTTATAACGCCCCGGAAGTCGTTCGCGAGGAAAACTTCCTGGAGGCGTCGTTTCGGTTACCTGGTAGATGACCTGGTGCGATAGAATTCCCTAATAAACCCCCCGTAAGTCGTTCGCGAGGAAAACTTCCTAGAGAAGGCGTTCTGGTAGCCTGGTAGACGACCTTGTGTTAGCGAATTCCTTTAGAACCCCCCGGAAGTCGTTGGCGAGGAGAACTTCCTAGAAAAGTCGTTTCGGTAACCTGGTAGATGACCCAGTGCGAGCGAATTCCTTTATAATCCCCCGGAAGTCGTTCGCGAGGAAAGCTTCCTGGAGAAGTCGTTCCGTTAACCTGGTAGACGACCTGGGGCGAGCGAATTCCTTTAGAGCCCCCGATCGTCGTTCAAGAGGAAGACTAACTGAAAAAGACGTTCCTGTAAGCTGGTAGACGACCTGGTTCGAGCGAATTCTATAATAACCCCCTTTAAGTCGTTCGCGAGGAAAACTTCCTGGAGAAGTCGTTCCGGTAACCTGGTTGACGACCTGGTGCCAGCGAATTCCTTTCTAACCCCTGATCGTCGTTCAAGAGGAAAACTAATTGAAAAAGACGTTCCTGTAACCCGGTGGACGACCTGGTGCGAGCGAATCCTATAATAACCCCCTGGAAGTCAATCGCGAGGAAAACTTCCTAGAGAAGTCGTTCCGGTAACCTGGTTGACGACCTGGTGCGATTGAATTCCTTTCTAACACCTGATCGTCGTTCAAGAGGAAAACTAACTGAAAAAGACGTTCCTGAAACCTGGTAGACGACCTGGGGCGAGCGAATTCCTTTAGAGCCCCCGATCGTCGTTCAAGAGGAAGACTAACTGAAAAAGACGTTCCTGTAAGCTGGTAGACGACCTGGTTCGAGCGAATTCTATAATAACCCCCTTTAAGTCGTTCGCGAGGAAAACTTCCTGGAGAAGTCGTTCCGGTAACCTGGTTGACGACCTGGTGCCAGCGAATTCCTTTCTAACCCCTGATCGTCGTTCAAGAGGAAAACTAATTGAAAAAGACGTTCCTGAAACCTGGTAGACGTTCTGGTGCGAGCGAATTCTATAATAACCCTCTGGAAGTCGTTCGCTAGGAAAACTTCCTGGAGAAATCGTTTCGGTAATCTGGTAGATGACCTGGTGCGAGCGAATTTCTTTATAACCCCCCGGAAGTCGTTCAAGAGGAAAACTAACTGAAAAATACGTTCCTGAAACCTGGTAGACGTTCTGGTGCAAGCGAATTCTATAATAACCCTCTGGAAGTCGTTCGCTAGGAAAACTTCCTGGAGAAATCATTCCGGTAACCTGGTAGATGACCTGGTGCGAGCGAATTTCTTTATAACCCCCCGGAAGTCGTTCAAGAGGAAAACTAACTGAAAAATACGTTCCTGAAACCTGGTAGACGTTCTGGTGCAAGCGAATTCTATAATAACCCCCCGTAAGTCGTTCGCGAGGAAAACTTCCTAGAGAAGGCGTTCCGGTAGCCTGGTAGACGACCTTGTGTTAGCGAATTCCTTTAGAACCCCCCGGAAGTCGTTGGCGAGGAGAACTTCCTAGAAAAGTCGTTTCGGTAACCTGGTAGATGACCCAGTGCGAGCGAATTCCTTTATAATCCCCCGGAAGTCGTTCGCGAGGAAAGCTTCCTGGAGAAGTCGTTCCGTTAACCTGGTAGACGACCTGGGGCGAGCGAATTCCTTTAGAGCCCCCGATCGTCGTTCAAGAGGAAGACTAACTGAAAAAGACGTTCCTGTAAGCTGGTAGACGACCTGGTTCGAGCGAATTCTATAATAACCCCCTTTAAGTCGTTCGCGAGGAAAACTTCCTGGAGAAGTCGTTCCGGTAACCTGGTTGACGACCTGGTGCCAGCGAATTCCTTTCTAACCCCTGATCGTCGTTCAAGAGGAAAACTAATTGAAAAAGACGTTCCTGTAACCCGGTGGACGACCTGGTGCGAGCGAATCCTATAATAACCCCCTGGAAGTCAATCGCGAGGAAAACTTCCTGGAGAAGTCGTTCCGGTAACCTGGTTGACGACCTGGTGCGATTGAATTCCTTTCTAACACCTGATCGTCGTTCAAGAGGAAAACTAACTGAAAAAGACGTTCCTGAAACCTGGTAGACGACCTGGGGCGAGCGAATTCCTTTAGAGCCCCCGATCGTCGTTCAAGAGGAAGACTAACTGAAAAAGACGTTCCTGTAAGCTGGTAGACGACCTGGTTCGAGCGAATTCTATAATAACCCCCTGGAAGTCAATCGCGAGGAAAACTTCCTGGAGAAGTCGTTCCGGTAACCTGGTTGACGACCTGGTGCGATTGAATTCCTTTCTAACACCTGATCGTCGTTCAAGAGGAAAACTAACTGAAAAAGACGTTCCTGAAACCTGGTAGACGACCTGGGGCGAGCGAATTCCTTTAGAGCCCCCGATCGTCGTTCAAGAGGAAGACTAACTGAAAAAGACGTTCCTGTAAGCTGGTAGACGACCTGGTTCGAGCGAATTCTATAATAACCCCCTTTAAGTCGTTCGCGAGGAAAACTTCCTGGAGAAGTCGTTCCGGTAACCTGGTTGACGACCTGGTGCCAGCGAATTCCTTTCTAACCCCTGATCGTCGTTCAAGAGGAAAACTCATTGAAAAAGACGTTCCTGAAACCTGGTAGACGTTCTGGTGCGAGCGAATTCTATAATAACCCTCTGGAAGTCGTTCGCTAGGAAAACTTCCTGGAGAAATCGTTTCGGTAATCTGGTAGATGACCTGGTGCGAGCGAATTTCTTTATAACCCCCCGGAAGTCGTTCAAGAGGAAAACTAACTGAAAAATACGTTCCTGAAACCTGGTAGACGTTCTGGTGCAAGCGAATTCTATAATAACCCTCTGGAAGTCGTTCGCTAGGAAAACTTCCTGGAGAAATCATTCCGGTAACCTGGTAGATGACCTGGTGCGAGCGAATTTCTTTATAATCCCCCGGAAGTCGTTCAAGAGGAAAACTGACTGAAAAATACGTTCCTGAAACCTGGTAGACGTTCTGGTGCAAGCGAATTCTATAATAACCCTCTGGAAATCGTTCGCTAGGAAAACTTCCTGGAGAAATCGTTCCGGTAACCTGGTAGATGACCTGGTGCGAGCGAATTCCTTTATAACCCTCCGAAAGTCGTTCGCGAGGAAAATGTCCTGGAAAATACGTTCCGGTATTCTGGTTGACGACCTGGTGCGATTGAATTCCTTTCTAACCCCTGATCGTCGTTGAAGAGGAAGACTAACTGAAAAAGACGTTCCTGTAAGCTGGTAGACGACCTGGTTCGAGCGAATTCTATAATAACCCCCTTTAAGTCGTTCGCGAGGAAAACTTCCTGGAGAAGTCGTTCCGGTAACCTGGTTGACGACCTGGTGCCAGCGAATTCCTTTCTAACCCCTGATCGTCGTTCAAGAGGAAAACTAATTGAAAAAGACGTTCCTGAAACCTGGTAGACGTTCTGGTGCGAGCGAATTCTATAATAACCCTCTGGAAGTCGTTCGCTAGGAAAACTTCCTGGAGAAATCATTCCGGTAACCTGGTAGATGACCTGGTGCGAGCGAATTTCTTTATAACCCCCCGGAAGTCGTTCAAGAGGAAAACTGACTGAAAAATACGTTCCTGAAACCTGGTAGACGTTCTGGTGCAAGCGAATTCTATAATAACCCTCTGGAAGTCGTTCGCTAGGAAAACTTCCTGGAGAAATCGTTCCGGTAACCTGGTAGATGACCTGGTGCGAGCGAATTTCTTTATAACCCCCCGGAAGTCGTTCAAGAGGAAAACTAACTGAAAAATACGTTCCTGAAACCTGGTAGACGTTCTGGTGCAAGCGAATTCTATTATAACCCTCTGGAAGTCGTTCGCTAGGAAAACTTCCTGGAGAAATCGTTCCGGTAACCTGGTTGACGACCTGGTGCGAGCAAGTTCCTTTGTAACCCCCGATCGTCGCTCAAGAGGAAAACTAACTGAAAAAGACGTTCCTGTAACCCGGTAGACGACCTGGTGCGAGCGAATTCTATAATAACCCTCTTGAAGTCGTTCGCTAGGAAAACTTCCTGGAGAAATCGTTTCGGTAATCTGGTAGATGACCTGGTGCGAGCGAATTCCTTTATAACCCTCCGAAAGTCGTTCGCGAGGAAAATGTCCTGGAAAATACGTTCCGGTATTCTGGTTGACGACCTGGTGCGATTGAATTCCTTTCTAACCCCTGATCGTCGTTGAAGAGGAAAACTAACTGAAAAAGACGTTCCTGAAACCTGGTAGACGTTCTGGTGCGAGCGAATTCTATAATAACCCTCTGGAAGTCGTTCGCTAGGAAAACTTCTTGGAGAAATCGTTTCGGTAATCTGGTAGATGACCTGGTGCGAGCGAATTCCTTTATAACCCCCCGGAAGTCGTTCAAGAGGAAAACTAACTGAAAAATACGTTTCTGAAACCTGGTAGACGTTCTGGTGCAAGCGAATTCTATAATAACCCTCTGGAAGTCGTTCGCTAGGAAAACTTCTTGGAGAAATCGTTTCGGTAATCTGGTAGATGACCTGGTGCGAGCGAATTCCTTTATAACCCCCCGGAAGTCGTTCAAGAGGAAAACTAACTGAAAAATACGTTTCTGAAACCTGGTAGACGTTCTGGTGCAAGCGAATTCTATTATAACCCTCTGGAAGTCGTTCGCTAGGAAAACTTCCTGGAGAAATCGTTCCGGTAACCTGGTTGACGACCTGGTGCGAGCAAGTTCCTTTGTAACCCCCGATCGTCGCTCAAGAGGAAAACTAACTGAAAAAGACGTTCCTGTAACCCGGTAGACGACCTGGTGCGAGCGAATTCTATAATAACCCTCTTGAAGTCGTTCGCTAGGAAAACTTCCTGGAGAAATCGTTTCGGTAATCTGGTAGATGACCTGGTGCGAGCGAATTCCTTTATAACCCTCCGAAAGTCGTTCGCGAGGAAAATGTCCTGGAAAATACGTTCCGGTATTCTGGTTGACGACCTGGTGCGATTGAATTCCTTTCTAACCCCTGATCGTCGTTGAAGAGGAAAACTAACTGAAAAAGACGTTCCTGAAACCTGGTAGACGTTCTGGTGCGAGCGAATTCTATAATAACCCTCTGGAAGTCGTTCGCTAGGAAAACTTCTTGGAGAAATCGTTTCGGTAATCTGGTAGATGACCTGGTGCGAGCGAATTCCTTTATAACCCCCCGGAAGTCGTTCAAGAGGAAAACTAACTGAAAAATACGTTTCTGAAACCTGGTAGACGTTCTGGTGCAAGCGAATTCTATAATAACCCTCTGGAAGTCGTTCGCTAGGAAAACTTCCTGGTGAAATCGTTCCGGTAACCTGGTTGACGTCCTGGTGCGAGCGAGTTCCTTTGTAACCCCCGATCGTCGCTCAAGAGGAAAACTAACTGAAAAAGACGTTCCTCTAACCTGGTTGACGACCTGGTGCGATTGAATTCCTTTCTAACCCCCGATCGTCGTTCAAGAGGAAAACTAACTGAAAAAGACGTTCCTGTAACCCGGTAGACGACTTGGTGCCAGCGAATTTTATAATATCCCCCTAAAGGTCGTTCGCGAAGAAAAATTTCTGGAGAAATCGTTTCGGTAATCTGGTAGATGACCTGGTGCGAGCGAATTTCTTTATAACCCCCCGGAAGTCGTTCGCGAGGAAAATGTCCTGGAAAAGTCGTTCCGGTAACCTGGTTGACGACCTGGTGCGATTGAATTCCTTTCTAACCCCTGATCGTCGCTCAAGAGGAAAACTAACTGAAAAAGACGTTCCTGAAACCTGGTAGACGTTCTGGTGCGAGCGAATTCTATAATAACCCTCTGGAAGTCTTTCGCTAGGAAAACTTCCTGGAGAAATCGTTTCGGTAATCTGGGAGATGACCTGGTGCGAGCGAATTCCTTTATAACCCCCCGGAAGTCGTTCAAGAGGAAAACTAACTGAAAAATACGTTCCTGAAACCTGGTAGACGTTCTGGTGCAAGCGAATTCTATAATAACCCTCTGGAAGTCGTTCGCTAGGAAAACTTCCTGGAGAAATCGTTCCGGTAACCTGGTTGACGACCTGGTGCGAGCAAGTTCCTTTGTAACCCCCGATCGTCGCTCAAGAGGAAAACTAACTGAAAAAGACGTTCCTGTAACCCGGTAGACGACCTGGTGCGAGCGAATTCTATAATAACCCTCTTGAAGTCGTTCGCTAGGAAAACTTCCTGGAGAAATCGTTTCGGTAATCTGGTAGATGACCTGGTGCGAGCGAATTCCTTTATAACCCCCCGGAAGTCGTTGAAGAGGAAAACTAACTGAAAAATACGTTCCTGAAACCTGGTAGACGTTCTGGTGCAAGCGAATTCTATAATAACCCTCTGGAAGTCGTTCGCTAGGAAAACTTCCTGGAGAAATCGTTCCGGTAACCTGGTTGACGTCCTGGTGCGAGCGAGTTCCTTTGTAACCCCCGATCGTCGCTCAAGAGGAAAACTAACTGAAAAAGACGTTCCTGTAACCTGGTCGACGACCTGGTGCGATTGAATTCCTTTCTAACCCCCGATCGTCGTTCAAGAGGAAAACTAACTGAAAAAGACGTTCCTGTAACCCGGTAGACGACTTGGTGCCAGCGAATTTTATAATAACCCCCTGGAAGTCGTTCGCGAGGAAAACTTCCTAGAGAAGGCTTTTCGTTAACCTGGTTGCTGACCTGGTGCGAGCGAGTTCCTTTCTAACCCCCGATCGTCGTTCAAGAGGAAAACCAATTGAAAAAGACGTTCCTGTAACCCGGTAGACGACCTGGTTCGAGCGAATTCTATAATAACCCTCTGGAAGTCGTTCACTAGGAAAACTTCTTGGAGAAATCGTTTCGGTAATCTGGTAGATGACCTGGTGCGAGCGAATTCCTTTATAACCCCCCGGAAGTCGTTCAAGAGGAAAACTAACTGAAAAATACGTTCCTGAAACCTGGTAGACGTTCTGGTGCAAGCGAATTCTATAATAACCCTCTGGAAGTCGTTCGCTAGGAAAACTTCCTGGTGAAATCGTTCCGGTAACCTGGTTGACGTCCTGGTGCGAGCGAGTTCCTTTGTAACCCCCGATCGTCGCTCAAGAGGAAAACTAACTGAAAAAGACGTTCCTGTAACCTGGTCGACGACCTGGTGCGATTGAATTCCTTTCTAACCCCCGATCGTCGTTCAAGAGGAAAACTAACTGAAAAAGACGTTCCTGTAACCCGGTAGACGACTTGGTGCCAGCGAATTTTATAATAACCCCCTGGAAGTCGTTCGCGAGGAAAACTTCCTAGAGAAGGCTTTTCGTTAACCTGGTTGCTGACCTGGTGCGAGCGAGTTCCTTTCTAACCCCCGATCGTCGTTCAAAAGGAAAACCAATTGAAAAAGACGTTCCTGTAACCCGGTAGACGACCTGGTTCGAGCGAATTCTATAATAACCCCCTTTAATTCGTTCGCGAGGAAAACTTCCTGAAGAAGTCGTTCCGGTAACCTGGTTGACGACCTGGTGCCAGCGAATTCCTTTCTAACCCCCGATCGTCGTTCAAGAGGAAAACCAATTGAAAAAGACGTTCCTGTAACCCGGTGGACGACCTGGTGCGAGCGAATCCTATAATAACCCCCTGGAAGTCAATCGCGAGGAAATCTTCCTGGAGAAGCCGTTCCGGTAACCTGGTAGATGACCTGGTGCGAGCGAATTCCTTTATAACCCCCCGGAAGTCGTTCGCGAGGAAAATGTCCTGGAAAAGTCGTTCCGGTAACCTGGTTGACGACCTGGTGCGATTGAATTCCTTTCTAACCCCTGATCGTCGTTCAAGAGGAAAACTAACTGAAAAAGACGTTCCTGAAACCTGGTAGACGTTCTGGTGCGAGCGAATTCTATAATAACCCTCTGGAAGTCGTTCGCTAGGAAAACTTCTTGGAGAAATCGTTTCGGTAATCTGGTAGATGACCTGGTGCGAGCGAATTCCTTTATAACCCCCCGGAAGTCGTTCGCGAGGAAAACTTCCTGGAGAAGTCGTTCCGGTAACCTGGTTGACGACCTGGTGCAATTGAATTCCTTTCTAACCCCTGATCGTCGTTCAAGAGGAAAACTAACTGAAAAAGACGTTCCTAAAACCTGGTAGACGTTCTGGTGCGAGCGAATCCTATAATAACCCCCTGGAAGTCAATCGCGAGGAAAACTTCCTGGAGAAGTCGTTCCGGTAACCTGGTTGACGACCTGGTGCCAGCGAAATCCTTTCTTACCTTCGATCGTCGTTTAAGAGGAAAACTAACTGAAAAAGACGTTCCTGTAACCCGGTAGACGACCAGGGGCAAGCGAATTCTATAATAACCCCCTGGAAGTCGTTCGCGAGGAAAACTTCCTAGAGAGGGCTTTCCGGTAACCTGGTTGCTGACCTGGTGCGAGCGAGTTCCTTTCTAACCCCCGATCGTCGATCAAGAGGAAAACTAACTGAAAAAGACGTTCCTGTAACCCGGTGGACAACCTGGTGCGAGCAAATCCTATAATAACCCCCTGGAACTCAATCGCGAGGAAAACTTCCTGGAGAAGTCGTTCCGGTAACCTGGTAGACGTTCTGGTGCAAGCGAATTCTATAATAACCCTCTGGAAGTCGTTCGCTAGGAAAACTTCCTGGAGAAATCGTTCCGGTAACCTGGTTGACGACCTGGTGCGAGCGAGTTCCTTTGTAACCCCCGATCGTCGCTCAAGAGGAAAACTCACTGAAAAAGACGTTCCTGTAACCCGGTAGACGACCTGGTGCGAGCGATTTCTATAATAACCCTCTTGAAGTCGTTCGCTAGGAAAACTTCGTGGAGAAATCGTTTCGGTAATCTGGTAGATGACCTGGTGCGAGCGAATTCCTTTATAACCCCCCGGAAGTCGTTCGCGAGGAAAATGTCCTGGAAAATTCGTTCCGGTATTCTGGTTGACGACCTGGTGCGATTGAATTTCTTTCTAACCCCTGATCGTCGTTCAAGAGGAAAACTAACTGAAAAAGACGTTCCTGAAACCTGGTAGACGTTCTGGTGCGAGCGAAGTTATAATAACCCTCTGGAAGTCGTTCGCTAGGAAAACTTCCTGGAGAAATCGTTTCGGTAATCTGGTAGATGACCTGGTGCGAACGAATTTCTTTATAACCCCCCGGAAGTCGTTCAAGAGGAAAACTAACTGAAAAATACGTTCCTGAAACCTGGTAGACGTTCTGGTGCAAGCGAATTCTATAATAACCCTCTGGAAGTTGTTCGCTAGGAAAACTTCCTGGAGAAATCGTTCCGGTAACCTGGTTGACGACCTGGTGCGAGCAAGTTCCTTTGTAACCCCCGATCGTCGCTCAAGAGGAAAACTAACTGAAAAAGACGTTCCTGTAACCCGGTAGACGACCTGGTGCGAGCGAATTCTATAATAACCCTCTTGAAGTCGTTCGCTAGGAAAAATTCCTGGAGAAATCGTTTCGGTAATCTGGTAGATGACCTGGTGCGAGCGAATTCCTTTATAACCCCCCGGAAGTCGTTCGCGAGGAAAATGTCCTGGAAAATTCGTTCCGGTATTCTGGTTGACGACCTGGTGCGATTGAATTTCTTTCTAACCCCCGATCGTCGCTCAAGAGGAAAACTAACTGAAAAAGACGTTCCTGTAACCCGGTAGACGACCTGGTGCGAGCGAATTCTATAATAACCCTCTTGAAGTCGTTCGCTAGGAAAACTTCCTGGAGAAATCGTTTCGGTAATCTGGTAGATGACCTGGTGCGAGCGAATTCCTTTATAACCCCCCGGAAGTCGTTGAAGAGGAAAACTAACTGAAAAATACGTTCCTGAAACCTGGTAGACGTTCTGGTGCAAGCGAATTCTATAATAACCCTCTGGAAGTCGTTCGCTAGGAAAACTTCCTGGAGAAATCGTTCCGGTAACCTGGTTGACGTCCTGGTGCGAGCGAGTTCCTTTGTAACCCCCGATCGTCGCTCAAGAGGAAAACTAACTGAAAAAGACGTTCCTGTAACCTGGTCGACGACCTGGTGCGATTGAATTCCTTTCTAACCCCCGATCGTCGTTCAAGAGGAAAACTAACTGAAAAAGACGTTCCTGTAACCCGGTAGACGACTTGGTGCCAGCGAATTTTATAATAACCCCCTGGAAGTCGTTCGCGAGGAAAACTTCCTAGAGAAGGCTTTTCGTTAACCTGGTTGCTGACCTGGTGCGAGCGAGTTCCTTTCTAACCCCCGATCGTCGTTCAAGAGGAAAACCAATTGAAAAAGACGTTCCTGTAACCCGGTAGACGACCTGGTTCGAGCGAATTCTATAATAACCCTCTGGAAGTCGTTCACTAGGAAAACTTCTTGGAGAAATCGTTTCGGTAATCTGGTAGATGACCTGGTGCGAGCGAATTCCTTTATAACCCCCCGGAAGTCGTTCAAGAGGAAAACTAACTGAAAAATACGTTCCTGAAACCTGGTAGACGTTCTGGTGCAAGCGAATTCTATAATAACCCTCTGGAAGTCGTTCGCTAGGAAAACTTCCTGGTGAAATCGTTCCGGTAACCTGGTTGACGTCCTGGTGCGAGCGAGTTCCTTTGTAACCCCCGATCGTCGCTCAAGAGGAAAACTAACTGAAAAAGACGTTCCTGTAACCCGGTAGACGACTTGGTGCCAGCGAATTTTATAATAACCCCCTGGAAGTCGTTCGCGAGGAAAACTTCCTAGAGAAGGCTTTTCGTTAACCTGGTTGCTGACCTGGTGCGAGCGAGTTCCTTTCTAACCCCCGATCGTCGTTCAAGAGGAAAACCAATTGAAAAAGACGTTCCTGTAACCCGGTAGACGACCTGGTTCGAGCGAATTCTATAATAACCCCCTTTAATTCGTTCGCGAGGAAAACTTCCTGAAGAAGTCGTTCCGGTAACCTGGTTGACGACCTGGTGCCAGCGAATTCCTTTCTAACCCCCGATCGTCGTTCAAGAGGAAAACCAATTGAAAAAGACGTTCCTGTAACCCGGTGGACGACCTGGTGCGAGCGAATCCTATAATAACCCCCTGGAAGTCAATCGCGAGGAAATCTTCCTGGAGAAGCCGTTCCGGTAACCTGGTAGATGACCTGGTGCGAGCGAATTCCTTTATAACCCCCCGGAAGTCGTTCGCGAGGAAAATGTCCTGGAAAAGTCGTTCCGGTAACCTGGTTGACGACCTGGTGCGATTGAATTCCTTTCTAACCCCTGATCGTCGTTCAAGAGGAAAACTAACTGAAAAAGACGTTCCTGAAACCTGGTAGACGTTCTGGTGCGAGCGAATTCTATAATAACCCTCTGGAAGTCGTTCGCTAGGAAAACTTCTTGGAGAAATCGTTTCGGTAATCTGGTAGATGACCTGGTGCGAGCGAATTCCTTTATAACCCCCCGGAAGTCGTTCGCGAGGAAAACTTCCTGGAGAAGTCGTTCCGGTAACCTGGTTGACGACCTGGTGCAATTGAATTCCTTTCTAACCCCTGATCGTCGTTCAAGAGGAAAACTAACTGAAAAAGACGTTCCTAAAACCTGGTAGACGTTCTGGTGCGAGCGAATCCTATAATAACCCCCTGGAAGTCAATCGCGAGGAAAACTTCCTGGAGAAGTCGTTCCGGTAACCTGGTTGACGACCTGGTGCCAGCGAAATCCTTTCTTACCTTCGATCGTCGTTTAAGAGGAAAACTAACTGAAAAAGACGTTCCTGTAACCCGGTAGACGACCAGGGGCAAGCGAATTCTATAATAACCCCCTGGAAGTCGTTCGCGAGGAAAACTTCCTAGAGAGGGCTTTCCGGTAACCTGGTTGCTGACCTGGTGCGAGCGAGTTCCTTTCTAACCCCCGATCGTCGATCAAGAGGAAAACTAACTGAAAAAGACGTTCCTGTAACCCGGTGGACAACCTGGTGCGAGCAAATCCTATAATAACCCCCTGGAACTCAATCGCGAGGAAAACTTCCTGGAGAAGTCGTTCCGGTAACCTGGTAGACGTTCTGGTGCAAGCGAATTCTATAATAACCCTCTGGAAGTCGTTCGCTAGGAAAACTTCCTGGAGAAATCGTTCCGGTAACCTGGTTGACGACCTGGTGCGAGCGAGTTCCTTTGTAACCCCCGATCGTCGCTCAAGAGGAAAACTCACTGAAAAAGACGTTCCTGTAACCCGGTAGACGACCTGGTGCGAGCGAATTCTATAATAACCCTCTTGAAGTCGTTCGCTAGGAAAACTTCGTGGAGAAATCGTTTCGGTAATCTGGTAGATGACCTGGTGCGAGCGAATTCCTTTATAACCCCCCGGAAGTCGTTCGCGAGGAAAATGTCCTGGAAAATTCGTTCCGGTATTCTGGTTGACGACCTGGTGCGATTGAATTTCTTTCTAACCCCTGATCGTCGTTCAAGAGGAAAACTAACTGAAAAAGACGTTCCTGAAACCTGGTAGACGTTCTGGTGCGAGCGAAGTTATAATAACCCTCTGGAAGTCGTTCGCTAGGAAAACTTCCTGGAGAAATCGTTTCGGTAATCTGGTAGATGACCTGGTGCGAACGAATTTCTTTATAACCCCCCGGAAGTCGTTCAAGAGGAAAACTAACTGAAAAATACGTTCCTGAAACCTGGTAGACGTTCTGGTGCAAGCGAATTCTATAATAACCCTCTGGAAGTTGTTCGCTAGGAAAACTTCCTGGAGAAATCGTTCCGGTAACCTGGTTGACGACCTGGTGCGAGCAAGTTCCTTTGTAACCCCCGATCGTCGCTCAAGAGGAAAACTAACTGAAAAAGACGTTCCTGTAACCCGGTAGACGACCTGGTGCGAGCGAATTCTATAATAACCCTCTTGAAGTCGTTCGCTAGGAAAACTTCCTGGAGAAATCGTTTCGGTAATCTGGTAGATGACCTGGTGCGAGCGAATTCCTTTATAACCCCCCGGAAGTCGTTCGCGAGGAAAATGTCCTGGAAAATTCGTTCCGGTATTCTGGTTGACGACCTGGTGCGATTGAATTCCTTTCTAACCCCTGATCGTCGTTCAAGAGGAAAACTAACTGAAAAAGACGTTCCTGAAACCTGGTAGACGTTCTGGTGCGAGCGAATTTTATAATAACCCTCTGGAAATCGTT
This sequence comes from Encarsia formosa, assembly GCA_038277355.1. Lineage (NCBI taxonomy): Eukaryota > Metazoa > Arthropoda > Insecta > Hymenoptera > Aphelinidae > Encarsia > Encarsia formosa. The sequence continues at coordinate 39,127,634 of CM076184.1, read as the reverse complement.
CGCTAGGAAAACTTCTTGGAGAAATCGTTTCGGTAATCTGGTAGATGACCTGGTGCGAGCGAATTCCTTTATAACCCCCCGGAAGTCGTTCAAGAGGAAAACTAACTGAAAAATACGTTCCTGAAACCTGGTAGACGTTCTGGTGCAAGCGAATTCTATAATAACCCTCTGGAAGTCGTTTGCTAGGAAAACTTCCTGGTGAAATCGTTCCGGTAACCTGATTGACGTCCTGGTGCGAGCGAGTTCCTTTGTAACCCCCGATCGTCGCTCAAGAGGAAAACTAACTGAAAAAGACGTTCCGGTAACCTGGTTGATGACCTGGTGCCAGCGAATTCCTTTCTAACCCCCGATCGTCGTTCAAGAGGAAAACTTATTGAAAAAGACGTTCCTGTAACCAGGTAGACGATCAGGTGCGAGCGAATTCTATAATAACCCCCTGGAAGTCGTTCGCGAGGAAAACTTCCTAGAGAAGGCTTTCCGTTAACCTGGTTGCTGACCTGGTGCGAGCGAGTTCCTTTCTAACCCCCGATCGTCGTTCAAGAGGAAAACTAATTGAAAAAGACGTTCCTGTAACCCGGTAGACGACCTGGTTCGAGCGAATTCTATAATAACCCCCTTTAATTTGTTCGCGAGGAAAACTTCCTGGAGAAGTCGTTCCGGTAACCTGGTTGACGACCTGGTGCCAGCGAATTCCTTTCTAACCCCCGATCGTCGTTCAAGAGGAAAACTAACTGAAAAAGACGTTCCTGTAACCCGGTGGACGACCTGGTGCGAGCGAATTCTATAATAACCCTCTGGAAGTCGTTCGCTAGGAAAACTTCCTGGAGAAATCGTTTCGGTAATCTGGTTGATGACCTGGTGCGAGCGAATTCCTTTATAACCCTCTGGAAGTCGTTCGCTAGGAAAACTTCCTGGAGAAATCGTTCCGGTAACCTGGTTGACGACCTGGTGCGAGCGAGTTCCTTTGTAACCCCCGATCGTCGCTCAAGAGGAAAACTAACTGAAAAAGACGTTCCTGTAACCCGGTAGACGACCTGGTGCGAGCGAATTCCATTATAACCCTCTGGAAGTCGTTCGCGAGGAAGACTTCCTGAAGAAGTCGTTCCGGTAACCTGGTGGATGACCTGGTGCGAGCGAAAACCTTTATAACCCCCCGGAAGCCGTTCGCGAGGAAAACTTCCTGGAGAAGTCGTTCCAGTCACCTAGTAGACGACCTGGTGCGAACGAATTCATTTATAACCCCCCGGGTGTCGTTCAAGAGGAAAACTTCCTGGAGATGTCGTTCCTGTAACCCGGTGGACGACCTGGTGCGAGCGAATTCCATAATAACCCCCTGGAAGTCGTTCGCGAGGAAAACTTCCTGAAGAAGTCGTTCCGGTAACCTGGTAGACGACCTGGTGCAACCACGACCCAGGCCGGACATCGGTTACGGGGAACACTTCCTGAAGATGTTTACTCTTGACCTGGGTATTGCACCAGGTGCACTAGGAGCCCTTGTTTCATTTCAGACCTCTTGAAATTTTTGTAAAACCTGTATGCGATGATGTCCCCGATGATGATATGATACCGATGGTGATCTTTGCAATGGGGTTTTTAAACAATAAAATTCTGGCAAAAGTTGATTAAAAAAAGTAATTGTTTATCCCTCAGGCTTTAAAACTTAAATACCCTGGGCGTCGATTTGAAAAAAGAAAGTAATGGTTTAACCCCGAAGCCTTTGAACCCAAATACCCTTGACGTATAGTAGTGAATATTTTAACGGGTACCTCTAATGAAAAGGGTAGTTTTTAATGATATATGGGTACTAGTTCTTGTATATAAATATTTAAGTACGACAGTGGGATGGATATATGCATATTTTTTAATGTTATGCTTTATACCTCCAAAACCTTGAGCGCCCGAGTTCAACAAAAAAACTGATCAGCTATCCCCCAAGCTCCAAACCCCCAAAACCTCGGGCGCCCGAGTTCAACAAAAAAACTTATCGGCTATTCCTCTAGCTGTAAACCCCCAAATACCCTTGGCGTCGAGTTAAATAAATAAACTGATCAGCTTTCCCTCAAGCTTTGACCCCAAAACTCTTGGCGCCCGAGTTCAACAAAAAAACTTATTGGCTATCCCCCAAGCTCTAAACCCCCATAAACCTTGGGAGCCCGAGTTCAATAAATAAACTTATCAGCTATCCCCCAAGCTCCGATTCTCCAAAACCCTGGGCGCCCGAGTTCAACAAAAAAACTTATCGGCTATCCCCCAAGCTGTAAACCCCCAAATACCCCGAGCGTAGAGTTAAATAAATAAACTGATCAGTTCTCCCTCAAGCTCTAGACTCAAAAACTCTCGGCACCCGAGTTCAACAAAAAACTTATTGGCTATCCACCAAGTTCTAAGCCCCCCTAAGCCTTGGAACGCTGAGTTCAATAAATAAACTGATCAGCTATCCCTCAAGAGTCATGCTCTAAACCCCCAAAACTCTGGGCGTCGAGTTCAATGAATAAACTGATCAGCTGTCCCTCAAGCTCTATTGCACCAGTGCAGCGTTATTAGGTATTGTTACAAAATTATCTATTTCATGCTCAGGTTAACTAAAATGTACTCATATTTTTGAAATAATTCAACTCGGGCTCCCAAGGTTTTTAGTGGTTTAGAGCTTGGGGGACAGCTGATCAGTTTTTTTGTTTAGCTCGGGCATCGGGTTTGGGGGTTTGGAGCTTGGGAGATAGCTGAACCTTTTATTTATTTAACTCGACGCCCAGGGTATTTGGGGATTACAGCTTGGGGGATAGCCAATAAGTTTTTTTGTTGAACTCGGGCGCCCAGAGTTTCAGGGGTCTGGAGCTTGGGGGATAGCTGATCAGTTTATTTATTGAATTCGGGCTCCCAAGGTTTATGGGGGTTTAAAGCTTGGGGGATAGCCAATAAGTTTTTTTGTTGAACTTAGGCGCCCAGTGTACTCGGGGGTTTACAGCTTGAGTGATAGCTGGTCAGTTTATTTATTGAACCCAGGCATCCAGGGATTTGGGGGTTTGGAGCTTGGGGAATAGCTGAACCGTTTTTTTGTTGAACTTGGGCCCCAAGAGTTTTGGGGTCTAGAGCTTGAGGGATAGGTGGTCAGATGATTCATTTAACTCGACGCCCAGGGTATTTGGGGGTTTACAGTTTGGGGGATAGCCGATAAGTTTTTTCGTTTAACTCGGGATCCCAATGTTTTTAGGGGTTTAGAGTTTGGGGGACAGCTGATCAGTTTTTTGTGGAAATCGGGTGTCCAGGGTATTTGGAAGTTTACAGCTTGGGGAATAAACAATAAGTTTTTTTGTTGAACTCAGGCACCCAGTGCACTTGGGAGGTTACCACGTGAGTGATAGCTGGTCGGATTATTGATTGAACCCGGTTACCCAGGGATTTGGGTGTTTGGAGCTTCGGGGATAGCTGAACAGTTTTTTTGTTGAACTTGGGTGCCAAAAGTCTTGGGGGTTTAGAGTTTGGGGGATAGCTGATCAGTTTATAATATGAACCCAGGGTATTTGGGGGCTTGGAGCTTGGGGGATAGCCGATAAGTTTAATTGTTGAACTCGGGCGTCAAGAGTTTTCGGGTCTAGAGCTTGAGGGATAGCTGATCAGTGTATTCATTTAACTCGATGCCCAGGGTATTTGGGGATTTGAGCTTGGGGGATAGCCGATAAGTTTTATTGTTTAACTCGGGATCCCAAGGTTTTTAGGGGTTTAGAGCTTGGGGGATAGCCAATAAGTTTTTTTGTTGAACTCGATGCCCAGGGTGTTTGGGGATTACAGCTTGGGGGATGGCCGATAAGTTTTTTTGTTTAACTCGTGATCCCAAGGTTTTTAGGGGTTTCAAGCTTGGGTGATAGCTGAACCGTTTTTTTGTTGAACTTGCGTGCCAAGAGTTTTGGGGTCTAGAGCTTGAGGGATAGCTGATCAGTTTATTTATTTAACTCGACCCCAGGGTATTTGGGGGTTTACAGCTTGGGGGATAGCCGATAAGTTTTTTGGTTGAACTTGGGCACCCACGGTTTCAGGGGTTTGGAGCTTGGGGGATAGTTGATCAGTTTTTTTGTTGAACCCAGACGCCAAGAGTTTTGGGGTCTAGAGTTTGAGGGATAGCTGATCAGTTTATTTGTTTAACTCGACGCCCAGGGTATTTAGAGGTTTAAAGCTCGGGGGATAGCTAATCAGTTTTTTTGTTTATTTCGGGCGCCCAGGATATTTGAAGGTTTACAGCTTGGGGAATAGCTTATCAGTTTTTTTGTTCAACTCGGCAACCAGGGTTTTGGGGGTCTAGAGCTTGAGGGATAGCTGGTCAGTTTATTCAATTAACTCGACGCCCAGGGTATTAGAAGGTTTACAGCTCGGGGTAAAGCCGATAAGTTTTTTTCTTTAACTCGGGATCCCAAGGTTTTTAGGGGTTTAGAGCTTGGGGGACAGCTGATCAGTTTTTTTGTTCAGCTCGGGCGTCCAGGGTATTTGGAAGTTTACAGCTTGGGGGATAGTCAATAAGTTTTTTTGTTGAACTCAGGCGCTCAGTGTACTTGGGAGGTTACCGCTTGAGTGATAGCTGGTCAGTTTATTTATTGAACCCGGGCGCCCAGGGATTAGGGGGTTCGAAACTTGAGGGATAGCTGAACAGTTTTTTTGTTGAACTTGGGTGCCAAAAGACTTGGGGGTTTAGAGCTTGGGGATAGCTGATCAGTTTATTTATTGAAACCAGGGTATTTTGGGGCTTGGAGCTTGGGGGATAGTTGATCAGTTTTTTTGTTGAACCCGGACGCCAAGAGTTTTGGGGTCTAGAGTTTGAGGGCTAGCTTATCAGTTTATTTATTTAAGGTAGTTACGAAGCGTATATATAGCTAACCTAAAATATAGTTATAGACGCTCGTTGCCCCCACTCTGACGCCACGCGCCGCCGTCGCCACCGCTGCTCAAATCATGCATTTTTCATTCTTTTTGATTGTATATCTCATAAGTTAATATCGCTTGCTATGTTTATCTTTGTACGATACGATTTCTAAGATCTTGCCCTACAAGAAAACCTGTTTTTAAAAAATATTTTAAGAAAATTGAGTTTGCAATGAGAGAATAACCTTCAAAATAAATATGAATTCACGCGCTCAGCATAGGAATCCCATGTAAAAAATTGAAACTTCTGAGCCCAATATCTCAAAATTAAGTATGGCTTGGGGGTTTAAGAAAAATACCAGCGTGTACATCACTCAAAAATCTACTTCTGTGCAAAATTCTAGAGATTTTTTAAGAAACTCAATTTTCTTGGGAACTACCTTAACCCGACGCCAAGGGTATTTGGGGGTTTAAAGCTCGGGGGATAGCTAATCAGTTTTTTTTTTATTTTGGGCGCCCAGGATATTTGAAGGTTTACAGCTTGGGGGATAGCTTATCAGTTTTTTTGTTCAACTCGGCAACAAGAGTTTTGGGGGTTTAGAGCTTGGGGGATAGCTAATCAGTTTTCATCAGGTAACCTGGTTGACGACCTGGTGCGAGCGAGTTCCTTTGTAACCCCCGATCGTCGCTCAAGAGGAAAACTCACTGAAAAAGACGTTCCTGTAACCCGGTAGACGACCTGGTGCGAGCGATTTCTATAATAACCCTCTTGAAGTCGTTCGCTAGGAAAACTTCGTGGAGAAATCGTTTCGGTAATCTGGTAGATGACCTGGTGCGAGCGAATTCCTTTATAACCCCCCGGAAGTCGTTCGCGAGGAAAATGTCCTGGAAAATTCGTTCCGGTATTCTGGTTGACGACCTGGTGCGATTGAATTTCTTTCTAACCCCTGATCGTCGTTCAAGAGGAAAACTAACTGAAAAAGACGTTCCTGAAACCTGGTAGACGTTCTGGTGCGAGCGAAGTTATAATAACCCTCTGGAAGTCGTTCGCTAGGAAAACTTCCTGGAGAAATCGTTTCGGTAATCTGGTAGATGACCTGGTGCGAACGAATTTCTTTATAACCCCCCGGAAGTCGTTCAAGAGGAAAACTAACTGAAAAATACGTTCCTGAAACCTGGTAGACGTTCTGGTGCAAGCGAATTCTATAATAACCCTCTGGAAGTTGTTCGCTAGGAAAACTTCCTGGAGAAATCGTTCCGGTAACCTGGTTGACGACCTGGTGCGAGCAAGTTCCTTTGTAACCCCCGATCGTCGCTCAAGAGGAAAACTAACTGAAAAAGACGTTCCTGTAACCCGGTAGACGACCTGGTGCGAGCGAATTCTATAATAACCCTCTTGAAGTCGTTCGCTAGGAAAACTTCCTGGAGAAATCGTTTCGGTAATCTGGTAGATGACCTGGTGCGAGCGAATTCCTTTATAACCCCCCGGAAGTCGTTCGCGAGGAAAATGTCCTGGAAAATTCGTTCCGGTATTCTGGTTGACGACCTGGTGCGATTGAATTTCTTTCTAACCCCCGATCGTCGCTCAAGAGGAAAACTAACTGAAAAAGACGTTCCTGTAACCCGGTAGACGACCTGGTGCGAGCGAATTCTATAATAACCCTCTTGAAGTCGTTCGCTAGGAAAACTTCCTGGAGAAATCGTTTCGGTAATCTGGTAGATGACCTGGTGCGAGCGAATTCCTTTATAACCCCCCGGAAGTCGTTGAAGAGGAAAACTAACTGAAAAATACGTTCCTGAAACCTGGTAGACGTTCTGGTGCAAGCGAATTCTATAATAACCCTCTGGAAGTCGTTCGCTAGGAAAACTTCCTGGAGAAATCGTTCCGGTAACCTGGTTGACGTCCTGGTGCGAGCGAGTTCCTTTGTAACCCCCGATCGTCGCTCAAGAGGAAAACTAACTGAAAAAGACGTTCCTGTAACCTGGTCGACGACCTGGTGCGATTGAATTCCTTTCTAACCCCCGATCGTCGTTCAAGAGGAAAACTAACTGAAAAAGACGTTCCTGTAACCCGGTAGACGACTTGGTGCCAGCGAATTTTATAATAACCCCCTGGAAGTCGTTCGCGAGGAAAACTTCCTAGAGAAGGCTTTTCGTTAACCTGGTTGCTGACCTGGTGCGAGCGAGTTCCTTTCTAACCCCCGATCGTCGTTCAAGAGGAAAACCAATTGAAAAAGACGTTCCTGTAACCCGGTAGACGACCTGGTTCGAGCGAATTCTATAATAACCCTCTGGAAGTCGTTCACTAGGAAAACTTCTTGGAGAAATCGTTTCGGTAATCTGGTAGATGACCTGGTGCGAGCGAATTCCTTTATAACCCCCCGGAAGTCGTTCAAGAGGAAAACTAACTGAAAAATACGTTCCTGAAACCTGGTAGACGTTCTGGTGCAAGCGAATTCTATAATAACCCTCTGGAAGTCGTTCGCTAGGAAAACTTCCTGGTGAAATCGTTCCGGTAACCTGGTTGACGTCCTGGTGCGAGCGAGTTCCTTTGTAACCCCCGATCGTCGCTCAAGAGGAAAACTAACTGAAAAAGACGTTCCTGTAACCCGGTAGACGACTTGGTGCCAGCGAATTTTATAATAACCCCCTGGAAGTCGTTCGCGAGGAAAACTTCCTAGAGAAGGCTTTTCGTTAACCTGGTTGCTGACCTGGTGCGAGCGAGTTCCTTTCTAACCCCCGATCGTCGTTCAAGAGGAAAACCAATTGAAAAAGACGTTCCTGTAACCCGGTAGACGACCTGGTTCGAGCGAATTCTATAATAACCCCCTTTAATTCGTTCGCGAGGAAAACTTCCTGAAGAAGTCGTTCCGGTAACCTGGTTGACGACCTGGTGCCAGCGAATTCCTTTCTAACCCCCGATCGTCGTTCAAGAGGAAAACCAATTGAAAAAGACGTTCCTGTAACCCGGTGGACGACCTGGTGCGAGCGAATCCTATAATAACCCCCTGGAAGTCAATCGCGAGGAAATCTTCCTGGAGAAGCCGTTCCGGTAACCTGGTAGATGACCTGGTGCGAGCGAATTCCTTTATAACCCCCCGGAAGTCGTTCGCGAGGAAAATGTCCTGGAAAAGTCGTTCCGGTAACCTGGTTGACGACCTGGTGCGATTGAATTCCTTTCTAACCCCTGATCGTCGTTCAAGAGGAAAACTAACTGAAAAAGACGTTCCTGAAACCTGGTAGACGTTCTGGTGCGAGCGAATTCTATAATAACCCTCTGGAAGTCGTTCGCTAGGAAAACTTCTTGGAGAAATCGTTTCGGTAATCTGGTAGATGACCTGGTGCGAGCGAATTCCTTTATAACCCCCCGGAAGTCGTTCGCGAGGAAAACTTCCTGGAGAAGTCGTTCCGGTAACCTGGTTGACGACCTGGTGCAATTGAATTCCTTTCTAACCCCTGATCGTCGTTCAAGAGGAAAACTAACTGAAAAAGACGTTCCTAAAACCTGGTAGACGTTCTGGTGCGAGCGAATCCTATAATAACCCCCTGGAAGTCAATCGCGAGGAAAACTTCCTGGAGAAGTCGTTCCGGTAACCTGGTTGACGACCTGGTGCCAGCGAAATCCTTTCTTACCTTCGATCGTCGTTTAAGAGGAAAACTAACTGAAAAAGACGTTCCTGTAACCCGGTAGACGACCAGGGGCAAGCGAATTCTATAATAACCCCCTGGAAGTCGTTCGCGAGGAAAACTTCCTAGAGAGGGCTTTCCGGTAACCTGGTTGCTGACCTGGTGCGAGCGAGTTCCTTTCTAACCCCCGATCGTCGATCAAGAGGAAAACTAACTGAAAAAGACGTTCCTGTAACCCGGTGGACAACCTGGTGCGAGCAAATCCTATAATAACCCCCTGGAACTCAATCGCGAGGAAAACTTCCTGGAGAAGTCGTTCCGGTAACCTGGTAGACGTTCTGGTGCAAGCGAATTCTATAATAACCCTCTGGAAGTCGTTCGCTAGGAAAACTTCCTGGAGAAATCGTTCCGGTAACCTGGTTGACGACCTGGTGCGAGCGAGTTCCTTTGTAACCCCCGATCGTCGCTCAAGAGGAAAACTCACTGAAAAAGACGTTCCTGTAACCCGGTAGACGACCTGGTGCGAGCGAATTCTATAATAACCCTCTTGAAGTCGTTCGCTAGGAAAACTTCGTGGAGAAATCGTTTCGGTAATCTGGTAGATGACCTGGTGCGAGCGAATTCCTTTATAACCCCCCGGAAGTCGTTCGCGAGGAAAATGTCCTGGAAAATTCGTTCCGGTATTCTGGTTGACGACCTGGTGCGATTGAATTTCTTTCTAACCCCTGATCGTCGTTCAAGAGGAAAACTAACTGAAAAAGACGTTCCTGAAACCTGGTAGACGTTCTGGTGCGAGCGAAGTTATAATAACCCTCTGGAAGTCGTTCGCTAGGAAAACTTCCTGGAGAAATCGTTTCGGTAATCTGGTAGATGACCTGGTGCGAACGAATTTCTTTATAACCCCCCGGAAGTCGTTCAAGAGGAAAACTAACTGAAAAATACGTTCCTGAAACCTGGTAGACGTTCTGGTGCAAGCGAATTCTATAATAACCCTCTGGAAGTTGTTCGCTAGGAAAACTTCCTGGAGAAATCGTTCCGGTAACCTGGTTGACGACCTGGTGCGAGCAAGTTCCTTTGTAACCCCCGATCGTCGCTCAAGAGGAAAACTAACTGAAAAAGACGTTCCTGTAACCCGGTAGACGACCTGGTGCGAGCGAATTCTATAATAACCCTCTTGAAGTCGTTCGCTAGGAAAACTTCCTGGAGAAATCGTTTCGGTAATCTGGTAGATGACCTGGTGCGAGCGAATTCCTTTATAACCCCCCGGAAGTCGTTCGCGAGGAAAATGTCCTGGAAAATTCGTTCCGGTATTCTGGTTGACGACCTGGTGCGATTGAATTCCTTTCTAACCCCTGATCGTCGTTCAAGAGGAAAACTAACTGAAAAAGACGTTCCTGAAACCTGGTAGACGTTCTGGTGCGAGCGAATTTTATAATAACCCTCTGGAAATCGTTCGCTAGGAAAACTTCTTGGAGAAATCGTTTCGGTAATCTGGTAGATGACCTGGTGCGAGCGAATTCCTTTATAACCCCCCGGAAGTCGTTCAAGAGGAAAACTAACTGAAAAATACGTTCCTGAAACCTGGTAGACGTTCTGGTGCAAGCGAATTCTATAATAACCCTCTGGAAGTCGTTTGCTAGGAAAACTTCCTGGTGAAATCGTTCCGGTAACCTGATTGACGTCCTGGTGCGAGCGAGTTCCTTTGTAACCCCCGATCGTCGCTCAAGAGGAAAACTAACTGAAAAAGACGTTCCGGTAACCTGGTTGATGACCTGGTGCCAGCGAATTCCTTTCTAACCCCCGATCGTCGTTCAAGAGGAAAACTTATTGAAAAAGACGTTCCTGTAACCAGGTAGACGATCAGGTGCGAGCGAATTCTATAATAACCCCCTGGAAGTCGTTCGCGAGGAAAACTTCCTAGAGAAGGCTTTCCGTTAACCTGGTTGCTGACCTGGTGCGAGCGAGTTCCTTTCTAACCCCCGATCGTCGTTCAAGAGGAAAACTAATTGAAAAAGACGTTCCTGTAACCCGGTAGACGACCTGGTTCGAGCGAATTCTATAATAACCCCCTTTAATTTGTTCGCGAGGAAAACTTCCTGGAGAAGTCGTTCCGGTAACCTGGTTGACGACCTGGTGCCAGCGAATTCCTTTCTAACCCCCGATCGTCGTTCAAGAGGAAAACTAACTGAAAAAGACGTTCCTGTAACCCGGTGGACGACCTGGTGCGAGCGAATTCTATAATAACCCTCTGGAAGTCGTTCGCTAGGAAAACTTCCTGGAGAAATCGTTTCGGTAATCTGGTTGATGACCTGGTGCGAGCGAATTCCTTTATAACCCTCTGGAAGTCGTTCGCTAGGAAAACTTCCTGGAGAAATCGTTCCGGTAACCTGGTTGACGACCTGGTGCGAGCGAGTTCCTTTGTAACCCCCGATCGTCGCTCAAGAGGAAAACTAACTGAAAAAGACGTTCCTGTAACCCGGTAGACGACCTGGTGCGAGCGAATTCCATTATAACCCTCTGGAAGTCGTTCGCGAGGAAGACTTCCTGAAGAAGTCGTTCCGGTAACCTGGTGGATGACCTGGTGCGAGCGAAAACCTTTATAACCCCCCGGAAGCCGTTCGCGAGGAAAACTTCCTGGAGAAGTCGTTCCAGTCACCTAGTAGACGACCTGGTGCGAACGAATTCATTTATAACCCCCCGGGTGTCGTTCAAGAGGAAAACTTCCTGGAGATGTCGTTCCTGTAACCCGGTGGACGACCTGGTGCGAGCGAATTCCATAATAACCCCCTGGAAGTCGTTCGCGAGGAAAACTTCCTGAAGAAGTCGTTCCGGTAACCTGGTAGACGACCTGGTGCAACCACGACCCAGGCCGGACATCGGTTACGGGGAACACTTCCTGAAGATGTTTACTCTTGACCTGGGTATTGCACCAGGTGCACTAGGAGCCCTTGTTTCATTTCAGACCTCTTGAAATTTTTGTAAAACCTGTATGCGATGATGTCCCCGATGATGATATGATACCGATGGTGATCTTTGCAATGGGGTTTTTAAACAATAAAATTCTGGCAAAAGTTGATTAAAAAAAGTAATTGTTTATCCCTCAGGCTTTAAAACTTAAATACCCTGGGCGTCGATTTGAAAAAAGAAAGTAATGGTTTAACCCCGAAGCCTTTGAACCCAAATACCCTTGACGTATAGTAGTGAATATTTTAACGGGTACCTCTAATGAAAAGGGTAGTTTTTAATGATATATGGGTACTAGTTCTTGTATATAAATATTTAAGTACGACAGTGGGATGGATATATGCATATTTTTTAATGTTATGCTTTATACCTCCAAAACCTTGAGCGCCCGAGTTCAACAAAAAAACTGATCAGCTATCCCCCAAGCTCCAAACCCCCAAAACCTCGGGCGCCCGAGTTCAACAAAAAAACTTATCGGCTATTCCTCTAGCTGTAAACCCCCAAATACCCTTGGCGTCGAGTTAAATAAATAAACTGATCAGCTTTCCCTCAAGCTTTGACCCCAAAACTCTTGGCGCCCGAGTTCAACAAAAAAACTTATTGGCTATCCCCCAAGCTCTAAACCCCCATAAACCTTGGGAGCCCGAGTTCAATAAATAAACTTATCAGCTATCCCCCAAGCTCCGATTCTCCAAAACCCTGGGCGCCCGAGTTCAACAAAAAAACTTATCGGCTATCCCCCAAGCTGTAAACCCCCAAATACCCCGAGCGTAGAGTTAAATAAATAAACTGATCAGTTCTCCCTCAAGCTCTAGACTCAAAAACTCTCGGCACCCGAGTTCAACAAAAAACTTATTGGCTATCCACCAAGTTCTAAGCCCCCCTAAGCCTTGGAACGCTGAGTTCAATAAATAAACTGATCAGCTATCCCTCAAGAGTCATGCTCTAAACCCCCAAAACTCTGGGCGTCGAGTTCAATGAATAAACTGATCAGCTGTCCCTCAAGCTCTATTGCACCAGTGCAGCGTTATTAGGTATTGTTACAAAATTATCTATTTCATGCTCAGGTTAACTAAAATGTACTCATATTTTTGAAATAATTCAACTCGGGCTCCCAAGGTTTTTAGTGGTTTAGAGCTTGGGGGACAGCTGATCAGTTTTTTTGTTTAGCTCGGGCATCGGGTTTGGGGGTTTGGAGCTTGGGAGATAGCTGAACCTTTTATTTATTTAACTCGACGCCCAGGGTATTTGGGGATTACAGCTTGGGGGATAGCCAATAAGTTTTTTTGTTGAACTCGGGCGCCCAGAGTTTCAGGGGTCTGGAGCTTGGGGGATAGCTGATCAGTTTATTTATTGAATTCGGGCTCCCAAGGTTTATGGGGGTTTAAAGCTTGGGGGATAGCCAATAAGTTTTTTTGTTGAACTTAGGCGCCCAGTGTACTCGGGGGTTTACAGCTTGAGTGATAGCTGGTCAGTTTATTTATTGAACCCAGGCATCCAGGGATTTGGGGGTTTGGAGCTTGGGGAATAGCTGAACCGTTTTTTTGTTGAACTTGGGCCCCAAGAGTTTTGGGGTCTAGAGCTTGAGGGATAGGTGGTCAGATGATTCATTTAACTCGACGCCCAGGGTATTTGGGGGTTTACAGTTTGGGGGATAGCCGATAAGTTTTTTCGTTTAACTCGGGATCCCAATGTTTTTAGGGGTTTAGAGTTTGGGGGACAGCTGATCAGTTTTTTGTGGAAATCGGGTGTCCAGGGTATTTGGAAGTTTACAGCTTGGGGAATAAACAATAAGTTTTTTTGTTGAACTCAGGCACCCAGTGCACTTGGGAGGTTACCACGTGAGTGATAGCTGGTCGGATTATTGATTGAACCCGGTTACCCAGGGATTTGGGTGTTTGGAGCTTCGGGGATAGCTGAACAGTTTTTTTGTTGAACTTGGGTGCCAAAAGTCTTGGGGGTTTAGAGTTTGGGGGATAGCTGATCAGTTTATAATATGAACCCAGGGTATTTGGGGGCTTGGAGCTTGGGGGATAGCCGATAAGTTTAATTGTTGAACTCGGGCGTCAAGAGTTTTCGGGTCTAGAGCTTGAGGGATAGCTGATCAGTGTATTCATTTAACTCGATGCCCAGGGTATTTGGGGATTTGAGCTTGGGGGATAGCCGATAAGTTTTATTGTTTAACTCGGGATCCCAAGGTTTTTAGGGGTTTAGAGCTTGGGGGATAGCCAATAAGTTTTTTTGTTGAACTCGATGCCCAGGGTGTTTGGGGATTACAGCTTGGGGGATGGCCGATAAGTTTTTTTGTTTAACTCGTGATCCCAAGGTTTTTAGGGGTTTCAAGCTTGGGTGATAGCTGAACCGTTTTTTTGTTGAACTTGCGTGCCAAGAGTTTTGGGGTCTAGAGCTTGAGGGATAGCTGATCAGTTTATTTATTTAACTCGACCCCAGGGTATTTGGGGGTTTACAGCTTGGGGGATAGCCGATAAGTTTTTTGGTTGAACTTGGGCACCCACGGTTTCAGGGGTTTGGAGCTTGGGGGATAGTTGATCAGTTTTTTTGTTGAACCCAGACGCCAAGAGTTTTGGGGTCTAGAGTTTGAGGGATAGCTGATCAGTTTATTTGTTTAACTCGACGCCCAGGGTATTTAGAGGTTTAAAGCTCGGGGGATAGCTAATCAGTTTTTTTGTTTATTTCGGGCGCCCAGGATATTTGAAGGTTTACAGCTTGGGGAATAGCTTATCAGTTTTTTTGTTCAACTCGGCAACCAGGGTTTTGGGGGTCTAGAGCTTGAGGGATAGCTGGTCAGTTTATTCAATTAACTCGACGCCCAGGGTATTAGAAGGTTTACAGCTCGGGGTAAAGCCGATAAGTTTTTTTCTTTAACTCGGGATCCCAAGGTTTTTAGGGGTTTAGAGCTTGGGGGACAGCTGATCAGTTTTTTTGTTCAGCTCGGGCGTCCAGGGTATTTGGAAGTTTACAGCTTGGGGGATAGTCAATAAGTTTTTTTGTTGAACTCAGGCGCTCAGTGTACTTGGGAGGTTACCGCTTGAGTGATAGCTGGTCAGTTTATTTATTGAACCCGGGCGCCCAGGGATTAGGGGGTTCGAAACTTGAGGGATAGCTGAACAGTTTTTTTGTTGAACTTGGGTGCCAAAAGACTTGGGGGTTTAGAGCTTGGGGATAGCTGATCAGTTTATTTATTGAAACCAGGGTATTTTGGGGCTTGGAGCTTGGGGGATAGTTGATCAGTTTTTTTGTTGAACCCGGACGCCAAGAGTTTTGGGGTCTAGAGTTTGAGGGCTAGCTTATCAGTTTATTTATTTAAGGTAGTTACGAAGCGTATATATAGCTAACCTAAAATATAGTTATAGACGCTCGTTGCCCCCACTCTGACGCCACGCGCCGCCGTCGCCACCGCTGCTCAAATCATGCATTTTTCATTCTTTTTGATTGTATATCTCATAAGTTAATATCGCTTGCTATGTTTATCTTTGTACGATACGATTTCTAAGATCTTGCCCTACAAGAAAACCTGTTTTTAAAAAATATTTTAAGAAAATTGAGTTTGCAATGAGAGAATAACCTTCAAAATAAATATGAATTCACGCGCTCAGCATAGGAATCCCATGTAAAAAATTGAAACTTCTGAGCCCAATATCTCAAAATTAAGTATGGCTTGGGGGTTTAAGAAAAATACCAGCGTGTACATCACTCAAAAATCTACTTCTGTGCAAAATTCTAGAGATTTTTTAAGAAACTCAATTTTCTTGGGAACTACCTTAACCCGACGCCAAGGGTATTTGGGGGTTTAAAGCTCGGGGGATAGCTAATCAGTTTTTTTTTTATTTTGGGCGCCCAGGATATTTGAAGGTTTACAGCTTGGGGGATAGCTTATCAGTTTTTTTGTTCAACTCGGCAACAAGAGTTTTGGGGGTTTAGAGCTTGGGGGATAGCTAATCAGTTTTTTTGTTGAACTCGGGCTCCCAAGGTTTATGGGGGTTTAAAGCTTGGGGGATAGCCAATAAGTTTTTTTGTTGAACTTAGGCGCCCAGTGTACTCGGGGGTTTACAGCTTGAGTGATAGCTGGTCAGTTTATTTATTGAACCCAGGCATCCAGGGATTTGGGGGTTTGGAGCTTGGGGAATGGCTGAACCGTTTTTTTGTTGAACTTGGGCCCCAAGAGTTTTGGGGTCTAGAGCTTGAGGGATAGGTGGTCAGATGATTCATTTAACTCGACG
Source organism: Encarsia formosa (assembly GCA_038277355.1). Lineage (NCBI taxonomy): Eukaryota > Metazoa > Arthropoda > Insecta > Hymenoptera > Aphelinidae > Encarsia > Encarsia formosa. Next base: position 39,111,951 of record CM076184.1, on the reverse strand, counting down.
CCCAGGGTATTTGGGGGTTTACAGTTTGGGGGATAGCCGATAAGTTTTTTCGTTTAACTCGGGATCCCAATGTTTTTAGGGGTTTAGAGTTTGGGGGACAGCTGATCAGTTTTTTGTGGAAATCGGGTGTCCAGGGTATTTGGAAGTTTACAGCTTGGGGAATAAACAATAAGTTTTTTTGTTGAACTCAGGCACCCAGTGCACTTGGGAGGTTACCACGTGAGTGATAGCTGGTCGGATTATTGATTGAACCCGGTTACCCAGGGATTTGGGTGTTTGGAGCTTCGGGGATAGCTGAACAGTTTTTTTGTTGAACTTGGGTGCCAAAAGTCTTGGGGGTTTAGAGTTTGGGGGATAGCTGATCAGTTTATAATATGAACCCAGGGTATTTGGGGGCTTGGAGCTTGGGGGATAGCCGATAAGTTTAATTGTTGAACTCGGGCGTCAAGAGTTTTCGGGTCTAGAGCTTGAGGGATAGCTGATCAGTGTATTCATTTAACTCGATGCCCAGGGTATTTGGGGATTTGAGCTTGGGGGATAGCCGATAAGTTTTATTGTTTAACTCGGGATCCCAAGGTTTTTAGGGGTTTAGAGCTTGGGGGATAGCCAATAAGTTTTTTTGTTGAACTCGATGCCCAGGGTGTTTGGGGATTACAGCTTGGGGGATGGCCGATAAGTTTTTTTGTTTAACTCGTGATCCCAAGGTTTTTAGGGGTTTCAAGCTTGGGTGATAGCTGAACCGTTTTTTTGTTGAACTTGGGTGCCAAGAGTTTTGGGGTCTAGAGCTTGAGGGATAGCTGATCAGTTTATTTATTTAACTCGACCCCAGGGTATTTGGGGGTTTACAGCTTGGGGGATAGCCGATAAGTTTTTTGGTTGAACTTGGGCACCCACGGTTTCAGGGGTTTGGAGCTTGGGGGATAGTTGATCAGTTTTTTTGTTGAACCCAGACGCCAAGAGTTTTGGGGTCTAGAGTTTGAGGGATAGCTGATCAGTTTATTTGTTTAACTCGACGCCCAGGGTATTTGGAGGTTTAAAGCTCGGGGGATAGCTAATCAGTTTTTTTGTTTATTTCGGGCGCCCAGGATATTTGAAGGTTTACAGCTTGGGGAATAGCTTATCAGTTTTTTTGTTCAACTCGGCAACCAGGGTTTTGGGGGTCTAGAGCTTGAGGGATAGCTGGTCAGTTTATTCAATTAACTCGACGCCCAGGGTATTAGAGGGTTTACAGCTCGGGGTAAAGCCGATAAGTTTTTTTCTTTAACTCGGGATCCCAAGGTTTTTAGGGGTTTAGAGCTTGGGGGACAGCTGATCAGTTTTTTTGTTCAGCTCGGGCGTCCAGGGTATTTGGAAGTTTACAGCTTGGGGGATAGTCAATAAGTTTTTTTGTTGAACTCAGGCGCTCAGTGTACTTGGGAGGTTACCGCTTGAGTGATAGCTGGTCAGTTTATTTATTGAACCCGGGCGCCCAGGGATTAGGGGGTTCGAAACTTGAGGGATAGCTGAACAGTTTTTTTGTTGAACTTGGGTGCCAAAAGACTTGGAGGTTTAGAGCTTGGGGATAGCTGATCAGTTTATTTATTGAAACCAGGGTATTTTGGGGCTTGGAGCTTGGGGGATAGTTGATCAGTTTTTTTGTTGAACCCGGACGCCAAGAGTTTTGGGGTCTAGAGTTTGAGGGCTAGCTTATCAGTTTATTTATTTAACCCGACGCCAAGGGTATTTGGGGGTTTAAAGCTCGGGGGATAGCTAATCAGTTTTTTTTTTATTTTGGGCGCCCAGGATATTTGAAGGTTTACAGCTTGGGGGATAGCTTATCAGTTTTTTTGTTCAACTCGGCAACAAGAGTTTTGGGGGTTTAGAGCTTGGGGGATAGCTAATCAGTTTTTTTGTTGAACTCGGGCGCTCAGGGTTCTGGAGGTTTAGAGCATAACATTAAAAAATATGTATATATCCATCCCACTGTCGTACTTAAATATTCATAAATATACATTATTTGCACTAACCGTACATTTTATATTCACGATCGGAACTATCTGGACATTTTAACACTATTCGGATAGTGAGGAGAGTATTCGGTCACATTTTTTCCGAGACCGGCCTTCGGCCGGACAGTGACCACTGTACACACACACACACACACACACATATATATATATATATATGAACTACCCAATTCGACTTTTAAAAGTTCCCATATTTCATTAAAAACTATCCTTTTGGTGAGAGGTACCCGTTGAAATATTCACTACTTTACGCCAAGGTTATTTGGGTTCAAAGGCTTCGGGGTTAAACAATTACTTTCTTTTTTCAAATCAACGCCCAGGATATTTATGTTTTAAAGCTTGGGGGATAAACATATACTTTTTTTAATCAACTTTTGCACAGAATTTTTTTGTTTAAGAATTAGCAATTACGCCTTTGAGAAAAACAATTCGTTTTTTTTATTCAACTCAATGCCCAGGGTATTTGGGTTTAAAGGCTTGGGGATAAACAATTACTTATTTGTTTTTTTTTTTAGTTCGATGCTCAGGGTATTTTATCTTAAATATTTGGTGGATAATTCCCTTAATCATCAATTATTATTTCTCGGAGGTTATTTTTTAATTTTTTTTCCAATCTTAAAGAGTTATTTAGTTTATAAAAATGAATAAATAATTTTTTTTTTTTTTTATAACTTTACGAATCTGCAATGTCGATAACGTTTGAAACTCATAGCCTATTAGGTATTTTTAACTATGACGTCACAAGAGCAGTTTGCAGAGGCTCCAGTGATACGTCACCACGAGCCGATTGCATAGGCTCCAGTGAAAATGACGTCATAGTTGAAAATACCTAATAAACCGCTCAATATATATCCCGTCTGTTTCTTGATACGATTGTACGCCCTGAACACAGCTCACCGGCCCCATGAAGGAATATCATATCTAACCCTGGCACGCGCGGACCATTTTTTCGCCGCAAAATTAAAATTCGGACAAAAAATTACAATTATACAATTTTATTTATTTTTTCTCGTAAATTAATCAAGCCTTTACAAAAAAAATATTCTCTTGCACTCGAGCGGGGGCTCATAGACATGGTGCCCCCTGCTTTATTTGAGGAGGTTGAAGGAAGATTGACCGTCAAAGTTACCGTGCAAGTTTGAAAGTTGAATAACAGAAAGCGTTGCAAATAATTTACCCATAAATAAACAGCCGAGCTCTAAGCCCCAATAACGCTGGGGAACGCGATAAATAAATATTTTTTATAAACAATTAAATGAACCGACTAGCTCTGAACCCCCATAACGCTGGGGAGAGCGATAAATAAATTATTTTTTATAAACAATTAAATAAACAGCCGAGCTCTGAACCCCCATAACGCTTGGGAGAGCGATAAATAAATTATTTTTATAAACAATATAAACCGACAAGCTCTAAACCCCCATAACGCTGGGGAGAGCGATAAATAAATTATTTTTTTATATACAATTAAATAGACAGCCGAGCTCTGAACCCCCCTAACGCTGAGGAGAGCAATTGACTTAAGTTTGAGAAATTAATTTTTTGAGTCACTTTTTACAATCAAGACGTGATCATAAGTTATTTTATGGGGTGTGATCTCTTTCCAGTATTATTTTATGTGATTTTATGTAGTGTGATTTCTTTCTAGTATGATTTCATTGACTTCGATTTAACTACTTCGAATGTTAAGGAAATTAAATTTTTTAATCACTCGTATTATGAAGACGTGATGTTAACTGATTTTATGGCGTGTGATCTCATTTCTGTATGACATAATTGACTTAACTACTTAGAATGTTTGGGAAATTAATTTTTATAATCACCTGTACTATGAAGCCGTGAAAATTTCAATGGTTTTCAATCGGTACTTTTAATCAACGAATCGTCGATTAGATTTTATTGGTAATGGGATTGCCATTGAAGTCGATTGCAAACATATTCGTGTAAAAATTCCCTGAAAAATCATAAAAAACTACATAATGTAGCGGCAAACAGATCTTTTAGACTTCTAAGTCGATTGTAACAGAGCAATCAGTCTAAAAACTATAGCTAAGCATATCTTAGTTACTTAACTCATGAGAACCTTGCTCTGGATTATGTAATCCAAAAGCATTTAGACTTTAGTTCTAGATAGAGATAACAGCTGGCCATCTAGTGGCGTACTATTAAAAAAAGTCGATTGAAATTTATTGAAGTCTATTGGATTTTACTGGGCAAAAAATTATTCATTAGCAATAACTTTCAATAGAAATCAATGGATTTAAATAGATTTTCAGCTCAATGAAAATCAATGGATTTTTATAGACTTGCGGCTCAATGAAAATCAATGGTCACTAATTTTATAAGCTTAAAAAAAAAAATACCGATTGGAATGGTATTTTTAATAGAGATGAATGGATTTTAGAAGACTTTCCGCTCAATGGAAACAATGGTCACGAATTTTATCGGCTCATAAAAAAAATCGATTTAAATGTTTTTTTCCATGGATATTAATGATTTTATTGGATTCTTCACTCATTGGAAATCAATGGTTAAGAATTTTATAGACTTATAAAAACAAATCGATTTTAATGATTTTTTCAATGGAAATAAATGGATTTTAATTGCATTTCTGCAACTCAATGGGAATCAATGGTCGCGAATTTTATGAGCTCATAAGAACAAATCGATTTGAATGGTTTTTTTTCAATATAGATGAATGGATTTCAATAAATTTTCTGCTCAATGGAAATCACAGTTAATTTCATGACCTTCAAAAATTCATCGATTTGACAGTTTTGTCAATAGAATCGATAAATATTAATGGTTTCTTTTTTGATGGAATTTGGCTGCCGTAAATTCCATATAAAATTTAAAAAATTAGTCAATTTAAATGGTTGTGTCGATTGTCTACAATAAAGAAATCGATTGATTTATTCTGAAACTTCATAGTTTTGAATCATTTTGAATAGTTTCAATCGGCTGAATAAATTCTTTCAAAACAAATTCAAAAGAAATTCATGCAACTCTTTTTTTGAATAAAATAATTTTTTGAATTTTAATAGAATTCAATTAAACAGAATAGTTCTTACTTCTTTCTTCTTTGGGGGGGGGGGGGGGGGGGTTAACCCTGGAGGTCAAAAAAAAAGCAAATTTTTCATGATTTTTCTCGAGCAAACGGCAAAAGTTATTTAATTTATTAATAGTGTACATAATAAAGTAACAGTTAAACTACTTTCTGTAATTTTTTTGAATAAAAATATTAAAAAAACAAGCCGATGCCAGTGCTTTTTCGGAGACGCCTTCGCTCGACGATTTTTTCCCGTGGTAAATACCATTTGTCCATAAACATCTGAAACAAAACTTTCAGGAAGATTCTGTTAGAAGATTATATTTTTGACGATTTGGCGGCTGTCTGAAGTCAAAGGTCGTTTTTTCGACTAAAAATGTCTTTTGACTGTTTTTTAACAAATTTTTTTTTTTTTTTTTTTAATAAAAATCAATCGATTTCAATAAACTGTTTTTGAAATTTCAACTGTCACGAAAATTATAAATACCTTAGAAAAAATTGATATCAATTTTTCTATCAATAAAAATCAACTGATTTCAATAGATCCCCTACTGGAAAAGATCCATTAATTTCGACTCTACCGATTTATGACTGTCAAATCACTTAGAAAAAAATGCATCATTATTATCAACTCTTTTTTTATGAATTTTGCACGAAATTATAAAAGTTAAGGACGTTCTTTCACGTTTTAAAATCCATAAGAATCGTCTATCAAATAAAAACTCTATGATTATAATATGAATACTACTATAATATGAATGATACTATAATTAAATCTAAAACTTAAAATCTTTAAATTTAAGTATAAGGAATAACATATCCAAATTTTAAGGAGACTCCCAACACGGTTATTGAGATATTTCAATTCAATGTTGGGCCAAAATCGCTCTAAATCGGGTGGTTTAACACAGGCTCTTATGAAAAAACCATGCTACTTTTTTTTGCTGTAGTTTTTGAACCAGGTTGCAAATCATCTTGAAATTTGGATTTGTTATTCCTTAAGCTTAAAGGGGGCAGTAGGGGCTAATTGGTAAAAAAAGCACTTTTTCGGCGATTTTTTGTGGTGACGTAGAAACAAATGCATTTATTGAAACAATGACACATAATAAAGCAATATTTAAAGTATATTTTGTCAAATTTTTGAATAAAAATATTCATAAATGAGCCGCTAACGTTGTAACAGGGGTGGATTTAAGGGTTTGTATGAGCCGATACAAATATCCACGGTGCGTATTAAATCCTTATCACCTGTACTTAGTGCTGATCCAAGCACTCGTCGAACTGCAACTCGTCGACCTGAAATAATAAAATGAGGAAATCGCGTCCGCGAATATTACTATACTTCGCGACGCGGTCGGCTAGTTCGTTCATCGGTAGTGGGTGCGGGTATTAAAACAGGATCGATTCGCAGGAACACTAGGTTTAGTCAATAAAAATAAAATTAACAATTTAATAATTTATTAAAACAAATCTAAATCTAAAATACAAATTCCGAATTACGACTCGGTGTCGTTTAAACCAGTAAACAAAAGAATCTTCAATGTTCTCTAAATCGTTGCGCGCGCACACAAATTCCTGCTGCTATCGGCAGATAACGCGCGCAAGAGAAAAACAAAGATTATGACAATAACAGTGTACTAAGGACACTCACACGCATTCACACTCACTCGCACATTAACAATTAACTTACGGAGTCGCTAAGGTGCACTTCATACCAAGCCGTCAGGCCAAACAAAATGCCAGGCTATGATGCCGACCAGCCGCAATATCTACCATACTCGAGTCGCCGTGTAGCCGTCGGAAAGCGGTCCAGGCGATGACGTGAAATGACAACTTCACAAATAACACCACACTCTCACACTACGGCTCTACCACAACGCGCGACGCGAATGTCAATCATTGTCTTGACTTTCGTAACGAGTAATCTGCTTCAAGATCTGCCATGAATCGATCTCCAGATCTTTGCGTGTCTGCCGGACGTCGGTCAGGTTCCCCGACGTCCACGGCTTCCAAAAGCCGGTTGACTCGTCTAGACAGAAGAATGTTTCCCAGGCGATGACCATCGATCCCGCACCTTCTGTCTCTGCCAACTCTCTCTTCGACGACATTCCACTCCCGAGGAGTCCGGTTAGCTGTCGAACCGAGACGAGTTAAGTTCCATGTATGTGCGAACGCTCGGACACGAAAACTACGAGTGGCTTCCCGATTCCCGCTCTACCACCTCACAGGTCCACTTTGAACTGCGTTTGACAGTCACGTAACTAAACGTAAAAGCCAAATCCTAAATCGTTACCGACGATTTAATTATGATCGCTGACTGTCACAACGTAACATTAGCGAAGGCGTTGAAAAAAAAGGTCATCCGCGGTGATCACTTTGGGACTGCACTAGGTTACCTGAAATGAAATCAAAAAAATTTTTTAGTTAGAATAGGACTTTTTCCCGCCCCTATACGTAGAGTTTTTATTTTTAAAATTTTTTTTCAAGTTTGGCAACAATTATTTAAAAAATACCGATTTTTCACGGAAAATTGACGCCGTTTTGTATCCGTAAAACCGAAAAAAAATAAAAATAAAAATAAAAACTCTCCGTAAGGCGCAGGTATCTTATATAACAAGCAAGTGTGCCAAATTTTAGAACGATCGGTGAAGTTGTTTTGAAATGAGAGTGATCACCGACTTTGAAAATGTTAGTTTCGAGAAAAACGCGTTTAAAGTGCGACGAGCCGTGCGACCGAGCTGGAGCGCCCGGGCTTAGAGGTCTGAATCTTGGAAAGTTTTGCTCCAAATGACTTCTAATTTTGAGGGGACATTTTTAAGACCCTATACTTTACGAAAGTATAAATAAAAAATACGGATTTTTTGAAAATGTCTAGCCCCTACTGCCTCCTTAAGGAACAAATTGCTATGTTTTTGGAAAATTTCTTATGGGTTTTTAAACAATTTCAGCATTGTTTTGTTATTAAAAAATCAGTAAAATGTTTGCTGATTTTTCCTCTTTTTTTAAAAAGTGATTTCAACTTTTAATTTACACTGTCAGAAACTAAAAGTTTTCAGAAATTCAGTGTTAAAATTTCAAAAAGTTTTGTTCATTAAGGATTAAGTACTAACTAGTTAAGAATAAAATAATTTTATCCAGTGGCCAAGAAGACTCAAAGCGCGTGGCAGCTGTTCCCGTGCCTAACCTATAAGTCTCTCCCCCCATCACCACCGCTACGAAAGAACGTCCTGAATACAAAAACTTTTCATTTAAAACAATTCATTTTAATAGATGATATTGAAATTATAAAAGTTTAAGCTCATTGCAAAGAAACCTTTTGAAGCGATTATATTCTCATTATTTTCTTTCGAAAATAAGTACATTAAAATTGATTTGAATAGATTTAAAGAAATTTCACTGATGATTGAAACCTTTCAAGACCTTGCAGAATCATCAAGTCGTAATCGATCCAAATCCTTGGAAAAAAATATTCAAATCGATTCATTTATATTCAGCCTATAAAATTTGCGAGCATTGATTCTTATTGACCGGAAAGTGCATTGAAATTCATTCAAATCTGACTTTTTCAAAAGTTGATTTAAATCCATTGATTTTCATTGAAATAACCATTAAAATTGATTTGATTTTTTAGACATTGATGAAATTCACGTTCATTGAATTTCATAATATAAAAGTTTTCAAAATCCATTGGTTTTCATTGGAATAACCATTAAAAACGATTAGACTTTATAAACATTCATGAAACTCACGATTATTGAGTTTCCTTGAACAAAAGTTGATTAAAATCCATTGATTTCCATTGAAATAACCATTAAAATCGATTCGATTTTTTCACTTTCATGAAATTTACGATCATTGAATTTCATTGAATAAAAAACTATTGAAATCAATTGATTTTTATCGAAAAAACCATGAAAATCGATTCGATATTTTTACCTTCATGAAATTTACGATCATTGAATTTAATTGAATAAAAGACTATTGAAATCAATTAATTTTCATTGAAAAACCATTAAAATCGATTGAATTTTATTCGGTGTTATAGGGCGTTATCTAAACGAGCAGACTCAGGAGTACAATTCACGTAGATCTGCCGAGTTTATCATACAGCCTCTATAAGCTCTGCCGCAGTCGACTACACGTCGACGAGTTTCCTGCAAAAGGAGAAAATTCCGTCCGCAATTATATATCCCTAAACAGTTTATTAATCGGGGAGGGCGCGACAGCTCGTTGATTTCGGTAGGTGGGCGCGGGCTAGAGGATTCGAGCGCGGGGAACACCGGTCAGAAAAATAATTGTTACTCAGGAAGTTAATTTTGAATATTTAATAACAAAAAATTAACTTAAAAACAAATACAAAAATCTATGCTTGACACGGTGATAGTTTATAAACAAATACTCATATGGTTAAGTATTCCAATCAACAACAAAGAGTTATCGGTGCTCTCTAAGTTGATTTGCGCGCACACACAACAACCTGCTGCTATCGGCAGCTTACGCGTGCGAGAAAAACAAAGTATTTTACAACTGATTTTAATCACTCACACTCTCACACGATAATGATTATGGTCGCTTAACAAACAACAACTCACGAGGACGCCGCAGGTGCACCTGTTACAAGCCGTAAGGCTGAAACTCTAGCCTCCAAGCTAGATACCCAAATCGTTGACTGCTGTGTCTCGATGCCGGCGTACGGTCCAGTGTCGTCGTCTCGTTGTCGCAGGTTAACAAGTTGTCCAAGGATGACAATCCTGTTGAAGACTTGTTTTCGTCGCAACGATAACTCCCGAGTACGCACGACACAATAAAATTGACCTTTCACTCGTACTTTTTATAATTTCGCGAAGCTTCGAATCGGTACGATCCGTACTCGAACGCGTGTGGTGATTAGAATGACTCCTGTCCTCCTTCTCACCGGCCCGATATTCTACCGATTCCCGCGCGTTCCATTCCCACTCGTGCTGCGTTCTAACGGTCGCGCGGCGAACGTGAAATTTATTTAATGTCGTCGCGATTAATTAACTCGACCGTTACATCGGTCATGACAATTAAATTCTATTGATAAAATAAATTATTAAAATTAATTCATTTTTATTGAACTTGCTATTGCAATCGATTCAATTTTATTAAATTACGTACTCAAAAAAAAAGTTCAAATTGAAATCAATTGATTTCAATTAAAAAGTTTTCGACTGACCATTCAAACTATTCAAATCTATTAAAAAGCATTCAAATACATTGAGTTTCAATAAAATTAAACGAATCATTTGCAGCAGGGTGATGATAACTGATTTTATGAAATGTGATCTCATTCCTGTATAATATAGTTGACTTCACTACTTAGAATGTTTGGGAAATTCATTTTTCCTATTACTCTTACTATGAAGACGTGATGATAACTGATTTTATGGAGTATGATCTCATTCCTGTATGATATGATTGACTTCACTACTTAGAATGTTTGGGAAATTAACTTTATAAATCACTTGTAATATGAAGACGTGATGATAACTGATTTTATAAAGTGTGACCTCATTCCTGTATGAAATTATTGACTTCACTACTTAGAATGTTAAGGAAATTAATTTTTTTAATCACTCGTTTTATAACGACGTGAAGATAACTGATTTCATGGAGTGTGATCATTTTTAAGTATGATTTCATTGACTTAACTACTTAGAATATTAAGGAAATTCATTTTTTCAATTTTTGTACTATGAAAGCGTGATGATAACTGAATTTTTGGAATGTGATCTCTTTTTATTATGATTTTATTGAATTGAGTACTTAGAATGTTTGGGAAATTAATTCTTTTAATCACTCATTTTATAAAGACGTGATAATTACTGGTTTCATAGAGTGTGATCATTTTCCAGTATGATTTCATTGACTTAACTACTTAGAATATTTAGAAAATTCATTTTTTTAATCACTCGTGTTATGAGGACGTGATGATAACTGATTTTATGGAGTGTGATCTCGTTTCTGTAAGATATAATTGACTTAACTACTTAGAATGTTAAGGAAATTAATTTTTTCAATCACTCGTTCTATAAAGACGTGAGTGTGGTCTCATTACAGTATGATTTCATTGACCTAAACACTTAGAATATTAAGGAAATAAATTTTTTCAATCACTCGTTCTATGAAGACGTGATGATAACTGATTTTATAAAGTGTGATTTCTTTCCAATATGATTTTATTTAGTTTACTACTTAGAATGTTTGGTAAATTAACTTTTTAAATCTTTCGTAATATGAAGACGTGTGATAACTGATTTTATAAAGTGTGACCTCATTCCTGTATGAAACTATTGACTTCACTACTAAGAATGTTTGGGAAATTAATTTTTTCTATCACTTGTTCTTTAAAGTCGTGATGTTAACTGATTTCATGGAGTGTGATCTCTGTTCAGAATGATTTTATTGACTTAAGTAGTTAGAATGATTGGGAAGTTAATTCTTTTAATCACTCGTTTTATAAACACGTGATGATAACTGATTTCATGGAGTGTGATCTTTTTCCAGTATGATTTCATTGACTTAACTACATAGAATATTAAGGAAATTCATTTTTTCAATTACTTGTACTATGAAAACGTGATGATAACTGATTTTATAAAGTGTGACCTCATTCCTGTATGAAACTATTGACTTCTCCACTAACAATGTTTAGGAAATTCATTTTTTCAATTACACCTCCCGACAGGCAATTCAAGTCTGGCTGCACGCTCTTATGCCCTGGCCCCGTACGGTCAGCCCGTCCACAGCGCGTACGGGGTGAAACGCGGCTGGAGCCTGGCAGCCCCATCGTGCTTGGAGCAGTATTCCACGTTCTACAAAAAATCAAAAACAAAAATCGAAAGAAGAGACTTGTAGTGTCTTTGCAAAAAGTAGCAACAAGCGCGCTACAAAGACCTTTTTTCAATTTTTGTTTTTGTTTTTTTGTAGAATGAGGAATAATAACTACCGTCGAGCATGAGGCTAGTAGGCTACGACTTTACCAAAAATGCAGCACTGCACATGCGCGGTCACGCTATCCCTGCTCTATAGCCAGGGCACACGTGTGCCACATGTAAAATGGACTTGAGCAAACTTTTATTCTTTTGCTAAATATTATAACATTATGAAGTCAGGGTGGACACCTGGTGCACCTGGTGATGATAACGCCTTGTAGATGTTTTCCCAAGAAGTTTTGATCCCAGGGGGGTGAGGATGGACACCTAGTACACCTGGTGATAATATAAACGCCTCAGAGATGATTTCCCCAGGAAGTTTTGATCCCAGGAGGGTCAGGATGAACACCTTTTAGCTGCTAATCTTTTACATCACAAGTACAGGGGCCATTTGTTAAGTACTGCTCAAACTGCAATTGGAGAAAATTTTATAAATAATAAATTTTCCGAGGAAGCTTTAGACGAGTTACAATTGTATAAGGAAAACATTGGAAACTTTGTCACTTTAGCTGAAAATTCTGCCTCCCCGATACATTACTGGTCGATGCTTCAATTCAGATATCCCAATCTGGCACGATTTTCAATAAAATTGTTTATAATTCCTGCGTCAACAGCTCTCATTGAGAGTCTGTTTTCGCAATGGACTTACGTTCACAATGTTTATAGGAATAGATTGGGTGATGAAAAATCTAGTCATTTATTAGATATTTATCATTCATTACGAGCTTTAGATTTAAATTTGTATGAAACCGATCCCTTCGAAATGGAAAATAATAATTAAATATTACTGTGTGGTATGCATGTTGTTATAAATTTGAAAAAAAAAAAATTTCCACTTTAATATTGTTATAAACCATTACTCTGTACTCTGGTTTTAAAGAAACTGATTATAATTATAAACATATATTTTTTATAAAAGTACTTGAATATATATATATATATATATATGTACAGTGACCACTGTACATACCGCATGATAAATTACTAAAGCAATAATACACCCTCTTAAATCGCAAATCACGCGCAATCCACCCACGTATTCAAAAAAACCAAAATAACCCATCTTTTTTTTATTTTTTTTTCCAAAATAACCCATCAATAAAAAAATTTTCTAGGTTTGCGCGGTTCAACCAAAATAACCCATCCCAAATAACCCATCACCCAATTTCTGGAACTCATTTTTATTTGGTCTCGGAAAAAATGGGACCAAACGCTATCCTGACTGTCCGGATAGTGTTGAAATGTCCGGATAGTAACCGCTGTATATATGAAATGTCCGGATAGTGACCGCAACATATATATATTATAATATATTGTTAAACATTTTTTATTCTCAAACTAGTTTGCTGTGGAGTATTATTAATAAATAATAATAAATTATTATGTTGAATATGTCAATTTTCATTACTTAAATTTTGCAATGATAAATACTAATTATTAATTTTTTTAATATCAAGAAATCATATTAGCTTATTGTTACAAATGATTTTTTCTAAATTATTTTTCTCCTAATTAAACTGTATCAATTAAGGTTATACATTAAAGCTACGAATAGTCGAAAGCTCAAACTATCCAAACCTTGAAAAATTTTCATTAAATTTTTTTTTTATTTTCCTTATTTCTAAAAAAAAATTTAGAACTTTTTTAGCTTAATTAGAGGTCAGAACTCATTAATTAATATTTGAACGTTCCAAAATCCATAATTTTAAAAAGCATCTGTATTAGCCTCATTTTGAAACTACATCTATTTGCTGAAAAATACAAAAAAAATTTTAAATAAAAATAATAGTTGCTACAATTATTTAATTTAGAATTTGTACAATGAATAATGGTCTTGAATTAACGAAAAATAATAATAATAATGAATGTATAAAAAACTAATTCATTGTAAGCAATACCAAACTTTTAATAAATACATTGTTATTTATTGTTTATACAGTGAAGTAGAACTTTTTTTACAGGTCTTAGTTTACACAATAAACTATAAATTGTCACATTAAGAATTATCTTTTCATAACAGTCAATATTTCAAAACGAAACAGTTATAGGAATATAATAAGCACATCATAATACAGTCATTACATTGAATTGTTACAACAAAATACTATCATTAATAGTCAGACTTATAAAATAGAATTGTCACCTAATAATTATAATGTTCACGTAGACATTTTAAAGCTTTTTCATGTTAATAATACTTGTTTGGTTGAGTAATCGAACAATCGTACCTTATTGCGATAATTTTTTTTTAAACTAAAAAATCACAAATATTGTTAATTATACTTTCTTGATTAATTAAATTAATCATATTAACTTATTTAGCACTTCAATTTCTGTATTTTATTCAAACTAAAGCATTACAAATATTGTTAATTATACTTTCTTGATTAATTAAATTAATCATATTAACTTATTTTGCACTTCAATTTCTGTATTTTATTTAAACTAAAATATTACAAATATTGTTAATTATACTTTCTTGATTAATTAAATTAATCATATTAACTTTTTTTGCACTTAAATTACTATAATAACTTACATTTATGGAGAGAATTAAATTAAAAAATTCTCTTAATTTTAGGAGATCAGTTTATTGTCATTTCAAAAACTTGCGTCTCAATAAATTTTAACTTGAAATGTATTGATATTCTTATTTTTATTAAAAACCATTAAATAATAAATATTAGTAACCTTTTAAATTTTTGATTAATAACTTCTTAAAAATTCTGTAAATTAATTAGACTCTTCAAGCAACAAAGCAACCATTAAATTTTTCATGCTCTCATCATTTAAATAATTATCTAGCACTTTAGAAATTTCACTTACTCGTACATTTGGTATATATGCTGGAATTTCTAAAAGTTCTAAAGAAAATAAAGCTAATTTCGGATACTTTAGACTAGCTCTAACTCAGAATTGATGCGGATTTAAGAAATCTGATTTTTCAAATAGTCTTTTAAAATCACTCGTTTTTAAAAGGTAATCAGAAATACTTCTAGTATCTTCTGCGCATCTATTCAAGGTTTCATCTATATAATCTAAAACACTTTGTTGTTCTGAGACTGCTAAAAAATCCATTTGATACTTATGATTGAAAAACATAGCAGCCTGGTGCAATGGTTTCATGAATTGATCTACAATTTCACAAAGAGATTCATTTAAAGAGAAATCATTGTTCATTTTCATTTCATATATTAATTTTGTTGCCTCACCAAGTGAATAATTCACTATTTTACTTTTAATATCACTTAAACACTGAAGGTACTCACTAGTAACTGCATGTGACTGCGATAGGTCACTCATCCTGAACGGCTCAATATCATGCTCCAACTTTTGCAATAATTTTGATAGGCAAACAACAACAGTACAACTACCAAACTCATACAATATCTTAAATTCTGTATCATTTTCTGAATTTGTAAAAATAAATTCAATTTGAGCTCCATAAAATCTATAAGCTTTATCTAGTGAGTCTGCACAGAAGCTCTCAAATGTTTGTTCATCATTTTTTTTACATAAAATGTAAACATAACTTGAATTTCTAGCACTTTCTTCTGCTTTAACAGAGATATAACTTAATTTAAAACTATTATTTTCTTCAATAAAAAGAACCTTTGCAAATTGTTTCTTCTGATTTTTTGATACTATCCCCTTGTAAACATTAGGTAATATTGAGATTTTAAGTTTCTCAGCAGAAAATATTGGATATTCTGAACTAGAATAATTACTCATCGAAAGTAGGATGTTGCAAAAATTCTTCAGATGGACTGACCCAGCAGCTGAAATGTCCAGACCGTTGCATACAAAAAATTTTACTAAATGAGTATTGATTTCAACCAGTTTTTCATCCAAACAATCCTGTGAATCATGAGCAGATTCTAGGCTACGCTTTTTGCCCTGTGGAAAATAAAAAGGTTTCATAATTTTATGTATATTAATAACTACTATAAAATATTGTTACCTTCGATTGTAGAGCTTGCACAGAACATTCAGAATTAGAACTGGTTGTTGGCTGTTCAATATTTTCAACAATCTCTCTTAACACTTCATGCTCATTCATTTCTTGTGATGTAATTTGATTAGATTGATGATTTGCACTGTATTTAATTAAAAAATGAACCCAATAAAATCAGAAATTAACAATTTTTATTTGGAGGAAATAATTTAACTACTAACATATGTCTTCGCATGTAGTCTTCCGTTTTTTTGCTGGATGCATAACCACAGACAGGACATCGAGCTTTAACAACAATTGTTGGTCTTTGTTCATCATAAACTTTAATAAAACCATATTTTTCCCAGCCTGCATGATATTTAGGAGGCATCTAAAAAAAAAGTTTTATTGATATTAAAAAATACCTTGTATATGCAGTTTGAGAACAAGCTCTCATTTAAATTAAAAATTTTATGATAAAATATTATTCATTTTACAGATATATTTCTCTTTAGTATTATTATGTATCAAAATAATCATCTAGAAATTTTGAAAAAAATAACCTCAAAATGTGCACTTGTTGAAAAAAAAATATTTATAAAAATATATTTATATCAATATTCTATTTTATTTTTTCACTGCAGGAATTTAATTTAATTTTTAGTACTTTTATCTTCATTACTACTTACTTTGCTTAGTAAATTGAAAAACTAGCTGCTAGTAAAGGAACTTTCACAGTTGCTATACTTATTTTCAATCGGACCTGCCTATTGGACCAATCGGACCTGGTACACTTAGGTCCGGTAGAGGTAGGTCGGGTACGTTAACAACCCTGGGATAGCATCTTCAGAGTGTAGTTATTACCGGGCACACCAAGCATTTTCCCTGACTCCTACGGAGTTGAAATTTCCTGAAAAAACATCTCCAAGTCGTAAGTATCACCAGGTACACCAGGTGTCCGCTCTGACCCTTCCGAAGTCCTAACTTCCTAGGGAAATCATCTCCAAGGCGTAAGAATCTCCAGGTGCACCAGGTGTCCGCCCTGACCCCTCCGAAGTCCAAACTTCCTGGGGAAATCATCTCCAAGGCGTAAGAATCACCAGGTACACCAGGTGTCCGCCCTGACCCCTCCGAAGTCCAAACTTCCTGGGGAAATCATCTCCAAGGCGTAATTAATACCAGGTGCACCAGGTGTCCGCCCTGACCCCTCCGGAGTCCAAACTTCCTCCGAAATATTTTTTTACCCTTCTGTTATAAAAACTTCTTGTGCGTATGCAGGTTACAAGCATAAACTGCTGTGCGTCGACTAGACTTGACTCGACTCTACTCGAGTTTCTCGATATTGGATTCTCGACTCGAGTTTACAACCATGTTGGTCACCTTAAACCTTGTAGTCTACTCTACACTCTAGATTGCCTTTTGGTCTTCGAGAACGCAAGAGACAAAGATAGGTATTGATAGGAACTGAATGTTGTTTCTATTGTGTTCTTACATTAACAGCAAAAACAGCTGTTAAATCAGAAATTAATTTACAATTTTTTTGGACACCAGTAACTTGGTGTGAAATCTCGTTTTGATTGGATCTTCGAAAACAACTACTACATAATGTGTGCAAAAATGGCCTTCCAGCATCAGGCTGGTACCGCGATGAAGTGTCTTAGCGTGAGTAGATATATATGCAATATTTTTTTGTTCAGTACAAAAAAAACTCTAAATTTGAAATATTTAAAAAATGCCAATAATGTACTGCCTCTTAAATCGAGCTTTCTTAACGCATGTCACAAAGATATCTGTTTGTCATTGTATAATTTTTTCTATTTTATTATAATTTTTCTCTAGTATTTAATTTTAATTTTAAAAGTTTTACAAACTAATGTTTATTGTTTAGATCATTTTATCAAACTAGCGCATCATGATTAATGAAAAATGTTTGGTCAGGGCTAAACAGTAGTATTTGTAAACAAAAATCTTTTAATGTACAAAAATCTGGTGACTTTTATACTGAAAAATTTTCTTATGATGCTTTCCACTTGCTAAAAAAATTTGTGTACAAAAATTTTTTTTCATACTTAATTTTTGTTTGGCTTTTTCTTTGGTGGAAAAGTTTTGTGCACTAAATTTCCAAAGTAGAAGTTTTGTGTACAAAATTTTTTTTTTAAACTTTTGGTTGGGAATTTTTTTGTACAATATTTTTTTTTGTAAACAAAACTTGTAGTCAAGAACTTTTATGTATATGTTACGGTCCCTTCGTGAACTTGGTCATTTCACGAAATGACCAGACGACTTGGACAATTTGCGTAATGTCCAGCCGAGCGGTCCATATGCGTATGCGTTCCTAAAGTAATTGAGAAATGACGCGCTTGCGTAGTATTTATTACTTTAAATTAGCGCGCTTAATTTTAAAATTTATTTTGACAGTGAGCAGTTGCTCTTTCATGTATTTGGTAAATATAGTTTAAAATTTTTTTTTGTTTAAAATTTTGATTAATAAAATTATAATAATAAGAAATAAACCTTATAGAAAATTATAATTTAAGTCAATATAAAGCTAAATTCATAATTATTTTTGATATTTCAAAAAGAGAGATATGATTGCTATAGTCTTGGTGTTAAGTGTCAGTAAGATAATGATTCATGTATATATAGTTGCTTTTAGTATTAAAAGTAAGGAAAAAATTTTTTGTTGTGATCGGTGAAGTACAACAAAAGTTGTCAGAACCCTAAAAATCAATTACGAGCATTTTTTCGCTCTTAATTTTGATTTTATATCTTATGCGTACAAACTTAAAGTCATGGTTTGAAAAAAATTGAAATGCATCATCTGGTAAGTAATTCTAAGTACTTTTAGAAAAATTTCAAGTTTTGGTCCTAAACACCAAAATTTTATTCGTTGAATATCATACAAATTGATAAAAAGTTAAATAGCAAATTCTTGAGACATACGCCAACTTCAATTTTCAACGTTAAGGTGAAAATTGTCATCTATTTACTCAAACTTTAATTTAAGATCAACCGCATAGTGAGACCAAGTAAAATTATTAAGTTTAGCTGATTTACATATTTTTCCCACTTGAAGGTGGCGTATGTCTCAATAATTTGCTGTTTAACTTTGTATCACTTTGTATGGTACCCAACGAATAAAATTTTGGTGTTTAGGTCTTAGGACCAAAACTTGAACTTTTTCTATAAATTCTACAAATACTTCTATAAATACTTTTTCTAAAATTACTTACCGGATGATGTATTGAAAATTTTTTCAACCATGACTCAAAGTTTGTATGCATAAGATATAAAATCAAGATTGAGAGTGAAAAAGTGCTCGTAATTGATTTTTAGGGTTCTGATAACTTTTGTTGTACTTAACCGATCACTACAAAAATTTTTTTCATTACTTTTTACACTAAAAGCCCCTTACATTTTATTATGTTGAAATAATTTTATAATTAAAAATGTCTTTTTAAAAAATAAAGTAGAATATAACCTACAATTAGATAAATAAGACTAAAGCAATCATTTCTCTCCCATTATTGCAAATACACACAACTGCATTAATTTAATTTAATTTTATATAAATTTTGAAGGTTATTTTACACATTAGCAACATCAGTGGCTATTTTTTTTTTTTTTTTTTTTAAATCCTTGACTCGGTTTATTCCGCTGAGCGTATGTACCCGAACCTCATCCCAAACAGCGCGGCTGGCAAGCCTGACCAACGCTGCGGGACCTAAAAAACAATCTAGGAAGTGTATCTTAATCCAAAATAGTGAGATAAGTCCGTTACAAATTTTTATGCACAAAAATGTCGTTTGAGATGTCGTGAACGAAATAGTAGAAAAAAAAGTCAGGAGTCAGAACTCAAAGATATGTATATCAATTATCATATCATGATGGAAAATGGAAGCCATCTACCGGACAAAAATGAGGAAAAAAAGGTGGCAAGTTTGAGTATTGAAACTACTGAATATTACATAATAGGTAGTATTTACAAATGAATATGTAATGATGAAATAGAATAATCAACGGTGTGTATGAAAGTCAAAATTGTTTACATGAACAGGAATGCGAGTTAATACCGAGGCATAGATTCAATCCCAAGCTAAATTTCCAAAACAATAACAAGAAAAACATATGAATGTGTAAATGAATGTCAAAATTCTGGAATAGCTAAGATAAGGAAATGTATATCATCGAACCTTCAAAGAAATTCGGAACGTGAATATTAAAAACACTAAACTGACCAAATAGATAAAAACGTAAGTGAAATAAATTGACCAGTAGATAGAAGCAAGATGCTTGAATCCAATAAAAGAATTGGATTAAGATCCTGCCTCATCAATTAGACCAAACACGTAGATAGAAACAAAGTACTTGGATTCGATAAACATAATTTACCGATACAAGACTTTGCTTCATCTATAAAATAAAATCAAGATAGAGAAAAACAAAGAAATGCAACTAACGAAATAAACTAGCGCGCCCCCTGCCCCTTTCGCTTCGCTCAAGAGGCCAGGCGGCTTGCCTGCTCCGGTATTTTTGCCCAAATATTTTTTAAAGTATCGGACTCTGCGCAGCCTTGCTGCGCAGAGTCCGATACTTTAAAAAATATTTGGGCAAAAATACCTCCGCCCTTGCATCGCTACGCTCCGCTACCGCTCCGCGCGATGCAAGGTATGCATCGCCATGCTCCGCGCGATGCATGAAAGGCACGACCGGCCGACACTCGCGCTTCGCGCTCGACGGTATAGTTTTAGTATTTATTAGTTTCATTTTTACACTCAAATTCACTTCGTGTTTGCTGATATTTAAAAATAATTAATAATGATTCTATACTTAAAAAGATTATTACACTCCAATATGATTTCATAACATAAATTTTATTAAATTTTTTTTATACATAGTCGTATCGAAACCTGTAAGTTTATAGCTGCATAATTTATTTAAAAAAAAATAAATATATTTAAGTAATCAATAAATTAGTGTAGAATAACTTTACTTTATCAATTATGTTGAAAAAACAATAAGAGTGAAAAAAAATTTGAATAAGAGTTCTATTTTTGCTGCGTAGAGGGCGTGTCAGTTGTAGACTCTCGACCTTCAAGTTCAACTGCGAGATATCGATCCTTAAATCGAACGATGTTGTTGTTGTTGTTGACATAGAATTATTTTAGTATTATTTGCAGTTTCTGTAGAGTTTTAAATTTCTACTTTATAGTGTGAAACGTACGCAAAAGTTTTATTGCATTACTTTTACTTAACCATACAGCCGTTGCGAGTTATAATGACTCAAACAAAGCAAGTTAGTGATAATACTGCAGCTTGCAACCAAAAGAAAAATTCGTATTTTGTGAAGTTATTGCGGAATGTTGATGTGAATGATTAGTTTAAAGATAAAAAATGAAGATTGAAGATTGAAGATTGAAGACAAAAATCAAGATTGAAGATGAAGAATCAAGAATTAAAGAGTGTACATGAAGAAACAAATTGGAAATCAGAAATTAAAAGTAAACAAAAAAGAGAACAGCTGATTTTGAAACATCAACCAAGGTATACCATTGAAGTGTTATGAAGTAAGGTATAGTTTTGAAGAGTTCAATCAAGATATTAATTGAAGTGTCTAGTTAAGATGCAAAGATTTTTGTGTTATCGGTTCAGTGTTCATCTACATATATGTGTTAAAAATGGAAAATATTTTAAGTTACAATAAACATATATATCCACACAACACAATTTACTTATTTACTTGTTTTGAATTAAAAAAAAATTATTTTTATTTATTACTTGTTTTTCATGGACATAAAGATTAAAGAGCAAGTATAAAAATCAAGAATGAAGACTGAAGATAAATAATCAAGAATGAAAACTGAAGAGTGAAGATCAAGAAATAAAGAATAGCTGCATACGCCTTTTTCATCAGCTCCAGTGGGAAGTTAATAAATTATTATTGGAAAGTAACTTTAGATGAGTCTAAGAAGAAGTAAAAATTATCGGTTCTTGGTTCACTGTTTATTTACAAGTGTTAAAAAAGAAAAAAATTTTAAAGTTATAATTGATATTTTTAAATACTTGTTTGTTATGGACATAAAAATTGAAGAGCGAGTATCAAAAATCAAGAATGAAGAGTAAAGATATATAATTAAGAATGAAGACTGAAGAGTGAAGTTCAAGAAATTGCTGGATACGCCTTTTTCATCAGCTCAAGTGGGAAGTTTTCACTTTAATGCATGGTGGTATACGCTTTAACCCTGCATTATAGTAAAGCTCATAGTTTATTATTGGAAGTAACTTGAGATGAGTTTAAGAAGAATAGAATAGAATAAAAAGTCTGATTTTGAGCAATATGACTAATTTTATTGGACACCTCTTTTTTTTAAAGAAAATTTGCTACAAATAATTTGTGGAAAAATTAATAAAAAATAAAAAAAAAATTTCAAGAAACTTCAACTCTGGAACTCATATTAGTGACAATGGATCAAATTTTTTGTGTCATCATTCGGACAGCTCAATACCTTTAGCTTATATACCTCAAATAATTAATCTAATATGGCTTCATAAACTATTGCAGAAGAAGAAGTTCATCATCTTTTCAGAAAAAATCTGTCCAGTCCCTTGATGCTAACCGTTATCGTAAGTGTTTATTAATTTATCAATACATTAGATATATGTGAAATTTTTTTAATAAATAATAAATTTTAGTTGATATCTAAAAGTTTTATACAAATAAAAATTGTTTGTGATGTAGCAACTCAAATCATTTAATAAATAAAAAACAAATTATTATGATACTTTCACAGGATTTGTATGGATTCAAAAAGGAAGAGTTGGAGACTATTATTATTTTGGTTGCGAACAGTTGTGGAGATCATGAGCTTTCAAAACTACTACTTTGGCTGATTGGAAAAAATCTTCAAAGAAAATAGTATGAAGTCATTCATCGGATACAGGAGAAATCCTGAAAATCTGCAAGATTATTTTTATTTCCTAATTTATAATAAGATTTTAATCACTTTAAGCTGAAAATCATTAAAAAAAATTTTTTTTTTTAACCTTCAACTCTGCAGTATAATTTTAAAAATTAATTAATAAAAAATGAAAAAAGCTTAAAATTTCAAAAAATAATTACTGCTGTGTTTTTACAGGGCTTGTACTAACTCATATCAATATTATTATTGGTAAAGACAGTTCTGGAGATCACAATCATTCAAAACTATTCCATTAGCTGATTGGAAAATATCTTTAAAGATAATGGTATGAAGTCATTCATCAAGTACATGGGGGCATCATGAAGATTTTTTAGAATTATTATAATTTTTTTGTTTTTTTTTATTTCCTAACTTACATTAAGGTTTTAATTATTGTAAACTGAAAATCATTTTTGAAATATTATATTATTTTTAAATTTAACGAATAAATTTCAAAAATAATTTATGTAATACAAATTGAAATGAAACAACTACTCTTGATGCAACTCAGGAATGATTTTCATTATTGAAAATTAGTATTTAAATTTTCAAACTGGCTAAATTTCAACGAAGTTTATAAAATCATTACGTTTGAACTGTACACTATTAATGAAGAATGATTTTCAGTGATTTTTATTTATTTGACAAATTTGTAGGGTATGATTTTCACGGTTAAAAAACTAATTTTTTATTACATAGAAGTTTATAACTTTTTACTCAAATTGTTTTGATACGTACCAATTGTTCCAGTATAACCCAATATACTGGAAATAGAATCATAATTATGTAATTCAAAACGCAAATTTTCCCATAGACTTAGTCAGGTTGGGTTCATTAGCTTGGAAAAAAAACTTTGTACAATTTTGTAGTTGCGTTAAAATTAGCGTTAAATGAACATTGTAAATCGTTTTTGTATGCGTTATTGGTTCCAGTGTGATCCGATCATGCTGGAATTGGGACCATCATTATGGGACGCAAAAACGAACCTTTTCCCGTTTACCCGGTGAAAATCGGTTCGACCAATTTCGAGAAAACCTTTGTACAATTTTGTAGTTGCGTTAAAATTAGCGTTAAATGAACATTGTAAAACGTTTTTGTATGCGTTATTGGTTCCAGTGTGATCCGATCATGCTGGAATTGGGACCATTATTATGGGACGCAAAAACGAACCTTTTCCCGTTTACCCGGTGAAAATCGGTTCGACCAATTTCGAGAAAACCTTTGTACAATTTTGTAGTTGCGTTAAAATTAGCGTTAAATGAACATTGTAAATAGTTTTTGTATGCGTTATTGGTTCCAGTGTGATCCGATCATGCTGGAATTGGGACCATCATTATGGGACGCAAAAACGAACCTTTTCCCGTTCACCCGGTGAAAATCGGTCCGACCAATTTCGAGAAAACCTTTGTACAATTTTCTAGTTGCGTTAAAATTAGCGTTAAATGAACATTGTAAATCGTTTTTGTATGCGTTATTCGTTCACGTGTGATCCGATCATGCTGGAATTGGGACCATCATTATGGGACGCGAAAACGAACCTTTTGCCGTCCACCCGGTGAAAATCGGTTCGACCAATTTCGAGAAAACCTTTGTACAATTTTGTAGTTGCGTTAAAATTAGCGTCAAATGAACATTGTAAATCGTTTTTGTATGCGTTATTCGTTCCAGTGTGATCCGATCATGCTGGAATTGGGACCATCATTATGGGACGCAAAAACGAACCTTTTCCCGTTCACCCGGTGAAAATCGGTTCGACCAATTTCGAGAAAACCTTTGTACAATTTTGTAGTTGCGTTAAAATTAGCGTTAAATGAACATTGTAAATCGTTTTTGTATGCGTTATTGGTTCCAGTGTGATCCGATCATGCTGGAATTGGGACCATCATTATGGGACGCAAAAACGAACCTTTTCCCGTTCACCCGGTGAAAATCGGTTCGACCAATTTCGAGAAAACCTTTGTACAATTTTGTAGTTGCGTTAAAATTAGCGTTAAATGAACATTGTAAATAGTTTTTGTATGCGTTATTCGTTCCAGTGTGATCCGATCATGCTGGAATTGGGAACATCATTATGGGACGCGAAAACGAACTTTTTCCCGTTCACCCGGTGAAAATCGGTCCGACCAATTCCGAGAAAACCTTTGTACAATTTTGTAGTTGCGTTAAAATTAGCGTTAAATGAACATTGTAAATCGTTTTTGTATGCGTTATTCGTTCACGTGTGATCCGATCATGCTGGAATTGGGACCATCATTATGGGACGCGAAAACGAACCTTTTGCCGTCCACCCGGTGAAAATCGGTTCGACCAATTTCGAGAAAACCTTTGTACAATTTTGTAGTTGCGTTAAAATTAGCGTCAAATGAACATTGTAAATCGTTTTTGTATGCGTTATTGGTTCCAGTGTGATCCGATCATGCTGGAATTGGGACCATCATTATGGGACGCAAAAACGAACCTTTTCCCGTTCACCCGGTGAAAATCGGTTCCACCAATTTCGAGAAAACCTTTGTACAATTTTGTAGTTGCGTTAAAATTAGCGTTAAATGAACATTGTAAAACGTTTTTGTATGCGTTATTGGTTCCAGTGTGATCCGATCATGCTGGAATTGGGACCATCATTATGGGACGCAAAAACGAACCTTTTCCCGTTCACCCGGTGAAAATCGGTTCGACCAATTTCGAGAAAACCTTTGTACAATTTTGTAGTTGCGTTAAAATTAGCGTTAAATGAACATTGTAAATAGTTTTTGTATGCGTTATTCGTTCCAGTGTGATCCGATCATGCTGGAATTGGGAACATCATTATAGGACGCGAAAACGAACTTTTTCCCGTTCACCCGGTGAAAATCGGTCCGACCAATTTCGAGAAAACCTTTGTACAATTTTGTAGTTGCGTTAAAATTAGCGTTAAATGAACATTGTAAATCGTTTTTGTATGCGTTATTCGTTCACGTGTGATCCGATCATGCTGGAATTGGGACCATCATTATGGGACGCGAAAACGAACCTTTTGCCGTCCACCCGGTGAAAATCGGTTCGACCAATTTCGAGAAAACCTTTGTACAATTTTGTAGTTGCGTTAAAATTAGCGTCAAATGAACATTGTAAATCGTTTTTGTATGCGTTATTCGTTCCAGTGTGATCCGATCATGCTGGAATTGGGATCATCATTATGGGACGCGAAAACGAACCTTTTGCTGTTCACCCGGTGAAAATCGGTTCGACCAATTTTTAGAAAACCTTTGTACAATTTTGTACTTTTTCGTAAATGCGTAAAATACCGAAAGTGGGACATGCGAAATAACACTCAAAACGGCCTCAAAACACATTAAAAACCATTTTTTCGTAATCTAGGTTCGATTTTAAGAAGGTAACACTTTTTGCTCTCCCGAACTTATAAGGCGCTCCCGACCCCTTCGGGGCCGGTCGTGCCTAATAAAAACAGAAGTCAGTCCTGAAATTAAATAAAAGGTCAGATTGTAAGAGTATGCCACAGAAATGAAAAATTTTAGAGAATTCAGCCTAAGAATGAAAGAAATTAATTTCCACTGATTAAAATGTCCATATCCTCAAGAAAACAGAATGATTAAAACAGAAAAAAGAATTAAATGCAAAAATATAAACATACCCAAAATTGCCATAAATCCTCCTGACGGTAATTCAATTCTCAAGAAAAGCGACGAGAATAAAATTATCACACTAGTCAAAGAAGAGCGAAAAATAAAATAAACCGTCTGAATATTCTTCAAGCACCTCACAAAAAAAAAGACTTGCACTGCTATTGCATTGAACTTATAACACAAATTGAGAAAAAACACTGTATAGATGATAAATGGAAAATAAAATTTCCGAAAAGTAGAAGAAGAAAGGTCAAACCAAATGAAAAACTAAACTAAACTAAAACTAAACAAAATTGATAAACATAAGGTGTCTAAAATCAAAAACCAAAAACCAAAAAACCAAAAACCAAAAACTTGAGTCGCGTTCCAACCGCCGGAGTAATTGGCCGCGCAGCCTTCGGGCTCCGCAGAGCCCGTGCTCGCCCAACCATTCGGTCCGACGGTCGGAACGTGAGATCATCAGTGGCTATTTAAGAGTGCTGCCTACCCCCCTTGCGCCATCTGGTGATGCATTACTCTGGATGGCAGATCGTATTTTTCGTTTTACGGCTTTAATAATTATCCGATTAAATTAAAAAAAATCTTAAAAAATTCTAAAAATCGGCCCTCAAGTGTGGTACTATCCAGGTTTTTGATAAGGTCAATGGAAAAATTATAAAAAATGTTTTAATGATCACGGGTCAGAAGGCGGGCGTCTGCACTGAAATCGAGACTCTCGATATATCGATAGCATCAAGAGCAGGGTTGGGTGGTGTGGCACTTTATTGACTCACCATGGTAAAGGCCATCACAGGAACTTGCGCGATGCGAGAATTCGTGCATCTCGCATCGCGCGTCGCGCACTTGTCCTAACCTAACTTTACAGCTGAACTGCGCGATGCGCGAATTCTCGCATCGCGCGAGTTCCTGTGATGGCCTTAAGCCACCTGGTGTATTGGTGTATTAGGCGCATTATACCCAGCGTTCGAAATAAATAATTTTTTATAAATAATTAAATAAACCGACAAGCTCTAAGCCCCCGAAACGCTGGGGAGAGCGATAAATAAATAATTTTTTATAAACATTTAAATAATTCGACAAGCTCGTAACCCCCGTAACGCTGGGGAGAACGATAAATAAATAATTTTTTATAAACCAACAAGCTCCAAACCCCCATAACGCTGGGAATAGCGATAAATAAATGATTTTTTATAAACAATTGAATATACCGACAAGCTCTAAACCCACATAACGCTGGGGAGAGCGATAAATAAATAATTTTTTATAAACAACTGAATAATCCAACAAGCTCTAAACCCACATAACGCTGGGGAGAGCGATAAATAAATAATTTTTTATAAACAACTGAATAAACCAACAAGCTCTCAACGCACATAACGCTGGGGAGAGCGATACATGAATTAATTTTTATAAACATTTAAATAATTCGACAAGCTCGAAACCCCAATAACGCTGGGGAGAGCCATAAATAAATAATTTTTTATAAACAACTGAATAAACCAACAAGCTCTAACACCCACATAACGCTGGGAATAGCCATAAATAAATAATTTTTTATAAACAATTAAATAAACCACCAAGCTCGTTACCCCCATAACGCTGGGGAGAGCGATAAATAAATATTTTTTTATAAACAACTGAATGAGACAACAAGCTCTAATACCACATAACGCTGGGGAGAGCGATAAATATATAATTTTTTATAA
This sequence comes from Encarsia formosa, assembly GCA_038277355.1. Lineage (NCBI taxonomy): Eukaryota > Metazoa > Arthropoda > Insecta > Hymenoptera > Aphelinidae > Encarsia > Encarsia formosa. The sequence goes on along the minus strand of CM076184.1, from coordinate 39,083,718 downwards.
ACATTTTAATAATTCGACAAGCTCGTTACCCACATAACTCTGGAGAGCGATAAATAAATTATTTTTTATCAACAATTAATTAAACCGCCAAGCTCGTAACCCCCATAACGCTGGGAATAGCGATAAATAAATAATTTTTTATAAACAATTAAATAGACCACCAAACTCTAAGCCCCCATAACGCTGGGGAAAGTGATAACTGAATTATTTTTTATAAACAATTGACTAGCTCTACAACTCCATAACGCTGGGGAGAGCGATAAATGAATTATTTTTTATAAACAATTGAATAAACCGACATGCTCTAAACCCCCATAACGCTGGGCACCCGAGTTCAAAGAAGAAACTAATCGGCTATGCCCCAAGCTTTAAGCTTCCAAAACCCAAGTTCAACAAAAAAGCTGATAGGCTACCCCTCAAGCGTTAAACCCCAAAGACCCTGGGTGCCTGTGTTCAATAAAACAAACGGATCAGTTGAGGGTGAAGAGCTTTGGGGACAGCCGATCAGTTCATTTGTTGAACTCGGACACCCAGGGTATTGGGGGCTTAGAGCTGGGGGGTAGCCAATCAGCTTTTTTGTTGAACTCGCGTTTCCAGGGATTTGGGAGCTTAGAGCTTAGGGGGTAGTCAATCAGCTTTTTTGTTGAACTTGGGTGCTCCGGGTTTTGGGAGTTTATTTATTTATCGCTCTCCCCAGCGTTATGGGGGCTTAGAGCTTGGTGGTTTATTTAAATGTTTATAAAAAATTATTTATTTATCGCTCTCCTCAGCGATATGTGGGTTTAGAGCTTGTCGGTATATTCAATTGTTTATAAAAAATTATATATTTATCGCTCTCCCCAGCGTTATGTGGGTTTAGAGCTTGTCGGTATATTCAATTGTTTATAAAAAATTGTTTATTTATCGCTATTCCCAGCATTATGCGGGTCTAGAGCTTGTTGGTTTATTTAATTGTTTATAAAAAATTATTTACTTATCGCTATTCCCAGCGTTATGGAGGTTTAGAGCTTGTTGGTTTATTCCATTGTTTATAAAAAATTATTTATTTATCGCTCTTCCCAGCGTTATGGGGGTCTAGAGCTTGTTGGTTTATTTAATTGTTTATAAAATTTATTTACTCATCGCTATCCCCAGCGTTATGGAGGCTTAGAGCTTGTTGGTTTATTCAATTGTTTATAAAAAATTATTTATTTATCGCTATTCCCAGCGTTATGGGGGTCTAGAGCTTGTTGGTTTAGTTAATTGTTTATATATATTATTTACTCATCGCTATCCCCAGCGTTATGGGGGTTTAGAGCTTGTTGGTTTATTCAGTTGTTTATAAAAAATTATTCATTTATCGCTCTCCCCTGCAGCGTTATGGGGGTTTTGGAGCTTGTCGGTTTATTTAAATGTTTATTAAAAATTATCTATTTATCGCTCTCACGAGCGTTATGTGGGTTTAGAGCTTGTTGGTTTATTCAGTTGTTTATAAAAAATTATTCATTCACCGCTCTCCCCTGCAGCGTTATGGGGGTTTTTAAGTTTGTCGGTTTATTTAATTGTTTATAAAAATTATTTTTTTATCGCTCTCCCCAGCGTTATGGGGGCTTAGAGCTTGTCGGTTTATTTAATTGTTAGTAAAAAATTATTTATTTCGAACGCTGGGTATAATGCGCCTAATACACCAATACACCAGGTGGCTTAAGGCCATCACAGGAACTCGCGCGATGCGAGAATTCGCGCATCGCGCAGTTCAGCTGTAAAGTTAGGTTAGGACAAGTGCGCGACGCGCGATGCGAGATGCACGAATTCTCGCATCGCGCAAGTTCCTGTGATGGCCTTTACCATGGTGAGTCACTAAAGTGCCACACCACCCAACCCTGCTCTTGATGCTATCGATATATCGAGAGTCTCGATTTCAGTGCAGACGCCCGCCTTCTGACCCGTGATCATTAAAACATTTTTTATAATTTTTCCATTGACCTAATCAAAAACCTGGATAGTACCACACTTGAGGGCCGATTTTTAGAATTTTTTAAGATTTTTTTTAATTCAATCGGATAATTATTAAAGCCGTAAAACGAAAAATACGATCTGCCATCCAGAGTAATGCATCACCAGATGGCGCGAGGGGGGTAGGCAGCACTCTTAATGTGTGTATTTAGGAACGCATACGCATATGGACCGCTTAGCTGGACATTACGAGAATTGTCCAAGTTGTCCGGTCATTTCGTGAAAGGACCAAGTTCACGAATAGATTGTAGCATATATACATAATTTTTATTTTGTGTATACAAATTTTCTAGTTTAAAAATTTTTCAATACAAAAATTAAAAAAAAAAAAAACATTTTTTCAATAAATTAAACAATTATTTAAAAAGAAAGATTCTTTGCTTTACTTGGATACTAGCTTCAACCTTGGATTTAATAACCCTCCAAGCATTACCTGGGATGTCAAGATAAAAGCTAGCATCCAGGGGCCTTATGGAGGTAACAGATATCGAACTCGAATCTTGAAATTTTTTCTTTTTTTTACTATTAGCACCTATGGGGAAAAATAAAAAAAATTTCGATATTCGAGTTCGATATCCTTACCTCCATAAAGCCCTAGATAAAGGAGAGTCATTTGGGATGGGTTATTGGATTTACCTGGATACTATACTATACAATTCAACCTTGGATCCAATAACCCATCCCAAATAAATCTCCAAGCATTACCTGAATACTAGCTTTTACAACCCTTTTTGGTATCAAGATAAAAGATAGTATCCAGGTAAAGCTAGGAGAGTCATTTGGGGAGGGTCATTAGTGATGGGTTATTCGATTTAAGGTAAGAGTAAAGAGAAAATGTTTATTTAGAAAAAACTCTTATATCTAAAGCTATAAAATTTGTATAAAAATAATGTATACAAATGTGTCCGGCTGGTGTACATATCGACGGTCCCAGCGAAGAAAAACCTTAGCCAAAAATCTGCAGTTTTCAAATAATTGTGAAAAGCTGAAATAAATTAAAAAATCAGAAAAAATAAAGAATTTTAATAATTTAGCACAAAATGAATTGGATTTTTAACTTATGACGTCAAGAACAGTATTGATCTAAACTCTGCCTCAAACCACAGTCAAAAAAGTAAGTAAAATTTTAGATCTTGATTCTATTCTAGAAGATGATTTCAAAATTGAAGAACAGAGTGTTCCTGATATACTTGCTCTAAATGATATACTCAATTGTGATCATTTCACAGTATTAATGTTTAATATTAGAAGTTTAAATGCAAATTTTGAATACTTACATATTTTTATTGAAAGAATGAAAAAAAAGCCAGATATTATCATATGTACTGAAACTTGGACTCCTGAACAAATTAATTTTTATAAAATTCCTAATTATAAGATACTTTCAAATAATAGCACTATAAACAAAGCTGATGGTGTTATAGTTTACATAAAAGAAGATTTATCACATTCTACTGAAATAGAAGTAATAGAAGATCTTAAAATTATTAGTACAAATTTTGATATGAAATCTAAAGTTAAATTAAAAATATCAGCTTTATATAAATCTCACCAAACAAAAAATGAAAAATTTTTTAAACTGTTAAATGATTATCTATCTAGAAATAAAAATTGTATTAATCATTGTCTCCTAGGTGATTACAATATAGATATGCTAAAGACTTCAAAACACGCTTTAGATTTATTAAACAATTTTACCAATGCAGAATACCTTCCTTATTTTAATGGAATAACCAGACCAAGTAATAATCAAATTGGACAAGGATCTTGCATTGATAATGCATTTATAAAAACTAACCATTTTGCTATAAAATCTTTCAAAATAATAGAAGGTTTTACTGACCACTATCCTCTATTGCTTCAATTTGAAGATCAAGTACTTAATAAAACAAATTCTTTAAAAACAACTTTTGAATACATAGATTTTAATAAATTACAAGAAAAAGCTTCAGAACATAACTGGAACAAATATAACACAGTCTTAAATGTAAATACAGCAATTGACAATTTGATAACTGACATTAAAAATATTATTACTGCTTCTAAAAAACGTTGTAAAAAGAAAAAGAGAAAGTACATTCCTAGGAAAAATTGGATAACTTCAGGTATAATAGTTTCATGTGTCAATAAAGAAAAATTACATAAATTTTGCTTAAATAATCCTAAAGATATAAATGCAAAAATGCATTATAAAAAATATATTAGTATATTAAAAATTTTAATAAAAAAAGCAAAACAAAAACAAGATACTGAAGAAGTTAAAGAAATTTCTCATGATAGTAAAAAATTGTGGTCTTTTATCAATAATAAAATAAATAAAAATAAAACTAAACAAAAGAAAGTTATAAATGAAATTAATCTAAATGGTGAGAAAATTAACGATATAAATATTATTACTAATGAACTAAATAAACATTTTTGCACAATTGGTGAGAAGTTAGCAACAAAAATTCAAAAGTCATACAATAATGATAAAATCAAAATGACTGAACCTAATAAAAACTCTCTCTTTCTCAATCCAACTGACTTTATGGAGATCATTGGAACTATCAATAATCTAAAAAATAAAAGTGGAGGTGTTGATGGAATAAGCGTAAAAATTCTAAAAAAATTAAATTGTTTTATTGCTAATCCTCTAGTAAATATTTTCAACAAATGTATAGAAACAAAGACATGGCCACGCGCATTGAAAATTGCTGAGGTTATTCCAATTTTTAAATCTGGTGATAAATGTGATATGAACAATTACCGACCAATCTCTCTAATCTCCAATCTGGCAAAAGTGTTTGAAAAGATCATATATATTAGGCTGGAAAATTTTTTCAAAAAAAATAAGATAATATCAGAAATGCAATTCGGTTTTATGAAAAAAAGAAGCACTCAAGATGCCCTTGAATACATATCAAATTACATATATAATACTACGAATTTAAATAGACATGCAATTGCCACTTTCATTGATCTTAGTAAGGCATTTGATACTGTGGATCATGATATTTTACTAGATAAACTAGAAAAATATGGTATTAGAGATCATCCACTACAACTTATTCGCAGTTACCTAAGTGATAGAGAACAATGCGTCAAAATTGATGGAATCAATAGTGAAATGAGATATTTAAATATGGGTGTTCCTCAGGGAACTATTCTTGGTCCCCTATTTTTTATTGTCTATATGGATGATTTATTAACCCAATATACAGATGGTACAATTATATCTTATGCTGATGATACTGTTATCTTAAGTGAAGGAGATTCTTGGTCGTCATCAAGTGATAATATGAACTCTAAGTTGGATATAGTTAATAATTGGTTATGTGCAAATAGACTATCACTAAATATTAAAAAGACAGTTTTTATGACATTTGGTGCTTATAAAAATAGTGTTCCCAGTGATATAGATATAAACATAAATATTAATAATGTAAGCATAGAAAGAGTATTAGAAACTAAATATTTAGGAATCACAATTGATTATAGATTAACTTGGGAAAAACATTTGAAAAATGTAGTTAACAAAACTAAATATTTGCTTTATGTATTCTCCAAACTCAGAAAAATTATGAACTTTGATTCATTAATGATGATTTACTATGCACTATTTAATTGTTTTTGTTCATACGGTATTTTAGCTTGGGGAGGGTGCTATAAAAATGCCAAAAACTTACTTTCTAATCTACAGAAAAAAATCTTAAAAAGAATTTCACTTAAATATAGTAAAAATATATTGAGAATTAATCAGATGTATTATTTAAATTCACTTGTTTTTCATTATGACAAACTCTGTTATATTTATAAAAACTCAAATAGTATTACTAAGAATAAATTAATAACATTGCCTACTATAAAAAAATCTATATTAAAAAAAAGTAGTCATTATAATGCGATAAAAACTTTCAACATGTTACCTAATGATTTGAAAAATATTACTTCTAACAAGAAGTCTATAAAATTAAATTTAAAAAGATGGATTATTGATAATTGTTAAATATTTTTGAATTATAAAAGAGGATGATAATCACACAACAAATACTTTCGTTAAAGCTTTTTTAGATGATCTGAAAATTTGTAATTCTTATATCTATTGTAAGTAATTTTAAGTGTAAATTTAAATTTAAAATTTTATTAATTAATTATAAGTTATTAAATTCAGGCCACGCGCTGACTTATTAAAGTCATAGTGGCGATTTTTGCATTCATGCAAAATTATGTATTTACGGTTTTATGTATACATATCACTTATACATCTGAATAAAGTTATTATTATATTATTATTAGTGCATGGGTACTCGATTTTTGCACGCTTCGAAATTTAAAAACTCGCCTTACGCACCAGTGGTATAAATTAGTGCAGCACGTCACCAGGGCTTCTTAAAGTTACTCGTGATACGCTTCGCTTCGCACTCGGTACCTTTAAAACCGCCCTGGCGACGATACTGCAACCCGTTGCATAATATACTATAATGATATAAAAAAATAATGTTAATAATTCTATTAATTATAATAATGAAACAAATAATAATAATGACAATAATAATAACAGTAATAATAACAAAAATATGTGATTTTCATTGAAAATAGCTAATAATAGAAACTTATTTCGGCCAATAAAAATTATCACATTTTAATTTATTTGAATAGATTTCAATCGATCTGAACGATATTTTAATCATTCGATCGCTAGATGGAAAGCCGTCAGCCTTATGTAAAAGCAAAGATCTATTTTTGGGATTATTTAATCCAGAGAAGTATCCACATAGTAAAGTAGTTAAGGTATACTGCATTATAATTTTTGAATCAAATAATTCCTTAAATGGAGAAAATAATCGTCTCTTCTGTTAAATTTTTTTATGAAATAGTTCACAAGTTATGAGGATGGCTAGAAAAAAATTACGTGACGCTAGTGGCAAGATCCTCCTCATTGGAAGTATATCTATACATAAAAAAATATAGATATACTTTCAATGAGGAGGATCTTGCCACTATCGCCACGGAATTTTTTTCTAACCATCCTCATTTATTAAAATGCACAAAAGTTGATGAAACTTGGACACATGATTTTATATGATATTTGAATTGATTTTTAAGATTTTTTTTTATATGTGTTAAAAGTCATTTTTTGAAAATATTGCAGTTTGAAATTAACAAGTGCTCTTATGGAAGTCGAACGAGCGTCTCGAAAATACAGTAGTTACTGGCTGAAAAATGCAAAGAAATGAGAAAAAAAATTTGAGTAATTAGTTAAACGCATAAGGTATCGATTAAGTTAAAAAAAAAACGTAGTTTAAAAGCCATTCTAGAAAGAAATAAATTAAAAACTGCAAAAAAACTCATGTATATAGTTATACTACGCGGGATTAAGCTAGCAGTCGACGTAACCTTCAAAGGTTTTCGACTCGTTGATTCAGGCCGATTCTCCTCTATGCGCATGCGCGAATTTACAAAGATGTGAACATCCTTAAGGTAGTCCTAAAGTGTCGTGGGATCAGTTGAGTGCTTAAATGTACGGAATAAAATTTAAAAGGATACATGGATTATTTCAATGTGATAAGAATTCATTTTATGCTAAAAAAAGATTTTTCAAGACCTTTTTAATTTTTGTTAAATATAAGTAATTTGAGGAAAAAAATCATGTTTTGACTTGTGCAGTTTGAGGTTATAATGGCATTTTTCCAGTGTTTTTCGGTGTTTATCGATTAAATTTCTTTTTCAAATGATCGGTGACTCATAGTTTTTATTCCAGATATTGAAAGTTTAAATTCTAAGGATCATTTTGAACCCTAGTTTGTACGGGTAGATTTTTTGGGAAGTAACTGAAATTCTTTGTTAAAGAGCAAAAAATTCTAGAATCTAGGAACGCAGGATTTTCATTTTTACATGTAAACAAACGTTGCAGCAAAGTTTGGTAAAGATCGGCCTTGTGGTCAATATTCCTAAAATTTTGAGAAAACATGGTTTTTATATCATAGATTACATTTCTAAAAAAAAAAAAAGTATTTAGGTTAGTGACCTAAATTTCGAGATATTGCAATCATTAAGGTAGTTACCTATAGTTTTAGTGTTTCTTAAAAAAGTTTTCTAACTCTGCACAGAGTTAGTTTTTTGTGTCCTTTACACGTTGGTATTTTTCAAATACCCCCAAGCGGGGCTAAATTTTGAGATATTAAGCTCAGAAGCATCAACTTTTTACACGTGATTCCTATGCTGAGCGCGTAAAATCGTAAAAATTTGGAGGTTATTAGCGGATTGCGAATTTAATTTTCTTAAAATATTTTTAAAAAACAGGTTTTTCTATAGGAAAACATTAAAGGAATCGTGAGTTGCAAAGAATAATATAGGAAGCGGTTTTAACTTCTGAGATAAATAACCAAAAAGAATAAAAAATTCATTATTTTAGTAGGTTTTAGAGCAGCGGTGGCGGCGGCGGCGCGTGGCGTCGGAGTGGGGGCAACGGAGCGTCTGTAACTATATTTTTGATAGCTATATGTGCTATAGGTAACTACCTTAAATTTTGATCTTTAACTTGTTCTTATGGGAAATCATCGATTTTTCGTTCGCTTAAAAAACTGACGAGAACAATCATTCTGAAAAAAAACTGTACAATAGTTTATTTTATCCTGAATATTTCGTGATAAAAAAAAAAAAACAAACAAAAACATAGTTTGGAGAATTAACTTTTGAGAAAAAAAATAAAAACTGCAAAATCAGGTGATCTTAACCTAACTTTTCACTTAAAAAATATATGGGTCAAAATAATACTTTTTTAAAAAACCGTCCGCACGAGGTCGATGGATCTTTCTGAAATTTTTTGTCGTTAAAGTACCATCCAAAACAAGACTTTTTCCGCAAACTAGAAGTCGCTACCACATTTCTACTGCGTGCGGCGTCGTTTTGAAATCTTTGAAAAATCATAACTTTAGTTTAAAATAAGATAACCACATGCGGTTTGCGTCAAAATTTTGTTTGAGGCAAGTATTTTCAGTAAAAAATATAATAACTAACTTTTAAACTTGTTTTCCCATGTACAGAATACCTTGATCAAATGTTATTTTTACTCGTTTTTGTCCTATCTTCACTTGAATGTAGCTTCATTGAGGTCAATATTTTTGGTATATCTAAAAAGTGCAAAAAATTCTTTATAAAAAGACCAAAATTTTGCGACCTTACAGGACTCTGTGGGACCTTCCACTTCCTAGATACAGCCGTTTGAAAATTTTAAAAAACTCAAAAAACGCTTTTTTTGCGATTTTTAAGGGCTGTTTTGCACTGATTCCCCGATCAGTTTTTTTTTTTAACTGTATGGAGAGGTACTTCAAAGTATCCCAAACAAGAACCAACAGTTTTTTTTGACACATTGGGTCTTTTTTTTCATGGGGAGCAATTCTATTTTACGTTATTTTCTTTAAAAAACAAGCTTTTCGACTCAATTAGCAGCTGCAATAATAGGTTATAATGGCAATTAATGAAGTTATGGTTCCGTTATTGGAAAAAGACTTCAGTATTTGAGAAAATATTTATTTATTTTTATGTTTTTATAAAAAATTTTAAATGATTCAATGATAAATTTTAATATTAGCTTCTCCTATTCCAATTTGTTTGGACTCAACTTTTTTTTATGAGACGTACTGTCCGCGTTCTTTCATCTACGGAAAATCGTTTGACTTTGATTAATTCATAATCTACAGGCTGGAAGCAATGATTTTCCTGAGTATTTGGTATAGTTTTTGCATTTTCAAATCTTTTTTCAAGTTTCTTTTTTGTATCAGTTATCGCTGATTGTGGCACGTAATGATAACTAAAATTTGTTAAATGCTTAAATTAATAGGATATTAAACTCAATAAATTTCAATAGGAATGAACCATTCATATCTGACATCTGAGTTAGACTGTTTTAAATAATTAAACATTTCTAGAGCAGTCATAATTCTAGTGTTTTGAAGCGATGCTTTTTTTGCCATTCTTTTAGCAACCGCACCAATGCCATTACACGCACTTTTACCATGGGCGGTAGCAAAAAAGTTGTGAGAGTGTGCTCCCAGACCAAAGTCCTTTTCATGGTAACAAATATTAATCAAATGGTTTCTAAAAAAATAATAGTGTATTAATATTTTGAACTATGTTTTGTACGAGGTGTTTTTAAATTGATTTAGTGCATATGCAAAAAGATCATTGAATAAATTATTTTATAATGGAAACACGTACAAAGAAAGAGGACTTGAATTCAATAATGTATGATATGTCAGCGTAAATTAGAATTTTCATTCATTTTAAAATCCTTTATACTTTTAAATGATTAGAAAGTTAAAAATAAAATTTTAAAAAGAAATGCAGAATAATCATTCAACAGCGATCAATGCTAGTAAATATAAAATGAAATTAAAAATCTCAATATTAACTTGATCATATCGCGTACACATACAAATACGAGCACTAAATTGAGTAGCAACAAAATTCACCGACTATACGTGTATCAATTATTACTTACTTATTTTTAAACTGCTGTGGCGCGCCATCAGAAAAGTATTTAATGATTTTGATAAAAGGATATTTCACTTTTATCTCTGTCATTATTGATTCAATAAAAGCATGAACTACATAAGCTTGGTGGGTATCGCAATCAGAAATTAAGCAAAATGACTTCTTTTTAACAGCTTCGGTGGTTTGATCTTTATAATAACCCAGCTGAAAAAATCCATATGGAAATCCGAAAGGAAACCCGTACGGGGACCCGTAAAGGACCCCATACGGGTTTCCGATATTGATATTCGGCCAGGGTTTCCCTACACGGAAAGAAGGGCGCACTGCAAAAGCGGTGGTTTCAGGAGCTTTGAAAAAATGAGTAACCGTCACTACTTTCTGCATGACACGCACGAAAATTTCTGTGCCTTGCACCGATTTTTCGGTGCTAGGCACCGAAATTTCTAAAGTTGGACACTGTTGGTAAAGAAGTAACCCTTGTTGAGGTTATAAATTTTTCTCTGCAATAATAAACTAAACTGGACACTGATTATTTGATTCCCTATTTTTTAAATGTCCTTCATAAATATTTTATTCGGAAAAAAATATTACAAATAATTTTTTCAAAACAGAAAAAAATAAAATTTCGAAAACAATCGTTATGTTGTTAGCAGACGCATACTACTGTTTCTCAGGACAAGTGAAACCGGTGCCTTGCACCGATTTTTCGGTGCATGGAAGACTTTTTACAGTGCGCCTTTCTTTCCGTGTACGGGTTTCCATACGGTTTTTTTTTTTTTTTCATTTAATTTTATTTTCACACTATTTTTTTATTTATTTAATTTAATATTATTATTAGATATTGATATATTATTCTTTATAAGATTTAATTATTAATAATAAAATTATTTTGAATAAAATTATCGAAGAAAAAAATTTTGTTCTACTGAGATTCGAACCCACGACCCCAGGCATTGCAGGCAGACACTCTACCAACTGAGCCATTGAGCTAGCTTGCTCGAAGACTTTAATTAAACTACTTTAACAACTGTTTTATATTTGATTTTTAACTAGTCTCTCTCAGCACGCAAACACGAGCAATTGTACTACATTATCTAAATCTAAAACAAATTTTGTCGAAGCTTCATCTAAATTAAAGGGCTTAACCGACAATAAGTTGTACATTAAAGGAGTTTAATTGAGGTCTTGATGCATGCTAGCTCAATGGCTCAGGTGGTAGAGTGTCTGCCTGTGATTCCTGGGGTCATGGGTTCGAATCTCAGTCGAACAAAATTTTTTTCTGCGATAATTTTATTCAAAATAATTTTATTATTTATAATTAAATCTTATAAAGAATAATATATCAATATCTAATAATAATATTAAATAAATAAAAAAATAGTGTGAAAATAAAATTAAAAGAAAAAAAAAAAAAAACCCGTATGGAAACCCGTACGGAAACCCTGACCAAATATCAGTATCGGAAACCCGTATGGGATCCTTTACAGGAACCCTTATGGGTCCCCGTACGGGTTTCCTTACGGATTTCCATATGGATTTTTTCAGCTGGGAAAGGACTACTGTAAACAGCGTAGCGTGCGTGCTGTAAAAAAAATAAGCTTGAACAGAGTTCTGAGCGTGAGACTGACTTGAGACTGTATTTAATTCGCCACACGATTGACGACTTCTTTTTGCATTGGCGATTTACACTGCACCTTCAATGATACTGTACATCTCATTTTCATTATAAGTAAGTTGAGGTTGATGTTTGTATAACTTAGACTGTTAAGGTTTTATTCAAGTTTGTAAACTAATTGTGAATTTTGTTTTTGTTCAATAAAGTCCTCCTGAAGAGGTCGGCAAACCCTGGCCGACGAAACGTCGAGGAATTCAGATTATAGATTTGTTTTTGAAAAATTCTTTTTGCAAACACACCTCCTGCCTTCAACCGATCCATACGCCCTATTGGGTGATTACTCAAACAGAGTTCTGAGCTATGAATTCGTCGTTCTCTGCAAAATCCATTGCAATTACTCCACCATCCTTTTCCAGATTTTTCTTACTCCAAGAATAATAGTCACTTTGCTTATTAGCAATAAAATGATGCTCCTTCAAATCTGCAGTTTCATTGATCAAACTTTCTAAAGTAGCATCCAAAGTTTGTGTAAATTCTTTCAATGATACTCTCTTTATTTTATCATTGTCATTTACATCTACTTTAGACCACTGCAAATATTTCACAGAGGTTGTCGTGACAATGTTCAGATCTAAACCATTTTTAAAAAAATTTTTCATAGATTCTTTATTAGGACAATTCGAACATTCGTTCAGCATGCATTCTGTACTTTCAACCGAACAAACTCCAGCTACTAATAAATCCTTGTAATTAACATCTGATCTAGCAGCTGACAATTTGAGTTTAAAATTTTGATGAATAGCGCAGACGCAAATGTTATGTGTCCCTGGATCCCCAGCATAAAAACACTGTTCTGCTTTTAAACTCACAAAAAAAGCTAAGCAGGGTACTTTAGTTTCTTTAGTCTCTAGTTTCCAACGTTCATATAAATCTTTCAAATCCGTTAAAATAAGTCTTTTCTGTACTTTTTCTTTAGTTTTATCATCTTTTTTAACATTAATGCACTCCTTTACCCCACTGCATAGCATACTATTAGCATCATCCAGAAAAAATTCTTCAATCTCTTTTCTAACGTGAGCTAAAATTTTAAAATAGGTTTTTCTAATACGTTTACCCAGTATACCTGTAAAAATAAAAAGCTTTAAATTCTTTTATTCAGTACTTTTTCAAACCTGTTCTTATAAATTATTATTGTAAAGCTTAAATAGACTTTTAATCAAACAACTAGTATGAACGCAAACCAATAACTATTATCCAATGCGTTAGTCAAATTTAAATGAGGAAAATGAATATCATTAGCATTTTCAAAGGCATCTGAAACCTTATTTACAACTGATTGAACTATAGCAACACCGTTTTCAATCACAGCTTGATCATTCATTTTTTGTCGCTTGAAACTAGGTATTCCAAGTGTATCAAGCATGCAGTCTAGATTTCTTTTATGTTGACTTTCAGTAACATATTCAGAGCCCGAAGTTCCACCCTTGCCTTCAGATGAAAGTAATCCTTGATCACTTGGTTACTCCGAGTTTTCATCTGGCACTTGAATTACTTCAACTTTATCATCTTTCTTGTGCTCACTAATAGCCAGTTTCAATTGATGAAAACATACACTACAGACTTGATCAATAACAGTGAGATCTAAAGCCATATTAGATCTCATAAAATCAAGAGATATTTTATCTAACTGATGTAAATTTTCAGATATTTTACTATGGTTACGTTTTTCAAAAGGATTTACACAGAAATTAATTTCATTATTGTAGACCTCAACTTCTTTTTTTAATTGAGTGTAACAATGGTTGCAAAGTTTTTGTGCCATAGGTACATTAATATTTAGATTTTTTGTGCATTTTGTGATAGTTATAAGTCTACACTGAAAAGTCTACTGGTAATAGTTTTAGAATGTTTTTTGAACGGATTAAAGCATTGATTTTTGCATTTTGAAGATTCATAATAACTCAAATAAGCCTTATAATGACAGTCACAAATTGCACTATTTTCAATATTTTGAAGTCCATCCACTCTTGAAATGAGAATTTGTACTTCGTTAAAAGGCAGATTCTTTATTTTATGAAAAAAGTTGGAGACACTATTCCATCTATGGGTGTGGCATTTATCAGTCACATAATTATTGAGACAACAGATATCTTGACTATACATTTTAAAGATAAATATTAACACTACGTTAGCCCATTGTTTTTCAACACACACGAAAATTACACAACTATTAAATAAGAACAGATAAATTTTTGATAGAAAAAAGAATATTATTTTTTATATCAGTTTTAGTTATTATTTATTTTGATAATTAAATATTTTTTAACAAAGGTGATCAAATGAAAGTTATAAATGCATTGAGGACACAATTGTATAAAAAAAAAAAAAAACAAGACTAAGAAGCTTTAAAAAACTCCTTAAAAAAAAAACTCTCTCTGAGGTTACAGCAACTTTGTTTACTACCTGATTACCTGAAGTTAGCTTTTAAAGCTAATCAGCATGAAGGTAATCGTTCGGCGCCAATTTTCAAAACTTCATGTAGGTTTTATTAGTACAGACAATTAGCGCGGAGATTTTTCTGTAAGTGTTGTCGCGAACGAACTTGCAGTTTGCACGGAGCAAATAGTTGTGCGAGTAAGACAAAAGGCGTCACGGAGCTCTGCTCTGCGTCTCTCTTGAACCCGCCTAAAACATGGTCGCTAACCTAATATTTTAGTGTTTGATGATTTTTTTAACCAACTTACGTGATCTACGAAAAATTCATTCCGGTCGGAAAAAGTGTAATGAATATTTTACTATGACTCAAATTTTTTTTATTATATTCCAGTCTTTCTTTCAAGTTTAATTTCGAGATTGTGTATAAACAGTTATGATTTCTCCATAAAAGCACGTGTTAAATCGTGCTAAATTAAAATTAATCAGATCTTGTTTATTAGGGTCTATCAAGCTCTTAAAATTTAAGTACACTTCTAGCAATATTTTTACCAAGTTTCGTGCTATTTTGATCTTTTATTCAAGGACCATACCTACTACCATAAATCAAAGTTAGGCTAACCTTCAATTTTAATCAACTACAATAACATTCATAGTTTTGTATTAACAAAAACTTTTTTAGTTTTTTTTTAATTTAAAATTCGTTGATAAAATATCTTTAAAATAACAGTACGTCTCGTAAAAAAAAGTTGAGTCCAAACAAATTGGAATAGGAGAAGCTAATATTAAAATTTATCATTGAATCATTTAAAATTTTTTATAAAAACATAAAAATAAATAAATATTTTCTCAAATACTGAAGTCTTTTTCCAATAACGGAACCATAACTTCATTAATTGCCATTATAACCTATTATTGCAGCTGCTAATTGAGTCGAAAAGCTTGTTTTTTAAAGAAAATAACGTAAAATAGAATTGCTCCCCATGAAAAAAAAGACCCAATGTGTCAAAAAAAACTGTTGGTTCTTGTTTGGGATACTTTGAAGTATCTCTACATACAGTTAAAAAAAAAAATTGATCGGGGAATCAGTGCAAAACAGCCCTTAAAAATCGCAAAAAAAGCGTTTTTTGAGTTTTTTAAAATTTTCAAACGGCTGTATCTAGGAAGTGGAAGGTCCCACAGAGTCCTGTAAGGTCGCAAAATTTTGGTCTTTTTATAAAGAATTTTTTGCACTTTTTAGATATACCAAAAATATTGACCTAAATGAAGCTACATTCAAGTGAAGATAGGACAAAAACGAGTAAAAATAACATTTGATCAAGGTATTCTGTACATGGGAAAACAAGTTTAAAAGTTAGTTATTATATTTTTTACTGAAAATACTTGCCTCAAACAAAATTTTGACGCAAACCGCATGTGGTTATCTTATTTTAAACTAAAGTTATGATTTTTCAAAGAAAGCTTTAAATACCACTAAAATAGGTCTTTTTTCGTATTTCAAAACGACGCCGCACGCAGTAGAAATGTGGTAGCGACTTCTAGTTTGCGGAAAAAGTCTTGTTTTGGATGGTACTTTAACGACAAAAAATTTCAGAAAGATCCATCGACCTCGTGCGGACGGTTTTTTAAAAAAGTATTATTTTGACCCATATACATGCAGCTTTAATTGTTTAAAACCAACTAGTCTCACTCAGCACGCAAGTGCGTGCAATTGTAGTATCATTTATCTAAAACAAATTTTGTCAGCTTCATCTTAACTAACCTACAATAAGTTATACATACCCTTTACCTTTACTGCTACGTTCAGAGTTCATTTTCAAACCTATGGAAAAGACTTCCCCTCCAGCGCGCGGTGTAGGCTCGAACTAAAATTTTCCATACGATTTGGCACGTAGAGAGCCTACAAAATGGGGCGCTAAAGTCGTGCTAGACGCCAATAAAAAGTGATTATAATTTTGTTTGTATGTTTCTAAAATGTACAGTTGTATATTATGCATCTCCACGAGAAATATCTTGATATAAAACGCATCTGAATGCATGATTTATCGTGATTGTCAATGCGTCATATGGAGTTGGATTGAAAAAAATCAAGTTGCATAAGATTACAGTCGATCGCTTTTAACACTGTAGAATTACTTTTTTATTGCATTGCTTAAATATATATCTGACTAAATCGCAGCATATTACAATTTAAAAAATTACATTGTAGAGGATCGCTTTGGATCATGATGTGTTGAATTAGACTGCTTTGTATTATTATTTTGAATTGAATTGGATTACCTGAATACTGTTGAATCGGATTGGGTTTCATCACTTTTTATTCATTGCATCAGATTCGATGTACTTGGATCGCATTGAGCTTGAGAGAATCACTTTTTTTAATTGTATTTGGCTGAATGTTGACTTTAGATTATAATGAATCGTATTCGACCACGCCATACCATTTTGAATTGTATTGAATCCGATTGGATCGGATTAAATCGCATTGGATCGCATTGGATTGGATTGGATCGCATAGGATTGGATTGCATTGAATCGCATTGGATCGGATTGGATTAGATCGCATCGCATTGGATTGGATCGCATCGCATTGGATCGGATCAGGTCGCATTGGATTGGATCAGATCGGATTGAATCGCATTGGGATCGGATCGCATTGGATCGCATTGGATTGGATTGGATCGCATCGGATTGGATTGCATTGAATCGCATTGGATCGGATTGGATTAGATCGCATCGGATTGGATTGGACCGCATCGCATTGGATCGGATCAGGTCGCATTGGATTGGATTGGATCGGATTGAATCGCATTGGGATCGGATCGCATCGGATTGCATTGGATTGGATTAGATTGAGACCGGATCGGATTCGTATTAAATTAATTAACTTCTAACTGGAAAATAATAAGGGTTCGGAGAGGGAACTTAAGCCCCCCCCCCCTTTCCCCTCGTCCCCAGTAGCAAAAGAAAGAAAAGACAAATCTGAGATTATCACCAGCTGTGTATCGATATTGAAAGTACCTAAAAAAAAAAAAAAACTTTCAAGTATTGTACACGGACAGAAAAAAAACAGGAATTTACTGTGGTAAGCTAACACGAAAAAATCGTGTGTGAACCTTACGCAGAAAAAATCCTAAGCGCTACTGTAAGAGAGCCAATCAAAATCACTCTGGTCGCACCTGATTGCCTGATTGGTTCGGCTACAGTAGCGCTTAGGATTTTTTCTGCGTAAGGTTAACACACGATTTTTTCGTGTTAGCTTACCACAATAAATTCCCGTTTTTTTTCTGTCCGTGTAGCAGTGAGGTATTAAGATATTTTCAATACCTAAAAATGGAGTACCAAGAGTATGAGTACTTTTGCATTAACGACTTTATGATAAAATTATTCAGTAATTGGGGCTACTAGTTCTAAGTAATGTAACCAGTAGAATCTATAAGTTATTTTTCATAGTTTAATTCAAATTTTATGGATTGAAATAGGAACAAAAATGAATAATTGATGAAGTAAACATTTTTGAATTCAGCCCCGAAAAAGTAGAAAAATTTTTTTTTTAAGTGATAATAAGTTTATTCTTATTTCTAGCACTTACATTATATGTATATATATATATATATATCTTATATATATTAATATACAGGGTGATCGAAAAAGGTTGGATATAGCAAATAACTCGAAAAATATGCATTTTTTGTATAGCATATTGCATTGGGAAAGTTTCTTGAAAAAAAATTTTCTACCAGGTGGGCCCAAGAAATTTGGGCCCGGGGCCTTACTTTGGGCCCTATGGACCCAAACTTTGTTTTTTTAAACGGGAACCCCTATTTTTGACCCCAAATTCTGAAAGGGTGGGAAATTTTATGATTTTTTAGTATTTTTTGAAAAAATTTTACGCTTTACTGGGGGCCCTGGAGGGTTCTGGTAAGTCCCAATTTTCTAAATCGCGAATACCTCGAAAAATACGCACTTTTTGTGAAGCACATGCATTGGGAAAGTTTCCTGAAAAAAATTTTCAATAGGGGTTCCCGGTTAAAAAAACAAAGTTTGGAATCGTAGGGCCCAAAGTAAGCACCGGGCCCAAATTTCTCGGGCCCATTTGGTAGAAATTTTTTTTTTTCGAGAAACTTTCCCAGTGCATATGCTATACAAAAAATGCACATTTTTCGAGTTATTTGCTATATCCAACCTCTTTCGATCACCCTGTATAAAGGCTTGGAAGTATATTTGCACTTGAATAATCGTACATTGGTAAGTACCTTATTTTCATATATCTAATTTTGCAATGTTTGGCCAAGCCCTGCCAGGAAAAAGGCTCAAGCTGTGTCTCCAACACCCAGCCACGAAGAACGAGACAAAGACTTATAAAAATTATAGTTTCGTGAATTAGACCACGAAAAAAAGACGAAAGAGCTTTTCAGCAATGTTTGGCCAAGCCCTGTCAAAAAAAGGCTCACGTGGAACGAGACACGGACTTTCAAAAAATCAAACTTGTGACTCGGGCCACGAAAAAAAGATGAAAGAGCTTTTCAGCATTATTTTGGCTAGCACTTGCCAAGAAAAGGACTTGAGCTGCGTCCCCGACACCCAGCCATGAATAATGAGACATGGGTTATCAAAAAAATAATGCTCTGGTTTCGGGCCACGGATAAAGGGCGAAATAGCTTTTGAGCACTTTTTAACATGGTACTTGCCAAGAAAAAGACTTGAGCTGCGTCCCCGACACCCAGCCTCGAATAATGAGACACCGGTTCTGAAAAATTTAAACTTGTGACTCGGGCCACGAAAAAAAGTCGAAATAGATTTTGAACGTTATTTTAAGGTAAAGGACCCAATTGTGGACCCCTTACCCCAATTAATGGTCCCCTTCAGCAAAAATCATTTTTAAATATTTTTTTAATGCAAATATCGGCATAAAACTATTTTAAAATAAACTTATGTTATCAAAGAATATTTCGAAATTTTTTTTTCAAGTTTACGTAAATAATTCCTTTTTATTTTGAAGTCACAATATTGGTTGACTCGAGGGTTAGGTTGGTGTTCTCGTTGCAGCGAATCAAGCAACTTTCAAACTTGAATTTCTAGGCATACTTTATTTATTTACGCAATGTATCACTGATCAATCAAAAGCTTGGACTTCTTAGATTAGTATCGTATCAATTTTGTAAGTCAAAAATATAAATTTTCAAATAAATAAGGCAGTTCTCATAATTGGGCCCTAGTCTCAAGGTACCCCAATTAATGGTCCTGAAGAGCAGCGGTCCATTAATACGAACCTTTAAATGAAACCCCGGGTACCCCAATTAATGAGACGTTAGTTTTGGCTTTCATACCGAGTTTTATACACTAAAATATCAGCTTTATAAATCTTCTAATGTGGTTAAATTACTTTTGTCAATGAAAACTGTAACTACTTTTAACTTCAATGTCATCAAAAATCGTAACCTCAAAAGTCAATAGTTTGAAATAAAATCACAGGGTCCATTAATTGGGGTAAGAAAAACGTTAAGGGGATATCGCATGTAAAAAAGGTCCATTAATCGGGGTACTTTGACACACAGTCTCAAAAATACGGTCCAAAAGGTCTCTACTTTAAACATTAATTACTCTGTAAATAAATAAAAATTTTTAATAAAAAAAATTGATTTTGATTCTTAAGACCACTAAAATTAAGTATGTACAAAAAAAATTAACCACAGTTGCATGGTTTTTTCTATAAAATTCAAAAACCCCGAAAGTTACCTTTACCTTATCTGGCCTTGCCAAGAAAAAGGCTCAAACTGTTTCTCTGACTCCCAGACACGAATAATGAGACACGGGTTATTAAAAAAATAAAGCTGCGGTTCCGGGCCATGAATAAAGAACAAAAGAACATGAAAGCATTATTGGACCAGGCCTTACCAAGAAAAAGGCTAAGGCTGAGTCCCCAACACTCTGCCACGAAGAAGGAAACATGAATCTCCTAAGCATGTCAATTCAGTTTTGGGTTGCAAAAGAATTGCGAGACTGCTTTTCAGCTGCCTCTCACTGAGATTGCCACGAAAACAGCTCGAGTTTTAGCTTTTTCCACTCGGCACGAAAACAGAGTCATGGATGACGATCGTGTTTGATTCAGGTCATCTAATGTTCGTTCCATAGTTAAAATCTTCAATCCATAAAAAAACCATTTATTAGCTACTGGTTAATCTGCAACCATTAAAAAATTTAAAGTGTTTTTTTTTGCGTAGCGCGTACTCAAAGTACAGATCAAGTATTGTTTCACTTGTGGTTAGAGTAAAAAAGTCATAAACAGTCATTCGATGACATCGTTCATGAATGACTATGTGGTATCTGGGAAATCTGCTAGCATTACAGGGTTTGTGTTGCATTTTACATTAGGGGTCAACAAAATTTTGTTGCTAACCCGTGTCTCATTATTCGTGGCTGAGTGTCAGAGACACAACTCGAGTCTTTTTCTTGGCAGGGCTTGGCCTAACGCTAAAAAGCTCTTTCGTCTTTTTTTCGTGGCAAGGCCAGGTAAAATAACGCTCAAAAACTCTTTCGACTTTTTTTCGTGGCCCGAGTCACAATTTTAAATTTTTCAGAGCCGGTGTCTCATCATTCATGGCTGGGTGTCGGAGACACAGCTTGAGCCTTTTTCTTGGCAAGGCCAGGTAAAATAACGTTCAAAATCTCTTTCGTCTTTTTTTCGTGGCCTGAGTCACAAGTTTAAATTTTTTAGAGCCGGTGTCTCATTATTCGTAGCTGGGTGTCGGAGACACAGCTTGAGCCTTTTTCTTGGCAAGGCCAGGTTAAATAACGTTCAAAATCTCTTTCGTCTTTTTTTCGTGGCCTGAGTCACAAGTTTAAATTTTTCAGAGCCGATGTCTCATTATTCGTGGCTGGGTGTCGAGGACGCAGCTCAAGTCTTTTTCTTGGCAAGTACCATGTTAAAAAGTGCTCAAAAGCTATTTCGCCCTTTATCCATGGCCCGAAACCAGAGCTTTATTTTTTTGATAACCCATGTCTCATTCTTCATGGCTGGGTGTCGGGGACGCAGCTCAAGTCTTTTTCATGGCCCGAGTCACAAGTTTGAATTTTTGAAAGTCCGTGTCTCGTTCTACGTGGCTGGGTGTCGACGGCACGTAGAACGAGACACGAAGTTCCACGTGAGCCTTTTTCCTGGCAGGGCTTGGCCAAACATTGCTGAAAAGCTCTTTCGTCTTTTTTTCGTGGTCTAATTCACAAAACTATAATTTTTATAAGTCTTTGTCTCGTTCTTCCGGGCAGGGTGTCAGAGACGCAGCTTGAGCCTTTGTCCTGGCAAATGCCTTGCCAAAAATAGTTAAAAAACTGTTTCGCTTTTTTTCGTGGCTCAACTTCGAAACGAAGAGCTTAGAATGTTCGTGTCTTGTTCTTCGTGCCAGTCAGTAATGTTCAGCAGTACCCTTTTCGTGGCACGCGTGCGCGCGTTGAAACATCACAAAACACGCGTTTGTTTCTTTTAACGTGGCTGTGAAACATAAGATAAAGTTTTTAATTTTAGCTCTAGTTCTCTTCGTGGCAGGGGTTTGACATAACAAATAGATGCGTTTTTCTTGGCAAGGAATAGGTAAAAAATTACGGGGACGACTTGTCGCATTTTTAACTTGGCAGGGGGTCGACAATTTAATTGTTGATTATCGTGGTGATTAAGCACGCGACAAGCTCGAATACTTAACGTGGCATGAAACTGTCCGCGTACTTTGATCTTGGCAGGAAAGCATTTTTGAATTTTGTAATTTAAGGATTTTTTTATTCGTGGCTCCGGGGGTATTGTTGCTCTTTTCTTGGCTGGGGGTGATTTGCTTAAATTCTTATCGTGGCATGAAAATTTCGGGTAAAATAGGGGTTTTGGATTTTTTTAATCGTGGCAAGCCCTCCTAGCTATTTACGTGGCAGCTTTTGGCCTAAGGTTTTTTTTCGCTGCGACCGTTGACATATTTAAATTATTCGAGACGAGTTTTCAAGTTTTAATTTGACCAAACTACTCAGGGTTAAACATTTAAACACTTTTGTTCAAAATAAGCCTTTAAACAAAGAACCAGATTGTTTAAAGAACAGTGATTGATAAGGTCAGACCGAATTTTAAACTTTTTTTGATGAAGTTATCAGCATTTTATAACACGTATCTCATTGGTCAAACTATTCTTTGAATTTTTTCTTAAAGTTCATTATTATTTTTGAAAAAGCAATCTCTGGACCCCAAAGAAGAGGATTTAGGCTTGAGCATGCAATTTTTTTAAAACTTTTAGCTCTTAAAAATAAGTACATTTTTCTCTATTGTTGACCGCAAAAAGGCTGTTTTAAAGGCGCAAAGTGCAATATGACGCCCGCCGGGCTTTTTTATGCCTTGAGGGTGGTCAAAAACTTAAGGGCTTTTTTCATTTATCTAAGAAAAAACAGCTGCCTTAATTGAAATAAATTCCATAACTAATAGGTAAAATAGGAATCACCAACGGGCATCATCGGCCTGTGTAATCGCTCAAAAAATTTTATCAAAGCTCATGAAGGCAACTTTATGCATGTTGCGATGTACATCATTATCAATAACCAGAATAAATTTTACTCCAAGATTTTTTTCAAAATATTACTAACGAAGAAAGGAATCTTGTTTGATTTTACATTTTTTTTTAAAACGATTATGTAGCAAAATTATGAAATTAACGTATTATTACCAATGTACGATTATTCAAGTGTCAATATACATATAGTGTAAGTGCTAGAAATAAAAATAAACTTGTCACTTAGAAAAAAAAAAATTTCTACTTTTTCAGGGCTGAATTCAAAAATGTTTACTTCATCAATTATTCATTTTTAATCCTTTTTCAATGCCTACAATTTGAATTAATCCATGAAAAATAACTTATAGATTCTACTGGTTACATTACTTAGAACTAGTAGCCCTAATTACTGAATAATTTTATCATAAAGTCGTTAATGCAAAAGTACTCATAATCTTGATACTCCATTTTTTAGGTATTGAAAATATCTCAATACCTTACTGCTACAATACATGAAAGTTTTTTTTTTTTTTAGGTACTTTCAATATAGATACACAGCTGGTGTTAATCTCAGATTTGTCTTTTATTTCTTTTGCTACTGGGGGCGAGGGGGGAGGAGGCTTAAGTCCCCTCTCCGACCCCTTATTATTTTCCAGTTAAAAGTTAATTAATTTAATACGAATCTGATCCGGTCTCAATCTTATCCAATCTGATGAGATCCGATCCCAATGCGATTCAATCCGATCCAATCCATTGCGACCCGATCCGATCCAATGCGATGCGATCCAATTCAATCCGATGCGATTCAATGCAATTTAATTCGATGCGATCCAATCCAATCCAATGCGATCCAATGCGATTTAATCCGATCCAATCGGATTCAATACAATTCAAAATGGTATGGCGTGGTCGAATACGATTCATTATAATCCAAAGTCAACATTCAGTCAAATATAATTAAAAAAAGTGATTCTCTCAAGCTCAATGCGATCCAAGTACATCGAATCTGATGCAATGAATAAAAAGTGATGAAACCCAATCCGATTCAACAGTATTCAGGTAATCAAATTCAATTCAAAATAATAATACAACGCAGTCTAATTCAACACATCATGATTCAAAGCGATCCTCTACAATGTAATTTTTTAAAATGTAATATGCTGCGATTTAGTCAGATATATCTTTAAGCAATGCAATAAAAAAATAATTCTACGGTGTTAAATACGATCGACTGTAATCTTATGCAACTTGATTTTTTTCAATCCAACTCCATATGACGCATTGACAATCACGATAAATCATGCATTCAGATGCATTTTATATCAAGTAATTTCCCGTGGAGATGCATAATATACAACTGTACATTTTAGAAACATACAAACAAAATTATAATCACTTTTTATAATTCACCATGTTTTTTTTTCTTCTTAGATATTTTTGCTCGAGGCTACCTACACACGTTTTTGAGCATATTCTTCTTCTAGTCTGTACGATGCAACAATGAGTTTTAATTCTGCAATATATATAATTTTTTCATCGAATTTTTTTATAGTCTATACTCAACTAATACATATGTGCGAGTAATCCTCTAGAAGTTCCTCAACACAATGCACAGCAAAAAGTTTAGCGCATCCTTAATTTCCACAACCAATACATTCTTTTTTATCAAATTTTATTTATTTTTTCGAGTTTTTTTTTTCCTAGTTGTTTTTGTATTATGCAACTTTTTGAAATTTTAACATTCGTCTTATTTTCTTATCGATTGCTACTTTTAAGAATGTTATGGCACCCAATTCGTTACAGTGGGTCTTGCACTAATTTTTAAAATTTTACTTGCTGCCATGCCACTGCGATACCATTAAATGATGACAAGAATCGAGGCGAGGCAGCTCAAAATCTCGCCTCGCCTCTTAAGTTTGTATATTATCTGAATCGCGCCTACATTTATAAACCAATTTAAGAAGTGATTTTTGAATTTGAAATTTAGTATTAAATGAACATATCTGATGGTACTATGTACTGAAACGGCTAATTTGTCAAAAAATTAATTAATTTCAAAAAATCATTTGCAAAAATCGGAAACAGTTGTTTATAAATCAATAGTTATCAGTGTACTTTCACCTACTAAATGAAAAAAGAAGTAACTTTAGAATCATCAAAAATTTTCTTTTGCCGAGTGAGGGGCCAACTGGATTTCACACTTAGGTAATACTTTCTCTAACTCTTGAGTTAATAATAGTATATTACACATCTAGAGAGCGAAACTAAAGAATGTTTGTTCATCATCTGAGCTGCAAAAGAGAGTGATGAAAATATACTCTCAGGGATTCTTTATCTGCTCCCATGATGTGTACTGTATTTTTCATTGCAAAGGTCATAAAAATGCAAACTTCCTCCTACTCAGCGGTAGGAAAAGTTGTACTTTCGGGGCAACCCTCATTTAATAAAATCCATGTTCTATTTAAGCTTAAAGCACCATTACACTAAAAGACTAAAAGTTTTAATTTCAAACATTCATTTATGCAATTACATATCTACATTACCTTGTAATGGTTGTTGTAAAAAAGAAAAACTTTTTTTTGTCAAGAATGCTTATTTTTTGCTATTTAAAATTTTTTTAAACAATCTAAACATTAAAGAACTTTTTTTAGATTCCTATTACATTGCACAAAGTACCTGAAAGAAATGAGAACGGAGAAGAAGTTATGAAGTGTGGTTTCAGAATTGGAGGTGGTATTGATCAAGATTACAGGAAGAGTCCTCAGGGATATGAAGATAATGTAAGAAAATTTTGAATTTACTTTAATCGAATTTTTTTTTAAGCAGACCAATTGTTTGTTGTAATCCTGTTCACAATCTTTTTTATTAACCTTATTTACTTGGAGTATTTAAATGCTGATCATTGCTCGATATAGTTATTTTTTATTCGATAATTTTTTTTTTAATTTGTTAAATTTTTCTCCAGGGAATATATGTGACATTAGTTCATGAAGGATATCCAGCTGAAAGGAGTGGCTTGAGAATGCACGATAAAATTTTACAATGCAATGGAATCGATTTTACAATGGTTACTCATAAAAAAGCTGTTGGTTACATAAAAAAATATCCAGTATTAAATTTACTTGTTGCTAGAAAAGGAGTTACAAGTTCTTAATAAAAAAAAAAAAAAAAAAAAAAAAAAAACTAGTTTACCAAGATGTGCTATTTTAGCAAAAATGTTTTTCTTATAATTTTTACTGATTTGCATTATTTGTATATATTTATTGCATTTATATCAGACAAAGATTGAATTATATATTCAATAAAACACTTTAATTATTTTTAAATTGATTGCTAAAATTGTTGTATGATTTTTATTTAAACTTATAGATACTGAGCAATCTCGACAGTTTGGAACCCTATAGTTAAAGCTTACACCTTTTAATGATTAAAAATAATTTGGCGGGAAATGTGAAAATTTCAATGTAGAATACAATTTTAAATTTTATTGAATAGTTTTGGAAATATACTTTTGTAAAAAGTATTTTTTTTCCGCTTTTTCAGTATTATTATTAATCTTTTATTTACTTTTTTAATGAAACGGTGTTTAATATAGAATTAAAAGCAACTATTGGAAGCAACTTTGAATCATCAAAGTAAAAATACATGAAAGCGTGTTTCAAAAAAAAAAATAAAGTACTCTAAAGTGTCGAGATTTGGAATTAGTGAGGTGAATTTACATTGATCAAAGTCCAGATTGCAACTTCGATTTATCGAGGTATTACTGGAAATATTTTGTTACATAAAATACTTAATTAATAAAAAAAAGCGCATCTTTAATAAAACCACATCCAAAGTATTACGAATCATTACTACTAAAGAGTAAATGTAGGTGTATATATTTAAGTTTAAAAAAAATATATCTAAAACAGAAATCAAACAGTAAAATGTAACCACTGCCAAAAAATTTTTAACAAGACCTGTAATAAGAAACTAAAAAAAATAAAAATAAAAATAACATACAAATTTAAACATTAGGAAAAAATGTTTTTAGAAATTTCATGAATACCAAAAAAACTTTTTATAAATATTAAAATGACAAAATGAGTGTTTAGTAAAGTAAATTCAAAAAATGTCAAAATACAACTTTCACAGTTTTTGCTATTTTTTACTTTTATTTATTATTATTATTATTATTTTTTTCGTTTATTTGAAAAAATATATGAAATATGAATTTTCTTACTGTTTTGCGAAATATGATGCATTTTAGTGATTTACAAAAATATGACCAAGTCTTTAAACATTAGGGTACGTAAAGTAGCATGTAAAAAAAAAAAAAAAAAAAAAAAAAAAAAAAAGAACCTAAAAACTAAAAATAAATAAAAAATATTTCATAACTATTGACATGAGCATTATGATTGATTTCAATCTTTTTAATACTTTGATAAGTTGTATAGCAGTATAGCAATAATATTTCAGTAAATAACATATGTGTGTGTGTACATATTATATTTTGAAATCATTTACAAAAATCACGTATATATTAATGTTGGTAAATAATAATCTGTATCAGTTTAATGCATTTCTATTATAATGTCATTGTAATAAATAGCTATCGCAGTTAAATTAATGTAAGTGTGTGTGTGTGTGTGTGTGTGTGTGTGTATCTGATAATCATTACCATCGATCATTAGAAAAAAGGAATAAATAGAGTTATTGCACGCATTTGTTTAAATTTGCTTGAATACTTATAAATAATTACGTGTGTCAAAATAAAATGTTTTATTTCTTTCTTTTTTAATTAGTAAAAACGCTAATATTCACAGGCTGAAATTCAGACATGCGAGGTCCTTGTCTCAAATTCTGTAATGTCCGACACGTTCTAAGACCTGTCCCCGACCATTGCAAAAAATTAGGACAATCTGAATTTTTATCTCACAAGCAATGACACAACCAAATCTCAAAGAAATCATGACATAAACAAAATTTTTTTATATAAAATTTTTTTACTTTAAATTCTAGTGTAAGGGGCAAGTTTGGCAGGTTAAAAATCACGAGCGCGAAGCGTGAGTGATTTTTTTTCAAACTTACCCCCCTCGTTGCTGTACAACAAAACAGTCGGAAAATCATTGACAATTTTGAAGCACTCGGGGTATTACGACGGATTATTTTCCCGAGCTGAATTTCAACCAATAGAAACGCCGTATTTGACATTTGGCGGAGGAGTGTGGGTAAAATGATTTCGATAATTATTTGGTTATTTCTAATTAGTCGCATAGCAACTCAAATTGTTAGACTTATTCGATTCAATTTTTGGGCTAGACCCAAGTCACTGCGATATATTTTACTATATTATATAGTTGAAAGGGTTTTTTTTTTTTTTTTTTTTTTTTGTGAGGCGCAGCCAAAAGTACAGTACCTTAAATATGCGTTATTTTAGTCAAAAATAACAAATCAGAACTTAAGCACTTTTTTATTTTGGCTGCGCCTCGCTGCGCCTCAGACTTTCATTTGGAAGGCCTGAGGCGCAGCCAAATTAATGTTTTGCTAACACACAAAAAATTAAAAAATGAAATTAAAGATTAAATTCAATCATAAGTATAGATTTAATTTAAATTCATCGATGTTGTTAAAAGCAATTAAAAAATTGTTCTACAATTGAATTATTTCCAATAATATTAAATCGAATTATTTTTTTAAAACTCCTTTAAAAGTTTTTTAAGCACCTATTATAATTGAATTTTCTACTTTGAAAAATTCCAAAAATTAAATTAATTGTTATAAAAATAATTTTCCAAATCTTTTCATTAATCCTAATAATCCTAACCCACCTGATGGTTGCTATGACAGTCTGTAGACATTGACATTCGCGTTTTTTGGTTTT
Source organism: Encarsia formosa (assembly GCA_038277355.1). NCBI lineage: Eukaryota > Metazoa > Arthropoda > Insecta > Hymenoptera > Aphelinidae > Encarsia > Encarsia formosa. The sequence goes on along the minus strand of CM076184.1, from coordinate 39,054,815 downwards.
TAAAAACACCATTGATTAAATGTTATGATAAATTGATATTGATTTTGAAGTCCAATTTTAATTTTAAATTTTATACTTTGCAAAATTCCAAAAATTAACTTAATTGTTAAGAAAATAATTTTTCGAATCTTTTATTCCTAACCCACCTGTTGGTTACTATGACAGTCTGTAAACATTGACATTCGCGTTTTTTGGTTTTTAAAAACTCTATTGATTAAATATTATGATAAATTGATATTAATTTTAATTAGTTCAATTTTTATTTTTAAATCAAAATTTTGTGTTTTTTAATATTCAAAATCAAACTAAATAGTTCAAATCGAAATTCGTCATGGAGTGTGGTTATGCCAAGTTGCAGACTAAATTTAAAAGTATTTTAATCAAACTTCATCGTAAATAATGAATTTTTTACATATATTTTAAATTTTTCTATCAAATATTAAGTTCAAAAAAATTTTAGACAGACATCTATTACTTCATACTAAAAAAAAACTATATTTTATAGTAGTTTTCCTTTTTTCCTGCCCCCATGTCTCCCATGTTTCCAAGAAAAAAAAAATGCTTAAGGGGATAGTATAGTCCAAAGGGTGAAAAAAGGCGTTTTTTTAACGATTTTTAGAAAAAAATCAAGTAGATTCTGTGTTAGACGGGACTTTTCAGGATACACAGGATAACAACACAATGACACAACACTTTAGTTTATATTAAATATATATTTATTACTCAAAACTCAGATCTCTTTGTTTTATTATAAGTTATGCTCTAAACTCAAACTCGGTGCGTGCTACTGCAGGGATGCTGGGCAAGCAAGTGACGCGCTCGTCATTCAAACAGCAGCAGCAGCACCCGCCGCTAGTTCTTACCGATAATGCAGGGAGTAGTCGGCAAAGCTTATTTTCTGACACTCCCTCCCTTTGTCGATTATGACCTTACAAATTTTAATTTAATATTATTCAATGATTTACATAATACATTGCACTCAAAGTAATTTCATTCTGGTTAAGAACAGCAGCGTAGAGTTACTCGTTTCCTGTGAACAGATAAAAAATAAAAGTTTGATTAATCATGTTTAAAATAAGTTGTAATAATTATTATTCTCTCTATTTTCATCTCTCCATACTCTCAAGTATTTTAATTTATATTAAAGTTTCATTCTCTCGCTATTGAAAATTTTACTTTTCATTCTCTAAGCCCATATGGCTTATTTTGTTTCTCAAATTGCCGAAGGTCGGATTACCCAAAGGCTTTGTCATTATATCAGCAAGATTCTCCTCTGAGGTTATCTTCTGAACTTTTATCTTTCCTTCACCTACGCATTGTTTTATATAGTCTCCATGCGTTTCTGACATTGGTTTTCTAATACCAGTTTCTTCTCTATCTTTCAAAATTTTCTCTATCTCTTCGAGGCTATCATCAAACGCTTTTAATTTATGGCTGCCGAACATTTCAGTGTTATCTTTGGCCGCCTTATTGTCACACCACATAGTAACTGGGAAGTAAGTTTTTCCCGTGATGTACCTCAGTGATTTGTCTAACGATATTACCTCATCACAAGCATCACTCATTGCTATATACTCTGCACAGCAGGTGGATTTACATACAGTTTTCTGTTTGTGGCTCCTCCATGAAATGGTATCACCAAAAACTTGTACTATATATCCCTCTGTTGATAACGAGCCTGGAAGATCTTTATAACTCGAATCGGTGAAAGCTTCTAATTTCTCTGTGTTTGATATAAATTTTAATCCATATCCAGTTGTACCTCTCAAATATCTGAATACTCTCAGTACCTCATTCCAATCTTTCTCTGTTGGACTCAATTGGTTTCTCGCTAAGAAGTTTACAGCAAATGCAATATCAGGACGAGTCGCATTTGCTAAATACATCAAGCTGCCAATTGCTTCTCTATATGGCATTCTTTCTAATTTTTTATTTTGTTGTTGCTCTGTGCTCTCTAAGTTCTCTACATTACTTTTTCTCTTTCGATTACTCACTTAGCGTGTCTCCATTGGAGTCGCTTGTGGATAAGACTCTTTCATATTAAATTTCTCAAGCATATTCTCAGTGTAACCAGCTTGGTGAATGATAATTTCTCTCTTACTTCTATCTCTTTGTATTGTCATACCTAGAAAACTTTTAGGTTCACCTAAGTCTTTCATTTGAAATACATCACTCAAGTAGCTTTTTATTTGATTTAATTTCTCAAGACTATTACTCGCTATTAGCATGTCGTCCACATAAAGAACAATAAATGCCATTTGGCCTTTATGTCTCCATGTAAACAAACATGGATCGTGGAGATCATTTTGTAAGCCTATTTTCCGAGCTTTTTCGGAAAATTTCTCATTCCATCTAGATGGACTCACTTTCAAGCCATAGATTGATTTCTCAAGCTTGCATACAGTTGTTAATCTCATTCCTTCAGGTACGTCTAGTCCATCCGAAATTTCCATATACACTTCCTCTTTGAGTGTTCCATTTAAAAATGCCGTTTTAACGTCCATTTGACAAACGTGCAGATCATATTTGTTAATTACTGAAATAGATGCTCTGATCAAAGATAGTCTTGAAACAGGTGCATAAGTCTCTTTCAAGTCATACTCGTTTCTATCTTTGAAACCTCTAATTACAAGTCTCGCTTTATACTTTATTGAGCCATCTAAATCAATTTTTCTCTTAAAGACCCATTTAGAGTCAATAATATTTGGTCTCTTGCCATCTGGTGTAGGCTTTGGCCTGTCTACCAGTTTCCAAACATTGTTGGACTTCATAGAATCTAGTTCCTCTTTTATTGCTAGTTTCCACAATTCTTTCTCACTAGATTTCAATGCCTCATCATAACTTGATGGGTCTTTTTGAACTTTTGACAACCATACGTGTACTGACTCATCATACTCAATGGTACTCATGTACCTAGCTACACAGTTGTTCTGTTCAGTCTCTTTAATAATTATATCTCGATTTATCTGTTCAACAGGTTTTATTTTACTCTTAGTTTTGCTTCTCGTCATAGGACTGTTATTTTCAGTCTTTTTAATTGTCTCTCTCACTGTAGTGTTTTTCTTTGGCCTGCCTCGTTTCTTAGGTTCAGGCTTCTCTTTTTCTGAGTTTTCTAAGTTTGTTACAATATTCTCATGATTGATATTAGTAGTTTCTTCAACATGAAACTCCATATTCAAATCTCTTAGCTCTCGTTCTCTACAGTAGTCATCTCGATATACAAATTTCTCTAAAAATCTCACATGTTTAGACTCTATAAAACTCCTCGAGCCTGGGTGCCATAAAATGTAGCCAGTAGGCAGATAACCTACCAAAACTGTCTTTACAGCCACAGTATTAAACTTTCTCTCTAATTTTGGTAATTTAACATACGCGATGCAACCGAAACGTTTGATTTGATCGAAATTGCATCTCGCAAACTCTGAGAATTTTACTGTAGGAACTTTATATTCAATCGACTTGTGAGGCGTAACATTGTACGCTTGCACTGCCGCCTCTGCAGCAAACTCCCACATTGTCTCGGGTATTCCTGAATCACACAGGTAAGCTCTTACTTTACCCTCAATAGTTTGATTAAATCGCTCAGCTACTCCATTGTGCTGAGGAGTAGCAGGTGGTGCATACTCTGGCTCGATTTTTTCTATTTTCATTACCTCTAAAAATTTACTACTGGTAAACTCGGTACCTCTATCAGACCTTATGTAACAAACTTTGGCATTTTCTCCCAATAAGTTTCTAGCTGACACTAGAAATTTCTCAAGAGCCTCTGCTGACTCTTCTTTTGATTTCAAGCAATAAATTTTAGCTAATCTCGAAAAATCGTCTATAAAAGTCAAGATATACCTTTTGCGTCCCGGCCACGATACGGGGTTTATGTAGCCCATCGTATCAGTATGAATTAATTGTAAAGGTCTCACAGCTCTCTGCCTTGTTAAATTAAAAGGTAATCTTTTCATTTTTGACATAATGCAAACCTCGCAATCGAGAATTGATTTGTCAAATTTCACTCCTTTTAACTTTTTCTCTTGCTTTTGTAATATTCTCAGATAGTTCAGAGACGCGTGACCTAGTCTGACATGCCATAACATACCCTCACTTTGCTTAGCAAAATTCTTAGGTTCTCGCAAATTCTCTTCTGCAAGCAGATTATTTATTTTCTCAAACGACTCTATCTCGTCAATCTTAATTGTTTTTGGCATCAACTGATCAGCACCGTTTTCTGAAACTTTCTCAGTACTTGAATTTTTCTCAGACTGATTTTCATTTAATATTTGCAAATTTTTCTCTGAATTAAGTTCATTCTTATTGCTTGAATCATTATTTTTCTCTAATTCGGTTGATTTCTCATTCTCTTTTTCAATCAACTTCTCTCTATTTCTCAAAATCAGTTAATATTAAACTGTTATTTATAATGTGGTCAGTCGCGCCTGAATCTGCCACAAACTTAATAATATCACTTGAATTACATGCATTTGTATAAAAATTTTCATTACCTTGCTTTGGATTATTAATAATGTTAGCTTCACATATATTTGCAGCTTGGGCAGTCGAATTGTTCGAACCACCACGGCCACCTCTGCCACGGCCTCGTTGTTGTCCTCTAAAATTACCTCTGAAGCCATTTCCATTACCTCCTCTACCACCACCACCTCCTCGACCACCTCTAAACCCTTGACCTTTGAATTTTTTATTTGGGTTGCCATCAGTCTCCTCGCTCTTTCTCTTATTTTTAGGATTATGCCAGCACTCACTTGATTGGTGACGTGACAATTTATTGCAAGTGAGGCAGTACCACTTATCAGTGCCGTTAAGGGGGCACTTGCTCTTCCAGTGGCCTTCTCGGTTGCATCTATGGCATAAATCCTTACTCTCATTGGATCCCCGGTATCCATTTTTATTTTGTTTTCTAAAAGCTCTCGAAGCTTTCGGGGCATTATCAAAATTCTTTTCCGAATTACGGTCTATCTCTATATCTCTCATAGACCTCCGGATTTGCTCTAAACTTAAATGTTTTCCGGTCAAACTCGTTATTTGCGAATTAGTTCTGTGGACCTCTCTAAACAACGGAGAAATCGCATTGAGAAAGATTGATCTTATCTTCCGTCATTTTGTCAGAAGACTCACACAGATCTATTTCTCGAATAACGCCATCAAATTTCTCGCAAAACTCAGTGACCGTCTCACTCTGTTGCATACGGAGATTATAAAGTTTAGTTTTTAAACTCGTAGGTGTTACACCTATTAACTCTTTCCGGATTAATTTTAATTTGCTCAAAATCTCGACAGGGTCTTCAATATTTAATATTTTTTTATGATACTCATCGTCGATACGATTAATCAAAATATCCTTGACTACCTGTCTTCTCTTTAGTAATATATTTTCCGGTAAATTTCGAGGACCCGGCGCCGTAGGGTCAACGACGTTTCTCAAATCTCGCGTTGACAATTCCGACATAAATTTGTCTAGCCAAACATCGAAACTTATTTTGGAGGTCAAAACATAGTTCCGGTTCAAATTATAAACCGAATCCATGTTTTGAGAACAATTTCTCTCTAGACTCTGTGGAGCTCTTTGAGAAGTACTGGCAACCGCGTTCAATTTTCTTCTCTCACTCTCAAGAGCTTGTTTATGAAAAATGGCTAGTTTTTCAGCCATCTCTCTAACTTGCGCCAAAATCGCTGAATGCGATTGTGGCAAATTTTGGCTAGAAGGTGGATTTTGGATCGGTGGTGGATTGCGTGGCTCAGTACCGATGCCGCTTTCATTGGTCGCTCGTTGGTCCATGGTTTCTGGGACTATTTCAATAATAGGTGGTGTAACTGTAAAATAAACTCATTAATACCTGTTTTTTTTTTCTCTGATTCGTTCTATTAGGCCTGACTCATAAAATCTAAAGTTTTACTCTTTGACTCAACTCATTCTCAAAAAAAAACTTTAGATACTCTTAATATTTTACAGTATATATAAAATTTATCTTACTCTGATTATTTTGATCAGCTGCATTTTCCTCCGCCAGACGATTGATCATATACTCGTCCCATTAGTCGTTAAACTCTCTCTCCATATTGATGTTATTTAAATGGAAATGTCAGCTGTCAACCAAGTATTCTGGGATGTTGAAGTAAAAATTCTTAGTTAATTTTTTTTTTTTTTTTTTTTTTTTTTTTCATACTTAAATATCTCAATCTCCTCTAATTTTTACCAGGTATATTACTCTAGTCCCACTAAAAAATTATTTACTTCATGCTTCTAAACCAAAACAAACGTACCACAATTTATTCTGATTTGAAACGAAAAGTTAAGATCCTTTGCAGTGACACACGTAAGTGTACACCACTCTCCAACTTATGGTTCCAAGTACCACTGTGAGACCAGTTGGACCTGGGTTGTACAAGTACACATACAAGGACACTCACAAATTTTCAAAGCTTTTCTAGTCAATGATCAAATTATGTTGCACCGCAATTAAATTCAATCAGTGACCCCAGAATCTCAGAAACCCTTTATGTATATTGACAGTATCATGCATAAACTCATGCTTTGAAATAAAATTTTGCCATCACCTCGATTCTACTCATAAACTCAAATTTTACTTTGTACTCTGACAAAAAAAAAATTTACTGTAAATACAGGGTTATTTACTCATTCTTTCATTCTAACTATTTATTTATTTATTTTTTTTATTTTTTTTATTTATAATTAGAAGCTTCTCAGTTTTCACTTCTACAAAAAAAATTTTCTCCTCAATCGATAAATTTTAATTCTCTACACCATTATTTCTCAATAATTGTTTTCTCAAGTTTGAATTTTTCTTTTTCAAACAATTGTTTAATACTCAAACTCTTAACAATTGTGAAAATTAAAACTCGTAGAAACATTCACTCAAATAACGAATACAGCTGTACGCATGAGTCACTATCATTTCAGCAGTGCCTACAAAAAGACGTTGCTGGGACCAACATACTCAAAGTGCTACATGCATTACAAACTGATCCGGAAAATTCAAATGTGACAAGCTGTGCTTGTGCAGGTTTACTCGTAGTCCTGCAAGGAAGTAGCTTTAGGTGCAGCGCGGAGCGGCAGCGAGTGAAGCAGACCGCACGCGCAGGTATAGTCAAAACGCGCCTGGGTGAAGTAAAGCCCGTAGCAGCGCGCGCAAAGATCTTCGTTTGCTTGCAGGCCAAGAGAACGAGTGCAGCAGCTCCAAATTCTCGTCGGCTTTTCCGCCCATAAACTCCAACGGACAAAGATCCTCCCTCAACTCCGACGCGCTTTACAACCTCGGTTTTCCCCGCTTCCCTCTCGAGAGGCATAGACGAATGAAGAGAGCAAAAGAAAATGAAAGAGGAGAAATCAGTGAAGTAACACGTGCGTCCCATAAAATCGCCGCCGGCCGGCGAGAAACTACAGCTACAAACACCGCTCGGCCTTCAGTTGTTTTCGGTTTTTTTTTTTTTCTGACTCACCCTGCACCAAGCTAAATACCTCCCCCAACATTCGAATTTTCGAAACCACGCTATAGACTTTTCGAAGCGTTCTATCAGCGTCTCCAAACAAAGAGAAAAATTCTCCATCGCGTCTCTCCTCGAATTCTCACTGAATTTTAGTTAATAATCGATCTACAAATTAAATTCTCTCTCTCATAATTTCCATGCATGTAATCTCAAGATATCATTATTTAGATTAAGACACCAGCACCAGTAATCTTTCTATCTATAAACCCAACACCGCACAAGAATTTCTCAAAATTTCACTACAGTTAGTTTTCTCTCTCTCTCTACTCATATTTTTTTTTTTTTTTTTTTTTTTTTTGTGTCACTTACCGTAATTGATTTTTAATGGTGCACTTCTCTTTGCTCTTTTACGTGTTGCCGTGTTGTTGATTCCTGGCAGATTTTGCTCGGTGGTAAGCGTGCCTGGGCCAATAACCTGTTAGACGGGACTTTTCAGGATACACAGGATAACAACACAATGACACAACACTTTAGTTTATATTAAATATGAGGCGTTCTTCGTGAGATCGAAAGCGATCTGACGTGACATCTCCGATCTTGATGAAAATTAGCATAAAGTTAGTGTTTGGCATATACATGAACGTGGTAAAATGATTTTTCATAAATCCGCTTATTTTCAAAATGGCGGCCATTTGAAAATTTGGCAAAGAAAAAAAAGCTTGTTTTTTGAAATCTCATAACTTCTCGGGGTTTTAATCGATTTTGATGAAATTTGGTGGGTGATCGGAAAAAAACCTAAAGTTTCTGAAAAAATTATAAAAAAAAAAAATTCCCATTATGTATGCCAAAAAGAAGGAATTTTTTTTTTTCAGCCAAAATTTGACCCCCGGGCACCCTTTTTATTTTTTTTGAAATATTTTAAATTAAAAGTAAATTTAATTAAGAAAATTTAAAGACCTTCCAAATGATGGTATGTCTTTTAGTTTCTGAGATATAATTTTTTGAAGTTGAGGTTACCGAGAATGGAGCTCGCGCGCGCTGCTGCTGCCAAGAGCACCATACTACTAAAGCCTTTCCGGCTTAGAGTTTAACCATTGTATCTCAAAAAATATTAATTTTTGTGTTTTAAAATTGTTTAAATATACGACTTTGTTAATTAAATAGTTCAAATTTACAGTATTTTGAACATTTTTAGTTTCTGCAGTTTTTATACAAAGTGAAATGAAAAATCTGTTGCTAAAGTAAGTTTTTTATAATTTATGTCAAATTTTGTTTACAGAGTTCATTCGTCAGGCTTCCATCAACATTTATAATACAAAAATGGCTTCACATGTTAAATAAAATTAGGGTTGAGTGCGTCTTGATCGTTTTTTTCCGTTGCCTGCTGCGGTTTTTTGAGACGCGGCGGATTTTCGCCCACGTTTTCCATTAAAAGCTTTTGTTTTCAATCGAGGGGTCACCTTTTTTTTCTTTTTTTTCTGAATTTCAAATTCTTGAGATTGATCTGAGATTGAAACAGATTTACAAGAAATTCTCGTTTCATTCATAGGAATAAAGCAGTGGAAACTTCTTGATCCAGGCAAAGGTTTGGCTTTGTCAAAACGTGGTTTCAAATATTTTGTGTGATTTTCATACTCGGCTTCAGTACCATAGATAAAAGTCATATTAGGTAGCGCTTCTTTGGCCCATTCGTAAAGAGATAACGGAGTAGTTAACTGATCACCAACAGGACGTTGTAGGCTAGCTTTGGTAGCTGATCTCTTAACTGTACTACCGATTCCGTCACATGGACTTTTGCCATGTGAAGTTGCAAAAAAATGCCACTCAGCTTTGATTTTGAAGTCTTTATAATGATGAGTAAGATTAATGAAATTTGATTTGTTCTTATACTGTGAACCCGCTCCATCACTAAAATATTTAATTTTGTTAATGAGTGTATGTTTTAACTTGAGCTGTTCAATAAACTTTTTTATAAATAAATTTACAGTGATAGCATCATGTTGCAAGCAATCAGAAATCACGACGTATGATTCGTGAAGTAACTGGTCATCTTTTTTATAATAAACCACTATGGGATGAAGCGTTGCTTGAGCATTATTCCAATGATAACTTTGGATTGCATCTTGAATAACAAATGTAAAGTTTTCCGCAAAATCACCAAGTACTAAGAATTCTCCTGGTTCCAAATTCGCTTTAACTTCACCCAAGTATTGGCTTTGTGACTTTGCAACGAAGTCGTGTGGTAAAAGTTTTAATAATTCAACACAAAATTTTTCAATAAATTCATCAATACTATCTATTTGCGTTTCTAAATTAGAACGGTCTGTTGACGTCCACTTTTTGTAGGTCACAGTGTCAATAAAATTTTTATCAAATAACTCCCTTAAAACATTTTTTATGCAAGTTACTCCGGGGCAATTTGAACACTCATTTGAGTAACAAGAAAGAGTGGCAGGATTGCATACATTTTGGAAGAATTGATTTATAATCTTGTAAAAAAGAGATTTCATCATCGTTTTTTGTTAATTCTTAGAACTGAGCTCCAGCAATCATAAGTTTCACATTTTGGTGAATTTTGCAAACGCAAACAGAATGAGTGCCTTTGCCTCCAGCTAAAATACATTCCGATGGTCGAAGTTCAGCAAATTTAGAAAAACTTATTTTAATATCAGAGTTATTTTGTTTAAAAGCATAACACAGTTCTTTCAAATTTCCTAATAATAAACGCTTCTGCAAGTGCACTCGAACTCCATCTTTTTTTACCGGCACATAATCTTTCTGACCAGGCATCACACGGCTGTAGTCATCATTATAATAAAATTGCTTTATCAAATTATCAGTAGCAGTGTCGAGCTTTTTACCGGGTCTCGGATTTGAAGTGGTACCAATGCCCTCTTCTTCATGTAATTTTTTTGCTTTTACCGCCATGTGATAGCTTACTGAGAAGCGTGATTTTAACTCAGAAGGACTCCAAGTAATTGGTGCCATAGTCAAATATTTAATTTTTTCTGATGATTTATTTGTTTGACTAATTTTAGATTCGATTTCATTAACAAGTGATTGTAAATTTTGTGGATCATCAGTTTGAAATTCAAAAATTTCTTTCAATTTTTCGTTTAATGCATTTTGAATTTCACGCACTTTAGACAGTTGATTTTTTTTTGTTTTACGGTCATTTGCGCAAATTGGAGTAACTTTTAAAAGCTCAAGAATCTTATTTATTCTAAAAATAAAGTTTCAGACACCATTTCTTTTTCAAAAAGCTCATCATCCGTGACTGGTTCAGGAACTTCATTTTCGTTTTCTAAATCATACTGAGTCGTTTGCATTTCTAAATTTTCGCTATTGTCGTCAGGGTTTGGTAAGTTCGTCAAACTTGAAACACTTAAAGAAACACCACGCTTGCCGTTCGTGAGATATATTCTACAAGTATTACAAACTAAAATATTATTCACACCATTTTTAACCAATCGAAGAGTAACGCCATATTTTTTATGATTCTTCATGTTAAAAGGGTTACTACAGCACGTACGACTTTTTTTACAAGCTTGCAAACTCATTTCAAAAACTGAAAAATTCACTGTTAAACTTAAAATTCAAAGATTTGCACGCGCAAACGTTTTAGTACTCAAGGTTAATCGCAAGGTTTTGTTTATCATCACCTATTTTAGTAAAGGCCCCCTATTGGTTGCATAATAAAGAAGAAATAAATATAAACAAAACACGAAACCGAGTATGGTGCTCTTGGCAGCAGCAGCGCGCGCGAGCTCCATTCTCGGTAACCTCAACTTCAAAAAATTATATCTCAGAAACTAAAAGACATACCATCATTTGGAAGGTCTTTAAATTTTCTTAATTAAATTTACTTTTAATTTAAAATATTTCAAAAAAAATAAAAAGGGTGCCCGGGGGTCAAATTTTGGCTGAAAAAAAAAAATTCCTTCTTTTTGGCATACATAATGGGAATTTTTTTTTTTTATAATTTTTTCAGAAACTTTAGGTTTTTTTCCGATCACCCACCAAATTTCATCAAAATCGATTAAAACCCCGAGAAGTTATGAGATTTCAAAAAACAAGCTTTTTTTTCTTTGCCAAATTTTCAAATGGCCGCCATTTTGAAAATAAGCGGATTTATGAAAAATCATTTTACCACGTTCATGTATATGCCAAACACTAACTTTATGCTAATTTTCATCAAGATCGGAGATGTCACGTCAGATCGCTTTCGATCTCACGAAGAACGCCTCTATATAAAGTTATAAATTTTAAATTATTTATTAAAATTTTTGGTTAAATTGTCTCAAAACCATAACTACTTTATTCCACAATAATATTCGATATTTTTAACTAGTTTTTTATGATGAAAAAATCATGTAATAATTAAAATTAATTAAATTATAAATTATGATAACTTAGAAACAGTATGAAAATACACGTATAATTGGAGTATCTCTTATTTTATTGGTATTAGATTTATTTTACAATCAAGATAGTTATATTTGTCATTGTTGAATTAATATTTTTCAATACTTCAATAATTATTTTATGTAAATAATTTTTAGTTAATACTTAGGTATTTTACATTTTATTTTATAGTACTACTGTGTGATTTAAAATCTCTGATACCTATATCATTATTACTTGAAACTACTGTATCAGGAATTAAAAAATAATTCTATATTCAATTACATTATCGAAACTTAGAATATTATTCATGTACTTATAAACCTATAATACTCGAATTTTCAAAGTTGGTTTGAAAGTATAGGCACCTCCTTGCCTCTTTCGTTTACAATGTTGGCGGGGGGGGGGGGGGGGGGATTCTTTATTAGAAAATGTAAATACTATTATAATGAACGAGGATAGTTCTGAAATGGATGACGATGTTGTTGCCCCCCCCCCCCCCCAACAAAATTGTAAACGAAAAAAAAAAAAAAAAAATTCAATGAATAAATAAACTTTAATAGCAGGACAATTGTTTTTCAGACGTCTTGAGGCTCGAGGATCGACAACCGGCAAGGAACCCAGAGGAGAATACCCAAGAAGATCAAGACCCATCGCAGGACGATGAGGACAAAATCTTCGAGGTCTACATGGGAAAACGTCCGGGAGAACACGAGGACATGCGCATGAGTAAAATCCTTGCGAGCCGAATCCAAGACTGGGTCCAAAATGGCCTTTTCGAGAAAGATGAGCTACAAAATTTGCTAAATGAGGTTCCTAGGAAAGGACGGGTCAGGCTCCAAAATTAAATAATGAGATTAGCGCGGAAGACATCCCGCAAGCGACCAAAACTAAAGAAAGATATTTGGTCGAATATTCCAACATGGCCGGCTCAGCGCTGACATGCACAGCTTCGGCGCTATCCTTGTTCGCACAAGAGGATAAAATTCCCTTCGATAAAGACGAAGTCATGGAAGCCTTGAGCATTAGTTTGAAGCTTCAAAGCGCGCTAATCAATAAGTTAACAATTCCGCGTCAGTTTCATTTTTCAAAGCCTTACCCACCGAAAATGCAGAAGATGCTGAAGGCGAGGAAACCGATAGCCCTACTGTTTGGCGATAACCTTAAAAACGCCATCGACGAAGTAAAGGCACTGGAGAAAACAAATCAGGAGATGAGGAGTAAACACAAGGGTCCAACATCTAATTATTCTTCGTCGGCTAATTCAAACTCCAGAAGCCCGATGGCCAAGGGCGAGGCACTGCAATCGGGCGCCAGAGATCAACGCTTCAAACCATATTTCCCGAATATGCAACCGAGGGAAACCTTGAACTCCAGAACCCAACACCACCCAGCAAAGAAATTCTACAACCAAGCTCAGCCACAACAACGGCGTCGTTGGTAAATGATATACCGTAAATCAGAGTGAGGTAATCAAGGCCGGTAGGCTTAAAAATTTTATCGTTAATTGGAGAGAGATTACTAATGACGCATTTATTTTGAAAATAATAAGAGGTTGTGAGATGGTTTTTGAGTCCCCTGCATGCCAGACCGAAACACCTCGAGAATATGTATTTTCAAATGCGGAAAATGATAGAATGTGTATAGCAGTCGATAAACTTATAGCATCCTCCGCGATCCGGGAATGTTCCCCGGTGGATGGCCAGTTTGTTTCATCGGTTTTTCTTGTCCCTAAGCCAGATGGCATGGACAGATTCATTTTGAATCTGAAAAGCTTAAATTATTTTGTGCGGAAAGAACACTTTAAGATGGAAGATCTCCGGTCAGCCTTAAACATTTTGAGTGAGAATGACTTTATGGAAAAATTGGACTTAAAGGATGCATACTTGCTAATTCCTATAGCTGAGAGTCACAGGAAATATTTGCGGTTCAAATTTCGGGGAAGGCTTTATGAATTCAACGCTTTACCATTTGGGTTATCTTCGGCTCCAGGTACATTTACTTACAAGCTTGGGAAACCAGTAGCAAAATACCTGAGAGAAAGAGGCGTCAGGCTGGTGATATATCTGGATGATTTTTTTATAGTTGGTTCTTCTAAAGAGGAATGTGCGTACTACTACATCCAGCTGACACTTTCCCTCTTATCTTTCTTGGGTTTAGCAGTCAATTGGGAGAAGAGTGATACAACACCAAGCAAAGGGTGTGAATTCTTGGGTGTGGTGATCAAATCAGCCAACATGACACTAGAACTACCAGAAGAAAGAAAGGTCAGAGTGAAAGAATTGGTCGTATCTACAGTGATCGCTGGGAGGATAAAGTATAAAAATCTCTGCAAATTAACTGGAGTGCTCGTGGCAGCTTGCCCAGCCGTAGCCTATGGCTGGTTGTTTTATAAACAGCTGGAAGTTTTAAAATGGCAAGCTTGCAAGGGGAAGAATCCGGACCCAGGGTTAATGGTGACACTAACTCAGGAAGTGGTGGAAGATTTGGAATGGTGGGCCAGTGAAATAATGGAATCAAAAAACAAAATAAAATCCGACTCTTATGATCTTGAAATCTTCATAGATGCTTCAACTACTGGTTGGGGAGCCACCTGCAAGGAAGAGAAACCCTCAGGCAGGTGGAGCGAAGCAGAGTCAAGAATGCACATCAACTATTTTGAAATTAAGGCAGCTTTCTTTGGTCTCCAATGCTTTGCAAAAAATCTGGTAGATAAACAGATATTGTTGAGAATAGATAACATTACTGCACTAGCCTATAATAAATAAAATGGGCAGCACAAAATTCAGAATTTTGAATGATTTAACCAGAGAACTTTGGAATTAGTGCAGAGTCGGAAATTTATGGGTATTCGCTGAATATGTAGCCTCCAAGGTGAACAGGGCGGATGAAGGTTCAGGATTACTAACATGGACACAGAATGGGAACTGGCAGACTATGCGTTCAGGAAAATCCGTAATGAACTTGGCCATCCATCGATGGATCTATTCGCTTCGAGAACAAATGCTAAATGTGGGAAATACTGCTCATGGGACAGAGATCTACATGCTTTCATAATAAATGCGTTCACTTTTAATTTGAAGAAAGAATTCTGGTTCGCCCTTCCTCCCTTTTCATAGATATCTAAGGTTATAAAGAAAGTAAAAATTGAAGGATCCACAGGCATTTTAGTAGCCCCTTACTGGACCTCACAGCCTTGGTTTCCTGAGTTTAGAAAAATTTTGAGATCTGAAATGATTATTTTTGAACCATCAACTCACCTGTTATTATCTCCTTGCAGAAGGATGATCCATCCATTGGCTCACAACCTTACCCTGGCTTCAGCGATTGTGTCAGGCAGTCGTACAAGGAAAAGGGTTATGGAGTAGATACCATAAACATCTTAGTCTCAGCGTTAGCTCCCAACTCTGTGAAATAATATAATGCCTCTCTGAAGTTCTGGTGGACTTTCTGTCAGGATAGTGGTCAAAATCCCTTCTTCGTAGGAGAAAAAGCAGTACTGAGCTGTCTTACGGCAAGGTATAATCACTTACCAAACACTTAATACCTTGAGATGTGCAATCAACTATATAAATGAGGGTGCGGAGGACAACAAGACATTTAATGGTATTTTTCGTATCTAGAGCGCAAAATGCTACTTTATGCTCAAGTGTGATCGTAGCGCCCGAGGGTCGGAGAAGCCGGCCCGAGGGTCGCGGACGATCACACGAGATTGTAAAGTAGTACGCTCGCGATGCGAACATTATTTTTTTTTATAGTATGAGTAAATTCTCTCCGAGTTTCAGTAAAAAACGAAGTTCAAGGGCGGCAGCCCCTGGTAGTGGTGCAGGGGGCGAAGCCCCCGCCAGGGGGGTAAAAAACCTTGGTCACAATCCAGTACAGTCTTTGCTAGTTTCTATAACAAACTCATCTTGGGTAAGAATTTTCAAGAGACAGTTTTTTCATAGATTTGAAGTTACAGTAGTGATCAAATTTATACGGCACCCCCTAAAATTCATCTGTTTCAAGTTTATATTTTGACTTTGTGCATGCCTGCACGTGTTTAAATATTTTAGTAATCATCTATAAAATTTTTTTTGTTCAAAACAAGTTCAGTACTTGAAAAAAAAAACGTTTACTTTATATTAATTCTTCTTTCCAATCAATTTTTATCCTCTTTTAAGCTTAAAATGACTTTTTTTTAAAAACAGCTAAATTTAGTTCTTTTATGATCTAGATAGTGTTCTGTAAAATTTCTATAAACACCTAAGTGAATAATATAATTTTTTTCGCGTTTCTCCGATGTTCAAGTTTATCGAAAAAAATTTTCAAGCTGATTAATAGAAAAATGTTCAAGCCACAAAGAAAAAAAACATTTTTGTAAACTTGAAAAAACATTGATTTTTTGTACTTTTACATTGTTTTTCGCTTAAATTTGCTTTTTTTTATTAATTTGGGAGGTAAAAATTATATTAAACTGATATTTGATGAATTTTAAACTAATTCAATTTATTATGAATCAAAATCTTACAGAGAATTTTAAAAAAATATGTTAAAAAACAGTTTTTTTAATACAGTTAAATTTCACAAAAATAACTTCAATTTGTATTTAATTGATTACAAGCAATATATTTATCGAATTGACTTTTTCATTAATTTTAATATTCAGTTAGAAGTTTCAGAGAGTTTATTTAACTTGAAGTAATTTTTCAAATTCGTAGAATTCGAATGCCAGTAGCGATAATTGTTCGATCGGTAAAGAATTTATCTACATTACCGACCGAGCCGTCATTATTGATAAATTAGTTTTTTAAAGTTTATAAGCTTGCATAACTTTCATCATGGGAAGAAAAGCAGTTTCTGATAAAATTAAGAGGCAGATTATAGGATTGTTGAAAGGAGGAAAAAATCAGAGTCAAATTTCAAAAATATTAAAAGTTAGTAGGTGTTGCGTTCAAAACACCATTAAGACGTATGAAAGCACGAAATCCGTAAAAGTGAAAAGTGGCGCTGGCAGGCCAAGAATAACAAGTAACCGGATTGATCGAATTATTATTAAAAAGGCAAAGAATAATCGTGCGGTTACAGCAAACAATATCAAAAATCAAATAAATGAAGAACTTAATGTAAAAGTGTCTCGAGTAACAGTTAATAGACGTTTGCTTGAGAAGAACATGAAATCTGCTGTCGCAACTCGTAAGCCTCTTCTAACTACAAAAAACCGAAAAGCTAGGTATGAATGGTGCAAAGACAACTATCATGGACAGTTGAAAAATGGAATTTAGTTCTTTTTAGCGATGAATCTAGCTTCCAACTTTTTTCAAACAGACCAAAGCGAATAAGACGTACCAGCAGTGAAAAATACAATCCTGATTGCCTTGCTCCAAGAGTGCAGAAAGGTGGTGGATCAATTATAGTTTGGGGTTGCCTGTCAGGAAAAGGAAAAGGAGAACTTCAATTTGTGCAAGGTACAGTGAACAGCGAAAAATACATCGAGACTATGGAAAATTTTATGCTTCCATCAAAAACAAAGGTTTATGGACGTCAAAAAATTTGGTATTACCAACAAGACAACGCTCCGTGTCACAAATCAAAGAAAACGATGCAGTGGTTTAATGATAATAAAATACCTATACTAGATTGGCCAGCACGTTCTCCAGATTTGAATATAATTGAGAATACTTGGGATCAAATAGAGATAATGATCAAAGACAAACACCTGAGAAATTTTGAAGATTTAAAACGAGAGATTGCTGTAGCCTGGCAAAAATTGAGTCCGACTTACTGTAAAAAACTTGCAGAATCTATGGTCCGAAGAGTTCGCGCTTGCTTCGAGGCTAAAGGAGGATCAACTTAGTACTAAAGAAGGGTAAACTAATTACTAAATATATAAAAAACATATTATATTAAATAATAAAAATGAATATAATAATTATTTCTAAAAATAAATTAATACTATTACTTGTTATCAATTAAATACAAATTGAAGTTATTTTAGTGAAATTTAACTGTATTAGAAAAACTGTTTTTTAGCATATTTTTTTAAAATTCTCTGTAAGATTTTGATTCATAATAAATTGAATTAGTTTAAAATTCATCAAATATCAGTTTAATATAATTTTTACCTCCCAAATTAATAAAAAAAAGCAAATTTAAGCGAAAAACAATGTAAAAGTACAAAAAATCAATGTTTTTTCAAGTTTAAAAAAATGTATTTTTACTTTGTGGCTTGAACATTTTTCTATTAATCAGCTTGAAATTTTTTTTCGATAAACTTGAACATCGGAGAAGCGCGAAAAAAAATATATTATTCACTTAGGTGTTTATAGAAATTTTACAGAACACTATCTAGTTCATAAAAGAACTAAATTTAGCTGTTTTTAAAAAAAAGTCATTTTAAGCTTAAAAGAGGATAAAAATTGATTGGAAAGACGAATTAATATAAAGTAAACGTTTTTTTTTCAAGTACTGAACTTGTTTTGAACAAAAAAAATTTTATAGATGATTACTAAAATATTTAAACACGTGCAGGCATGCACAAAGTCAAAATATTAACTTGAAACAGACGAATTTTAGGGGGTGCCTTATAATTTTGATCACTACTGTATCTGGTTGGACTCTTCATGTTATCATTATATTGTGGCTTATAATTTATTAAGTGGGATGTTTAAAAAAAAAAAAAAAAAAAAAAAAAAAAAAAAAAAAAAAATAGTGTACACTTGAAGGATACATAAATGTTTCAAAATATAATTGGTTTATTTTTATTTTCACACTAAACATCTACATTATCTTCGAACAAGTAATAACGAAATATATATAAGCATTAAACAAACTTACCTGTAAGTGAAGTTTGATCATAATTATATGAATGTACTTGTTCGAAGATAAGCAATTCCCACCCAGGAGGATTTGCTGAACTTCACTTTAGGGATCAAGGTTGAATAACGGGTGACACATTGATGAGTAAATCCCAAACCAGTTGGCGAAGGAAGGCTCTGAACTAAATGAGTGAACAGCTGAGGGTATCTATAGGTAGGCGCGACGGCGGCTAGGCTAGAAACTTTTCTCTTTTTTAGGTTAAACTGTGAAAGTGGCGTCATCTGGCGACAAGTCATGGTACTACATTATCTTCGAACAAGTATACTCATAAAATTATGATCGAACTTCACTTAAAGGTAAGTTCGTTTAGTATAGGATAGGCACAAGTATAGGAACAATAGTTATGTTACGAGGATAATCACACGATTCAACACAAAGGTAGGTGCCGCCCTTGAACTTCGTTTTTTACTGAAACTCGGAGAGAATTTACTCATACTATAAAAAAAAATAATGTTCGCATCGCGAGCGTACTACTTTACAATCTCGTGTGATCGTCCGCGACCCTCGGGCCGGCTTCTCCGACCCTCGGGCGCTACGATCACACTTGAGCATAAAGTAGCATTTTGCGCTCTAGATACGAAAAATACCATTAAATGTCTTGTTGTCCTCCGCACCCTCATTTATATAGTTGATTGCACATCTCAAGGTATTAAGTGTTTGGTAAGTGATTATACCTTGCCGTAAGACAGCTCAGTACTGCTTTTTCTCCTACGAAGAAGGGATTTTGACCACTATCCTGACAGAAAGTCCACCAGAACTTCAGAGAGGCATTATATTATTTCACAGAGTTGGGAGCTAACGCTGAGACTAAGATGTTTATGGTATCTACTCCATAACCCTTTTCCTTGTACGACTGCCTGACACAATCGCTGAAGCCAGGGTAAGGTTGTGAGCCAATGGATGGATCATCCTTCTGCAAGGAGATAATAACAGGTGAGTTGATGGTTCAAAAATAATCATTTCAGATCTCAAAATTTTTCTAAACTCAGGAAACCAAGGCTGTGAGGTCCAGTAAGGGGCTACTAAAATGCCTGTGGATCCTTCAATTTTTACTTTCTTTATAACCTTAGATATCTATGAAAAGGGAGGAAGGGCGAACCAGAATTCTTTCTTCAAATTAAAAGTGAACGCATTTATTATGAAAGCATGTAGATCTCTGTCCCATGAGCAGTATTTCCCACATTTAGCATTTGTTCTCGAAGCGAATAGATCCATCGATGGATGGCCAAGTTCATTACGGATTTTCCTGAACGCATAGTCTGCCAGTTCCCATTCTGTGTCCATGTTAGTAATCCTGAACCTTCATCCGCCCTGTTCACCTTGGAGGCTACATATTCAGCGAATACCCATAAATTTCCGACTCTGCACTAATTCCAAAGTTCTCTGGTTAAATCATTCAAAATTCTGAATTTTGTGCTGCCCATTTTATTTATTATAGGCTAGTGCAGTAATGTTATCTATTCTCAACAATATCTGTTTATCTACCAGATTTTTTGCAAAGCATTGGAGACCAAAGAAAGCTGCCTTAATTTCAAAATAGTTGATGTGCATTCTTGACTCTGCTTCGCTCCACCTGCCTGAGGGTTTCTCTTCCTTGCAGGTGGCTCCCCAACCAGTAGTTGAAGCATCTATGAAGATTTCAAGATCATAAGAGTCGGATTTTATTTTGTTTTTTGATTCCATTATTTCACTGGCCCACCATTCCAAATCTTCCACCACTTCCTGAGTTAGTGTCACCATTAACCCTGGGTCCGGATTCTTCCCCTTGCAAGCTTGCCATTTTAAAACTTCCAGCTGTTTATAAAACAACCAGCCATAGGCTACGGCTGGGCAAGCTGCCACGAGCACTCCAGTTAATTTGCAGAGATTTTTATACTTTATCCTCCCAGCGATCACTGTAGATACGACCAATTCTTTCACTCTGACCTTTCTTTCTTCTGGTAGTTCTAGTGTCATGTTGGCTGATTTGATCACCACACCCAAGAATTCACACCCTTTGCTTGGTGTTGTATCACTCTTCTCCCAATTGACTGCTAAACCCAAGAAAGATAAGAGGGAAAGTGTCAGCTGGATGTAGTAGTACGCACATTCCTCTTTAGAAGAACCAACTATAAAAAAATCATCCAGATATATCACCAGCCTGACGCCTCTTTCTCTCAGGTATTTTGCTACTGGTTTCCCAAGCTTGTAAGTAAATGTACCTGGAGCCGAAGATAACCCAAATGGTAAAGCGTTGAATTCATAAAGCCTTCCCCGAAATTTGAACCGCAAATATTTCCTGTGACTCTCAGCTATAGGAATTAGCAAGTATGCATCCTTTAAGTCCAATTTTTCCATAAAGTCATTCTCACTCAAAATGTTTAAGGCTGACCGGAGATCTTCCATCTTAAAGTGTTCTTTCCGCACAAAATAATTTAAGCTTTTCAGATTCAAAATGAATCTGTCCATGCCATCTGGCTTAGGGACAAGAAAAACCGATGAAACAAACTGGCCATCCACCGGGGAACATTCCCGGATCGCGGAGGATGCTATAAGTTTATCGACTGCTATACACATTCTATCATTTTCCGCATTTGAAAATACATATTCTCGAGGTGTTTCGGTCTGGCATGCAGGGGACTCAAAAACCATCTCACAACCTCTTATTATTTTCAAAATAAATGCGTCATTAGTAATCTCTCTCCAATTAACGATAAAATTTTTAAGCCTACCGGCCTTGATTACCTCACTCTGATTTACGGTATATCATTTACCAACGACGCCGTTGTTGTGGCTGAGCTTGGTTGTAGAATTTCTTTGCTGGGTGGTGTTGGGTTCTGGAGTTCAAGGTTTCCCTCGGTTGCATATTCGGGAAATATGGTTTGAAGCGTTGATCTCTGGCGCCCGATTGCAGTGCCTCGCCCTTGGCCATCGGGCTTCTGGAGTTTGAATTAGCCGACGAAGAATAATTAGATGTTGGACCCTTGTGTTTACTCCTCATCTCCTGATTTGTTTTCTCCAGTGCCTTTACTTCGTCGATGGCGTTTTTAAGGTTATCGCCAAACAGTAGGGCTATCGGTTTCCTCGCCTTCAGCATCTTCTGCATTTTCGGTGGGTAAGGCTTTGAAAAATGAAACTGACGCGGAATTGTTAACTTATTGATTAGCGCGCTTTGAAGCTTCAAACTAATGCTCAAGGCTTCCATGACTTCGTCTTTATCGAAGGGAATTTTATCCTCTTGTGCGAACAAGGATAGCGCCGAAGCTGTGCATGTCAGCGCTGAGCCGGCCATGTTGGAATATTCGACCAAATATCTTTCTTTAGTTTTGGTCGCTTGCGGGATGTCTTCCGCGCTAATCTCATTATTTAATTTTGGAGCCTGACCCGTCCTTTCCTAGGAACCTCATTTAGCAAATTTTGTAGCTCATCTTTCTCGAAAAGGCCATTTTGGACCCAGTCTTGGATTCGGCTCGCAAGGATTTTACTCATGCGCATGTCCTCGTGTTCTCCCGGACGTTTTCCCATGTAGACCTCGAAGATTTCGTCCTCATCGTCCTGCGATGGGTCTTGATCTTCTTGGGTATTCTCCTCTGGGTTCCTTGCCGGTTGTCGATCCTCGAGCCTCAAGACGTCTGAAAAACAATTGTCCTGCTATTAAAGTTTATTTATTCATTGAATTTTTTTTTTTTTTTTTCGTTTACAATTTTGTTGGGGGGGGGGGGGGGGGGGGCAACAACATCGTCATCCATTTCAGAACTATCCTCGTTCATTATAATAGTATTTACATTTTCTAATAAAGAATCCCCCCCCCCCCCCCCCCCGCCAACATTGTAAACGAAAGAGGCAAGGAGGTGCCTATACTTTCAAACCAACTTTGAAAATTCGAGTATTATAGGTTTATAAGTACATGAATAATATTCTAAGTTTCGATAATGTAATTGAATATAGAATTATTTTTTAATTCCTGATACAGTAGTTTCAAGTAATAATGATATAGGTATCAGAGATTTTAAATCACACAGTAGTACTATAAAATAAAATGTAAAATACCTAAGTATTAACTAAAAATTATTTACATAAAATAATTATTGAAGTATTGAAAAATATTAATTCAACAATGACAAATATAACTATCTTGATTGTAAAATAAATCTAATCCGTTGGTACGACTGGTAAGCATAAACACCTCGTTGCTCTTCGCTCCGTAAGTCTTGTACCTGCTAACCGTTTACTTCACTCCGATTATCGGAGGCTCTTTTTCAGACCTTTTCCGGACAGTTTCCCAGCTCAACACGCTAAAAATCTCGCTGGTGGCTCAACTTTCCATTGAGCTGGAGACCCGGAAAAAGTCTGTGCATACTTTTGAGGTTAGATAGTCATCACCGCTCATCGTTGGTTTTTCGCACTCAGCTGTTACCTGCACTGTAATCACCTTGGCGCAAGGATTTGAATTTCTTTAGTACGCACGAGCCAGTGTCGCTGTATAGTTCGAGGTAGCAAGCGATCTCTAACTTACCAACTGTGAGGTACATTAGTGTGGAAAAGAAAATAAGCAGTACCATGAGAGCATGACCGACAAGTCCAAAAGCGCACCACTACCATCATCGCAAAACACCACTAACCCTTCTGGTAAGTCTGTCTCTTTTGTTTCGTGCTTTCATTCTCCAGTTCCCATGCCTAGAAACAACAATAGTAGACCACCGTCTCTCGTAAACGAACGGCGAAAACCAGCTCGCTCGGTTTTTTCACAGTCATCGCTCGCACTGTCACACACACAGTCAAACCAGCCACAAGCCACGCCCACTTCGTTTCCTGCTGACCCAGAAGCTGCTACTCGTAAGCGCCTGGCTTCTACTTCACCCGAACTAACGCCTGCAACTCGGAAAGCGGCCTTACAGGCACACCCCACTAGGATGGCCACCTATGAGGAACGTGAGCAGGCTTTTATGAATAGTTCCACTGTGTCTACGGAACTCAAGCAGCTTTTCGAGCTCTTCAACGAACGCCTTGACCGCCACGATGCCCGCACCCATCAGCGCATTGATGTGCTCGAGAAGAGTGTTGATCGTCTTGTCAAAAAAACGGCAGAACCAGACGTTTGCGAGATTCGCTTTTCCGGCCTTCCACTGACTACCAAGAACAACTCCACTGATGAAATCGTAAAGGTTCTTGATTTTATTAAGTGCCCGGAGGCGGCCAAATTTTTGTACAAGGTCCGGGAGTGGCAGCCAAAGCCTCGGGCTGGTAAGAACCCCGGCAACTCTCGTCAGGCAGATCAAAACCAAGCTGTTACCCTTGTGGCAAAGTTCACTTCTCCTGTAGTCCGTAACGATGTTATGGCACACAAGGGTGCCCTCCGTGGCAAGACCGACAAAGATATTTTTGGGTTTGGTGTCGGGAATCAAATTTACATGGATGCTATTACGCCGCCATCTGTCCACTCGCTCCTGCTCAGTGCACGTGCCCTGGCTCGAGACCATTCCCTCCCTGGACCCCTACTCCGCGATACCTCAGTCTTCATGCGCATGAGTGACAGCTCACCGCTAATTCAAATTTTTACTGAGGGTGATATCAATGCCCTTCGTACCCAACTTCATCACGCCTCACTGACTAATCCAACCAGCTGAAAACTTACTGGTTCACAGAACCTAGCCACATCGTCACAGTCATCGTCACCACCATCCAACACCCATAGTCACCGCGATTTCTCCACCGTTTCTCACTCTTATCATTCACCCCGGCCACTTAACCTAAAAATAGGACACATTAATATCAACCGCCTTGCAACGCACTTTAACGAATTGATAATAGAAATCCATGCCCAAAAGTATCATTTGCTCGCGCTCTCGGAGACCTTCCTTGTCCCCGATCGTCCTACTCACATGTTTGACATTCCAGGATACAAATTTGTCCACCACGATCGGTCTGGCAAGACAGGTGGTGGGGTGGGTTTCTATTATCGTGAGGACTTCAAAATGAAGGTTCTGGCGACCTCTCAGGGACCTTATCGGAAAGCCCCCGAATTTATTGTGTCAGAAATCAATCTAGGAAATACACGACTCTTATTTACAATAGTTTACCGCCCCCCACGAGCACGTCACACACTTTCACCTGAGCTTACCGACAGCCTCCTCGAATACTTGCCGTCCTATGAACATGTGGTCATCACAGGCGACTTTAACATCAACCTCTCGACTGTAAATCATAGCTCCACCTCTTTTGAGCAGTCCTTACAGGAACTTGGGCTTCACCTAGTTAGTCGAGAACCCACTCACCATGTTACTTGGCGTGACGGCTCAACGCATCATTCTTGCCTTGACCTTTTTATTGTGAGGAGACTTGAGGAAGTTTCCAACTTCTCCAGGTCTGATGCTCCGTTCACCCCAGGTCATGATCGCATCTCGTTCACCTACAACCTCCAAACCCCCCCATGCCCCCCACGTCAAATTCTTTCCCGAAAACTTAAGAAAATTGATTCACCTGAGCTTTGCAAACTGCTCCGCACCAAACTTTCACATTCATCCACTCATCTAGACTCTGTGAACCTGTACTCAAATCGTTTCGTACACATCAACCAATCCCTTCCCTCAATGCACATCGTACACCAACCTTCAACACATTCTAACCTTGACAGTACCGTTACCTCCCTCACTACATCCATCCTTTCCTCTTTCGATTCAGTTGCACCTCTTAGACTCATTACGCTCGACCCTTTGCGCAAACCCTGGGTGACAAATCAGATACTAACCAAAATGAAAACCAGGGATCGGCTGTATCAACTGGCAGAGCGCTACAAGTCGCCCACGGTTCGTGCAAGGTATAAGGTCCTGCGTAATGAGGTTGTTACCGACCTCCGCAATTCAAAAGCTGAGCTTCTCCTCAGCAAAATCTCCGTTGATACAGATCCTTCCACAATGTGGAGGGAAATTAGAAAAGCCGGCATTGTTTCCCAAAAATATCCTTCTCCTCTGTTACAATTTGATGCACCCACCCTAAACCACCACTACGCTTCCATCTCTCAATCCAGTCAACCCCTCACTTCCATCCTTACTGAAAACCTAATTTTGACCAATCCTATCCCAACCAATAACAACTTTGACTTCCATCCTATCACCTCTGCAGACCTCCTGTCTATATTTCACAAGGGCGAGTCTAAGGGGATGGGCTCTGACTCCATTTCATCGACCATGCTGCAGCTCGCATTCCCCGCGGTACTTGACTCAGCAACCGCCATTGTAAATGAGTCATTGTCAACTGGAGTCTTTCCATCCCAGTGGAAAAGGGCGCTCATCACGCCGCTTGCCAAGGTACCACATCTCCAGTCACCCTCAGATACCAGGCCTATCGCCCAACTACCCGAGTTGTCGAAGCTCCTTGAGAGAGTTGTTCATCAGCAACTCTCCTTTTATCTTCAGTCGACGAACACTCTCGATCCTTACCAGTCCGGTTACAGGACCAAGCACTCCTCTCAGACGGCGGTACTCGGTATCACGGAGGATGCCCGCGTGGCCATGTCCCAAGGTCAGCTCACCGTGCTCATCTCCTTTGATCTATCGAAGGCTTTTGACACGGTCCCCCATCTCCGTCTCCTTCAGAAGCTGCGCGACGTTGGGTGCAGTGACCGAGTGATTCGCTGGTTTTCCAGTTACCTGTCTGGTAGGCAACAGGCTGTTCGGCTCGGGGATGGATCCACAACGGAATGGTTAGACGTCACAGCCGGAGTCCCCCAGGGCAGTGTCTTAGGTCCGCTTTTATTTCTCATTTTTATAAATGACCTGCCCCGCTGCCTTCGTCATACCCTTCATGCAATCTTTGCTGACGACTCTGAGATCTACCTCCACGCCAAAATTGCTGAACTTATGCGCAAGCTACTCCTGCTCTATTCGGACGCGCAGCTGGTTGCCTCCTGGGCTGCTGAAAATGGTCTTCGACTAAACTTGGAGAAAACTTCAATCATCATTGTTGGTTCGCGTGGTAAGCTCGCTCAAGTGGACTTTAACACCTTACCACCCTTCATCCTCGGAAATAGAATCATCCCTTTCGCTTCTTCCCTAAAGACCCTAGGTTTCAAACTAACTCCAACACTCAACTGGAATCTCCAGATCAGTGACATGAGTCGGAGGATAAATTACGCCCTGTACTCATTGGGCTACTTTAAAAGGTCTCTGTCCCGCTCAGTCCGTGCTCACCTAGTTCAGGCATTAGTGTTGCCCTTTTTTGATTATGGTGCCCCAGTGTTGTCTTCCCTTAATCTCGGCCAAAGAAAGAAGGTTCATACCCTTCACAACGCGTGCGTGCGGGTTGCGTATGGAAACATACCTCGTAGGGCCCATGTTGCTCCATTCAGAATCTCGTTAGGTTGGCTCTCAGCTAACTCTCGCCGCCAATTTCTTGCTGTGTCGCTAGCATATTCAGTTGTTAAGTCCGAACAGCCACACTACCTATTCATGAGATTCCGCTTTGATCCCGGCCCTGATGCCATTCGGCGCTCAACCCGCCGTCCACGTCCTCCCTTTGTTGTGCCCGAGACTAAGTCATCTTCGCTCTACCAGTCCTTCACTATCGAATCCGCTCGTGCTCTCAACCAGTACTCAGACATCTATTACACCAGTACCACCTCTGACAGCTTCAAGACTCGTCTGAGAGAGCGTTTGTTCCAACAGGATTGTGAGGAATGGGTTGAACGTGCCATTGCCATAGGTTCCGATCCGACCCCTCCCCAGGTGCAAGAACAGCTTCGCCCGATTCTTGATGCTCTTAACTTAATGTGGTAACAATACTCACACTCATTCTAGACCAACCTAATCCGATCCCTCCCTTTCTCCCTCTATCCCTGTTTTCCTTTTTAGTACAAGCCGAAACCGAGACAGACCTTTGCTGTTCACCATTTAGCTTTAGCAACTTTAGCAAATCAAAATACCTAGTGTTTAGACTAAATTGTTATATACAGTGTATTAATTTGTTATACTTTGTTACACATTATATATTACAACTCTGTAACAGTCACGAGCATGGCAGGGTATCTACCCTATGCTCGAATAAATAAATAATAATAATAATAATACCAATAAAATAAGAGATACTCCAATTATACGTGTATTTTCATACTGTTTCTAAGTTATCATAATTTATAATTTAATTAATTTTAATTATTACATGATTTTTTCATCATAAAAAACTAGTTAAAAATATCGAATATTATTGTGGAATAAAGTAGTTATGGTTTTGAGACAATTTAACCAAAAATTTTAATAAATAATTTAAAATTTATAGCATTATATACAAAAATAAAGGAAAAAAAATTGAAAAAATTGGTTTTTTTGAATTTTTAATAATTTTTCCTCTTAAAGTATGCCTTTTTTTTTTTTTTTTTTTAAACTACATGTTAAAACAAAAAGAATGAGACCCGAACGAACATCGTAGAGCGTTTTAAACTAAGAAACTTTTCTCGTGAAGTAGACGCCTTTTTTCACTTTAGCCACCCGTATTTTTTAAGCGGTTGAATATTTTTATACAAAAAAATTATGGCTCATTAAACATAAAAAAAGCTTCACTTTGGTCAAGTTTCATTAAGGTAGGACCGCACAAACTAGAAAGAGATGTGTTAAAAATCTAAAACTTTAGGAAGTCGAAGATAAATATTAAAAAATGATGCCACTAAACTTTCAGAACCTGGGGGTTTTTCGTTTTTGAGTAATTGAATATTAACATCGCGTCGATTTAATCCGTAGTCTTATGGGAGAGCACATTTTTTATACAATTTTTACATAATTACATGTGATCAAGTTTTCAGAATACTTGTCAGTTTAACTTAAATGCACAAGAATCACATAGAATTAATTAAATCATCCATTCGGTTCCTCTAAGTATTAATAAAAAACAAAAATATGTGTTTTAGGTTAAAAAAGCTTCTGCTGCTAATGAACTTCTATATCTATATACGCGTAAAGCTAGTCAAATGTTTAACCGAAAATGCATCTTGACTAGAGCCGTAGGTGCGGTCCTACCTTAAGATACATTTATTTTTGTGGCCAGGAAAAATAAAAAACAAAAGAACTCGTTTTTTGCGTTTATCTCGTCAATTTTGAGGTTATGTAAAAAAGTGTATAGAACAAAAGTTGTAGATCATTCAATTATCTACAACTTTTATGCTCAACTTTTTTCGATAAAACTTATACTTCTCCCGGAAATCGCAAAAAACTGCTTTCAACCCCTAAAAACCCACCCTGTTCCACTCCAGCGACTCGAAAAGTGTTCGCTTGAGTTTTCCTTTTTTTTTGTGATGTTTTCTTCCCATGTCAACCAGAAAATCACTGTCAGGAATTTTTTTGTTTCAAAAATTTAGTACGACTGGACTAATATGGTATCGTTCTTACCAGGCGCGCAACAACGGGGGGGGGGGGCAGAGGTGTCAGGACACCCCCTGGACTAGTAGACGACACCCTCTACAGTTTCTTGGGGGTGTCCACGGAATTTGAAATCTCAAGCCTTGAACCTCCAAAATCCTGGGCGCCCGAGTTAAACAAAAAAACTGATCAGCTATCCCCCAAGCTCTAAACCCCCAAATACCCTGGGCGCCCGAGTTCAACGAAAAAACTAATCAGCTATCCCCCAAGCTCTAAACCCTCAAAACCCTGGGCACCCGAGTTCAACAAAAAAACTGATCGGCTATACCCCAAGCTCTAAAACCCCCAAAACCATGGACATCGAGTTCAATAAAAATAAAAACTGATCATTTATCCCCCAAGCTCTAAACCCCCAAAACCCTGGGCGCCCGAGGTCAACGAAAAAACTGATCGGCTATCCCCCAAGCTCTAAAACCCCCAATAAAAAAAAATTAATCGTATTATTAGATATTGATATATTATTCTTTATAAGATTTAATTATTAATAATAAAATTATTTTGAATAAAATTATCGAAGAAAAAAATTTTGTTTGACTGAGATTCGAACCCATGACCCCAGGCATGGCAGGCAGACACTCTACCAACTGAGCCATTGAGCTAGCTTGCTCGAAGACTTTAATTAAACTACTTTAACAACTGTTTTATATTTGATTTTTAACTAGTCTCTCTCAGCGCGCAAACACGAGCAATTGTATTGCATTATCTAAATCTAAAACAAATTTTGTCGAAGCTTCATCTAAATTAAAGGGCTTAACCGACAATAAGTTGTATGTTAAAGGAGTTTAATTGAGGTCTTGATGCATGCTAGCTCAATGGCTCAGGTGGTAGAGTGTCTGCCTGTGATGCCTGGGGTCATGGGTTCGAATCTCAGTCGAACAAAATTTTTTTCTTCGATAATTTTATTCAAAATAATTTTATTATTAATAATTAAATCTTATAAAGAATAATATATCAATATCTAATAATAATATTAAATAAATAAAAAAATAGTGTGAAAATAAAATTGAAAAAAAAAAAAAAAAAAACCCATATGGAACCCCGTACGGAAACCCTGACCAAATATCAGTATCGGAAACCCATATGGGATCCTTTACAGGAACCTTTATGGGTCCCCGTACGGGTTTCCTTACGGATTCCCATATGGATTTTTTCAGCTGGGAAGGCATACCTAGTAACATAACTACTGTTCCTTTAGTTTATTACCTACCTCTGCGACTTCCCTGATTTCTATACTTGTACTTTCCACTTTTTTTACTTAGTTTACTACTGATTTACTTTTTCTTGTTTTTTCATCTGTTTGTACTACTATGCTTACTCTGTTGCTACCTTTTTTTCTACTTAAGGACGTTTCGAGGATTTTTGAGTAACGCTAAAAAATCTTGAAACTTAACACAGTAATAGATTTTTTTGTGCTCTATTCAATGAAACAAAAAAAAACATAGCAAGCGGGACTCGTTTTTGAGTTATGACATGTCAAAGTTCGGTAGTTTTACA
This sequence comes from Encarsia formosa, assembly GCA_038277355.1. Lineage (NCBI taxonomy): Eukaryota > Metazoa > Arthropoda > Insecta > Hymenoptera > Aphelinidae > Encarsia > Encarsia formosa. Next base: position 39,024,219 of record CM076184.1, on the reverse strand, counting down.
TAGGATGGCACGTAGGTCACCGAATTTTTTGGACGTTCATAACGATTGTGAAAACCCAATCGCTACAAAATTTTGGAAAATGACTTATGTTGCAGGGCTTGAAATGAAAAATATTTTAAGATTTTTTTAAATGTGGCAACCAGGCCTACTTTTTGAGTAGTTGAGTAGTAAAGTTGATTTTTTAGCTTTGGGGTTAGCCACCGCCATGAGAGCGAGAGAGATGGAGCGAGCAGCGCGTAAGCTGTTTTCGGTGCCTAGCGCCTCAAAGTCACTGGAGGGTTGGAACGTCCTTAACATCTAACCCTGAACCTATCATCTTCCCTTCTATTGTGTGTGATCCTGTACCAACAAACTTGCCCACTCTTGAGTATATCCATTGACCTACTCTCTTGCCTAACCTCGAGTCTACCACCGTGCGTACCCACATACACACTTGTGCCTACCAATGTTCCTAACCTTTGTTCTACGTTTATATCTACACTTGGAGTTACTCCTGCACGTACTCTTGTGCCTACTCTTCTCTTATTTTTGTTCCTACCCATCATCATCTTGTACTTACTCTTGCAGCTACAACTGTAACTACTCTCGTGACTACCTTTGTTATCTTCGTCCCTACTCGTGTGCTTATCCTCGTAATAAAACGATTGCTATTATAGTTGTGCATACTCTATGCCTGTGCCTACTGTTTTAACTACCTCTGTGCATGCCCTGGTTTCTATTCTTGTATCTTTCTTTTTTTAACTTAGATTTCTACTAATTCACTTTTTTGTTCTTATATGTTTGTACTCCTCAACAGAACGCATGAAACGTAAGAAATTCGCTAAGCACCCCCCCCAACATTACGCACACATCTCAACCACCCTCCACCCCTGCAACTTCTCTACCCCCCCCCTGCTACCTCATCTGCTCCTCCCCATCCCATCGCCCACACTCTTCACATCGCTCATATCAACATCAGCCGTCTGTCCACTCACTTCCGTGAATTACGGCACAAGTCCACGTTGGAGCACTACGACATAATCGCTGTAACCGAAACTTTCATCCCGCCTAACACCTCCACCCATATGTACAACCTGCCAGGCTACACCCTGCTCCACCACGATCGGGTCAGCAAGCCAGGAGGCGGCGTCGCCGCCTACATCCGCGACCATTTCACACCTACAATCATTTCCGTATCACCCACACCCCCAACATACCAAGCACAACCTGAATTCATGACCCTCGACATCGACCTGAAATCCATTAAATTTCTCCTCTCCATCGTCTACCGCCCGCCCAACACCGCCCTTCCCTCTCATCTTTTCTCCACGCTCACCCCTCTGCTCCCACAGTACGAAAACGTCATTTTGACAGGAGACTTCAATGTAGATATGTCCACCCCTTCTTTTTCATTCTCTTACCTGTCCAACCTTATCACTGATCACTGCCTCACCCTAGTCAGCAACAAACCAACCCATCATCTTCTATGGCACGACGGATCCACCCATCATTGCTGCCTTGATCTATTTATCACTCGTTCGATAGATAAAATCTCATCCTTTTCTCAAACATCAACCCCCTTTACCCCTGGCCACGATCTCATTTCACTAAACCTCTGCATTTATCCTCCAACCCCTCCTACAGATACAATAACTGTCCGCAAACTCAAATCCATTGACCCCCCAACACTTCACAACCTACTGACTACCAAACTTTCAACTATTTTTCCACCACCCCCACGCCTAGCGAATTGCTCGTACAACCCCTCCCCCTCTACAGATACTACTCTACTTGACCTTAAAACGTCCGACATCCCGGAAATTACCCTCGGAGTCTTCGACACTCTCGCCCCCCTGAAAACCGTCAGAAAGAAACCCCTAGTGAAACCCTACATAACACCCGCCATACTGAAATAGATGAGCCTCCGCGACAACCTTTACAGACGGGCCACGAGATCACATTCCGCCCGCCTTTTCGACGAATACAGAGCACTCCGTAACCAAGTCACGACTGACCTGGACAGGTTGGAGAACACCCATTTCAGGAACATTATAGATGACGGCCAAAACGATCTTTCCGCTAAGTGGCGCGCCATCCGTAGAACCGGCGTACTAGAACCAACCAGACCCTCCCCCCTCACAATCTTTGACAGCCCTACACTCAACTCACACTACGCAGCAGTATCCCAATCATCACCTCCCCTGACGCCTCGCGACCTCATAGACATCCTTTCTATACCGCCACCAATGCCCCCCTCCCCCTTTTTGAGTTCACCCAGGTTAACGAATCCGTCGTTCTTCAAGCTTTTAACCAGCACAGCCCATGGGGCATGGGACCCGACAACATCACCTCCTCAATGCTTAAGCTGGCCTTGCCCTCCCTTCTTCCATCCATTACTAACATCATCAACACATCCCTCTCACTCGGTCACTTCCCCACTTCATGGAAAAAATCATCTATCATCCCTTTAGCCAAAATCCACCACCCTCGCACTCCCTCCGACACCCGCCTCATCGCCCTTCTTCCGCAACTATCCAAACTCCTTGAAAGAATCGTCTCATCACAACTCACCACTTTCGCAACCAGTCACAACCTCCTCGATCCCTTTCAATACGCCTATAAAAAACATCACTCTGCCCAAACCGCTCTTCTTGGCATCCTCGAAGATGCGCGCTCTGCCATAGACCAGGGTGAAGTCACCATCCTCATCTCATTTCACTTCACCAAAGCATTCGACACCATCCCCATCGCATCCTCCTCTCCAAATTACGCCAACTAGGTTGCTCGGACACCGTGGTGCGCTGGTTCTACTCGTATCTTACGGGTAGATCCCAAGCCATCCGCTCGCAGGATGGCCAACATGCGCCATGGCTCCCAAAGACCTCAGGAGTACCTCAAGGTAGCGTCCTTGGCCCCCTCCTCTTCATTCTCTTCATAAATGACCTCCGCCTCTTCATTCTTTACGCCCTTCATGCATTTTACGCCGATGACTCAACCCTTTACATATGTTCCCCTTTCTCCCAACTTCTCCATTTTCTATCCCTCATTTTCTCAGATGCCCAGTCCGTGGCTGCCTGGGCCTCTGCAAACCACCTCAACCTCAACCCCAGCAAGACCACCCTCATGATCATCGCCAGCGACCACCACCTGTCCAAAATTGACTTCAAATCCCTCTCCCCCTTAATCATAAATGGCCACACCATCCCCTACTCCAACACGATAAAATCACTAGGTACGCACATCTCCTCCTCCCTAAACTGGAACCGTCAAATCAGCGAAACAACCAAACGCGTGAACTACTCCCTCTACTCTCTCCGCCACTTTCGTAAAGCTTTATCCCGCCCCACACGCATCCTTCTCACAAACTCACTCATCCTTCCTCTTTTTGATTTCTCAGCGCCTTTTCAAACCCATCTCACCCACCAACAAAACCTTAAACTCCGAACCCTTCACAACGCCTGCACTCGGTTTGCTTTTGTCTCCGTCCCCCGCACCGCCCATGTCACCCCCTACCGCCTCTCCCTTAACTGGCTCTCTGCTGCTTCCCGTCGCGAATACTTAAACACCTCCCTCGCCTACTCCATCATAGCCTCGCAAAAACCATCACGCCTCTACTCAAATTACAGGTTGGACCCTGGCGAGGAACTCCTCAGACGCTCAAATCGCCGCCCTCGACCACCCCTAATCTACCCCACCCCCCGAACATCCACCTACAACTACTCCTTTACAATGCAAACCTCACGTACCATAAACAAACACCGCTCAATTTTCTACAATAGTAACTCACTCCAAACCTACAAAACCTCCCTTAAATCCGCTCTCTTCACCATAGACTGTGCAGATTGGGTCCAAAGGGCCAACATTGAGAACCTCATCATCATCCCTCCACCCCTCTTTTCCCTCTTAACCTTTAGCTGGCATGCTTCTGTGGTATAACATAGCTGGCACCGTGGGGTGCTATAGTACCCCACGGACAAAAGTTGAAAAAAATAGAGGTTACATGCATTATTTGAACTAAAAAAAATTCAGACATGATCTTTAAAGGTTCTATCAAAGAGTGTAATATTTTAAATAACGATAACCTAAAGTCGGTCCTAAAAAAAAATCCAACAAGTCGAAAAAAATAGAAAAAAAACCGTTTTTATTCAAAAAATCATAACTTTTTTGTTTTTTCATAAAAAGGTCTAAAATTTTAGCTGGGTTATCTCCAAGTAGTGGACTATAAAGGAAAAATAATAGTTTATATGGGTTATTTAAAAAAGGTATTTATTCTCAGAAATTACCATCTGAGGTTTACAAAAAAAAAAACCATTAGGTTTTTTTAGAAAATTTAATGTTATTCAATTTTTTTATTTAATTCATACAAAAAAACTGTACATTTTAATAAAATATTACATGAAGAATTAAAAACTGTAAAAAAAAACATTTTATTCAAGTGCCAGCGCAGTCTTGGCCAATTAAAAATCTATGGTCCGGGCAAATCGGACGCGAACAAACGCCACAGGCTTCATCAGTTTTTTTGTCATTTCCCCTAGTGCAAAAACTACATCTTTTTTTAATTACAAGATTAATTTGAGTTATAGAGCGTACCGATGTTTCATATATTTTTAGAATAGATCGGATTCCAAACTTTAGCTCTTTTGAAAGTTTTAAAATTGAAAGTCGCTGCTCCAAAAGCGGCTTTATTAAATAAAAAGAAAGGGTTTCCAAGCAAGAAATAGCAGTGATTTTTTCATTATTTTCACTCTGTTCTAGATCCCATAAAAATATCGAACAGGCCACTTATTAGATCTTTTACGCACACTGTAGGAATGGCATAACTTGTCGAAAGTATCCGTTCCTCCTTTATTTTTGTTATAATGAAGGACAATATTCGATTTGTCACCTGTCATTTCTTCAGTTTTCAAAAGTGACGAAGCAATTAGAACTATCTTATCAGATTTTTTTTTCTTTGGCACATAAGTTAAAAGCGTAATGTTTTCAGTATGACAAAATTTAGTCATGGGACGATCTTTTTTGGGAACTTTGACCACGAAATCAACTGGTATTTCTCGTTTATTTTTTCGGATAGTACCCGTAATTTTTAAATTATACGGATCCTTCAGCATTCTGTGAAGTAAGGGAATCGAGGTGTACCAATTATCGCAAGTCACTTCACGGTTAGTGTTGTAAATTGGCACAGTTACCAGTCTAAAATAGTATTCAGGAACACTTTCATTATCTTCCAAGATTTCAGTATTCTTTCCTAAGTAAGGAATAGTATTAATCTGTAATAAAAATAAAATTTAGTTTTTTTTTTTTTTTTTTTTTTTTTTTTCAAGTATTGGTTTCATAGATTAAAAAATAAAAACTTATTCATATTTACCATATAAGCTGTTTGAGAGTCATTCAAACTTATAATTTTGAGGCCATATTTATCGGGCTTATCTTTCATGTAAACTCTAAATTTACAACGTCCTCTGAAACTTAACAACTGCTCGTCCACGGTGCATTGACGACTTGGAGTGTAATTCTTTTCGCAGTTTCCGATAAACATGTTCCATAAATTTCGGATAGGAGCAAATCAATCATCTTGTTCTCTTTCATCTGCATTGTCAAAGCGCAAACACGTTGATAAAAACGTAAATCTGTGCCTTGAAAAAGCACTACGATACATAGATAAGCCATTAGTTTTGTCCCATAATCTGTTCACATCAACATCAGCCGATTTCCATAAACCAGAGTAATATAAAATTCCAATGAAAGCTTTTACTTCAACTGGATCAGTGTGATAACGCCACGATTGTTGTCGTTTCTCAACCACATAATTTAAGCTTTCCTCTTCTATTTTTAAATTGGTATTATCAACTATTAAATTTATCATTTCATCGGTAAATAAACAATTCCAAAAATCAATAATTGTTTTTGCATCGGCAGCGTTACCGGCCGGACCAGGTTTTATTTCTGGTAAAATATCTGACTGCCTGTCTGTAAAAGGCGAAAAAACGGTAGGTACGAGAGTTGGCAAGAGGGTCGTCGAGAATAAGCACAGCAGAAGACATGAGGATAAGCAAAAGTGTAGGTTGATTTTTACAAGTTTAAGTACAAAAAAAGTTAAGAACAGAGTAAGCACAGGATTTGATTTGATTTAAGTGTTTTTTTTCAAGCAGAGGGTTGCACCCTGTCCTGCTCGTTTAGGTTTTACAGTGAAATACAAATAATTTAAATTGATACAATCTATGTGATGACATAAGATGTAATAAAACAATGTTTGGTAATTAGTTCAAGAAAAAAAAAAAAAAAGTATGCGCATTGTTTTGTTTGCACTGTTTTGCTGACTGTTGTGGTACGTGGTGGAGAGCTATTCAACAGTGCCGTAATGCTTGAAGGCAGGGAGTGGGGGGGGGGATGTTAGAGTCGAGCTAAGGGAGGTTGTAACAAGGGTTTTAACCTTCAGCTGGCACCGTGGGGTACTATAGTACCCCACTGTCTTCTTTACCTATCTTCGGTACCTAAAATTTCGTAAACCGGGTTTATAGCGACATCTACCTACACTTGAGGGATGAGGCTTGCCTTTCCCGCCATAATTAGTGCTCGATGACCGTTAGTCTGCACGAAGCAGTTGTCGAAAGCGGTTTGGGGTACTGCAGGACCCCACGGTGCCATCAACGTTGATACAAGTAAAATTGGAGCATTTTTTTTTTCTTTTATTAATGCGTTAAAACACGTTTGAAAGGTAAGTAATTATTAAATCAGTCACTAAAAATTTTTTTTTCTCGATGCCATGAGTCCTACGACGTTTTATGTATATTCTTAGCATGGCGTATAATTTGCGGCCACGACTTTTGCGAGAGCACTTACTAGAAGTTGACAACAATGATGAAGAAGTTGAAAGCGATGGTCAGGATGAACCGTCTTGCTCTGAATATTCTTCAGAAGAATCTTCTGAAGAAGAAGGAGAAATGGACGTCGATATGGAAGTCCCGAGTGAGAATCAACGGCTTTTGCAGAGTCAAGAAAATCCACAGCGTGGTCGCCCGTCATCGAAACTTTATGGAAAAAATGGTTTCCAGTGGAATGTAAAATGTCCTTCTCGTAGATCAGGTAAGCAGCACACCAGGGGTTTTTTTCATATGCGCGCTGGGATTGAGCGCTTCTCTCTGTCTCTTTTTCTCTTTTTCTCTCTCTGTTTTTCTCTTTTGCTTGCACGCGTATTTTTGTAAAATGTTCACAAACTAACTTCAAGTTTTTTTTCTCGTTATAAAATTTATTCAGCCGAAATAATTTAAATATTATGAATTTTTATTTACAACAATTTTATTACTATAAAATTTTTATTATTTTTTTCGCCTTTTACAGACAGGCAGTCAGATATTTTACCAGAAATAAAACCTGGTCCGAACGGTAACGCTGCCGATGCAAAAACAATTATTGATTTTTGGAATTGTTTATTTACCGATGAAATGATAAATTTAATAGTTGATAATACCAATTTAAAAATAGAAGAGGAAAGCTTAAATTATGTGGTTGAGAAACGACAACAATCGTGGCATTATCACACTGATCCAGTTGAAGTAAAAGCTTTCATTGGAATTTTATATTACTCTGGTTTATGGAAATCGGCTGATGTTGATGTGAACAGATTATGGGACAAAACTAATGGCTTATCTATGTATCGTAGTGCTTTTTCAAGGCACAGATTTACGTTTTTATCAACGTGTTTGCGCTTTGACAATGCAGATGAAAGAGAACAAGATGATTGATTTGCTCCTATCCGAAATTTATGGAACATGTTTATCGGAAACTGCGAAAAGAATTACACTCCAAGTCGTCAATGCACCGTGGACGAGCAGTTGTTAAGTTTCAGAGGACGTTGTAAATTTAGAGTTTACATGAAAGATAAGCCCGATAAATATGGCCTCAAAATTATAAGTTTGAATGACTCTCAAACAGCTTATATGGTAAATATGAATAAGTTTTTATTTTTTAATCTATGAAACCAATACTTGAAAAAAAAAAAAAAAAAAAAAAAAAAAACTAAATTTTATTTTTATTACAGATTAATGCTATTCCTTACTTAGGAAAGAATACTGAAATCTTGGAAGATAATGAAAGTGTTCCTGAATACTATTTTAGACTGGTAACTGTGCCAATTTACAACACTAACCGTGAAGTGACTTGCGATAATTGGTACACCTCGATTCCCTTACTTCACAGAATGCTGAAGGATCCGTATAATTTAAAAATTACGGGTACTATCCGAAAAAATAAACGAGAAATACCAGTTGATTTCGTGGTCAAAGTTCCCAAAAAAGATCGTCCCATGACTAAATTTTGTCATACTGAAAACATTACGCTTTTAACTTATGTGCCAAAGAAAAAAAAATCTGATAAGATAGTTCTAATTGCTTCGTCACTTTTGAAAACTGAAGAAATGACAGGTGACAAATCGAATATTGTCCTTCATTATAACAAAAATAAAGGAGGAACGGATACTTTCGACAAGTTATGCCATTCCTACAGTGTGCGTAAAAGATCTAATAGGTGACCTGTTCGATATTTTTATGGGATCTAGAACAGAGTGAAAATATTGAAAAAGAGGCGTTCTTCGTGAGATCGAAAGCGATCTGACGTGACATCTCCGATCTTGATGAAAATTAGCATAAAGTTAGTGTTTGGCATATACATGAACGTGGTAAAATGATTTTTCATAAATCCGCTTATTTTCAAAATGGCGGCCATTTGAAAATTTGGCAAAGAAAAAAAAGCTTGTTTTTTGAAATCTCATAACTTCTCGGGGTTTTAATCGATTTTGATGAAATTTGGTGGGTGATCGGAAAAAAACCTAAAGTTTCTGAAAAAATTATAAAAAAAAAAAATTCCCATTATGTATGCCAAAAAGAAGGAATTTTTTTTTTTCAGCCAAAATTTGACCCCCGGGCACCCTTTTTATTTTATTTGAAATATTTTTAATTAAAAGTAAATTTAATTAAGAAAATTTAAAGACCTTCCAAATGATGGTATGTCTTTTAGTTTCTGAGAGATAATTTTTTGAAGTTGAGGTTACCGAGAATGGAGCTCGCGCGCGCTGCTGCTGCCAAGAGCACCATACTCGGTTTCGTGTTTTGTTTATATTTATTTCTTCTTTATTATGCAACCAATAGGGGGCCTTTACTAAAATAGGTGATGATAAACAAAACCTTGCGATTAACCTTGAGTACTAAAACGTTTGCGCGTGCAAATATTTGAATTTTAAGTTTAACAGTGAATTTTTCAGTTTTTGAAATGAGTTCGCAAGCTTGTAAAAAAAGTCGTACGTGCTGTAGTAACTCTTTTAACATGAAGAATCATAAAAAATATGGCGTTACTCTTCGATTGGTTAAAAATAGTGTGAATAATATTTTAGTTTGTAATACTTGTAGAATATATCTCACGAACGGCAAGCGTGGTGTTTCTTTAAGTGTTTCAAGTTTGACGAACTTACCAAACCCTGACGACAATAGCGAAAATTTAGAAATGCAAACGACTCAGTATGATTTAGAAAACGAAAATGAAGTAGCTGAACCAGTCACGGATGATGAGCTTTTTGAAAAAGAAATGGTGTCTGAAACTTTATTTTTAGAATAAATAAGATTCTTGAGCTTTTAAAAGTTACTCCAATTTGCGCAAATGACCGTAAAACAAAAAAAAATCAACTGTCTAAAGTGCGTGAAATTCAAAATGCATTAAACGAAAAATTGAAAGAAATTTTTGAATTTCAAACTGATGATCCACAAAATTTACAATCACTTGTTAATGAAATCGAATCTAAAATTAGTCAAACAAATAAATCATCAGAAAAAATTAAATATTTGACTATGGCACCAATTACTTGGAGTCCTTCTGAGTTAAAATCACGCTTCTCAGTAAGCTATCACATGGCGGTAAAAGCAAAAAAAATACATGAAGAAGAGGGCATTGGTACCACTTCAAATCCGAGACCCGGTAAAAAGCTCGACACTGCTACTGATAATTTGATAAAGCAATTTTATTATAATGATGACTACAGCCGTGTGATGCCTGGTCAGAAAGATTATGTGCCGGTAAAAAAAGATGGAGTTCGAGTGCACTTGCAGAAGCGTTTATTATTAGGAAATTTGAAAGAACTGTGTTATGCTTTTAAACAAAATAACTCTGATATTAAAATAAGTTTTTCTAAATTTGCTGAACTTCGACCATCGGAATGTATTTTAGCTGGAGGCAAAGGCACTCATTCTGTTTGCGTTTGCAAAATTCACCAAAATGTGAAACTTATGATTGCTGGAGCTCAGTTCAAAGAATTAACAAAAAACGATGATGAAATCTCTTTTTTACAAGATTATAAATCAATTCTTCCAAAAATTGTATGCAATCCTGCCACTCTTTCTTGTTACTCAAATGAGTGTTCAAATTGCCCCGGAGTAACTTGCATAAAAAATGTTTTAAGGGAGTTATTTGATAAAAATTTTATTGACACTGTGACCTACAAAAAGTGGACGTCAACAGACCGTTCTAATTTAGAAACGCAAATAGATAGTATTGATGAATTTATTGAAAAATTTTGTGTTGAATTATTAAAACTTTTACCACACGACTTCATTGCAAAGTCACAAAGCCAATACTTGGGTGAAGTTAAAGCGAATTTGGAACCAGGAGAATTCTTAGTACTTGGTGATTTTGCGGAAAACTTTACATTTGTTATTCAAGATGCAATCCAAAGTTATCATTGGAATAATGCTCAAGCAACGCTTCATCCCATAGTGGTTTATTATAAAAAAGATGACCAGTTACTTCACGAATCATACGTCGTGATTTCTGATTGCTTGCAACATGATGCTATCACTGTAAATTTATTTATAAAAAAGTTTATTGAACAGCTCAAGTTAAAACATACACTCATTAACAAAATTAAATATTTTAGTGATGGAGCGGGTTCACAGTATAAGAACAAATCAAATTTCATTAATCTTACTCATAATTATAAAGACTTCAAAATCAAAGCTGAGTGGCATTTTTTTGCAACTTCACATGGCAAAAGTCCATGTGACGGAATCGGTAGTACAGTTAAGAGATCAGCTACCAAAGCTAGCCTACAACGTCCTGTTGGTGATCAGTTAACTACTCCGTTATCTCTTTACGAATGGGCCAAAGAAGCGCTACCTAATATGACTTTTATCTATGGTACTGAAGCCGAGTATGAAAATCACACAAAATATTTGAAACCACGTTTTGACAAAGCCAAACCTTTGCCTGGATCAAGAAGTTTCCACTGCTTTATTCCTATGAATGAAACGAGAATTTCTTGTAAATCTGTTTCAATCTCAGATCAATCTCAAGAATTTGAAATTCAGAAAAAAAAGAAAAAAAAGGTGACCCCTCGATTGAAAACAAAAGCTTTTAATGGAAAACGTGGGCGAAAATCCGCCGCGTCTCAAAAAACCGCAGCAGGCAACGGAAAAAAACGATCAAGACGCACTCAACCCTAATTTTATTTAACATGTGAAGCCATTTTTGTATTATAAATGTTGATGGAAGCCTGACGAATGAACTCTGTAAACAAAATTTGACATAAATTATAAAAAACTTACTTTAGCAACAGATTTTTCATTTCACTTTGTATAAAAACTGCAGAAACTAAAAATGTTCAAAATACTGTAAATTTGAACTATTTAATTAACAAAGTCGTATATTTAAACAATTTTAAAACACAAAAATTAATATTTTTTGAGATACAATGGTTAAACTCTAAGCCGGAAAGGCTTTAGTAGTATGGTGCTCTTGGCAGCAGCAGCGCGCGCGAGCTCCATTCTCGGTAACCTCAACTTCAAAAAATTATATCTCAGAAACTAAAAGACATACCATCATTTGGAAGGTCTTTAAATTTTCTTAATTAAATTTACTTTTAATTTAAAATATTTCAAAAAAAATAAAAAGGGTGCCCGGGGGTCAAATTTTGGCTGAAAAAAAAAAATTCCTTCTTTTTGGCATACATAATGGGAATTTTTTTTTTTTATAATTTTTTCAGAAACTTTAGGTTTTTTTCCGATCACCCACCAAATTTCATCAAAATCGATTAAAACCCCGAGAAGTTATGAGATTTCAAAAAACAAGCTTTTTTTTCTTTGCCAAATTTTCAAATGGCCGCCATTTTGAAAATAAGCGGATTTATGAAAAATCATTTTACCACGTTCATGTATATGCCAAACACTAACTTTATGCTAATTTTCATCAAGATCGGAGATGTCACGTCAGATCGCTTTCGATCTCACGAAGAACGCCTCAAAAATCACTGCTATTTCTTGCTTGGAAACCCTTTCTTTTTATTTAATAAAGCCGCTTTTGGAGCAGCGACTTTCAATTTTAAAACTTTCAAAAGAGCTAAAGTTTGGAATCCGATCTTTTCTAAAAATATATGAAACATCGGTTCGCTCTATAACTCAAATTAATCTTGTAATTAAAAAAAGATGTAGTTTTTGCACTAGGGGAAATGACAAAAAAACTGATAAAGCCTGTGGCGTTTGTTCGCGTCCGATTTGCCCGGACCATAGATTTTTAATTGGCCAAGACTGCGCTGGCACTTGAATAAAATGTTTTTTTACAGTTTTTAATTCTTCATGTAATATTTTATTAAAATGTACAGTTTTTTTGTATGAATTAAATAAAAAAATTGAATAACATTAAATTTTCTAAAAAAACCTAATGGTTTTTTTTTTGTAAACCTCAGATGGTAATTTCTGAGAATAAATACCTTTTTTAAATAACCCATATAAACTATTATTTTTCCTTTATAGTCCACTACTTGGAGATAACTCAGCTAAAATTTTAGACCTTTTTATGAAAAAACAAAAAAGTTATGATTTTTTGAATAAAAACGGTTTTTTTTCTATTTTTTTCGACTTGTTGGATTTTTTTTTAGGACCGACTTTAGGTTATCGTTATTTAAAATATTACACTCTTTGATAGAACCTTTAAAGATCATGTCTGAATTTTTTTTAGTTCAAATAATGCATGTAACCTCTATTTTTTTCAACTTTTGTCCGTGGGGTACTATAGCACCCCACGGTGCCAGCTATGTTATACCACAGAAGCATGCCAGCTAAAGGTTAAGAGGGAAAAGAGGGGTGGAGGGATGATGATGAGGTTCTCAATGTTGGCCCTTTGGACCCAATCTGCACAGTCTATGGTGAAGAGAGCGGATTTAAGGGAGGTTTTGTAGGTTTGGAGTGAGTTACTATTGTAGAAAATTGAGCGGTGTTTGTTTATGGTACGTGAGGTTTGCATTGTAAAGGAGTAGTTGTAGGTGGATGTTCGGGGGGTGGGGTAGATTAGGGGTGGTCGAGGGCGGCGATTTGAGCGTCTGAGGAGTTCCTCGCCAGGGTCCAACCTGTAATTTGAGTAGAGGCGTGATGGTTTTTGCGAGGCTATGATGGAGTAGGCGAGGGAGGTGTTTAAGTATTCGCGACGGGAAGCAGCAGAGAGCCAGTTAAGGGAGAGGCGGTAGGGGGTGACATGGGCGGTGCGGGGGACGGAGACAAAAGCAAACCGAGTGCAGGCGTTGTGAAGGGTTTGGAGTTTAAGGTTTTGTTGGTGGGTGAGATGGGTTTGAAAAGGCGCTGAGAAATCAAAAAGAGGAAGGATGAGTGAGTTTGTGAGAAGGATGCGTGTGGGGCGGGATAAAGCTTTACGAAAGTGGCGGAGAGAGTAGAGGGAGTAGTTCACGCGTTTGGTTGTTTCGCTGATTTGACGGTTCCAGTTTAGGGAGGAGGAGATGTGCGTACCTAGTGATTTTATCGTGTTGGAGTAGGGGATGGTGTGGCCATTTATGATTAAGGGGGAGAGGGATTTGAAGTCAATTTTGGACAGGTGGTGGTCGCTGGCGATGATCATGAGGGTGGTCTTGCTGGGGTTGAGGTTGAGGTGGTTTGCAGAGGCCCAGGCAGCCACGGACTGGGCATCTGAGAAAATGAGGGATAGAAAATGGAGAAGTTGGGAGAAAGGGGAACATATGTAAAGGGTTGAGTCATCGGCGTAAAATGCATGAAGGGCGTAAAGAATGAAGAGGCGGAGGTCATTTATGAAGAGAATGAAGAGGAGGGGGCCAAGGACGCTACCTTGAGGTACTCCTGAGGTCTTTGGGAGCCATGGCGCATGTTGGCCATCCTGCGAGCGGATGGCTTGGGATCTACCCGTAAGATACGAGTAGAACCAGCGCACCACGGTGTCCGAGCAACCTAGTTGGCGTAATTTGGAGAGGAGGATGCGATGGGGATGGTGTCGAATGCTTTGGTGAAGTGAAATGAGATGAGGATGGTGACTTCACCCTGGTCTATGGCAGAGCGCGCATCTTCGAGGATGCCAAGAAGAGCGGTTTGGGCAGAGTGATGTTTTTTATAGGCGTATTGAAAGGGATCGAGGAGGTTGTGACTGGTTGCGAAAGTGGTGAGTTGTGATGAGACGATTCTTTCAAGGAGTTTGGATAGTTGCGGAAGAAGGGCGATGAGGCGGGTGTCGGAGGGAGTGCGAGGGTGGTGGATTTTGGCTAAAGGGATGATAGATGATTTTTTCCATGAAGTGGGGAAGTGACCGAGTGAGAGGGATGTGTTGATGATGTTAGTAATGGATGGAAGAAGGGAGGGCAAGGCCAGCTTAAGCATTGAGGAGGTGATGTTGTCGGGTCCCATGCCCCATGGGCTGTGCTGGTTAAAAGCTTGAAGAACGACGGATTCGTTAACCTGGGTGAACTCAAAAAGGGGGAGGGGGGCATTGGTGGCGGTATAGAAAGGATGTCTATGAGGTCGCGAGGCGTCAGGGGAGGTGATGATTGGGATACTGCTGCGTAGTGTGAGTTGAGTGTAGGGCTGTCAAAGATTGTGAGGGGGGAGGGTCTGGTTGGTTCTAGTACGCCGGTTCTACGGATGGCGCGCCACTTAGCGGAAAGATCGTTTTGGCCGTCATCTATAATGTTCCTGAAATGGGTGTTCTCCAACCTGTCCAGGTCGGTCGTGACTTGGTTACGGAGTGCTCTGTATTCGTCGAAAAGGCGGGCGGAATGTGATCTCGTGGCCCGTCTGTAAAGGTTGTCGCGGAGGCTCATCTATTTCAGTATGGCGGGTGTTATGTAGGGTTTCACTAGGGGTTTCTTTCTGACGGTTTTCAGGGGGGCGAGAGTGTCGAAGACTCCGAGGGTAATTTCCGGGATGTCGGACGTTTTAAGGTCAAGTAGAGTAGTATCTGTAGAGGGGGAGGGGTTGTACGAGCAATTCGCTAGGCGTGGGGGTGGTGGAAAAATAGTTGAAAGTTTGGTAGTCAGTAGGTTGTGAAGTGTTGGGGGGTCAATGGATTTGAGTTTGCGGACAGTTATTGTATCTGTAGGAGGGGTTGGAGGATAAATGCAGAGGTTTAGTGAAATGAGATCGTGGCCAGGGGTAAAGGGGGTTGATGTTTGAGAAAAGGATGAGATTTTATCTATCGAACGAGTGATAAATAGATCAAGGCAGGAATGATGGGTGGATCCGTCGTGCCATAGAAGATGATGGGTTGGTTTGTTGCTGACTAGGGTGAGGCAGTGATCAGTGATAAGGTTGGACAGGTAAGAGGATGAAAAAGAAGGGGTGGACATATCTACATTGAAGTCTCCTGTCAAAATGACGTTTTCGTACTGTGGGAGCAGAGGGGTGAGCGTGGAGAAAAGATGAGAGGGAAGGGCGGTGTTGGGCGGGCGGTAGACGATGGAGAGGAGAAATTTAATGGATTTCAGGTCGATGTCGAGGGTCATGAATTCAGGTTGTGCTTGGTATGTTGGGGGTGTGGGTGATACGGAGATGATTGTAGGTGTGAAATGGTCGCGGATGTAGGCGGCGACGCCGCCTCCTGGCTTGCTGACCCGATCGTGGTGGAGCAGGGTGTAGCCTGGCAGGTTGTACATATGGGTGGAGGTGTTAGGCGGGATGAAAGTTTCGGTTACAGCGATTATGTCGTAGTGCTCCAACGTGGACTTGTGCCGTAATTCACGGAAGTGAGTGGACAGACGGCTGATGTTGATATGAGCGATGTGAAGAGTGTGGGCGATGGGATGGGGAGGAGCAGATGAGGTAGCAAGGGGGGGGGGGGTAGAGAAGTTGCAGGGGTGGAGGGTGGTTGAGATGTGTGCGTAATGTTGGGGGGGGGGGGTGCTTAGCGAATTTCTTACGTTTCATGCGTTCTATTGAGGAGTACAAACATATAAGAACAAAAAAGTGAATTAGTAGAAATCTAAGTTAAAAAAAGAAAGATACAAGAATAGAAACCAGGGCATGCACAGAGGTAGTTAAAACAGTAGGCACAGGCATAGAGTATGCACAACTATAATAGCAATCGTTTTATTACGAGGATAAGCACACGAGTAGGGACGAAGATAACAAAGGTAGTCACGAGAGTAGTTACAGTTGTAGCTGCAAGAGTAAGTACAAGATGATGATGGGTAGGAACAAAAATAAGAGAAGAGTAGGCACAAGAGTACGTGAAGGAGTAACTCCTAGTGTAGATATAAACGTAGAACAAAGGTTAGGAACATTGGTAGGCACAAGTGTGTATGTGGGTACGCACGGTGGTAGACTCGAGGTTAGGCAAGAGAGTAGGTCAATGGATATACTCAAGAGTGGGCAAGTTTGTTGGTACAGGATCACACACAATAGAAGGGAAGATGATAGGTTCAGGGTTAGATGTTAAGGACGTTCCAACCCTCCAGTGACTTTGAGGCGCTAGGCACCGAAAACAGCTTACGCGCTGCTCGCTCCATCTCTCTCGCTCTCATGGCGGTGGCTAACCCCAAAGCTAAAAAATCAACTTTACTACTCAACCACTCAAAAAGTAGGCCTGGTTGCCACATTTAAAAAAATCTTAAAATATTTTTCATTTCAAGCCCTGCAACATAAGTCATTTTCCAAAATTTTGTAGCGATTGGGTTTTCACAATCGTTATGAACGTCCAAAAAATTCGGTGACCTACGTGCCATCCTATGTAAAACTACCGAACTTTGACATGTCATAGTGTCAAATTTAACCAGCATATTTCGACGGTCCCAGCGAAGAAAAACTTTAGCCGAAAATTTGGAGATTTCAAACGACCAATGAGGAGCTGAAATAATTAAAAAAATCAAAAATAAAAAAATCTTATCTTTTGGGTAATAATTTATCAAGATTCCTGACTAAAAAAAAAAAATTTTATTCTTTTTAAGCTCCTAATTGGTCGTTTGAAATCTCCAAATTTTTGGCTAAGGTTTTTCTTCGCTGAGGCCGTCGATTTAACTTATAATGATGAAGGTTATTAATTTTTTTTTACTGATGCAATTTTTACAGTTATGGCCTTTTTATCTGGTAGCTATAACATGGATCATTTCATAAATCATAATAATGAAAAAAAAGCAGTCCAAAAAAAATGTTTATGTAATAAAACTTATAAAACACAAAAATCAAAAACTAAAAACTCTAAGGGTATGGTCAAGACAAAACAAATTAAATATCATTATATCCCAAAACAACCATTGAATTCTGAAGATGCGACCAGATCCATATTAGGAGATATTGCACAATCTCAACTTCAAAAACCGAAATTCATAGGTAAAATTGAAAAAAATATATTTTATAAAATTTTTATGTATGACTGATTATAATAATTTTCTTCTTTTTTCAGATGGCAAAATGGTAAAAATAATTCCTTTTTCGTCACCATCAACATCTGACTTATCTTTCAGAGATAATCCACAAACGATTGAAAATTCGCAGTCATTAATAGCAGATGTTAATAAAAGCTCTTCATCTTTTCAAAATTTGAAAAAAAAATTTGAAAAAAATTTTTTGGAAGACCCTACAATAACTAGTAAACAAGCTTCGACGTTTACAAAAATCAAGACGAAGAAAAGAGGTGCTGAACAATTAGGCAACGAAATTGAACAATCTTCTCCGAAGAAGCCAAAAACTTCAGACAAGTCTATTGATGTGGATATTTGCGATGTCTTTACTAATTCACAAGAGCAGAATTTCTACTCGACAAATGAGACAACTGTAAGTAATCCATCGATTCAGAACCAGTCTACAACTGTAAATAGTTCAACCCAAGGTTACATAGAGGACAATAATCCATCAATGAAGTAAGTAATTTAAAATAAGGAGTTGACTAAAATTAAGTAAATATTAATTATTGTCTGCTTATAAAAAATTATAATGGAATTTTAGGGATCTTTATACAAAAATGGTTGAAATCGATCAACGTCTTGAGTAAGAAATAACTATATTTATTTACATATTTATAAAACTGTAATATTTAATTTTTTTGATAATGATAATTAATTAATCTTTTTTTTTTTTTTTTTTTTTTTTTTTTTTTTTTTTTAGTGAAACTCATAAATTATTGAAGCGGTTATTTAAAAAAAAACGCATGACCAGTGCTAGTAAACCTAGTTGTTTGCCGTTTAAAACATTGGAAGAACTTCGTCAGTTTGAAAATGCTGGTCAAGATTTGTACGATGAAGTTGTAAGTATTTTAAACGTCAATGGTACCTCATACCTTTAAGTGATCCTTTTTTATACCATTATATTTTATTAAAAATTTATTAATATTTTTTAAGAAGTATCCCATCTACAAATAACTGTTTCTTTTTCAGGTAGATTACTTAAAGTATATGGGGACTATTAATTTACGTAGCACTGCAAAGAACTTCATAGAATTAGCATTTGAACTCTCTGAAGAAGTTCTCATGCAGATAAAATGGTGTACTTCCTACGAAGTTAAACGGCCCAGCTCGTCTAAAATCAATTTGTCCAAGCATTTATTTGGTCAAGCTTGCGAGGGTAAAAATTAATTTAATTAATTAATTTTGTTTTGATTACAGTTATAAGTAACGTAAAAATGTGTTATGATTCCAGAGGCTGTGTCCGATATTCCGGGAATGGTAGAAGAAGTTACAAAGAATAATTTTGATTTAAAAATGGAACTTGCTTTGAAAAGCCGACAGCAGGAGTGGCGTCGAAAAAAAAAATCGAATGAAGCCAAACTTAACTTAACGATGGGCCGGCAAAGTGAAGAAGAAGGAAATATGTCGAGTGAAGATGGAAAAGGAAATACAACAAGCGAAGACGAAGCAGAAAGCGTACGATATGTAGAAGAAAGTAGTGACAGCGCATGAAACGAATAATTATTTATGCGGTGTCTGTTTTTGAAAAATTGTAGAGTTGCGGTAAATATTTAATAGTTGTAAAGCTTGTTTTTATAAGTATGTAATTGATTGGTCTTAGAGTTTCATTTTTATTTAATAATTTTGTTTTATGCGCATTGTAATAATCTATTGAAAATGTATAATGTTAAAGTATCAGTTGGTTAAGGTTCATTGAAATACTTATAAATTCATGCCCACAAAAAAATCGAAAAATAATTTAAGTTTAAAATTTTATTATAAATTATCAATAATCAAGGTGTATTTTATTTAGAATTTAATTAAAAATATTTAAGATTAATGTAAGAAAATTATTTTTTTAAACTTCTGTAGTAACATGTAGTAACATGAAAATTTGTTAAAATAGTCAATAAAGTTTTGAGAATATAAAAGAAAAAAAAAAAATTTTAATAAATAAATTTTTTCGTACTATTAGATTATAATATTTAAATTATATCCAAATTTTTTTAAATTAAATTTTAATTTACCGTTAGACTAATATTGTTTTTTCTTCGACGACTTTTATATTTCAAATTTTGCGCTTTAACGAGTAAGAAGGTGCAGAACGCTACCGCTTCGCGGCGCTCAAGTCGTTCCAGTTGTTTGGTTAAGTTTGGTGCCGTGAATGAATATATTTTTGTTTTTGTTTGCTGTAATTTGTTATTTAATAGTTTTGAATAAAACTGAAGAAAATTCAAGAAAGAAGTAAAAGCCCAACTATAAGACTCATTGATTAAATAAATTAATATTTAAAAAATTAAAGCATTTCGGATAGTTTAGATGAGTATACACTTTCTTGTAACCTTAAAATTATTTTAAATTTTTTGTTTTTTTAGATAAATGATATCTTTGTGATTGCTTTTTTAATATTTTTATTTTATAGAAGCTGAAAGAGGTAAAAGAAAAGATATTGTAAAATTAGTGTGAAAAATATATTGTAAAAACATTGGATAACTAAAAATTGGTTACCTATGTAACTAGGTACAGTCCTTTTGAAGATCAGGTTATGTAATAAAATTAAAAGTTTTCTTTAGTCATTTAAGTTTAATATACCAATTTTATATCTGATTGACCATGTTTATTTTTAGGCCGCATTCAAAAAATCTTGAAAACAGTCATTTCCAGCATGGACTTTCTTTGTTTGTCTCAAAAAAATTCTTTCAATACAGTATCTTCATAAGCTTTTAACTATTGTTTTTGCAGGTAAAATAATTTTTTAAGTTTGACTTGATAATTTTGATTTCAAATCTTTACTTTAGTTGATCAAATTTTTCAGTATTAAACAAGAAAACAAGATGCTGTTTAACACACCGGAAAGTAGAATATTCAAGTGCAATTTATATTCAAATTCTGTATACCTGCTCTACAGTAAAGACAAATGCCAACAGAAAGATTGTTTGACTTCAAGAAAATTATACATCACAAAGTTATATTATTATATTATATTTATCATTCTATTATTTCTTTTGAAATATTTTATAGAAAAAAAATGTTAAAAAATTTGTTTTGTAAAATATGTAATTAGCTAAGTTAAAATAAAATAAAATATATAATAATTAAAAGTTATTTTTTGTTAATTTAAAATTAATAAATAATTTTATTTTAAATTTTATGGCGCTGTATAACCATTACAGTAAGTTCAAAATGCCAGCACAACAATTGTCAAAGTAACCACACAGTGGCAATATTCCGTGCTGTGCACGCTGTGCCGTCAATGTGCCATCAGAATGCGTCGCTACTATTACTATACTTTGAGGTTACGCGCATGGTTGTAAACTCGAGTCGAGAATCCAATATCGAGTAACTCGAGTCGAGTCGAGTCAAGTCTAGACGACGCACAGCAGTTTATGCTTGTAACCTGCATACGCACAAGAAGTTTTTATAACAGAAGGGTGAAAAAATATTTCGGAGGAAGTTTGGACTCCGGAGGGGTCAGGGCGGATACCTGGTGTACCTGGTGATACTTACGCCTTGGAGATGATTTCCCCAGGAAGTTTAGACTCCAAAGGGACCAGGGTGGACACCTGGTGCAACTGGTATTAATTACGCCTTGGAAAGGATTTCCCCAGGAAGTTTGGACTTTGGAGGGGTCAAGGCGGACACCTGGTGCACCTGGTAATTCTTACGCTTTGGAGATGATTTCCCCAGATAGTTTGGACTCCGGAGGGGTCAGGGTAGACACATGGAGCAACTGGTATTAATTACGCCTTGGAGATGATTCCCCCAGAAAGTTTGGACTTCGGAGGGGTCAGGGCGGACACCTGGTGAACCTGGTGATTCTTACGCCTTGGAGATGATTTCCCTAGGAAGTTAGGACTTCGGAGGGGTCAGGGCGGACACCTGGTGCACCTGGTGATACTTACGACTTGGAGATGTTTTTTCAGGAAATTTTAACTCCGTAGGAGTCAGGGAAAATACTTGGTGTGCCCGGTAATAACTACACTCTGAAGATGCTATCCTAATCGTAAACTTGATGATGTGAACCCACTGGGATCAAAACTTCCTGAGAAAATCATTTTCGAGGCGTAAGTATCACCAGGTGCACCTGGTGTCCGCCCTGACCCCCCCCCCTCCCCAGAGTCCTAACTTCCTGACGAAATCATCTTCAAGGCGTAAGTATCATTAGGTGCCCCGAGTGTCCATCCTGGCCCCTTCGGAGTCTAAACTTCCTGGGAAAATCAGCTCCAAGGCGTAAGTATCACCAGGTGCACCAGGTGTTTCTCTGACCCTCTGAAGTCAAAACTTCCTGGGGAAATCATCTCCAAGGCGTAAGTATCACCAGGTGCACCAGGTGTCCACCCTGACTCCTCCGAAGTCCAAACTTCCTGGGGAAATCATCTCCAATGCGTAAGTATCACCAGGTGCACCAGGTGTTTGCCCTGACCCTCTGAAGTCAAAACTTCCTGGGGAAATCATCTCCAAGCCGTAAGTATCACCAGGTGCCCCGAGTGTCCATCCTGGCCCCTCCGGAGTCCAAACTTCCTGGGAAAATCATCTCCAAGGTGTAAGTATCACCAGGTGCACCAGGTGTCTGCCCTGACCCTCCGAAGTCAAAACTTCCTGGGGAAATCATCTCCAAGGCGTAAGTATCACCAGGTGCACCAGGTGTCCACCCTGACTTCTCCGAAGTCCAAACTTCCTGGGGAAATCATCTCCAAGGTGTAATTAATACCAGTTGCACCAGGTGTCCACCCTGGTCCCTTTGGTGTCTAAACTTCCTGGGGAAATCATCTCCAAGGCGTAAGTATCACCAGGTACACCAGGTATCCGCCCTGACCCCTCCTGAGTCCAAACTTCCTCCGAAATATTTTTTCACCCTTCTGTTATAAAAACTTCTTGTGCGTATGCAGGTTACAAGCATAAACTGCTGTGCGTCGTCTAGACTTGACTCGACTCGACTCGAGTTACTCGATATTGGATTCTCGACTCGAGTTTACAGCCATGGTTACGCGTCGGCATGAAGTGCTGTCACTGTGCCGTTAATGTTAGAACACCATGCTATCTGGGTAATTAGTTTTGAATCTGTCATGTTACCTACAGAGAAGTCTACCGTTGATAATTTACCGTCAAAGTGATTAACCAC
Organism: Encarsia formosa; assembly: GCA_038277355.1. Classification (NCBI taxonomy): domain Eukaryota; kingdom Metazoa; phylum Arthropoda; class Insecta; order Hymenoptera; family Aphelinidae; genus Encarsia; species Encarsia formosa. Next base: position 39,001,471 of record CM076184.1, on the reverse strand, counting down.
CCGCTAATTAATCGCAGACGTGTACATGATGACTTTAATAATTGAAGAGACAAGAGAGAAGACAAAATGAACAAAATATGTTAATTTGTGTTTAAGAAAAATATATTTAATTTTAAAGAATACCTGAACTAAGAACCAGGTGGTAGTTGGCTGACAAGATATTGAATTTTGAAAAAAAAAAAATACTCCGATATAGGGCTGAAATAGCCCTTTAATAATAAACAATTTTTAAAAATTGCCCTGTTTTAGTTTTTTTATAAAAAATATTCAAAGTTTATAAACTTTCAATCACTGATTACGAGTAAATGGTCAATCCAATCGACAAAAAATTGCCCTTCGATTGAAAAAAATTGCCCTCTTTTTATTTTTTGAAAAATTTTTATAGTTTTTTTATAAACATAAAAAAACCACTTTCCCATGAAGCGAGAGCAGTGTAGAACGTCAGCTGCACTGTGCGCACGCGCGCAGCGGAGGCAGCCCGCAGCCGGCAGCCCTGCAGCCGCCAATCCCGCTTTTGAAAAGATGCTAGCATGTGTAGTACTCAAGTGTCGAGAAGACGCAGCGTACCCAAATAATTACTGACGCAAACTGATGACAAATAGGAAAATAATGCAAAAAAAAATTGTTGTATTAAAAAAAAAATACTCCGAAGAAGAACTGAGAATGCTCTTTCCAGTAATATAATTTTCAAAAATTGCCCTTTATTACTTTTTAAATTAAAAATTTTTTATTTTAAACTTATCAAATGCCTGAGTACTCACAAAGCCGAGGCGATGCAAATAAAAATATAGAATAAAACTCGGAAGACTAGATTTTTTTTTAAAGAAAAATACCCTTATAAGAAGAGCTGTAACTGTTTGTAACTGTTTTTTTTTTAAGATAAAATTTTGAGAAATTGTCCCTTTTTAGTTTTTTGATTAAACATATTTTTCAGACTCAATTCTGGGTGCCTAACAAAGCGACTAGAAGAAATGAGAAAAAAAAGATTCTTTTTTTCTTTAAGAAAAAATTTAAACCCCTTTTTTTGATGAAACAAGACGAAGACGAAAATAAACTTCTTAATTTAATAGAAGATTATTATTATTTTTTGTTAGCTAGTACCTGAGTACTCACTAAGTCAGCGTTATGAGAAAAAACAAGACTTAAAACCTTTTATCTGTTTTTTTTTTTTTTTTTTTTTTTTTTTTTTTATATAACTACAATTTTGAGAAATTGTCCCTTTTTAATTTTTTGATTAAACATATTTTTTGAACTCAATTCTCGGGTACCTAACAATGCGACGAGAAGAAATGAGAGAAAAAGACTAGAAAATTATTATTATTTTTCTTATAATTATTATTAATTATTATTATTACCCTATATGCGGCATCTCTACAAGGTAGGAAGAAGTCAAAAACACTGAGTTTTGAAGTTTTGAGTTGTTTAGAACCTTTGAAAATTATTTTTTCGCACGCCTTATAGCTTAAACTCGTTTCGTATGCCTTCGTTATTATTTTACGTTGTCATTAAATGGTCGGCCAAAAGATTTAGACACGCCTGACCAAAATTTCCATAAGTAGCTTCGATTCGTTATTGTTTCAGCTTTAAAATGCGATATTAGTTTTTGTTTAACTAGTTTTCTAACGGGTTTTATTCTTAAATAACTTTTTATACTGCAGTGTACCTAATATGCCCCCCCCCCCCCGCGAATTAGGAGAAATACCAATATTAAACGTCCTTACTTTTATATTTACTTTTTAGAAAACCCTATGCTAATATTTTTTAGGAAAAATAAATTTAATTATTTCAAAGTTTTTTTTTTTATTTTATAACTAAAAAAAAATTCTAGCTCAAAAAACAATCTTTGATAAAAATTTAAAGTTGAAATTTTTCTAGTGGTTGCAAAGAGCTTTCAAAAAAATTGTAAAAAAGGCTCAATTTTTAAATAAATAATTTTCAAAATAATGATGATTTTGAAGTTTTTTTATTCTTATATCCTGATTGATTTAAAAATAGGAAAAAATCGCAATTAATAAATAACTTCAAGGGGGTCATATTAGATACACAAATTTTTGGTGTCTTAAAAAAACATGTTTTGGTAAATCCTCTGGCATTTCAAGCTCATTGATCAAAATCGAACGCCTAAGGTCTCATTTTACAGCTCTTGAATAAATCTTTAAAATGAGACCTTACACGTCAAAAAATATTGATTTAAGTCGCCAAAACGTCGATTCTCGCTTAGGGGGGCCATACTAGGTACAGGTACCTTATTCAAAAAGTAAAAAAATGACACTATTTTCCAAAAGCGGCAGGCACTGCTGAGCCAATTTCGAGCGCTTGACCGGTTTTTGCACCGACTCGTTCAATTAAGAGTAATTTTTTAATCGTCAAATTTTTTATTTTTAGTAGCCTGAAAAAGAATATTGCTGAAACTAAAATCGGAGAGTGTGTTTTTTATAGGTCGATGATCAGATTTTAGCGATTTTAAAAGAATTCCTTTGAATTTCAGATTTTGATTATTTACATTAAAAGTACATATTTTTCAGATATAAAATGAAATTTCACACAATGAATTTTATACGACAAATAATAGTGTTTTTTATGTATACACTAATTCAATAATTAGCATGAACTAAAGTGAAGTAATTTAGTAACAAATAATGAAATATTTATTTATTTAATATTTTCCAACTACGAATTCGACAAACATTACGACTCTGAATAAATCAGGTAGCGAGCAGCACATAACATTGTTGGGCCAGCTCATTAAAGCTCCATAAATCTGACCTGCGTAGTTCACGTGGGGGCTCTCCAGTCATTAAGCACACTTAGAAAAACTCATCTGTAATGATCTCTAATACCTGCCCCACCTACTTCAAAAAACTCTGCACTTTACCGACTCATCCACGGCAAAAGGAAATGAAAAAAATGATCGTTTGATCAGGTTAGGTGACGTTACGCGGCCAGCGATCACCAATAACGCGCCGCGTAAGGTAAGTGGGTGATTCTTTGGTCAAGCAGCTGATGAGTAAACTCATGTGTCCAAGGTTGTGTCGACGACGACCTGGTACACCCGGGTAAACCAGGTCGAAAAAACTCTTTCACGATGACTTCCCCAGGAATTTTGATTTGAAATCGATGTTTTGCAATAAAACACACCTACCCAACGGTGTGTCGAGGACGACCTGGTAGACCCGCGTAAACTCGGTCGAAAAAACTCTCCCACGATGACTTCCCCAGGCAGTTTGATTTAAAATCAATGATTTGAAATCAGGGTGTGTTGACGACGACCTAGTACATCCTGGGTAAACTAGGTCGAAAAAATTTCTAAATTCTTAATTCAAGCGGATCTTTTTGAATCAAGAGGATTTTCAGTTTAATGTATAGCGTTCTACGGATTTTTCCTCTCGATTCAAAATGACATTCAAAATGTGAGTGATAAGCCAAAAAATTTTTCGAAAGTTACAGCGTCCTTAAAAAATTTTTAACTAACAAGGAGACGGTTTGTCCTTTGGGACCTGGATTTTCATGAAATTTTGCACACAGTTTTTATTCATCATAAAAACAAGTCCTTCAGTGTTCTTTTTCCAGAATGGGCCTTTTTTCACCTACTTCCCATATAACCCCTGTGTTTAAAAGTAGGCTGTTTCCTATAAAGAGCCGTTTTT